>CM075233.1:2492222-3115277 GCA_037678475.1 x Bolboschoenoplectus mariqueter | reverse complement strand
TTGATCCAAAACTAGATTTTTGTATTCGCGACCAAATTCTTGATTTTCTTGATCCAAAACTAGATTTTTGTATATGCCACGCAGTTCATGATTTTCTTGATCCAAAACTAGATTTTTGTATTCGCGACCAAATTCTCGATTTTCTTGATCCAATACTAGATTTTTGTTTTCGCGACCAAATTCTTGATTTTCTTGATCTAAAACTAGATTTTTGTATACGCGACCAAAATCTTGATTTTCTTGATCCTATACTAGATTTTTGTCTTCGCGACGCAATTCTTGAATTTCTTGATCCAAAATTGGATTTTTTGTATTCGCGACCAAATTCTTAATTTTCTTTATCCAAAACTAGTTTTTTGTATTCGCGACCAAATTCTTGATTTTCTTGATCCAAAACTAAATTTTTGTATTCGCGACCCAATTTTTAATTTTCTTGATCCAAAACTAGATTTTTGTATATGCCACGCAGTTCTTGATTTTCTTGATCCAAAACTATATTTTTGTTTTCGCGACCAAATTCTTGATTTTCTTGATACAATACTAGATTTTTGTATTCGTGACCAAATTCTTGATTTTTCTTTATCCAAAACTAGATTTTTGTATTGGCGACCCAATTCTTGATTTTCTTGATCCTAAACTAGATTTTTGTATTCGCGATCAAATTCATGATTTTCTTGATACAAAACTAGATTTTTGTATTCGCGACCAAATTCTTGATTTTCTTGATCCAAATCTAGATTTTTGTATTCGCGATCCAATTCTTGATTTTCTTGATCCAAAATTAGATTTTTATATTCGCGACTAAATGGTTAATTTTCTTGATCCAAAACTAGATTTTTGTATTCGCGACCAATTTCTTGATATTCTTGATCCAAAACTAGAATTTTGTAT
Organism: x Bolboschoenoplectus mariqueter; assembly: GCA_037678475.1. Taxonomy (NCBI): domain Eukaryota; kingdom Viridiplantae; phylum Streptophyta; class Magnoliopsida; order Poales; family Cyperaceae; genus x Bolboschoenoplectus; species x Bolboschoenoplectus mariqueter. Next base: position 3,114,386 of record CM075233.1, on the reverse strand, counting down.
TCGCGACCAAATCCTTGATTTTTTTGATCCAAAACTAGATTTTTATATTCGCGACCCAAATCTTGATTTTCATTATCCAAAACTAGATTTTTGTATTCGCGACCCAATTCTTGATTTTCTTGATCCAAAACTAGATTTTTGTATTCGCGACCCAATTCTTGATTTTCATGATCCAAAACTAGATTTTTGTATTCGCGACCCAATTCTTGATTTTCTTGATCCAAAACTAGATTTTTTTTATGCCATGCAGTTCTTGATTTTCGTAATCCAAAACTAGATTTTTGTATTCGCGACCCAAATCTTAATTTTCTTGATCCAAAAATAGATTTTTGTATTCGCGACGAAATTCTTTATTTTCTTCATCCAAAACTATATTTTTGTATTCGCGACCCAATTTTTGATTTTATTGATCCAAAACTAGATTTTTGTATTCGCGACCAATTTCTTGATTTTCTTGTTCCAAAACTAGATTTTTGTCTTCGCGACCAAATTCTTGATTTTCTTGATCCAAAATTAGATTTTTGTATATGCCACGCAGTTCTTGATTTTCTTGATCCAAAACTAGATTTTTGTATATACCACGCAGTTCTTAATTTTCTTGATCCAAAACTAGATTTTTGTCTTCGCGACCAAATTCTTGATTTTCTTGATCCAAAACTAGATTTTTGTATTCGCGACCCAATTCTTGATTTTCTTGATCCAAAACTAGGTTTGTTGAATTCGTGACCAAATTCTTGATTTTCTTGACCCAAAACTATATTTTTGTATTCGCGACCAAATACTTGATTTTCTTGATCCAAAACTAGATTTTTGTATATGCCACGCAGTTTTGATTTTCTTGATCCAAAACTAGATTTTTGTCTTCGCGACCAAATTCTTGATTTTCTTGATCCAAATCTAGATTTCTGTATTCGCGACCCAATTCTTGAATTTCTTGATCCAAAATTAGATTTTTGTCTTCGCGACCAAATTCTTGATTTTCTTGATCCAAAACTAGATTTCTGTATTCGCGACCCAATTCTTGAATTTCTTGATCCAAAATTAGATTTTTGTATTCGCGACCAAATTCTTGATTTTCTTGATCCAAAACTAGATTTTTGTATTCGCGACCAAATTCTTGATTTTCTTGATCCAAAACTAGATTTTTGTATTCGCGACCAAATTCTTGATTTTCTTGATCCAAAACTAGATTTTTGTATATGCCACGCAGTTCTTGATTTACTTGATCCAAAACTAGATTTTTGTATTCGCGACCAAATTCTTGATTTTCTTGATCCAATACTAGATTTTTGTTTTCGCGACCAAATTCTTGATTTTCTTGATCCAAAACTAGATTTTTGTATTCGCGACCAAAATCTTGATTTTCTTGATCCTATACTAGATTTTTGTCTTCGCGACCCAATTCTTGAATTTCTTGATCCAAAATTGGATTTTTTGTATTCGCGACCAAATTCTTAATTTTCTTTATCCAAAACTAGTTTTTTGTATTCGCGACCAAATTCTTGATTTTCTTGATCCAAAACTAAATTTTTGTATTCGCGACCCAATTTTTAATTTTCTTGATCCAAAATTAGATTTTTGTATTCGCGACCAAATTCTTGATTTTCTTGATCCAAAACTAGATTTTTGTATTCGCGACCAAATTCTTGATTTTCTTGATCCAAAACTAGATTTTTGTATTCGCGACCAAATTCTTGATTTTCTTGATCCAAAACTAGATTTTTGTATATGCCACGCAGTTCTTGATTTACTTGATCCAAAACTAGATTTTTGTATTCGCGACCAAATTCTTGATTTTTTTGATCCAATACTAGATTTTTGTTTTCGCGACCAAATTCTTGATTTTCTTGATCCAAAACTAGATTTTTGTATTCGCGACCAAAATCTTGATTTTCTTGATCCTATACTAGATTTTTGTCTTCGCGACCCAATTCTTGAATTTCTTGATCCAAAATTGGATTTTTTGTATTCGCGACCAAATTCTTAATTTTCTTGATCCAAAACTAGATTTTTGTCTTCGCGACCAAATTCTTGATTTTCTTGATCCAAATCTAGATTTCTGTATTCGCGACCCAATTCTTGAATTTCTTGATCCAAAATTAGATTTTTGTCTTCGCAACCAAATTCTTGATTTTCTTGATCCAAATCTAGATTTCTGTATTCACGACCCAATTCTTGAATTTCTTGATCCAAAATTAGATTTTTGTATTCGCGACCAAATTCTTGATTTTCTTGATCCAAAACTAGATTTTTGTATATGCCACGCAGTTCTTGATTTTCTTGATCCAAAACTAGTTTTTTTGTATTTGCGACCCTATTTTTGATTATCTTGATCCAAAACTAGATGTTTGTATATACTACGCAGTTCTTAATTTTCTTGATCCAAAACTAGATTTTTATCTTCGCGACCAAATTCTTGATTTTCTTAATCCAAAACTACATTTTTGTATTCGCGACCCAATTCTTGATTTTCTTGATCCAAAACTAGATTTTTGTATTCGCGACCAAATGCTTGATTTTCATGATCCAAAACTAGTTTTTTTGTATTCGCGACCCTATTCTTGATTTTCTTGATCCAAAACTAGATTTTTGTATTCGCGACCAAATTCTTGATTTTCTTGATCCAAAACTAGTTTTTTTGTATTCGCGACCCTATTCATGATTTTCTTGATCCAAAACTAGATTTTTGTATTCGCGACCCAATTCTTGATTTTCTTGATCCAAAACTAGATTTTTTTTTATGCCATGCAGTTCTTGATTTTCGTAATCCAAAACTAGATTTTTGTATTCGCGACCCAAATCTTAATTTTCTTGATCCAAAAATAGATTTTTGTATTCGCGACGAAATTCTTTATTTTCTTCATCAAAACTATATTTTTGTATTCGCGACCCAATTTTTGATTTTATTGATCCAAAACTAGATTTTTGTATTCGCGACCAATTTCTTGATTTTCTTGATCCAAAACTAGATTTTTGTCTTCGCGACCAAATTCTTGATTTTCTTGATCCAAAATTAGATTTTTGTATATGCCAAGCAGTTCTTGATTTTCTTGATCCAAAACTAGTTTTTTTGTATTCACGACCAACTTCTTCATTTTCTTGATCCAAAACTAGATTTTTGTATATACCACGCAGTTCTTAATTTTCTTGATACAAAACTAGATTTTTGTCTTCGCGACCAAATTCTTGATTTTCTTGACCCAAAACTAGATTTTTGTATTCGCGACCAAATGCTTGATTTTCTTGATCCAAAACTAGATTTTTGTATATGCCACGCAGTTCTTGATTTTCTTGATCCAAAACTAGATTTTTGTCTTCGCGACCAAATTCTTGATTTTCATGATCCAAATCTAGATTTCTGTATTCGCGACCCAATTCTTGAATTTCTTGATCGAAAATTAGATTTTTGTCTTCGCGACCAAATTCTTGATTTTCTTGATCCAAATCTAGATTTCTGTATTCGCGACCCAATTCTTGAATTTCTTGATCCAAAATTAGATTTTTGTATTCGCGACCAAATTCTTGATTTTTTTGATCCAAAACTAGATTTTTGTATATGCCACGCAGTTCTTGATTTTCTTGATCCAAAACTAGTTTTTTTGTATTCGCGACCCTATTCTTGATTATCTTGATCCAAAACTAGATTTTTGTATATACTACGCAGTTCTTAATTTTTTTGATCCAAAACTAGATTTTTATCTTCGCGACCAAATTCTTGATTTTCTTAATCCAAAACTACATTTTTGTATTCGCGACCCAATTCTTGATTTTCTTGATCCAAAATTAGGTTTGTTGAATTCGTGACCAAATTCTTGATTTTCTTGACCCAAAACTAGATTTTTGTATTCGCGACCAAATGCTCGATTTTCTTGATCCAAAACTAGATTTTTGTATATGCCACGCAGTTCTTGATTTTCTTGATCCAAAACTATATTTTTGTATTCGCGACCAAATTCTTGATTTTCTTGATCCAATACTAGATTTTTGTATTCGTGACCAAATTCTTCATTTTTCTTTATCCAAAACTAGATTTTTGTATATGCCACGCAGTTCTTGATTTTCTTGATCAAAAACTAGTTTTTTTGTATTCGCGACCCAATTCTTGATTTTCTTGATCCAAAACTAGATTTTTGTATTCGCGACCAAATGCTTGATTTTCTTGATCCAAAACTAGTTTTTTTGTATTCGCGACCCTATTCTTGATTTTCTTGATCGAAAACTAGATTTTTGTATTCGCGACCAAATTCTTGATTTTCTTGATCCAAAACTAGATTTTTGTATTCGCGATCAAATTCTTGATTTTCTTGATCCAAAACTAGATTTTTGTATATGCCACGCAGTTCTTGATTTTCTTGATCCAAAACTAGATTTTTGTATTCGCGACCAAATTCTCGATTTTCTTGATCCAATACTAGATTTTTGTTTTCGCGACCAAATTCTTGATTTTCTTGATCTAAAACTAGATTTTTGTATACGCGACCAAAATCTTGATTTTCTTGATCCTATACTAGATTTTTGTCTTCGCGACGCAATTCTTGAATTTCTTGATCCAAAATTGGATTTTTTGTATTCGCGACCAAATTCTTAATTTTCTTTATCCAAAACTAGTTTTTTGTATTCGCGACCAAATTCTTGATTTTCTTGATCCAAAACTAAATTTTTGTATTCGCGACCCAATTTTTAATTTTCTTGATCCAAAACTAGATTTTTGTATATGCCACGCAGTTCTTGATTTTCTTGATCCAAAACTATATTTTTGTTTTCGCGACCAAATTCTTGATTTTCTTGATACAATACTAGATTTTTGTATTCGTGACCAAATTCTTGATTTTTCTTTATCCAAAACTAGATTTTTGTATTGGCGACCCAATTCTTGATTTTCTTGATCCTAAACTAGATTTTTGTATTCGCGATCAAATTCATGATTTTCTTGATACAAAACTAGATTTTTGTATTCGCGACCAAATTCTTGATTTTCTTGATCCAAATCTAGATTTTTGTATTCGCGACCCAATTCTTGATTTTCTTGATCCAAAACTAAATTTTTGTATTCGCGACCAAATGCTTGATTTTCATGATCCAAAACTAGTTTTTTTGTATTCGCGACCCTATTCTTGATTTTCTTGATCCAAAACTAGATTTTTGTATTCGCGACCAAATTCTTGATTTTCTTGATCCAAAACTAGTTTTTTTGTATTCGCGACCCTATTCTTGATTTTCTTGATCCAAAACTAGATTTTTGTATATGCCACGCAGTTCTTGATTTTCTTGATCCAAAACTAGATTTTTGTATTCGCGACCAAATTCTCGATTTTCTTGATCCAATACTAGATTTTTGTTTTCGCGACCAAATTCTTGATTTTCTTGATCTAAAACTAGATTTTTGTATACGCGACCAAAATCTTGATTTTCTTGATCCTATACTAGATTTTTGTCTTCGCGACGCAATTCTTGAATTTCTTGATCCAAAATTGGATTTTTTGTATTCGCGACCAAATTCTTAATTTTCTTTATCCAAAACTAGTTTTTTGTATTCGCGACCAAATTCTTGATTTTCTTGATCCAAAACTAAATTTTTGTATTCGCGACCCAATTTTTAATTTTCTTGATCCAAAACTATATGTTTGTATTCGCGACCAAATTCTTGATTTTTCTTTATCCAAAACTAGATTTTTGTATTCGCGACCAAATTCCTGATTTTCTTGATCCTAAACTAGATTTTTGTATTGGCGACCCAATTCTTGATTTTATTGATCCTAAACTAGATTTTTGTATTCGCGATCCAATTCTTGATTTTCTTGATACAAAACTAGATTTTTGTATTCGTGACCAAATTCTTGATTTTCTTGATCCAAATCTAGATTTTTGTATTCGCGATCCAATTCTTGATTTTCTTGATCCAAAATTAGATTTTTGTATTCGCGACTAAATGCTTAATTTTCTTGATCCAAAACTAGATTTTTGTATTCGCGATCAATTTCTTGATATTCTTGATCCAAAACTACAATTGTGTATTCGCGACCAAATTCTTGATTTTTTTGATCCAAAACTAGATTTTTATATTCGCGACCCAAATCTTGATTTTCATTATACAAAACTAGATTTTTGTATTCGCGACCCAATTCTTGATTTTCTTGATCCAAAACTAGATTTTTGTATTCGCGACCAAATTCTTGATTTTCTTGATCCAAAACTAGATTTTTGTATATGCCACGCAGTTCATGATTTTCTTGATCCAAAACTAGATTTTTGTATTCGCGACCAAATTCTCGATTTTCTTGATCCAATACTAGATTTTTGTTTTCGCGACCAAATTCTTGATTTTCTTGATCTAAAACTAGATTTTTGTATACGCGACCAAAATCTTGATTTTCTTGATCCTATACTAGATTTTTGTCTTCGCGACGCAATTCTTGAATTTCTTGATCCAAAATTGGATTTTTTGTATTCGCGACCAAATTCTTAATTTTCTTTATCCAAAACTAGTTTTTTGTATTCGCGACCAAATTCTTGATTTTCTTGATCCAAAACTAAATTTTTGTATTCGCGACCCAATTTTTAATTTTCTTGATCCAAAACTAGATTTTTGTATATGCCACGCAGTTCTTGATTTTCTTGATCCAAAACTATATTTTTGTTTTCGCGACCAAATTCTTGATTTTCTTGATACAATACTAGATTTTTGTATTCGTGACCAAATTCTTGATTTTTCTTTATCCAAAACTAGATTTTTGTATTGGCGACCCAATTCTTGATTTTCTTGATCCTAAACTAGATTTTTGTATTCGCGATCAAATTCATGATTTTCTTGATACAAAACTAGATTTTTGTATTCGCGACCAAATTCTTGATTTTCTTGATCCAAATCTAGATTTTTGTATTCGCGATCCAATTCTTGATTTTCTTGATCCAAAATTAGATTTTTATATTCGCGACTAAATGGTTAATTTTCTTGATCCAAAACTAGATTTTTGTATTCGCGACCAATTTCTTGATATTCTTGATCCAAAACTAGAATTTTGTATTCGCGACCAAATCCTTGATTTTTTTGATCCAAAACTAGATTTTTATATTCGCGACCCAAATCTTGATTTTCATTATCCAAAACTAGATTTTTGTATTCGCGACCCAATTCTTGATTTTCTTGATCCAAAACTAGATTTTTGTATTCGCGACCCAATTCTTGATTTTCATGATCCAAAACTAGATTTTTGTATTCGCGACCCAATTCTTGATTTTCTTGATCCAAAACTAGATTTTTTTTATGCCATGCAGTTCTTGATTTTCGTAATCCAAAACTAGATTTTTGTATTCGCGACCCAAATCTTAATTTTCTTGATCCAAAAATAGATTTTTGTATTCGCGACGAAATTCTTTATTTTCTTCATCCAAAACTATATTTTTGTATTCGCGACCCAATTTTTGATTTTATTGATCCAAAACTAGATTTTTGTATTCGCGACCAATTTCTTGATTTTCTTGTTCCAAAACTAGATTTTTGTCTTCGCGACCAAATTCTTGATTTTCTTGATCCAAAATTAGATTTTTGTATATGCCACGCAGTTCTTGATTTTCTTGATCCAAAACTAGATTTTTGTATATACCACGCAGTTCTTAATTTTCTTGATCCAAAACTAGATTTTTGTCTTCGCGACCAAATTCTTGATTTTCTTGATCCAAAACTAGATTTTTGTATTCGCGACCCAATTCTTGATTTTCTTGATCCAAAACTAGGTTTGTTGAATTCGTGACCAAATTCTTGATTTTCTTGACCCAAAACTATATTTTTGTATTCGCGACCAAATACTTGATTTTCTTGATCCAAAACTAGATTTTTGTATATGCCACGCAGTTTTGATTTTCTTGATCCAAAACTAGATTTTTGTCTTCGCGACCAAATTCTTGATTTTCTTGATCCAAATCTAGATTTCTGTATTCGCGACCCAATTCTTGAATTTCTTGATCCAAAATTAGATTTTTGTCTTCGCGACCAAATTCTTGATTTTCTTGATCCAAAACTAGATTTCTGTATTCGCGACCCAATTCTTGAATTTCTTGATCCAAAATTAGATTTTTGTATTCGCGACCAAATTCTTGATTTTCTTGATCCAAAACTAGATTTTTGTATTCGCGACCAAATTCTTGATTTTCTTGATCCAAAACTAGATTTTTGTATTCGCGACCAAATTCTTGATTTTCTTGATCCAAAACTAGATTTTTGTATATGCCACGCAGTTCTTGATTTACTTGATCCAAAACTGGATTTTTGTATTCGCGACCAAATTCTTGATTTTCTTGATCCAATACTAGATTTTTGTTTTCGCGACCAAATTCTTGATTTTCTTGATCCAAAACTAGATTTTTGTATTCGCGACCAAAATCTTGATTTTCTTGATCCTATACTAGATTTTTGTCTTCGCGACCCAATTCTTGAATTTCTTGATCCAAAATTGGATTTTTTGTATTCGCGACCAAATTCTTAATTTTCTTTATCCAAAACTAGTTTTTTGTATTCGCGACCAAATTCTTGATTTTCTTGATCCAAAACTAAATTTTTGTATTCGCGACCCAATTTTTAATTTTCTTGATCCAAAATTAGATTTTTGTATTCGCGACCAAATTCTTGATTTTCTTGATCCAAAACTAGATTTTTGTATTCGCGACCAAATTCTTGATTTTCTTGATCCAAAACTAGATTTTTGTATTCGCGACCAAATTCTTGATTTTCTTGATCCAAAACTAGATTTTTGTATATGCCACGCAGTTCTTGATTTACTTGATCCAAAACTAGATTTTTGTATTCGCGACCAAATTCTTGATTTTTTTGATCCAATACTAGATTTTTGTTTTCGCGACCAAATTCTTGATTTTCTTGATCCAAAACTAGATTTTTGTATTCGCGACCAAAATCTTGATTTTCTTGATCCTATACTAGATTTTTGTCTTCGCGACCCAATTCTTGAATTTCTTGATCCAAAATTGGATTTTTTGTATTCGCGACCAAATTCTTAATTTTCTTGATCCAAAACTAGATTTTTGTCTTCGCGACCAAATTCTTGATTTTCTTGATCCAAATCTAGATTTCTGTATTCGCGACCCAATTCTTGAATTTCTTGATCCAAAATTAGATTTTTGTCTTCGCAACCAAATTCTTGATTTTCTTGATCCAAATCTAGATTTCTGTATTCACGACCCAATTCTTGAATTTCTTGATCCAAAATTAGATTTTTGTATTCGCGACCAAATTCTTGATTTTCTTGATCCAAAACTAGATTTTTGTATATGCCACGCAGTTCTTGATTTTCTTGATCCAAAACTAGTTTTTTTGTATTTGCGACCCTATTTTTGATTATCTTGATCCAAAACTAGATGTTTGTATATACTACGCAGTTCTTAATTTTCTTGATCCAAAACTAGATTTTTATCTTCGCGACCAAATTCTTGATTTTCTTAATCCAAAACTACATTTTTGTATTCGCGACCCAATTCTTGATTTTCTTGATCCAAAACTAGATTTTTGTATTCGCGACCAAATGCTTGATTTTCATGATCCAAAACTAGTTTTTTTGTATTCGCGACCCTATTCTTGATTTTCTTGATCCAAAACTAGATTTTTGTATTCGCGACCAAATTCTTGATTTTCTTGATCCAAAACTAGTTTTTTTGTATTCGCGACCCTATTCATGATTTTCTTGATCCAAAACTAGATTTTTGTATTTGCGACCAAATTCATAATTTTCTTGATCCAAAACTAGATTTTTGTATATGCCACGCAGTTCTTGATTTTCTTGATCAAAAACTAGTTTTTTTGTATTCGCGACCCAATTCTTGATTTTCTTGATCCAAAACTAGATTTTTGTATTCGCGACCAAATGCTTGATTTTCTTGATCCCAAACTAGTTTTTTTGTATTCGCGACCCTATTCTTGATTTTCTTGATCGAAAACTAGATTTTTGTATTCGCGACCAAATTCTTGATTTTCTTGATCCAAAACTAGATTTTTGTATTCGCGACCAAATTCTTGATTTTCTTGATCCAAAACTAGATTTTTGTATATGCCACGCAGTTCTTGATTTACTTGATCCAAAACTAGATTTTTGTATTCGCGACCAAATTCTTGATTTTCTTGATCCAATACTAGATTTTTGTTTTCGCGACCAAATTCTTGATTTTCTTGATCCAAAACTAGATTTTTGTATTCGCGACCAAAATCTTGATTTTCTTGATCCTATACTAGATTTTTGTCTTCGCGACCCAATTCTTGAATTTCTTGATCCAAAATTGGATTTTTTGTATTCGCGACCAAATTCTTAATTTTCTTTATCCAAAACTAGTTTTTTGTATTCGCGACCAAATTCTTGATTTTCTTGATCCAAAACTAAATTTTTGTATTCGCGACCCAATTTTTAATTTTCTTGATCCAAAACTAGATTTTTGTATATGCCACGCAGTTCTTGATTTTCTTGATCCAAAACTATATTTTTGTATTCGCGACCAAATTCTTGATTTTCTTGATCCAATACTAGATTTTTGTATTCGTGACCAAATTCTTGATTTTTCTTTATCCAAAACTAGATTTTTGTATTCGCGACCAAATTCCTGATTTTCTTGATCCTAAACTAGATTTTTGTATTGGCGACCCAATTCTTGATTTTATTGATCCTAAACTAGATTTTTGTATTCGCGATCCAATTCTTGAATTTCTTGATACAAAACTAGATTTTTGTATTCGTGACCAAATTCTTGATTTTCTTGATCCAAATCTAGATTTTTGTATTCGCGATCCAATTCTTGATTTTCTTGATCCAAAATTAGATTTTTGTATTCGCGACTAAATGCTTAATTTTCTTGATCCAAAACTAGATTTTTGTATTCGCGACCAATTTCTTGATATTCTTGATCCAAAACTACAATTTTGTATTCGCGACCAAATTCTTGATTTTTTTGATCCAAAACTAGATTTTTATATTCGCGACCCAAATCTTGATTTTCATTATACAAAACTAGATTTTTGTATTCGCGACCCACTTCTTGATTTTCTAGATCCAAAACTAGATTTTTGTATTCGCGACCCAATTCTTGATTTTCATAATCCAAAACTAGATTTTTGTATATGCCACGCAGTTCTTGATTTTCTTGATCCAAAACTATATTTTTGTATTCGCGACCAAATTCTTGATTTTCTTGATCCAATACTAGATTTTTGTATTCGTGACCAAATTCTTGATTTTTCTTTATCCAAAACTAGATTTTTGTATTCGCGACCAAATTCCTGATTTTCTTGATCCAAAACTAGATTTTTGTATTCGCGACCAAATTCTTAATTTTCTTTATCCAAAACTAGTTTTTTGTATTCGCGACCAAATTCTTGATTTTCTTGATCCAAAACTAGATTTTTGTATATGCCACGCAGTTCTTGATTTTCTTGATCCAAAACTAGATTTTTGTATTCGCGACCAAATTCTTGATTTTCTTGATCCAAAACTAGATTTTTGTATTCGCGACCAAATTCTTGATTTTCTTGATCCAAAACTAGATTTTTGTATTCGCGACCAAATTCTTGATTTTCTTGATCCAAAACTAGATTTTTGTATATGCCACGCAGTTCTTGATTTACTTGATCCAAAACTAGATTTTTGTATTCGCGACCAAATTCTTGATTTTTTTGATCCAATACTAGATTTTTGTTTTCGCGACCAAATTCTTGATTTTCTTGATCCAAAACTAGATTTTTGTATTCGCGACCAAAATCTTGATTTTCTTGATCCTATACTAGATTTTTGTCTTCGCGACCCAATTCTTGAATTTCTTGATCCAAAATTGGATTTTTTGTATTCGCGACCAAATTCTTAATTTTCTTGATCCAAAACTAGATTTTTGTCTTCGCGACCAAATTCTTGATTTTCTTGATCCAAATCTAGATTTCTGTATTCGCGACCCAATTCTTGAATTTCTTGATCCAAAATTAGATTTTTGTCTTCGCAACCAAATTCTTGATTTTCTTGATCCAAATCTAGATTTCTGTATTCACGACCCAATTCTTGAATTTCTTGATCCAAAATTAGATTTTTGTATTCGCGACCAAATTCTTGATTTTCTTGATCCAAAACTAGATTTTTGTATATGCCACGCAGTTCTTGATTTTCTTGATCCAAAACTAGTTTTTTTGTATTTGCGACCCTATTTTTGATTATCTTGATCCAAAACTAGATGTTTGTATATACTACGCAGTTCTTAATTTTCTTGATCCAAAACTAGATTTTTATCTTCGCGACCAAATTCTTGATTTTCTTAATCCAAAACTACATTTTTGTATTCGCGACCCAATTCTTGATTTTCTTGATCCAAAACTAGATTTTTGTATTCGCGACCAAATGCTTGATTTTCATGATCCAAAACTAGTTTTTTTGTATTCGCGACCCTATTCTTGATTTTCTTGATCCAAAACTAGATTTTTGTATTCGCGACCAAATTCTTGATTTTCTTGATCCAAAACTAGTTTTTTTGTATTCGCGACCCTATTCATGATTTTCTTGATCCAAAACTAGATTTTTGTATTTGCGACCAAATTCATAATTTTCTTGATCCAAAACTAGATTTTTGTATATGCCACGCAGTTCTTGATTTTCTTGATCAAAAACTAGTTTTTTTGTATTTGCGACCCAATTCTTGATTTTCTTGATCCAAAACTAGATTTTTGTATTCGCGACCAAATGCTTGATTTTCTTGATCCCAAACTAGTTTTTTTGTATTCGCGACCCTATTCTTGATTTTCTTGATCGAAAACTAGATTTTTGTATTCGCGACCAAATTCTTGATTTTCTTGATCCAAAACTAGATTTTTGTATTCGCGACCAAATTCTTGATTTTCTTGATCCAAAACTAGATTTTTGTATTTGCGACCCAATTCTTGATTTTCTTGATCCAAAACTAGGTTTGTTGAATTCGTGACCAAATTCTTGATTTTATTGACCCAAAACTAGATTTTTGTATTCGCGACCAAATACTTGATTTTCTTGATCCAAAACTAGATTTTTGTATATGCCACGCAGTTTTGATTTTCTTGATCCAAAACTAAATTTTTGTCTTCGCGACCAAATTCTTGATTTTCTTGATCCAAATCTAGATTTCTGTATTCGCGACCCAATTCTTGAATTTCTTGATCCAAAATTAGATTTTTGTATTCGCGACCAAATTCTTGATTTTCTTGATCCAAAACTAGATTTTTGTATATGCCACGCAGTTCTTGATTTTCTTGATCCAAAACTAGTTTTTTTGTATTCGCGACCCTATTCTTGATTTTCTTGATCCAAAAGTAGATTTTTGTATATACCACGCAGTTCTTAATTTTCTTAATCCAAAACTAGATTTTTGTGTTCGCGACCAAATTCTTGATTTTCTTGATCCAAAACTAGATTTTTGTATTCGCGACCCAATTCTTGATTTTCTTAATCCAAAATTAGGTTTGTTGAATTCGTGACCAAATTCTTGATTTTCTTGACCCAAAACTAGATTTTTGTATTCGCGACCAAATGCTTGATTTTCTTGATCCAAAACTACATTTTTGTATATGCCACGCAGTTCTTGATTTACTTGATCCAAAACTAGATTTTTGTATTCGCGACCAAATTCTTGATTTTCTTGATCCAATACTAGATTTTTGTTTTCGCGACCAAATTCTTGATTTTCTTGATCCAAAACTATATTTTTGTATTCGCGACCAAATTCTTGATTTTCTTGATCCAATACTAGATTTTTGTATTCGTGACCAAATTCTTGATTTTTCTTTATCCAAAACTAGATTTTTGTATTCGCGACCAAATTCTTAATTTTCTTTATCCAAAACTAGTTTTTTGTATTCGCGACCAAATTCTTGATTTTCTTGATCCAAAACTAAATTTTTGTATTCGCGACCCAATTTTTAATTTTCTTGATCCAAAACTAGATTTTTGTATATGCCACGCAGTTCTTGATTTTCTTGATCCAAAACTATATTTTTGTATTCGCGACCAAATTCTTGATTTTCTTGATCCAATACTAGATTTTTGTATTCGTGACCAAATTCTTGATTTTTCTTTATCCAAAACTAGATTTTTGTATTCGCGACCAAATTCCTGATTTTCTTGATCCTAAACTAGATTTTTGTATTGGCGACCCAATTCTTGATTTTATTGATCCTAAACTAGATTTTTGTATTCGCGATCCAATTCTTGAATTTCTTGATACAAAACTAGATTTTTGTATTCGTGACCAAATTCTTGATTTTCTTGATCCAAATCTAGATTTTTGTATTCGCGATCCAATTCTTGATTTTCTTGATCCAAAATTAGATTTTTGTATTCGCGACTAAATGCTTAATTTTCTTGATCCAAAACTAGATTTTTGTATTCGCGACCAATTTCTTGATATTCTTGATCCAAAACTACAATTGTGTATTCGCGACCAAATTCTTGATTTTTTTGATCCAAAACTAGATTTTTATATCCGCGACCCAAATCTTGATTTTCATTATACAAAACTAGATTTTTGTATTCGCGACCCAATTCTTGATTTTCTTGATCCAAAACTAGATTTTTGTTTTCGCGACCCAATTCTTGATTTTCATGATCCAAAACTAGATTTTTGTATTCGCGACCCAATTCTTGATTTTCTTGATCCAAAACTAGATTTTTTTTATGCCATGCAGTTCTTGATTTTCGTAATCCAAAACTAGATTTTTGTATTCGCGACCCAAATCTTAATTTTCTTGATCCAAAAATAGATTTTTGTATTCGCGACGAAATTCTTTATTTTCTTCATCAAAACTATATTTTTGTATTCGCGACCCAATTTTTGATTTTATTGATCCAAAACTAGATTTTTGTATTCGCGACCAATTTCTTGATTTTCTTGATCCAAAACTAGATTTTTGTCTTCGCGACCAAATTCTTGATTTTCTTGATCCAAAATTAGATTTTTGTATATGCCAAGCAGTTCTTGATTTTCTTGATCCAAAACAAGTTTTTTTGTATTCACGACCAACTTCTTCATTTTCTTGATCCAAAACTAGATTTTTGTATATACCACGCAGTTCTTAATTTTCTTGATACAAAACTAGATTTTTGTCTTCGCGACCAAATTCTTGATTTTCTTGACCCAAAACTAGATTTTTGTATTCGCGACCAAATGCTTGATTTTCTTGATCCAAAACTAGATTTTTGTATATGCCACGCAGTTCTTGATTTTCTTGATCCAAAACTAGATTTTTGTCTTCGCGACCAAATTCTTGATTTTCTTGATCCAAATCTAGATTTCTGTATTCGCGACCCAATTCTTGAAATTTCTTGATCGAAAATTAGATTTTTGTCTTCGCGACCAAATTCTTGATTTTCTTGATCCAAATCTAGATTTCTGTATTCGCGACCCAATTCTTGAATTTCTTGATCCAAAATTAGATTTTTGTATTCGCGACCAAATTCTTGATTTTTTTGATCCAAAACTAGATTTTTGTATATGCCACGCAGTTCTTGATTTTCTTGATCCAAAACTAGTTTTTTTGTATTCGCGACCCTATTCTTGATTATCTTGATCCAAAACTAGATTTTTGTATATACTACGCAGTTCTTAATTTTTTTGATCCAAAACTAGATTTTTATCTTCGCGACCAAATTCTTGATTTTCTTAATCCAAAACTACATTTTTGTATTCGCGACCCAATTCTTGATTTTCTTGATCCAAAATTAGGTTTGTTGAATTCGTGACCAAATTCTTGATTTTCTTGACCCAAAACTAGATTTTTGTATTCGCGACCAAATGCTCGATTTTCTTGATCCAAAACTAGATTTTTGTATATGCCACGCAGTTCTTGATTTTCTTGATCCAAAACTATATTTTTGTATTCGCGACCAAATTCTTGATTTTCTTGATCCAATACTAGATTTTTGTATTCGTGACCAAATTCTTCATTTTTCTTTATCCAAAACTAGATTTTTGTATATGCCACGCAGTTCTTGATTTTGTTGATCAAAAACTAGTTTTTTTGTATTCGCGACCCAATTCTTGATTTTCTTGATCCAAAACTAGATTTTTGTATTCGCGACCAAATGCTTGATTTTCTTGATCCAAAACTAGTTTTTTTGTATTCGCGACCCTATTCTTGATTTTCTTGATCGAAAACTAGATTTTTGTATTCGCGACCAAATTCTTGATTTTCTTGATCCAAAACTAGATTTTTGTATTCGCGACCAAATTCTTGATTTTCTTGATCCAAAACTAGATTTTTGTATATGCCACGCAGTTCTTGATTTTCTTGATCCAAAACTAGATTTTTGTATTCGCGACCAAATTCTCGATTTTCTTGATCCAATACTAGATTTTTGTTTTCGCGACCAAATTCTTGATTTTCTTGATCTAAAACTAGATTTTTGTATACGCGACCAAAATCTTGATTTTCTTGATCCTATACTAGATTTTTGTCTTCGCGACGCAATTCTTGAATTTCTTGATCCAAAATTGGATTTTTTGTATTCGCGACCAAATTCTTAATTTTCTTTATCCAAAACTAGTTTTTTGTATTCGCGACCAAATTCTTGATTTTCTTGATCCAAAACTAAATTTTTGTATTCGCGACCCAATTTTTAATTTTCTTGATCCAAAACTAGATTTTTGTATATGCCACGCAGTTCTTGATTTTCTTGATCCAAAACTATATTTTTGTTTTCGCGACCAAATTCTTGATTTTCTTGATCCAATACTAGATTTTTGTATTCGTGACCAAATTCTTGATTTTTCTTTATCCAAAACTAGATTTTTGTATTGGCGACCCAATTCTTGATTTTCTTGATCCTAAACTAGATTTTTGTATTCGCGATCCAATTCATGATTTTCTTGATACAAAACTAGATTTTTGTATTCGCGACCAAATTCTTGATTTTCTTGATCCAAAATTAGATTTTTGTATTCGCGATCCAATTCTTGATTTTCTTGATCCAAAATTAGATTTTTATATTCGCGACTAAATGCTTAATTTTCTTGATCCAAAACTAGATTTTTGTATTCGCGACCAATTTCTTGATATTTTTGATCCAAAACTAGAATTTTGTATTCGCGACCAAATCCTTGATTTTTTTGATCCAAAAATAGATTTTTATATTCGCGACCCAAATCTTGATTTTCATTATCCAAAACTAGATTTTTGTATTCGCGACCCAATTCTTGATTTTCTTGATCCAAAACTAGATTTTTGTATTCGCGACCCAATTCTTGATTTTCATGATCCAAAACTAGATTTTTGTATTCGCGACCCAATTCTTGATTTTCTTGATCCAAAACTAGATTTTTTTTTTATGCCATGCAGTTCTTGATTTTCGTAATCCAAAACTAGATTTTTGTATTCGCGACCCAAATCTTAATTTTCTTGATCCAAAAATAGATTTTTGTATTCGCGACGAAATTCTTTATTTTCTTCATCCAAAACTATATTTTTGTATTCGCGACCCAATTTTTGATTTTATTGATCCAAAACTAGATTTTTGTATTCGCGACCAATTTCTTGATTTTCTTGATCCAAAACTAGATTTTTGTTTTCGCGACCAAATTCTTGATTTTCTTGATCCAAAATTAGATTTTTGTATATGCCACGCAGTTCTTGATTTTCTTGATCCAAAACTAGTTTTTTTGTATTCACGACCAACTTCTTCATTTTCTTGATCCAAAACTAGATTTTTGTATATATACCACGCAGTTCTTAATTTTCTTGATCCAAAACTAGATTTTTGTCTTCGCGACCAAATTCTTGATTTTCTTGATCCAAAACTAGATTTTTGTATTCGCGACCCAATTCTTGATTTTCTTGATCCAAAACTAGGTTTGTTGAATTCGTGACCAAATTCTTGATTTTATTGACCCAAAACTAGATTTTTGTATTCGCGACCAAATACTTGATTTTCTTGATCCAAAACTAGATTTTTGTATATGCCACGCAGTTTTGATTTTCTTGATCCAAAACTAAATTTTTGTCTTCGCGACCAAATTCTTGATTTTCTTGATCCAAATCTAGATTTCTGTATTCGCGACCCAATTCTTGAATTTCTTGATCCAAAATTAGATTTTTGTATTCGCGACCAAATTCTTGATTTTCTTGATCCAAAACTAGATTTTTGTATATGCCACGCAGTTCTTGATTTTCTTGATCCAAAACTAGTTTTTTTGTATTCGCGACCCTATTCTTGATTTTCTTGATCCAAAAGTAGATTTTTGTATATACCACGCAGTTCTTAATTTTCTTGATCCAAAACCAGATTTTTGTGTTCGCGACCAAATTCTTGATTTTCTTGATCCAAAACTAGATTTTTGTATTCGCGACCCAATTCTTGATTTTCTTAATCCAAAATTAGGTTTGTTGAATTCGTGACCAAATTCTTGATTTTCTTGACCCAAAACTAGATTTTTGTATTCGCGACCAAATGCTTGATTTTCTTGATCCAAAACTACATTTTTGTATATGCCACGCAGTTCTTGATTTTCTTGATCCAAAACTAGATTTTTGTCTTCGCGACCAAATTCTTGATTTTCTTGATCCAAATCTAGATTTCTGTATTCGTGACCCAATTCTTGAATTTCTTGATCGAAAATTAGATTTTTGTCTTCGCGACCAAATTCTTGATTTTCTTGATCCAAATCTAGATTTCTGTATTCGCGACCCAATTCTTGAATTTCTTGATCCAAAATTAGATTTTTGTATTCGCGACCAAATTCTTGATTTTTTTGATCCAAAACTAGATTTTTGTATATGCCACGCAGTTCTTGATTTTCTTGATCCAAAACTAGTTTTTTTGTATTCGCGACCCTATTCTTGATTATCTTGATCAAAAACTAGATTTTTGTATATACTACGCAGTTCTTGATTTTCTTAATCCAAAACTACATTTTTGTATTCGCGACCCAATTCTTGATTTTCTTGATCCAAAACTAGATTTTTGTATTCGCGACCAAATGCTTGATTTTCATGATCCAAAACTAGTTTTTTTGTATTCGCGACCCTATTCTTGATTTTCTTGATCCAAAACTAGATTTTTGTATTCGCGACCAAATTCTTGATTTTCTTAATCCAAAACTAGTTTTTTTGTATTCGCGACCCTATTCTTGATTTTCTTTATCCAAAACTAGATTTTTGTATATGCCACGCAGTTCTTGATTTTCTTGATCAAAAACTAGATTTTTGTATTCGCGACCAAATTCTTGATTTTCTTGATCCAAAACTAGATTTTTGTATATGCCACACAGTTCTTGATTTACTTGATCCAAAACTAGATTTTTGTATTCGCGACCAAATTCTTGATTTTCTTGATCCAATACTAGATTTTTGTTTTCGCGACCAAATTCTTGATTTTCTTGATCCAAAACTAGATTTTTGTATTCGCGACCAAAATCTTGATTTTCTGGATCCTATACTAGATTTTTGTTTTCGCGACCCAATTCTTGAATTTCTTGATCCAAAATTGGATTTTTTGTATTCGCGACCAAATTCTTAATTTTCTTTATCCAAAACTAGTTTTTTGTATTCGCGACCAAATTCTTGATTTTCTTGATCCAAAACTAAATTTTTGTATTCGCGACCCAATTTTTAATTTTCTTGATCCAAAACTAGATTTTTGTATATGCCACGCAGTTCTTGATTTTCTTGATCCAAAACTATATTTTTGTATTCGCGACCAAATTCTTGATTTTCTTGATCCAATACTAGATTTTTGTATTCGTGACCAAATTCTTGATTTTTCTTTATCCAAAACTAGATTTTTGTATTCGCGACCAAATTCCTGATTTTCTTGATCCAAAACTAGATTTTTGTATATGCCACGCAGTTATTGATTTTCTTGATCAAAAACTAGTTTTTTTGTATTCGCGACCCAATTCTTGATTTTCTTGATCCAAAACTAGATTTTTGTATTCGCGACCAAATGCTTGATTTTCTTGATCCAAAACTAATTTTTTTGTATTCGCGACCCTATTCTTGATTTTCTTGATCCAAAACTAGATTTTTGTATATGCCACACAGTTCTTGATTTTCTTGATCCAAAACTATATTTTTGTATTCGCGACCAAATTCTTGATTTTCTTGATCCAATACTAGATTTTTGTATTCGTGACCAAATTCTTGATTTTTCTTTATCCAAAACTAGATTTTTGTATTCGCGACCAAATTCCTGATTTTCTTGATCCTAAACTAGATTTTTGTATTGGCGACCCAATTCTTGATTTTATTGATCCTAAACTAGATTTTTGTATTCGCGATCCAATTCTTGATTTTCTTGATACAAAACTAGATTTTTGTATTCGTGACCAAATTCTTGATTTTCTTGATCCAAATCTAGATTTTTGTATTCGCGATCCAATTCTTGATTTTCTTGATCCAAAATTAGATTTTTGTATTCGCGACTAAATGCTTAATTTTCTTGATCCAAAACTAGATTTTTGTATTCGCGACCAATTTCTTGATATTCTTGATCCAAAACTACAATTTTGTATTCGCGACCAAATTCTTGATTTTTTTGATCCAAAACTAGATTTTTATATTCGCGACCCAAATCTTGATTTTCATTATACAAAACTAGATTTTTGTATTCGCGACCCACTTCTTGATTTTCTAGATCCAAAACTAGATTTTTGTATTCGCGACCCAATTCTTGATTTTCATAATCCAAAACTAGATTTTTGTATATGCCACGCAGTTCTTGATTTTCTTGATCCAAAACTATATTTTTGTATTCGCGACCAAATTCTTGATTTTCTTGATCCAATACTAGATTTTTGTATTCGCGACCCAATTCTAGATTTTCATAATCCAAAACTAGATTTTTGTATATGCCACGCAGTTCTTGATTTTCTTGATCCTAAACTAGATTTTTGTATTGGCGAACCAATTCTTGATTTTATTGATCCTAAACTAGATTTTTGTATTCGCGATTCAATTCTTGATTTTCTTGATACAAAACTAGATTTTTGTATTCGTGACCAAATTCTTGATTTTCTTGATCCAAATCTAGATTTTTGTATTCGCGATCCAATTCTTGATTTTCTTGATCCAAAATTAGATTTTTGTATTCGCGACTAAATGCTTCATTTTCTTGATCCAAAACTATATTTTTGTATTCGCGACCAATTTCTTGATATTCTTGATCCAAAACTACAATTGTGTATTCGCGACCAAATTCTTGATTTTTTTGATCCAAAACTAGATTTTTATATTCGCGACCCAAATCTTGATTTTCATTATACAAAACTAGATTTTTGTATTCGCGACCCAATTCTAGATTTTCATAATCCAAAACTAGATTTTTGTATATGCCACGCAGTTCTTGATTTTCTTGATCCTAAACTAGATTTTTGTATTGGCGAACCAATTCTTGATTTTATTGATCCTAAACTAGATTTTTGTATTCGCGATTCAATTCTTGATTTTCTTGATACAAAACTAGATTTTTGTATTCGTGACCAAATTCTTGATTTTCTTGATCCAAATCTAGATTTTTGTATTCGCGATCCAATTCTTGATTTTCTTGATCCAAAATTAGATTTTTGTATTCGCGACTAAATGCTTCATTTTCTTGATCCAAAACTATATTTTTGTATTCGCGACCAATTTCTTGATATTCTTGATCCAAAACTACAATTGTGTATTCGCGACCAAATTCTTGATTTTTTTGATCCAAAACTAGATTTTTATATTCGCGACCCAAATCTTGATTTTCATTATACAAAACTAGATTTTTGTATTCGCGACCCACTTCTTGATTTTCTTCATCCAAAACTAGATTTTTGTCTTCGCGAACAAATTCTTGATTTTCTTGATCCAAATCTAGATTTCTGTATTCGCGACCCAATTCTTGAACTTCTTGATCCAAAATTAGATTTTTGTATTCGCGACCAAATTCTTGATTTTCTTGATCCAAAACTAGATTTTTGTATATGCCACGCAGTTCTTGATTTTCTTGATCCAAAACTAGTTTTTTTGTATTCGCGACCCTATTCTTGATTTTCTTGATCCAAAAATAGATTTTTGTATATACCACGCAGTTCTTAATTTTCTT
Organism: x Bolboschoenoplectus mariqueter; assembly: GCA_037678475.1. Lineage (NCBI taxonomy): Eukaryota > Viridiplantae > Streptophyta > Magnoliopsida > Poales > Cyperaceae > x Bolboschoenoplectus > x Bolboschoenoplectus mariqueter. Next base: position 3,092,319 of record CM075233.1, on the reverse strand, counting down.
GATCCAAAACTAGATTTTTATCTTCGCGACCAAATTCTTGATTTTCTTAATCCAAAACTACATTTTTGTATTCGCGACCCAATTCTTGATTTTCTTGATCCAAAACTAGATTTTTGTATTCGCGACCAAATGCTGGATTTTCTTGATCCAAAACTTGTTTTTTTGTATTCGCGACCCTATTCTTGATTTTCTTGATCCAAAACTAGATTTTTGTATTCGCGACCAAATTCTTGATTTTCTTCATCCAAAACTAGATTTTTGAATTCGCGACCAAATGCTTGATTTTCTTGATCCAAAACTAGATTTTTGTATATGCCACGCAGTTCTTGATTTTCTTAATCCAAAACTAGATTTTTGTCTTCGCGACCAAATTCTTGATTTTCTTGATCCAAATCTAGATTTCTGTATTCGCGACCCAATTCTTGAACTTCTTGATCCAAAATTAGATTTTTGTATTCGCGACCAAATTCTTGATTTTCTTGATCCAAAACTAGATTTTTGTATATGCCACGCAGTTCTTGATTTTCTTGATCCAAAACTAGTTTTTTTGTATTCGCGACCCTATTCTTGATTTTCTTGATCCAAAAATAGATTTTTGTATATACCACGCAGTTCTTAATTTTCTTGATCCAAAACTAGATTTTTATCTTCGCGACCAAATTCTTGATTTTCTTAATCCAAAACTACATTTTTGTATTCGCGACCCAATTCTTGATTTTCTTGATCCAAAACTAGATTTTTGTATTCGCGACCAAATGCTGGATTTTCTTGATCCAAAACTTGTTTTTTTGTATTCGCGACCCTATTCTTGATTTTCTTGATCCAAAACTAGATTTTTGTATTCGCGACCAAATTCTTGATTTTCTTCATCCAAAACTAGATTTTTGAATTCGCAACCAAATTCTTGATTTTCTTGATCCAAAACTAGATTTTTGTATATGCCACGCAGTTCTTGATTTTCTTGATCCAAAACTAGACTTTTGTATTCGCGACCAAATTCTTGATTTTCTCGATCCAATACTAGATTTTTGTTTTCGCGACCAAATTCTTGATTTTCTTGATCCAAAACTAGATTTTTGTATTCGCGACCAAATTCTTGATATTCTTGATCCAAAACTACATTTTTGTATATGCCACGCAATTCTTGATTTTCTTGATCCAAAACTAGATTTTTGTATTCGCGACCAAATTCTTGATTTTCTTGATCCAATACTAGATGTTTGTTTTCGCGACCAAATTCCTGATTTTCATGATCCAAAACTAGTTTTTTGTATTAGCGACCAAATTCTTGATTTTCTTGATCCAAAACTAGATTTTTGTATATGCCACGCAGTTCTTGATTTTCTTGATCCAAAACTAGTTTTTTTTATTCGTCTCGCAGTTCATGATTTTCTTGATCCCAAACTAGATTTTTGTATTCGCGATCAAATTCTAGATTTTCTAGATCCAAAACTATATTTTTGTATTCGCGACCAAATTTTTGATTTTCATGATCCAAAACTAGATTTTTGTATATGCCACGCAGTTCTTGATTTTCTCGATCCAAAACTAGATTTTTGTCTTCGCGACCAAATTCTTGATTTTCTTGATCCAAATCTAGATTTTTGTATTCGCGACCCAATTCTTGAATTTCTTGGTCCAAAATTAGATTTTTGTATTCGCGACCAAATTCTTAATTTTCTTGATCCAAAACTAGATTTTTGTATTCGCGACCAAATTCTTGATTTTCATGATCCAAAATTAAATTTTTGTATTCGCGACCCAATTTTTAATTTTCTTGATCCAAAACTAGATTTTTGTCTTCGCGACCAAATTCTTGATTTTCTTGATCCAAATGTAGATTTTTGTATTCGCGACCCAATTTTTAATTTTCTTGATCCAAAACTACATTTTTGTAAATGCCACGCAGTTCTTGATTTTCATGATCAAAAACAAGATTTTTGTCTTCGCGACCAAATTCTTGATTTTCTTGATCCAAATCTAGATTTCTGTATTCGCGACCCAATTCTTGAACTTCTTGATCCAAAATTAGATTTTTGTATTCGCGACCAAATTCTTGATTTTCTTGATCCAAAACTAGATTTTTGTATATGCCACGCAGTTCTTGATTTTCTTGATCCAAAACTAGTTTTTTTGTATTCGCGACCCTATTCTTGATTTTCTTGATCCAAAAATAGATTTTTGTATATACCACGCAGTTCTTAATTTTCTTGATCCAAAACTAGATTTTTATCTTCGCGACCAAATTCTTGATTTTCTTAATCCAAAACTACATTTTTGTATTCGCGACCCAATTCTTGATTTTCTTGATCCAAAACTAGATTTTTGTATTCGCGACCAAATGCTGGATTTTCTTGATCCAAAACTTGTTTTTTTGTATTCGCGACCCTATTCTTGATTTTCTTGATCCAAAACTAGATTTTTGTATTCGCGACCAAATTCTTGATTTTCTTCATCCAAAACTAGATTTTTGAATTCGCGACCAAATGCTTGATTTTCTTGATCCAAAACTAGATTTTTGTATATGCCACGCAGTTCTTGATTTTCTTAATCCAAAACTAGATTTTTGTCTTCGCGACCAAATTCTTGATTTTCTTGATCCAAATCTAGATTTCTGTATTCGCGACCCAATTCTTGAACTTCTTGATCCAAAATTAGATTTTTGTATTCGCGACCAAATTCTTGATTTTCTTGATCCAAAACTAGATTTTTGTATATGCCACGCAGTTCTTGATTTTCTTGATCCAAAACTAGTTTTTTTGTATTCGCGACCCTATTCTTGATTTTCTTGATCCAAAAATAGATTTTTGTATATACCACGCAGTTCTTAATTTTCTTGATCCAAAACTAGATTTTTATCTTCGCGACCAAATTCTTGATTTTCTTAATCCAAAACTACATTTTTGTATTCGCGACCCAATTCTTGATTTTCTTGATCCAAAACTAGATTTTTGTATTCGCGACCAAATGCTGGATTTTCTTGATCCAAAACTTGTTTTTTTGTATTCGCGACCCTATTCTTGATTTTCTTGATCCAAAACTAGATTTTTGTATTCGCGACCAAATTCTTGATTTTCTTCATCCAAAACTAGATTTTTGAATTCGCAACCAAATTCTTGATTTTCTTGATCCAAAACTAGATTTTTGTATATGCCACGCAGTTCTTGATTTTCTTGATCCAAAACTAGACTTTTGTATTCGCGACCAAATTCTTGATTTTCTCGATCCAATACTAGATTTTTGTTTTCGCGACCAAATTCTTGATTTTCTTGATCCAAAACTAGATTTTTGTATTCGCGACCAAATTCTTGATATTCTTGATCCAAAACTACATTTTTGTATATGCCACGCAATTCTTGATTTTCTTGATCCAAAACTAGATTTTTGTATTCGCGACCAAATTCTTGATTTTCTTGATCCAATACTAGATGTTTGTTTTCGCGACCAAATTCCTGATTTTCATGATCCAAAACTAGTTTTTTGTATTAGCGACCAAATTCTTGATTTTCTTGATCCAAAACTAGATTTTTGTATATGCCACGCAGTTCTTGATTTTCTTGATCCAAAACTAGTTTTTTTTATTCGTCTCGCAGTTCATGATTTTCTTGATCCCAAACTAGATTTTTGTATTCGCGATCAAATTCTAGATTTTCTAGATCCAAAACTATATTTTTGTATTCGCGACCAAATTTTTGATTTTCATGATCCAAAACTAGATTTTTGTATATGCCACGCAGTTCTTGATTTTCTCGATCCAAAACTAGATTTTTGTCTTCGCGACCAAATTCTTGATTTTCTTGATCCAAATCTAGATTTTTGTATTCGCGACCCAATTCTTGAATTTCTTGGTCCAAAATTAGATTTTTGTATTCGCGACCAAATTCTTAATTTTCTTGATCCAAAACTAGATTTTTGTATTCGCGACCAAATTCTTGATTTTCATGATCCAAAATTAAATTTTTGTATTCGCGACCCAATTTTTAATTTTCTTGATCCAAAACTAGATTTTTGTCTTCGCGACCAAATTCTTGATTTTCTTGATCCAAATGTAGATTTTTGTATTCGCGACCCAATTTTTAATTTTCTTGATCCAAAACTACATTTTTGTAAATGCCACGCAGTTCTTGATTTTCATGATCAAAAACAAGATTTTTGTCTTCGCGACCAAATTCTTGATTTTCTTGATCCAAATCTAGATTTCTGTATTCGCGACCCAATTCTTGAACTTCTTGATCCAAAATTAGATTTTTGTATTCGCGACCAAATTCTTGATTTTCTTGATCCAAAACTAGATTTTTGTATATGCCACGCAGTTCTTGATTTTCTTGATCCAAAACTAGTTTTTTTGTATTCGCGACCCTATTCTTGATTTTCTTGATCCAAAAATAGATTTTTGTATATACCACGCAGTTCTTAATTTTCTTGATCCAAAACTAGATTTTTATCTTCGCGACCAAATTCTTGATTTTCTTAATCCAAAACTACATTTTTGTATTCGCGACCCAATTCTTGATTTTCTTGATCCAAAACTAGATTTTTGTATTCGCGACCAAATGCTGGATTTTCTTGATCCAAAACTTGTTTTTTTGTATTCGCGACCCTATTCTTGATTTTCTTGATCCAAAACTAGATTTTTGTATTCGCGACCAAATTCTTGATTTTCTTCATCCAAAACTAGATTTTTGAATTCGCGACCAAATGCTTGATTTTCTTGATCCAAAACTAGATTTTTGTATATGCCACGCAGTTCTTGATTTTCTTAATCCAAAACTAGATTTTTGTCTTCGCGACCAAATTCTTGATTTTCTTGATCCAAATCTAGATTTCTGTATTCGCGACCCAATTCTTGAACTTCTTGATCCAAAATTAGATTTTTGTATTCGCGACCAAATTCTTGATTTTCTTGATCCAAAACTAGATTTTTGTATATGCCACGCAGTTCTTGATTTTCTTGATCCAAAACTAGTTTTTTTGTATTCGCGACCCTATTCTTGATTTTCTTGATCCAAAAATAGATTTTTGTATATACCACGCAGTTCTTAATTTTCTTGATCCAAAACTAGATTTTTATCTTCGCGACCAAATTCTTGATTTTCTTAATCCAAAACTACATTTTTGTATTCGCGACCCAATTCTTGATTTTCTTGATCCAAAACTAGATTTTTGTATTCGCGACCAAATGCTGGATTTTCTTGATCCAAAACTTGTTTTTTTGTATTCGCGACCCTATTCTTGATTTTCTTGATCCAAAACTAGATTTTTGTATTCGCGACCAAATTCTTGATTTTCTTCATCCAAAACTAGATTTTTGAATTCGCAACCAAATTCTTGATTTTCTTGATCCAAAACTAGATTTTTGTATATGCCACGCAGTTCTTGATTTTCTTGATCCAAAACTAGACTTTTGTATTCGCGACCAAATTCTTGATTTTCTCGATCCAATACTAGATTTTTGTTTTCGCGACCAAATTCTTGATTTTCTTGATCCAAAACTAGATTTTTGTATTCGCGACCAAATTCTTGATATTCTTGATCCAAAACTACATTTTTGTATATGCCACGCAATTCTTGATTTTCTTGATCCAAAACTAGATTTTTGTATTCGCGACCAAATTCTTGATTTTCTTGATCCAATACTAGATGTTTGTTTTCGCGACCAAATTCCTGATTTTCATGATCCAAAACTAGTTTTTTGTATTAGCGACCAAATTCTTGATTTTCTTGATCCAAAACTAGATTTTTGTATATGCCACGCAGTTCTTGATTTTCTTGATCCAAAACTAGTTTTTTTTATTCGTCTCGCAGTTCATGATTTTCTTGATCCCAAACTAGATTTTTGTATTCGCGATCAAATTCTAGATTTTCTAGATCCAAAACTATATTTTTGTATTCGCGACCAAATTTTTGATTTTCATGATCCAAAACTAGATTTTTGTATATGCCACGCAGTTCTTGATTTTCTCGATCCAAAACTAGATTTTTGTCTTCGCGACCAAATTCTTGATTTTCTTGATCCAAATCTAGATTTTTGTATTCGCGACCCAATTCTTGAATTTCTTGGTCCAAAATTAGATTTTTGTATTCGCGACCAAATTCTTAATTTTCTTGATCCAAAACTAGATTTTTGTATTCGCGACCAAATTCTTGATTTTCTTGATCCAAAATTAAATTTTTGTATTCGCGACCCAATTTTTAATTTTCTTGATCCAAAACTAGATTTTTGTCTTCGCGACCAAATTCTTGATTTTCTTGATCCAAATGTAGATTTTTGTATTCGCGACCCAATTTTTAATTTTCTTGATCCAAAACTACATTTTTGTAAATGCCACGCAGTTCTTGATTTTCATGATCAAGAACAAGATTTTTGTCTTCGCGACCAAATTCTTGATTTTCTTGATCTAATACTAGATTTTTATATTCGCGACCAAATTCTTGATTTTTCTTTATCCAAAACTAGATTTTTGTATTCGCGACCAAATTGCTGATTTTCTTGATCCTAAACTAGATTTTTGTATTGGTGACCCAATTCTTGATTTTCTTGATCCGAAAATAGATTTTTGTATTCGCGACCAATTTCTTGATTTTCGTGATCCAAAACTAGATTCTTGTCTTCGCGACTAGATGCTTGATTTTCTTGATCCAAAACTAGATTTTTGTATTCGCGACCAAATTCTTGATTTTCTTGATCCAAAACTAGATTTTTGTATATGCCACGCAGTTCTTGATTTTCTTGATCCAAAACTAGTTTTTTTGTATTCACGACCAACTTCTTGATTTTCTTGATCCAAAACTAGATTTTTGTATATACCACACAGTTCTTAATTTTCTTGATCAAAAACTAGATTTTTGTCTTCGCGACCAAATTCTTGATTTTCTTGATACAAAACTAGATTTTTGTATTCGCGACCCAATTCGTGATTTTCTTGATCCAAAACTAGATTTTTGTATTCGCGACCAAATGCTTGATTTTCTTGATCAAAAACTAGATTTTTGTTTCGCGACCAAATTCTTGATTTTCTTGATCCAAAACTAGATTTTTGTATATGCCACGCAGTTCTTGATTTTCTTGATCCCAAACTAGTTTTTTTGTATTGACGACCAACTTCTTGATTTTCTTGATCCACAACTAGATTTTTGTATATATACAACGCTGTTCTTATTTTTCTTAATCAAAAACTAGATTTTTGTATTCGCGACCAAATTCTTGATTTTCTTGATCCTAAACTAGATTTTTATATTGGCGACCCAATTCTTGATTTTCTTGATCCTAAACTAGATTTTTGTATTCGCGATCCAATTCTTGATTTTCTTGATCCAAATCTAGATTTTTGTATTCGCGACCCAATTCTTGAACTTCTTGATCCAAAATTAGATTTTTGTATTCGCGACCAAATTCTTGATTTTCTTGATCCAAAACTAGATTTTTGTATTACCGACCAAATTCCTGATTTTCTTGATTCAAAATTAGAATTTTGTATTCGCGACCCAAATCTTGATTTTCTTAATCCAAAACTAGAGTTTTATATTCGCGACCCAATTCTTGATTTTCTTGATCCAAAACTAGATTTTTGTATTCGCGACCCAATTCTTGATTTTCATGATCCAAAACTAGATTTTTGTATTCGCGACCAAATTCTTGATTTTCTTGATCCAAAATTAGATTTTTGTTTCGCGACCAAATTCTTGATTTTCTTGATCCAAAACTAGATTTTTGTATATGCCACGCAGTTCTTGATTTTCTTGATCCCAAACTAGTTTTTTTGTATTCACGACCAACTTCTTGATTTTCTTGATCCACAACTAGATTTTTGTATATATACCACGCTGTTCTTGATTTTCTTAATTCAAAACTAGATTTTTATATTCGCGACCCAATTCTTGATTTTCTTGATCCAAAACTAGATTTTTGTATTCGCGACCAAAATCTTGATTTTCTTGATCCAATACTAGATTTTTGTATTCGTGACCAAATTCTTGATTTTTCTTTATCCAAAACTAGATTTTTGTATTCGCGACCAAATTCCTGATTTTCTTGATCCTAAACAAGATTTTTGTTTTGGCGACCCAATTCTTGATTTTCTTGATCCTAAACTAGATTTTTGTATTCGCGACCAAATGCTTGATTTTCTTGATCCAAAACTAGATTTTTGTATATGCCACGCAGTTCTTGATTTTCTTAATCCAAAACTAGATTTGTGTCTTCGCGACCAAATTCTTGATTTTCTTGATCCAAATCTAGATTTCTGTATTCGCGACCCAATTCTTGAACTTCTTGATCCAAAATTAGATTTTTTTATTCGCGACCAAATTCTTGATTTTCTTGATCCAAAACTAGATTTTTGTATATGCCACGCAGTTCTTGATTTTCTTGATCCAAAACTAGTTTTTTTGTATTCGCGACCCTATTCTTGATTTTCTTGATCCAAAAGTAGATTTTTGTATATACCACGCAGTTCTTAATTTTCTTGATCCAAAACTAGATTTTTATCTTCGCGACCAAATTCTTGATTTTCTTAATCCAAAACTACATTTTTGTATTCGCGACCCATTTCTTGATTTTCTTGATTCAAAACTAGATTTTTGTATTCGCGACCAAATGCTGGATTTTCTTGATCCAAAACTTGTTTTTTTGTATTCGCGACCTTATTCTTGATTTTCTTGATCCAAAACTAGATTTTTGTATTCGCGACCAAATTCATGATTTTCTTCATCCAAAACTAGATTTTTGAATTCGCAACCAAATTCTTGATTTTCTTGATCCAAAACTAGATTTTTGTATATGCCACGCAGTTCTTGATTTTCTTGATCCAAAACTAGATTTTTGTATTCGCGACCAAATTCTTGATTTTCTCGATCCAATACTAGATTTTTGTTTTCGCGACCAAATTCTTGATTTTCTTGATCCAAAACTAGATTTTTGTATTCGCGACCAAATTATTGATATTCTTGATCCAAAACTACATTTTTGTATATGCCACGCAATTCTTGATTTTCTTGATCCAAAACTAGATTTTTGTATTCGCGACCAAATTCTTGATTTTCTCGATCCAATACTAGATTTTTGTTTTCGCGACCAAATTCTTGATTTTCTTGATCCAAAACTAGATTTTTGTATTCACGACCAAATTCTTGATATTCTTGATCCAAAACTAGATTTTTGTATATGCCACGCAATTCTTGATTTTCTTGATCCAAAACTAGATTTTTGTATTCGCGACCAAATTCTTGATTTTCTTGATCCAATACTAGATGTTTGTTTTCGCGACCAAATTCCTGATTTTCATGATCCAAAACTAGTTTTTTGTATTAGCGACCAAATTCTTGATTTTCTTGATCCAAAACTAGATTTTTGTATATGCCACGCAGTTCTCGATTTTCTTGATCCAAAACTAGTTTTTTTTATTCGTCTCGCAGTTCATGATTTTCTTGATCCCAAACTAGATTTTTGTATTCGCGATCAAATTCTAGATTTTCTAGATCCAAAACTATATTTTTGTATTCGCGACCAAATTTTTGATTTTCATGATCCAAAACTAGATTTTTGTATATGCCACGCAGTTCTTGATTTTCTCGATCCAAAACTAGATTTTTGTCTTCGCGACCAAATTCTTGATTTTCTTGATCCAAATCTAGATTTTTGTATTCGCGACCCAATTCTTGAATTTCTTGGTCCAAAATTAGATTTTTGTATTCGCGACCAAATTCTTAATTTTCTTGATCCAAAACTAGATTTTTGTATTCGCGACCAAATTCTTGATTTTCTTGATCCAAAATTAAATTTTTGTATTCGCGACCCAATTTTTAATTTTCTTGATCCAAAACTAGATTTTTGTCTTCGCGACCAAATTCTTGATTTTCTTGATCCAAATGTAGATTTTTGTATTCGCGACCCAATTTTTAATTTTCTTGATCCAAAACTACATTTTTGTAAATGCCACGCAGTTCTTGATTTTCATGATCAAGAACAAGATTTTTGTCTTCGCGACCAAATTCTTGATTTTCTTGATCTAATACTAGATTTTTATATTCGCGACCAAATTCTTGATTTTTCTTTATCCAAAACTAGATTTTTGTATTCGCGACCAAATTGCTGATTTTCTTGATCCTAAACTAGATTTTTGTATTGGTGACCCAATTCTTGATTTTCTTGATCCGAAAATAGATTTTTGTATTCGCGACCAATTTCTTGATTTTCGTGATCCAAAACTAGATTCTTGTCTTCGCGACTAGATGCTTGATTTTCTTGATCCAAAACTAGATTTTTGTATTCGCGACCAAATTCTTGATTTTCTTGATCCAAAACTAGATTTTTGTATATGCCACGCAGTTCTTGATTTTCTTGATCCAAAACTAGTTTTTTTGTATTCACGACCAACTTCTTGATTTTCTTGATCCAAAACTAGATTTTTGTATATACCACACAGTTCTTAATTTTCTTGATCAAAAACTAGATTTTTGTCTTCGCGACCAAATTCTTGATTTTCTTGATACAAAACTAGATTTTTGTATTCGCGACCCAATTCGTGATTTTCTTGATCCAAAACTAGATTTTTGTATTCGCGACCAAATGCTTGATTTTCTTGATCAAAAACTAGATTTTTGTTTCGCGACGAAATTCTTGATTTTCTTGATCCAAAACTAGATTTTTGTATATGCCATGCAGTTCTTGATTTTCTTGATCCCAAACTAGTTTTTTTGTATTGACGACCAACTTCTTGATTTTCTTGATCCACAACTAGATTTTTGTATATATACAACGCTGTTCTTATTTTTCTTAATCAAAAACTAGATTTTTGTCTTCGCGACCAAATTCTTGATTTTCTTGATCCTAAACTAGATTTTTATATTGGCGACCCAATTCTTGATTTTCTTGATCCTAAACTAGATTTTTGTATTCGCGATCCAATTCTTGATTTTCTTGATCCAAATCTAGATTTTTGTATTCGCGACCCAATTCTTGAACTTCTTGATCCAAAATTAGATTTTTGTATTCGCGACCAAATTCTTGATTTTCTTGATCCAAAACTAGATTTTTGTATTACCGACCAAATTCCTGATTTTCTTGATTCAAAATTAGAATTTTGTATTCGCGACCCAAATCTTGATTTTCTTAATCCAAAACTAGAGTTTTATATTCGCGACCCAATTCTTGATTTTCTTGATCCAAAACTAGATTTTTGTATTCGCGACCCAATTCTTGATTTTCATGATCCAAAACTAGATTTTTGTATTCGCGACCAAATTCTTGATTTTCTTGATCCAAAACTAGATTTTTGTATTCGCGACCAAATTGATGATTTTCTTGATCCAAAACTAGATTTTTGTATTCGCGCCCAAATGCTTGATTTTATTGATCCAAAACTAGATTTTTGTTTTCGCGACCAAATTCTTGATTTTATTGATCCAAAACTAGATTTTTGTATTCGCGACCAAATTTTTGATTTTCTTGTTCCAAAACTAGATTTTTGTATTCGCGCCCAAATGCTTGATTTTCTTGACCAAAAACTAGATTTTTGTTTTCGCAACCAAATTCTTAATTTTCTTGATCCAAAACTTGATTTTTGTTTTCGCGACCAAATTGATGATTTTCTTGACAAAAAACTAGATTTTTGTTTTCGCGAACAAATTCTTGATTTTCTTGATCCAAAACAAGATTTTTGTATTCGCGACCAAATTCTTGATTTTCTTGATCCAAAACTAGATTTTTGTATTCGCGACCCAATTCTTGATTTTCGTGATCCAAAAATAGATTTTTGAATTCGCGACCAAATGCGTGATTTTCGTGATCCAAAACTAGATTTTTGTATTCGCGCCAAAATGCTTGATTTTATTGATCCAAAACTAGATTTTTGTTTTCGCGACCAAATTCTTGATTTTATTGATCCAAAACTAGATTTTTGTATTCTTGACCAAATTCTTGATTTTCTTGATCCAAAAGTAGATTTTTGAATTCGCGACCAAATTCTTGATTTTCTTGATCCAAAACTAGATTTTTGTATTCGCGACCAAATTCTTGATTTTCTTGATCCAAAACTAGATTTTTGTATATGCCACGCAGTTCTTAATTTTCTTGATCCAAAACTAGATTTTTGTATTCGCGACCAAATTCTTGATTTTCTTGATCCAATACTAGATTTTTGTATTCGCGACCAAATTCTTCATTTTCTTGATCCAAAACTAGATTTTTGTATTCTTGACCAAATTCTTGATTTTCTTGATCCAAAAGTAGATTTTTGAATTCGCGACCAAATTCTTGATTTTCTTGATCCAAAACTAGATTTTTGTATTCGCGACAAAATTCTTGATTTTCTGGATCCAAAACTAGATTTTTGTATTCGCGCCCAAATGCTTGATTTTATTGATCCAAAACTAGATTTTTGTTTTTGCGACCAAATTCTTGATTTTATTGATCCAAAACTAGATTTTTGTATTCGCGACCAAATTTTTGATTTTCTTGTTCCAAAACTAGGTTTTTGTATCCGCGACCAAATTCTTCATTTTATTTATCCAAAACTAGATTTTTGTATTCGCGCCCAAATGCTTGATTTTCTTGACAAAAAACTAGATTTTTGTTTTCGCGACCAAATTCTTGATTTTCTTGATCCAAAACTTGATTTTTGTTTTTGCGACCAAATTGATGATTTTCTTGACAAAAAACTAGATTTTTGTTTTCGCGAACAAATTCTTGATTTTCTTGATCCAAAACAAGATTTTTGTATTCGCGACCAAATTCTTGATTTTCTTGATCCAAAACTAGATTTTTGTATTCGCGACCCAATTCTTGATTTTATTGATCCTAAACTATATTTTTGTATTCGCGATCCAATTCTTGATTTTATTGATCCAAAACTAGATTTTTGTATTCGCGACCAAATTCTTGATTTTCTTGATCCAAAACTAGATTTTTGTATTCGCGACCCAATTCTTGATTTTCATGATCCAAAACTAGATTTTTGTATTCGCGACCAAATTCTTGATTTTCTTGATCCAAAATTAGATTTTTGTTTCGCGACCAAATTCTTGATTTTCTTGATCCAAAACTAGATTTTTGTATATGCCACGCAGTTCTTGATTTTCTTGATCCCAAACTAGTTTTTTTGTATTCACGACCAACTTCTTGATTTTCTTGATCCACAACTAGATTTTTGTATATATACCACGCTGTTCTTGATTTTCTTAATTCAAAACTAGATTTTTATATTCGCGACCCAATTCTTGATTTTCTTGATCCAAAACTAGATTTTTGTATTCGCGACCAAAATCTTGATTTTTTGATCCAATACTAGATTTTTGTATTCGTGACCAAATTCTTGATTTTTCTTTATCCAAAACTAGATTTTTGTATTCGCGACCAAATTCCTGATTTTCTTGACCCTAAACTAGATTTTTGTTTTGGCGACCCAATTCTTGATTTTCTTGATCCTAAACTAGATTTTTGTATTCGCGATCCAATTCTTGATTTTCTTGATCCAAATCTAGATTTTTGTATTCGCGACCCAATTCTTGATTTTCTTGATCCAAAATTAGATTTTTGTATTCACGACCAAATGCTTAATTTCCTTGATCCAAAACTAGATTTTTGTATTCCCGACCAAATTCCTGATTTTCTTGATTCAAAATTAGAATTTTGTATTCGCGACCCAAATCTTGATTTTCTTAATCCAAAACTAGATTTTTATATTCGCGACCCAATTCTTGATTTTCTTGATCCAAAACTAGATTTTTGTATTCGCGACCCAATTCTTGATTTTCATTATCCAAAACTTGATTTTTGCTTTCGCGACCAAATTCATGATTTTCTTGACAAAAAACTAGATTTTTGTTTTCGCGAACAAATTCTTGATTTTCTTGATCCAAAACAAGATTTTTGTATATGCCACGCAGTTCTTGATTTTCTTGATCCCAAACTAGATTTTTGTATTCGCGACCCAATTCTTGATTTTCGTGATCCAAAACTAGATTTTTGTATTCGCGACAAAATTCTTGATTTTCTGGATCCAAAACTAGATTTTTGTATTCGCGCCCAAATGCTTGATTTTATTGAACCAAAACTAGATTTTTGTTTTCGTGACCAAATTCTTGATTTTATTGATCCAAAACTAGATTTTTGTATTCGCGACCAAATTTTTGATTTTCTTGTTCCAAAACTAGGTTTTTGTATCCGCGACCAAATTCATTATTTCATTGATCCAAAACTAGATTTTTGTATTCGCCCCCAAATGATTGATTTTCATGACCAAAAACTAGATTTTTGTTTTCGTGACCAAATGCGTGATTTTCTTGATCCAAATCTTGATTTTTGTTTTCGCGACCAAATTCTTGATTTTCTTGACAAAAAACTAGATTTTTGTATTCGCGACCAAATTCTTGATTTTATTGATCCAAAACTAGATTTTTGTATTCGCGACCAAATTCTTGATTTTTTTGACCAAAAACTAGATTTTTGTATTCGCGACCAAATTCTTGATTTTCTTGTTCCAAAACTAGATTTTTGTATTCGCGACCAAATTCTTGATTTTATTGATCCAAAACTAGATTTTTGTATTCGCGACGAAATTCTTCATTTTCTTGATCCAAAACTAGCTTTTTGTATTCGCGACCAAATTCTTGATTTTCTGGATGCAAAACTAGATTTTTTTATTCGCGACCAAATGCTTGATTTTCGTGATCCAAAACTAGATTTTAGTATTCGCGACCAAATGCTTGATTTTCGTGATCCAAAACTAGATTTTTGTATTCGCGACCAAATTCTTGATTTTCTTGTTCCAAAACTAGATTTTTGTATTCGCGACCAAATTCTTGATTTTATTGATCCAAAACTAGATTTTTGTATTGGCGACCAAATTCTTGATTTTCTTGACCAAAAACTAGATTTTTGTTTTCGCGACCAAATTCTTGATTTTCTTGATCCAAAACAAGATTTTTGTATTCGCGACCAAATTCATAATTTTCTTGACAAAAAACTAGATTTTTGTTTTCGCGACCAAATGCTTGATTTTCTTGATCCAAAACTAGATTTTTGTATTCGCGACCAAATTCTTGATTTTCTTGATCCAAAACTAGATTTTTGTATTCGCGACCAAATTCTTGATTTTCTTGATCCAATACTAGATTTTTGTATTCGCGACCAAATTCTTGATTTTATTGATCCAAAACTAGATTTTTGTATTCGCGACCAAATTCTTGATTTTATTGATCCAAAACTAGATTTTTGTATTCGCGACCAAATTCTTGATTTTTTTGACCAAAAACTAGATTTTTGTATTCGCGACCAAATTCTTGATTTTCTTGTTCCAAAACTAGATTTTTGTATTCGCGTCCAAATTCTTGATTTTATTGATCCAAAACTAGATTTTTGTATTCGCGACGAAATTCTTCATTTTCTTGATCCTAAACTAGCTTTTTGTATTCGCGACCAAATTCATGATTTTCTGGATGCAAAACTAGATTTTTTTATTCGCGACCAAATGCTTGATTTTCGTGATCCAAAACTAGATTTTAGTATTCGCGACCAAATGCTTGATTTTCGTGATCCAAAACTAGATTTTTGTATTCGCGACCAAATTCTTGATTTTCTTGTTCCAAAACTAGATTTTTGTATTCGCGACCAAATTCTTGATTTTATTGATCCTAAACTAGATTTTTGTATTAGCGACCAAATTCTTGATTTTCTTGACCAAAAACTAGATTTTTGTTTTCGCGACCAAATTCTTGATTTTCTTGATCCAAAACAAGATTTTTGTATTCGCGACCAAATTCATAATTTTCTTGACAAAAAACTAGATTTTAGTATTCGCGACCAAATGCTTGATTTTCGTGATCCAAAACTAGATTTTTGTATTCGCGACCAAATTCTTGATTTTCTTGTTCCAAAACTAGATTTTTGTATTCGCGACCAAATTCTTGATTTTATTGATCCAAAACTAGATTTTTGTATTCACGACCAAATTCTTGATTTTCTTGACCAAAAACTAGTTTTTTGTTTTCGCGACCAAATTCTTGAATTTCTTGATCCAAAACAAGATTTTTGTATATTCGCGACCAAATTCATAATTTTCTTGACAAAAAACTAGATTTTTGTTTTCGCGACCAAATGCTTGATTTTCGTGATCCAAAACTAGATTTTTGTATTCGCGACCAAATTCTTGATTTTTTTGACCAAAAACTAGATTTTTGTATTCGCGACCAAATTCTTGATTTTCGCGATCCAAAACTAGATTTTTGTATTCGCGACCAAATTCTTGATTTTATTGATCCAAAACTAGATTTTTGTATTAACGACCAAATTCTTGATTTTCTTGACCAAAAACTAGATTTTTGTTTTCGCGACCAAATTCTTGAATTTCTTGATCCAAAACAAGATTTTTGTATATTCGCGACCAAATTCATAATTTTCTTGACAAAAAACTAGATTTTTGTTTTCGCGACCAAAAGCTTGATTTTCGTGATCCAAAACTAGATTTTTGTATTCCCGACCAAATTCTTGATTTTTTTGACCAAAAACTAGATTTTTGTATTCGCGACCAAATTCTTGATTTTCGCGATCCAAAACAAGATTTTTGTATTCGCGACCAAATTCTTGATTTTATTGATCCAAAACTAGATTTTTGTATTCGCGACCAAATTCTTGATTTTCTTGACCAAAAACTAGATTTTTGTTTTCGCGACCAAATTCTTGATTTTCTTTATCCAAAACAAGATTTTTGTATTCGCGACCAAATTCATAATTTTCTTGACAAAAAACTAGATTTTTGTTTTCGCGACCAAATTCTTGATTTTCTTGACCAAAAACTAGATTTTTGTTTTCGCGACCAAATTCTTGATTTTCTTGATCCAAAACAAGATTTTTGTATTCGCGACCAAATTCTTGATTTTATTGATCCAAAACTAGATTTTTGTATTCGCGACCAAATTCATGATTTTCTGGATGCAAAACTAGATTTTTGTATTCGCGACCAAATGCTTGATTTTCGTGATCCAAAACTAGATTTTTGTATTCGCGACCAAATTCTTTATTTTCTTGTTCCAAAACTAGATTTTTGTATTCGCGACCAAATTCTTGATTTTATTGATCCAAAACTAGATTATTGTATTCACGACCAAATTCTTGATTTTCTTGACCAAAAACTAGATTTTTGTTTTCGCGACCAAATTCTTGATTTTCTTGATCCAAAACAAGATTTTTGTATATTCGCGACCAAATTCATAATTTTCTTGACAAAAAACTAGATTTTTGTTTTCGCGACCAAATGCTTGATTTTCGTGATCCAAACCAAGATTTTTGTATTCGCGACCAAATTCTTGATTTTCTTGATCCAAAACTAGATTTTTGTATTCGCGACCAAATTCTTGATTTTCTTGATCCAATACTAGATTTTTGTATTCGTGACCAAATTCTTCATTTTCTTGATCCAAAACTAGATTTTTGTATTCTTGACCAAATTCTTGATTTTCTTGATCCAAAAGTAGATTTTTGAATTCGCGACCAAATTCTTGATTTTGTTGATCCAAAACTAGATTTTTGTATTCGCGACAAAATTCTTGATTTTCTGGATCCAAAACTAGATTTTTGTATTCGCGCCCAAATGCTTGATTTTATTGATCCAAAACTAGATTTTTGTTTTCGCGACCAAATTCTTGATTTTATTGATCCAAAACTAGATTTTTGTATTCGCGACCAAATTTTTGATTTTCTTGTTCCAAAACTAGATTTTTGTATTCGCGCCCAAATGCTTGATTTTCTTGACCAAAAACTAGATTTTTGTTTTCGCAACCAAATTCTTAATTTTCTTGATCCAAAACTTGATTTTTGTTTTCGCGACCAAATTGATGATTTTCTTGACAAAAAACTAGATTTTTGTTTTCGCGAACAAATTCTTGATTTTCTTGATCCAAAACAAGATTTTTGTATTCGCGACCAAATTCTTGATTTTCTTGATCCAAAACTAGATTTTTGTATTCGCGACCCAATTCTTCATTTTCGTGATCCAAAAATAGATTTTTGAATTCGCGACCAAATGCGTGATTTTCGTGATCCAAAACTAGATTTTTGTATTCGCGCCAAAATGCTTGATTTTATTGATCCAAAACTAGATTTTTGTTTTCGCGACCAAATTCTTGATTTTATTGATCCAAAACTAGATTTTTGTATTCTTGACCAAATTCTTGATTTTCTTGATCCAAAAGTAGATTTTTGAATTCGCGACCAAATTCTTGATTTTCTTGATCCAAAACTAGATTTTTGTATTCGCGACCAAATTCTTGATTTTCTTGATCCAAAACTAGATTTTTGTATATGCCACGCAGTTCTTAATTTTCTTGATCCAAAACTAGATTTTTGTATTCGCGACCAAATTCTTGATTTTCTTGATCCAATACTAGATTTTTGTATTCGCGACCAAATTCTTCATTTTCTTGATCCAAAACTAGATTTTTGTATTCTTGACCAAATTCTTGATTTTCTTGATCCAAAAGTAGATTTTTGAATTCGCGACCAAATTCTTGATTTTCTTGATCCAAAACTAGATTTTTGTATTCGCGACAAAATTCTTGATTTTCTGGATCCAAAACTAGATTTTTGTATTCGCGCCCAAATGCTTGATTTTATTGATCCAAAACTAGATTTTTGTTTTTGCGACCAAATTCTTGATTTTATTGATCCAAAACTAGATTTTTGTATTCGCGACCAAATTTTTGATTTTCTTGTTCCAAAACTAGGTTTTTGTATCCGCGACCAAATTCTTCATTTTATTTATCCAAAACTAGATTTTTGTATTCGCGCCCAAATGCTTGATTTTCTTGACAAAAAACTAGATTTTTGTTTTCGCGACCAAATTCTTGATTTTCTTGATCCAAAACTTGATTTTTGTTTTTGCGACCAAATTGATGATTTTCTTGACAAAAAACTAGATTTTTGTTTTCGCGAACAAATTCTTGATTTTCTTGATCCAAAACAAGATTTTTGTATTCGCGACCAAATTCTTGATTTTCTTGATCCAAAACTAGATTTTTGTATTCGCGACCCAATTCTTGATTTTATTGATCCTAAACTATATTTTTGTATTCGCGATCCAATTCTTGATTTTATTGATCCAAAACTAGATTTTTGTATTCGCGACCAAATTCTTGATTTTCTTGATCCAAAACAAGATTTTTGTATTCGCGACCAAATTCATAATTTTCTTGACAAAAAACTAGATTTTTGTTTTCGCGACCAAATTCTTGATTTTGTTGATCCAAAACTAGATTTTTGTATTCGCGACCAAATTCTTGATTTTATTGATCCAAAACTAGATTTTTGTATTCGCGACCAAATTCTTGATTTTCTTGTTCCAAAACTTGATTTTTGTATTCGCGACCAAATTCATGATTTTCTGGATGCAAAACTAGATTTTTGTATTCGCGACCAAATGCTTGATTTTCGTGATCCAAAACTAGATTTTAGTATTCGCGACCAAATGCTTGATTTTCGTGATCCAAAACTAGATTTTTGTATTCGCGACCAAATTCTTGATTTTCTTGTTCCAAAACTAGATTTTTGTATTCGCGACTAAATTCTTGATTTTATTGATCCAAAACTAGATTTTTGTATTCACGACCAAATTCTTGATTTTCTTTACCAAAAACTAGATTTTTGTTTTCGCGACCAAATTCTTGATTTTCTTGATCCAAAACAAGATTTTTGTATATTCGCGACCAAATTCATAATTTTCTTGACAAAAAACTAGATTTTTGTTTTCGCGACCAAATGCTTGATTTTCGTGATCCAAAACTAGATTTTTGTATTCGCGACCAAATTCTTGATTTTCTTGATCCAAAACTAGATTTTTGTATTCGCGACCAAATTCTTGATTTTCTTGATCCAATACTAGATTTTTGTATTCGCGACCAAATTCTTCATTTTCTTGATCCAAAACTAGATTTTTGTATTCGCGACCAAATTCTTGATTTTATTGATTCAAAACTAGATTTTTGTATTCGCGACCAAATTCTTAATTTTCTTGATCCAAAACTTGATTTTTGTTTTCGCGACCAAATTGATGATTTTCTTGACAAAAAACTAGATTTTTGTTTTCGCGAACAAATTCTTGATTTTCTTGATCCAAAACAAGATTTTTGTATTCGCGACCAAATTCTTGATTTTCTTGATCCAAAACTAGATTTTTGTATTCGCGACCCAATTCTTCATTTTCGTGATCCAAAACTAGATTTTTGAATTCGCGACCAAATGCGTGATTTTCGTGATCCAAAACTAGATTTTTGTATTCGCGCCAAAATGCTTGATTTTATTGATCCAAAACTAGATTTTTGTTTTCGCGACCAAATTCTTGATTTTATTGATCCAAAACTAGATTTTTGTATTCTTGACCAAATTCTTGATTTTCTTGATCCAAAAGTAGATTTTTGAATTCGCGACCAAATTCTTGATTTTCTTGATCCAAAACTAGATTTTTGTATTCGCGACCAAATTCTTGATTTTCTTGATCCAAAACTAGATTTTTGTATTCGCGACAAAATTCTTGATTTTCTGGATCCAAAACTTGATTTTTGTATTCGCGACCAAATTCATGATTTTCTGGATGCAAAACTAGATTTTTGTATTCGCGACCAAATGCTTGATTTTCGTGATCCAAAACTAGATTTTAGTATTCGCGACCAAATGCTTGATTTTCGTGATCCAAAACTAGATTTTTGTATTCGCGACCAAATTCTTGATTTTCTTGATCCAAAAGTAGATTTTTGAATTCGCGACCAAATTCTTGATTTTCTTGATCCAAAACTAGATTTTTGTATTCGCGACAAAATTCTTGATTTTCTGGATCCAAAACTTGATTTTTGTATTCGCGACCAAATTCATGATTTTCTGGATGCAAAACTAGATTTTTGTATTCGCGACCAAATGCTTGATTTTCGTGATCCAAAACTAGATTTTAGTATTCGCGACCAAATGCTTGATTTTCGTGATCCAAAACTAGATTTTTGTATTCGCGACCAAATTCTTGATTTTCTTGTTCCAAAACTAGATTTTTGTATTCGCGACCAAATTCTTGATTTTATTGATCCAAAACTAGATTTTTGTATTCACGACCAAATTCTTGATTTTCTTTACCAAAAACTAGATTTTTGTTTTCGCGACCAAATTCTTGATTTTCTTGATCCAAAACAAGATTTTTGTATATTCGCGACCAAATTCATAATTTTCTTGACAAAAAACTAGATTTTTGTTTTCGCGACCAAATGCTTGATTTTCGTGATCCAAAACTAGATTTTTGTATTCGCGACCAAATTCTTGATTTTCTTGATCCAAAACTAGATTTTTGTATTCGCGACCAAATTCTTGATTTTCTTGATCCAATACTAGATTTTTGTATTCGCGACCAAATTCTTCATTTTCTTGATCCAAAACTAGATTTTTGTATTCGCGACCAAATTCTTGATTTTATTGATTCAAAACTAGATTTTTGTATTCGCGACCAAATTCTTAATTTTCTTGATCCAAAACTTGATTTTTGTTTTCGCGACCAAATTGATGATTTTCTTGACAAAAAACTAGATTTTTGTTTTCGCGAACAAATTCTTGATTTTCTTGATCCAAAACAAGATTTTTGTATTCGCGACCAAATTCATGATTTTCTTGATCCAAAACTAGATTTTTGTATTCGCGACCCAATTCTTCATTTTCGTGATCCAAAACTAGATTTTTGAATTCGCGACCAAATGCGTGATTTTCGTGATCCAAAACTAGATTTTTGTATTCGCGCCAAAATGCTTGATTTTATTGATCCAAAACTAGATTTTTGTTTTCGCGACCAAATTCTTGATTTTATTGATCCAAAACTAGATTTTTGTATTCTTGACCAAATTCTTGATTTTCTTGATCCAAAAGTAGATTTTTGAATTCGCGACCAAATTCTTGATTTTCTTGATCCAAAACTAGATTTTTGTATTCGCGACCAAATTCTTGATTTTCTTGATCCAAAACTAGATTTTTGTATTCGCGACAAAATTCTTGATTTTCTGGATCCAAAACTTGATTTTTGTATTCGCGACCAAATTCATGATTTTCTGGATGCAAAACTAGATTTTTGTATTCGCGACCAAATGCTTGATTTTCGTGATCCAAAACTAGATTTTAGTATTCGCGACCAAATGCTTGATTTTCGTGATCCAAAACTAGATTTTTGTATTCGCGACCAAATTCTTGATTTTCTTGATCCAAAAGTAGATTTTTGAATTCGCGACCAAATTCTTGATTTTCTTGATCCAAAACTAGATTTTTGTATTCGCGACAAAATTCTTGATTTTCTGGATCCAAAACTTGATTTTTGTATTCGCGACCAAATTCATGATTTTCTGGATGCAAAACTAGATTTTTGTATTCGCGACCAAATGCTTGATTTTCGTGATCCAAAACTAGATTTTAGTATTCGCGACCAAATGCTTGATTTTCGTGATCCAAAACTAGATTTTTGTATTCGCGACCAAATTCTTGATTTTCTTGTTCCAAAACTAGATTTTTGTATTCGCGACCAAATTCTTGATTTTATTGATCCAAAACTAGATTTTTGTATTCACGACCAAATTCTTGATTTTCTTTACCAAAAACTAGATTTTTGTTTTCGCGACCAAATTCTTGATTTTCTTGATCCAAAACAAGATTTTTGTATATTCGCGACCAAATTCATAATTTTCTTGACAAAAAACTAGATTTTTGTTTTCGCGACCAAATGCTTGATTTTCGTGATCCAAAACTAGATTTTTGTATTCGCGACCAAATTCTTGATTTTCTTGATCCAAAACTAGATTTTTGTATTCGCGACCAAATTCTTGATTTTCTTGATCCAATACAAGATTTTTGTATTCGCGACCAAATTCTTCATTTTCTTGATCCAAAACTAGATTTTTGTATTCGCGACCAAATTCTTGATTTTATTGATTCAAAACTAGATTTTTGTATTCGCGACCAAATTCTTAATTTTCTTGATCCAAAACTTGATTTTTGTTTTCGCGACCAAATTGATGATTTTCTTGACAAAAAACTAGATTTTTGTTTTCGCGAATAAATTCTTGATTTTCTTGATCCAAAACAAGATTTTTGTATTCGCGACCAAATTCTTGATTTTCTTGATCCAAAACTAGATTTTTGTATTCGCGACCCAATTCTTGATTTTCGTGATCCAAAACTAGATTTTTGAATTCGCGACCAAATGCGTGATTTTCGTGATCCAAAACTAGATTTTTGTATTCGCGCCAAAATGCTTGATTTTATTGATCCAAAACTAGATTTTTGTTTTCGCGACCAAATTCTTGATTTTATTGATCCAAAACTAGATTTTTGTATTCTTGACCAAATTCTTGATTTTCTTGATCCAAAAGTAGATTTTTGAATTCGCGACCAAATTCTTGATTTTCTTGATCCAAAACTAGATTTTTGTATTCGCGACCAAATTCTTGATTTTCTTGATCCAAAACTAGATTTTTGTATATGCCACGCAGTTCTTAATTTTCTTGATCCAAAACTAGATTTTTGTATTCGCGACCAAATTCTTGATTTTCTTGATCCAATACTAGAATTTTGTATTCGCGACCAAATTCTTCATTTTCTTGATCCAAAACTAGATTTTTGTATTCTTGACCAAATTCTTGATTTTCTTGATCCAAAAGTAGATTTTTGAATTCGCGACCAAATTCTTGATTTTCTTGATCCAAAACTAGATTTTTGTATTCGCGACAAAATTCTTGATTTTCTGGATCCAAAACTTGATTTTTGTATTCGCGACCAAATTCATGATTTTCTGGATGCAAAACTAGATTTTTGTATTCGCGACCAAATGCTTGATTTTCGTGATCCAAAACTAGATTTTAGTATTCGCGACCAAATGCTTGATTTTCGTGATCCAAAACTAGATTTTTGTATTCGCGACCAAATTCTTGATTTTCGTGATCCAAAACTAGATTTTAGTATTCGCGACCAAATGCTTGATTTTCGTGATCCAAAACTAGATTTTTGTATTCGCGACCAAATTCTTGATTTTCTTGTTCCAAAACTAGATTTTTGTATTCGCGACCAAATTCTTGATTTTATTGATCCAAAACTAGATTTTTGTATTCACGACCAAATTCTTGATTTTCTTTACCAAAAACTAGATTTTTGTTTTCGCGACCAAATTCTTGATTTTCTTGATCCAAAACAAGATTTTTGTATATTCGCGACCAAATTCATAATTTTCTTGACAAAAAACTAGATTTTTGTTTTCGCGACCAAATGCTTGATTTTCGTGATCCAAAACTAGATTTTTGTATTCGCGACCAAATTCTTGATTTTCTTGATCCAAAACTAGATTTTTGTATTCGCGACCAAATTCTTGATTTTCTTGATCCAATACAAGATTTTTGTATTCGCGACCAAATTCTTCATTTTCTTGATCCAAAACTAGATTTTTGTATTCGCGACCAAATTCTTGATTTTATTGATTCAAAACTAGATTTTTGTATTCGCGACCAAATTCTTAATTTTCTTGATCCAAAACTTGATTTTTGTTTTCGCGACCAAATTGATGATTTTCTTGACAAAAAACTAGATTTTTGTTTTCGCGAATAAATTCTTGATTTTCTTGATCCAAAACAAGATTTTTGTATTCGCGACCAAATTCTTGATTTTCTTGATCCAAAACTAGATTTTTGTATTCGCGACCCAATTCTTGATTTTCGTGATCCAAAACTAGATTTTTGAATTCGCGACCAAATGCGTGATTTTCGTGATCCAAAACTAGATTTTTGTATTCGCGCCAAAATGCTTGATTTTATTGATCCAAAACTAGATTTTTGTTTTCGCGACCAAATTCTTGATTTTATTGATCCAAAACTAGATTTTTGTATTCTTGACCAAATTCTTGATTTTCTTGATCCAAAAGTAGATTTTTGAATTCGCGACCAAATTCTTGATTTTCTTGATCCAAAACTAGATTTTTGTATTCGCGACCAAATTCTTGGTTTTTCTTGATCCAAAACTAGATTTTTGTATATGCCACGCAGTTCTTAATTTTCTTGATCCAAAACTAGATTTTTGTATTCGCGACCAAATTCTTGATTTTATTGATCCAAAACTAGATTTTTGTATTCACGACCAAATTCTTGATTTTCTTTACCAAAAACTAGATTTTTGTTTTCGCGACCAAATTCTTGATTTTCTTGATCCAAAACAAGATTTTTGTATATTCGCGACCAAATTCATAATTTTCTTGACAAAAAACTAGATTTTTGTTTTCGCGACCAAATGCTTGATTTTCGTGATCCAAAACTAGATTTTTGTATTCGCGACCAAATTCTTGATTTTCTTGATCCAAAAGTAGATTTTTGAATTCGCGACCAAATTCTTGATTTTCTTGATCCAAAACTAGATTTTTGTATTCGCGACCAAATTCTTGATTTTCTTGATCCAAAACTAGATTTTTGTATATGCCACGCAGTTCTTAATTTTCTTGACAAAAAACTAGATTTTTGTATTCGCGACCAAATTCTTGATTTTCTTGATCCAATACTAGATTTTTGTATTCGCGACCAAATTCTTCATTTTCTTTACCAAAAACTAGATTTTTGTTTTCGCGACCAAATTCTTGATTTTCTTGATCCAAAACAAGATTTTTGTATATTCGCGACCAAATTCATAATTTTCTTGACAAAAAACTAGATTTTTGTTTTCGCGACCAAATGCTTGATTTTCGTGATCCAAAACTAGATTTTTGTATTCGCGACCAAATTCTTGATTTTCTTGATCCAAAACTAGATTTTTGTATTCGCGACCAAATTCTTGATTTTCTTGATCCAATACAAGATTTTTGTATTCGCGACCAAATTCTTCATTTTCTTGATCCAAAACTAGATTTTTGTATTCGCGACCAAATTCTTGATTTTATTGATTCAAAACTAGATTTTTGTATTCGCGACCAAATTCTTAATTTTCTTGATCCAAAACTTGATTTTTGTTTTCGCGACCAAATTGATGATTTTCTTGACAAAAAACTAGATTTTTGTTTTCGCGAATAAATTCTTGATTTTCTTGATCCAAAACAAGATTTTTGTATTCGCGACCAAATTCTTGATTTTCTTGATCCAAAACTAGATTTTTGTATTCGCGACCCAATTCTTGATTTTCGTGATCCAAAACTAGATTTTTGAATTCGCGACCAAATGCGTGATTTTCGTGATCCAAAACTAGATTTTTGTATTCGCGCCAAAATGCTTGATTTTATTGATCCAAAACTAGATTTTTGTTTTCGCGACCAAATTCTTGATTTTATTGATCCAAAACTAGATTTTTGTATTCTTGACCAAATTCTTGATTTTCTTGATCCAAAAGTAGATTTTTGAATTCGCGACCAAATTCTTGATTTTCTTGATCCAAAACTAGATTTTTGTATTCGCGACCAAATTCTTGGTTTTTCTTGATCCAAAACTAGATTTTTGTATATGCCACGCAGTTCTTAATTTTCTTGATCCAAAACTAGATTTTTGTATTCGCGACCAAATTCTTGATTTTCTTGATCCAATACTAGATTTTTGTATTCGCGACCAAATTCTTCATTTTCTTGATCCAAAACTAGATTTTTGTATTCTTGACCAAATTCTTGATTTTCTTGATCCAAAAGTAGATTTTTGAATTCGCGACCAAATTCTTGATTTTCTTGATCCAAAACTAGATTTTTGTATTCGCGACAAAATTCTTGATTTTCTGGATCCAAAACTAGATTTTTGTATTCGCGCCCAAATGCTTGATTTTATTGATCCAAAACTAGATTTTTGTTTTTGCGACCAAATTCTTGATTTTATTGATCCAAAACTAGATTTTTGTATTCGCGACCAAATTTTTGATTTTCTTGTTCCAAAACTAGGTTTTTGTATCCGCGACCAAATTCTTCATTTTATTTATCCAAAACTAGATTTTTGTATTCGCGCCCAAATGCTTGATTTTCTTGACCAAAAACTAGATTTTTGTTTTCGCGACCAAATTCTTGATTTTCTTGATCCAAAACAAGATTTTTGTATTCGCGACCAAATTCATAATTTTCTTGACAAAAAACTAGATTTTTGTTTTCGCGACCAAATTCTTGATTTTCTTGATCCAAAACTAGATTTTTGTATTCGCGACCAAATTCTTGATTTTATTGATCCAAAACTAGATTTTTGTATTCGCGACCAAATTCTTGATTTTCTTGTTCCAAAACTTGATTTTTGTATTCGCGACCAAATTCATGATTTTCTGGATGCAAAACTAGATTTTTGTATTCGCGACCAAATGCTTGATTTTCGTGATCCAAAACTAGATTTTAGTATTCGCGACCAAATGCTTGATTTTCGTGATCCAAAACTAGATTTTTGTATTCGCGACCAAATTCTTGATTTTCTTGTTCCAAAACTAGATTTTTGTATTCGCGACCAAATTCTTGATTTTATTGATCCAAAACTAGATTTTTGTATTCACGACCAAATTCTTGATTTTCTTTACCAAAAACTAGATTTTTGTTTTCGCGACCAAATTCTTGATTTTATTGATCCAAAACTAGATTTTTGTATTCGCGACCAAATTCTTGATTTTCTTGATCCAAAACAAGATTTTTGTATATTCGCGACCAAATTCATAATTTTCTTGACAAAAAACTAGATTTTTGTTTTCGCGACCAAATGCTTGATTTTCGTGATCCAAAACTAGATTTTTGTATTCGCGACCAAATTCTTGATTTTCTTGATCCAAAACTAGATTTTTGTATTCGCGACCAAATTCTTGATTTTCTTGATCCAATACTAGATTTTTGTATTCGCGACCAAATTCTTCATTTTCTTGATCCAAAACTAGATTTTTGTATTCGCGACCAAATTCTTGATTTTATTGATTCAAAACTAGATTTTTGTATTCGCGACCAAATTCTTAATATTCTTGATCCAAAACTTGATTTTTGTTTTCGCGACCAAATTGATGATTTTCTTGACAAAAAACTAGATTTTTGTTTTCGCGAACAAATTCTTGATTTTCTTGATCCAAAACAAGATTTTTGTATTCGCGACCAAATTCTTGATTTTCTTGATCCAAAACTAGATTTTTGTATTCGCGACCCAATTCTTGATTTTCGTGATCCAAAACTAGATTTTTGAATTCGCGACCAAATGCGTGATTTTCGTGATCCAAAACTAGATTTTTGTATTCGCGCCAAAATGCTTGATTTTATTGATCCAAAACTAGATTTTTGTTTTCGCGACCAAATTCTTGATTTTATTGATCCAAAACTAGATTTTTGTATTCTTGACCAAATTCTTGATTTTCTTGATCCAAAAGTAGATTTTTGAATTCGCGACCAAATTCTTGATTTTCTTGATCCAAAACTAGATTTTTGTATTCGCGACCAAATTCTTGATTTTCTTGATCCAAAACTAGATTTTTGTATATGCCACGCAGTTCTTAATTTTCTTGATCCAAAACTAGATTTTTGTATTCGCGACCCAATTCTTGATTTTCGTGATCCAAAACTAGATTTTTGAATTCGCGACCAAATGCGTGATTTTCGTGATCCAAAACTAGATTTTTGTATTCGCGCCAAAATGCTTGATTTTATTGATCCAAAACTAGATTTTTGTTTTCGCGACCAAATTCTTGATTTTATTGATCCAAAACTAGATTTTTGTATTCTTGACCAAATTCTTGATTTTCTTGATCCAAAAGTAGATTTTTGAATTCGCGACCAAATTCTTGATTTTCTTGATCCAAAACTAGATTTTTGTATTCGCGACCAAATTCTTGATTTTCTTGATCCAAAACTAGATTTTTGTATATGCCACGCAGTTCTTAATTTTCTTGATCCAAAACTAGATTTTTGTATTCGCGACCAAATTCTTGATTTTCTTGATCCAATACTAGATTTTTGTATTCGCGACCAAATTCTTCATTTTCTTGATCCAAAACTAGATTTTTGTATTCTTGACCAAATTCTTGATTTTCTTGATCCAAAAGTAGATTTTTGAATTCGCGACCAAATTCTTGATTTTCTTGATCCAAAACTAGATTTTTGTATTCGCGACAAAATTCTTGATTTTCTGGATCCAAAACTTGATTTTTGTATTCGCGACCAAATTCATGATTTTCTGGATGCAAAACTAGATTTTTGTATTCGCGACCAAATGCTTGATTTTCGTGATCCAAAACTAGATTTTAGTATTCGCGACCAAATGCTTGATTTTCGTGATCCAAAACTAGATTTTTGTATTCGCGACCAAATTCTTGATTTTCTTGTTCAAAACTAGATTTTTGTATTCGCGACCAAATTCTTGATTTTATTGATCCAAAACTAGATTTTTGTATTCACGACCAAATTCTTGATTTTCTTTACCAAAAACTAGATTTTTGTTTTCGCGACCAAATTCTTGATTTTCTTGATCCAAAACAAGATTTTTGTATATTCGCGACCAAATTCATAATTTTCTTGACAAAAAACTAGATTTTTGTTTTCGCGACCAAATGCTTGATTTTCGTGATCCAAAACTAGATTTTTGTATTCGCGACCAAATTCTTGATTTTCTTGATCCAAAACTAGATTTTTGTTTTCGCGACCAAATTCTTGATTTTCTTGATCCAATACTAGATTTTTGTATTCGCGACCAAATTCTTCATTTTCTTGATCCAAAACTAGATTTTTGTATTCGCGACCAAATTCTTGATTTTATTGATTCAAAACTAGATTTTTGTATTCGCGACCAAATTCTTAATTTTCTTGATCCAAAACTTGATTTTTGTTTTCGCGACCAAATTGATGATTTTCTTGACAAAAAACTAGATTTTTGTTTTCGCGAACAAATTCTTGATTTTCTTGATCCAAAACAAGATTTTTGTATTCGCGACCAAATTCTTGATGTTCTTGATCCAAAACTAGATTTTTGTATTCGCGACCCAATTCTTGATTTTCGTGATCCAAAACTAGATTTTTGAATTCGCGACCAAATGCGTGATTTTCGTGATCCAAAACTAGATTTTTGTATTCGCGCCAAAATGCTTGATTTTATTGATCCAAAACTAGATTTTTGTTTTCGCGACCAAATTCTTGATTTTATTGATCCAAAACTAGATTTTTGTATTCTTGACCAAATTCTTGATTTTCTTGATCCAAAAGTAGATTTTTGAATTCGCGACCAAATTCTTGATTTTCTTGATCCAAAACTAGATTTTTGTATTCGCGACCAAATTCTTGATTTTCTTGATCCAAAACTAGATTTTTGTATATGCCACGCAGTTCTTAATTTTCTTGATCCAAAACTAGATTTTTGTATTCGCGACCAAATTCTTGATTTTCTTGATCCAATACTAGATTTTTGTATTCGCGACCAAATTCTTCATTTTTTTGATCCAAAACTAGATTTTTGTATTCTTGACCAAATTCTTGATTTTCTTGATCCAAAAGTAGATTTTTGAATTCGCGACCAAATTCTTGATTTTCTTGATCCAAAACTAGATTTTTGTATTCGCGACAAAATTCTTGATTTTCTGGATCCAAAACTTGATTTTTGTATTCGCGACCAAATTCATGATTTTCTGGATGCAAAACTAGATTTTTGTATTCGCGACCAAATGCTTGATTTTCGTGATCCAAAACTAGATTTTAGTATTCGCGACCAAATGCTTGATTTTCGTGATCCAAAACTAGATTTTTGTATTCGCGACCAAATTCTTGATTTTCTTGTTCCAAAACTAGATTTTTGTATTCGCGACCAAATTCTTGATTTTATTGATCCAAAACTAGATTTTTGTATTCACGACCAAATTCTTGATTTTCTTTACCAAAAACTAGATTTTTGTTTTCGCGACCAAATTCTTGATTTTCTTGATCCAAAACAAGATTTTTGTATATTCGCGACCAAATTCATAATTTTCTTGACAAAAAACTAGATTTTTGTTTTCGCGACCAAATGCTTGATTTTCGTGATCCAAAACTAGATTTTTGTATTCGCGACCAAATGCGTGATTTTCGTGATCCAAAACTAGATTTTTGTATTCGCGCCAAAATGCTTGATTTTATTGATCCAAAACTAGATTTTTGTTTTCGCGACCAAATTCTTGATTTTATTGATCCAAAACTAGATTTTTGTATTCTTGACCAAATTCTTGATTTTCTTGATCCAAAAGTAGATTTTTGAATTCGCGACCAAATTCTTGATTTTCTTGATCCAAAACTAGATTTTTGTATTCGCGACCAAATTCTTGATTTTCTTGATCCAAAACTAGATTTTTGTATATGCCACGCAGTTCTTAATTTTCTTGATCCAAAACTAGATTTTTGTATTCGCGACCAAATTCTTGATTTTCTTGATCCAATACTAGATTTTTGTATTCGCGACCAAATTCTTCATTTTCTTGATCCAAAACTAGATTTTTGTATTCTTGACCAAATTCTTGATTTTCTTGATCCAAAAGTAGATTTTTGAATTCGCGACCAAATTCTTGATTTTCTTGATCCAAAACTAGATTTTTGTATTCGCGACAAAATTCTTGATTTTCTGGATCCAAAACTTGATTTTTGTATTCGCGACCAAATTCATGATTTTCTGGATGCAAAACTAGATTTTTGTATTCGCGACCAAATGCTTGATTTTCGTGATCCAAAACTAGATTTTAGTATTCGCGACCAAATGCTTGATTTTCGTGATCCAAAACTAGATTTTTGTATTCGCGACCAAATTCTTGATTTTCTTGTTCCAAAACTAGATTTTTGTATTCGCGACCAAATTCTTGATTTTATTGATCCAAAACTAGATTTTTGTATTCACGACCAAATTCTTGATTTTCTTTACCAAAAACTAGATTTTTGTTTTCGCGACCAAATTCTTGATTTTCTTGATCCAAAACAAGATTTTTGTATATTCGCGACCAAATTCATAATTTTCTTGACAAAAAACTAGATTTTTGTTTTCGCGACCAAATGCTTGATTTTCGTGATCCAAAACTAGATTTTTGTATTCGCGACCAAATTTTTGATTTTCTTGTTCCAAAACTAGGTTTTTGTATCCGCGACCAAATTCTTCATTTTATTTATCCAAAACTAGATTTTTGTATTCGCGCCCAAATGCTTGATTTTCTTGACCAAAAACTAGATTTTTGTTTTCGCGACCAAATTCTTGATTTTCTTGATCCAAAACTTGATTTTTGTTTTTGCGACCAAATTGATGATTTTCTTGACAAAAAACTAGATTTTTGTTTTCGCGAACAAATTCTTGATTTTCTTGATCCAAAACAAGATTTTTGTATTCGCGACCAAATTCTTGATTTTCTTGATCCAAAACTAGATTTTTGTATTCGCGACCCAATTCTTGATTTTATTGATCCTAAACTAGATTTTTGTATTCGCGATCCAATTCTTGATTTTATTGATCCAAAACTAGATTTTTGTATTCGCGACCAAATTCTTGATTTTCTTGATCCAAAACAAGATTTTTGTATTCGCGACCAAATTCATAATTTTCTTGACAAAAAACTAGATTTTTGTTTTCGCGACCAAATTCTTGATTTTCTTGATCCAAAACTAGATTTTTGTATTCGCGACCAAATTCTTGATTTTATTGATCCAAAACTAGATTTTTGTATTCGCGACCAAATTCTTGATTTTCTTGTTCCAAAACTTGATTTTTGTATTCACGACCAAATTCTTGATTTTCTTTACCAAAAACTAGATTTTTGTTTTCGCGACCAAATTCTTGATTTTCTTGATCCAAAACTAGATTTTTGTATTCGCGACCAAATTCTTAATATTCTTGATCCAAAACTTGATTTTTGTTTTCGCGACCAAATTGATGATTTTCTTGACAAAAAACTAGATTTTTGTTTTCGCGAACAAATTCTTGATTTTCTTGATCCAAAACAAGATTTTTGTATTCGCGACCAAATTCTTGATTTTCTTGATCCAAAACTAGATTTTTGTATTCGCGACCCAATTCTTGATTTTCGTGATCCAAAACTAGATTTTTGAATTCGCGACCAAATGCGTGATTTTCGTGATCCAAAACTAGATTTTTGTATTCGCGCCAAAATGCTTGATTTTATTGATCCAAAACTAGATTTTTGTTTTCGCGACCAAATTCTTGATTTTATTGATCCAAAACTAGATTTTTGTATTCTTGACCAAATTCTTGATTTTCTTGATCCAAAAGTAGATTTTTGAATTCGCGACCAAATTCTTGATTTTATTGATTCAAAACTAGATTTTTGTATTCGCGACCAAATTCATAATTTTCTTGACAAAAAACTAGATTTTTGTTTTCGCGACCAAATTCTTGATTTCTTGACCAAAAACTAGATTTTTGTTTTCGCGACCAAATTCTTGATTTTCTTGATCGAAAACTAGATTTTTGTATTCGCGACCAAATTCTTGATTTTATTGATCCAAAACTAGATTTTTGTATTCGCGACCAAATTCTTGATTTTCTTGTTCCAAAACTTGATTTTTGTATTCGCGACCAAATTCATGATTTTCTGGATGCAAAACTAGATTTTTGTATTCGCGACCAAATGCTTGATTTTCGTGATCCAAAACTAGATTTTAGTATTCGCGACCAAATGCTTGATTTTCGTGATCCAAAACTAGATTTTTGTATTCGCGACCAAATTCTTGATTTTCTTGTTCCAAAACTAGATTTTTGTATTCGCGACCAAATTCTTGATTTTATTGATCCAAAACTAGATTTTTGTATTCACGACCAAATTCTTGATTTTCTTTACCAAAAACTAGGTTTTTGTTTTCGCGACCAAATTCTTGATTTTCTTGATCCAAAACAAGATTTTTGTATATTCGCGACCAAATTCATAATTTTCTTGACAAAAAACTAGATTTTTGTTTTCGCGACCAAATGCTTGATTTTCGTGATCCAAAACTAGATTTTTGTATTCGCGACCAAATTCTTGATTTTCTTGATCCAAAACTAGATTTTTGTATTCGCGACCAAATTCTTGATTTTCTTGATCCAATACTAGATTTTTGTATTCGCGACCAAATTCTTCATTTTCTTGATCCAAAACTAGATTTTTGTATTCGCGACCAAATTCTTGATTTTCTTGATCCAAAACAAGATTTTTGTATTCGCGACCAAATTCATAATTTTCTTGACAAAAAACTAGATTTTTGTTTTCGCGACCAAATTCTTGATTTTCTTGATCCAAAACTAGATTTTTGTATTCGCGACCAAATTCTTGATTTTCTTGTTCCAAAACTAGATTTTTGTATTCGCGACCAAATTCTTGATTTTATTGATCCAAAACTAGATTTTTGTATTCACGACCAAATTCTTGATTTTCTTTACCAAAAACTAGGTTTTTGTTTTCGCGACCAAATTCTTGATTTTCTTGATCCAAAACAAGATTTTTGTATATTCGCGACCAAATTCATAATTTTCTTGACAAAAAACTAGATTTTTGTTTTCGCGACCAAATGCTTGATTTTCGTGATCCAAAACTAGATTTTTGTATTCGCGACCAAATTCTTGATTTTCTTGATCCAAAACTAGATTTTTGTATTCGCGACCAAATTCTTGATTTTCTTGATCCAATACTAGATTTTTGTATTCGCGACCAAATTCTTCATTTTCTTGATCCAAAACTAGATTTTTGTATTCGCGACCAAATTCTTGATTTTATTGATTCAAAACTAGATTTTTGTATTCGCGACCAAATTCTTAATTTTCTTGATCCAAAACTTGATTTTTGTTTTCGCGACCAAATTGATGATTTTCTTGACAAAAAACTAGATTTTTGTTTTCGCGAACAAATTCTTGATTTTCTTGATCCAAAACAAGATTTTTGTATTCGCGACCAAATTCTTGATGTTCTTGATCCAAAACTAGATTTTTGTATTCGCGACCCAATTCTTGATTTTCGTGATCCAAAACTAGATTTTTGAATTCGCGACCAAATGCGTGATTTTCGTGATCCAAAACTAGATTTTTGTATTCGCGCCAAAATGCTTGATTTTATTGATCCAAAACTAGATTTTTGTTTTCGCGACCAAATTCTTGATTTTATTGATCCAAAACTAGATTTTTGTATTCTTGACCAAATTCTTGATTTTCTTGATCCAAAAGTAGATTTTTGAATTCGCGACCAAATTCTTGATTTTCTTGATCCAAAACTAGATTTTTGTATTCGCGACCAAATTCTTGATTTTCTTGATCCAAAACTAGATTTTTGTATATGCCACGCAGTTCTTAATTTTCTTGATCCAAAACTAGATTTTTGTATTCGCGACCAAATTCTTGATTTTCTTGATCCAATACTAGATTTTTGTATTCGCGACCAAATTCTTCATTTTTTTGATCCAAAACTAGATTTTTGTATTCTTGACCAAATTCTTGATTTTCTTGATCCAAAAGTAGATTTTTGAATTCGCGACCAAATTCTTGATTTTCTTGATCCAAAACTAGATTTTTGTATTCGCGACAAAATTCTTGATTTTCTGGATCCAAAACTTGATTTTTGTATTCGCGACCAAATTCATGATTTTCTGGATGCAAAACTAGATTTTTGTATTCGCGACCAAAT
Organism: x Bolboschoenoplectus mariqueter; assembly: GCA_037678475.1. Taxonomy (NCBI): domain Eukaryota; kingdom Viridiplantae; phylum Streptophyta; class Magnoliopsida; order Poales; family Cyperaceae; genus x Bolboschoenoplectus; species x Bolboschoenoplectus mariqueter. The sequence goes on along the minus strand of CM075233.1, from coordinate 3,056,756 downwards.
GCTTGATTTTCGTGATCCAAAACTAGATTTTAGTATTCGCGACCAAATGCTTGATTTTCGTGATCCAAAACTAGATTTTTGTATTCGCGACCAAATTCTTGATTTTCTTGTTCCAAAACTAGATTTTTGTATTCGCGACCAAATTCTTGATTTTATTGATCCAAAACTAGATTTTTGTATTCACGACCAAATTCTTGATTTTCTTTACCAAAAACTAGATTTTTGTTTTCGCGACCAAATTCTTGATTTTCTTGATCCAAAACAAGATTTTTGTATATTCGCGACCAAATTCATAATTTTCTTGACAAAAAACTAGATTTTTGTTTTCGCGACCAAATGCTTGATTTTCGTGATCCAAAACTAGATTTTTGTATTCGCGACCAAATTTTTGATTTTCTTGTTCCAAAACTAGGTTTTTGTATCCGCGACCAAATTCTTCATTTTATTTATCCAAAACTAGATTTTTGTATTCGCGCCCAAATGCTTGATTTTCTTGACCAAAAACTAGATTTTTGTTTTCGCGACCAAATTCTTGATTTTCTTGATCCAAAACTTGATTTTTGTTTTTGCGACCAAATTGATGATTTTCTTGACAAAAAACTAGATTTTTGTTTTCGCGAACAAATTCTTGATTTTCTTGATCCAAAACAAGATTTTTGTATTCGCGACCAAATTCTTGATTTTCTTGATCCAAAACTAGATTTTTGTATTCGCGACCCAATTCTTGATTTTATTGATCCTAAACTAGATTTTTGTATTCGCGATCCAATTCTTGATTTTATTGATCCAAAACTAGATTTTTGTATTCGCGACCAAATTCTTGATTTTCTTGATCCAAAACAAGATTTTTGTATTCGCGACCAAATTCATAATTTTCTTGACAAAAAACTAGATTTTTGTTTTCGCGACCAAATTCTTGATTTTCTTGATCCAAAACTAGATTTTTGTATTCGCGACCAAATTCTTGATTTTATTGATCCAAAACTAGATTTTTGTATTCGCGACCAAATTCTTGATTTTCTTGTTCCAAAACTTGATTTTTGTATTCACGACCAAATTCTTGATTTTCTTTACCAAAAACTAGATTTTTGTTTTCGCGACCAAATTCTTGATTTTCTTGATCCAAAACAAGATTTTTGTATATTCGCGACCAAATTCATAATTTTCTTGACAAAAAACTAGATTTTTGTTTTCGCGACCAAATGCTTGATTTTCGTGATCCAAAACTAGATTTTTGTATTCGCGACCAAATGCGTGATTTTCGTGATCCAAAACTAGATTTTTGTATTCGCGCCAAAATGCTTGATTTTATTGATCCAAAACTAGATTTTTGTTTTCGCGACCAAATTCTTGATTTTATTGATCCAAAACTAGATTTTTGTATTCTTGACCAAATTCTTGATTTTCTTGATCCAAAAGTAGATTTTTGAATTCGCGACCAAATTCTTGATTTTCTTGATCCAAAACTAGATTTTTGTATTCGCGACCAAATTCTTGATTTTCTTGATCCAAAACTAGATTTTTGTATATGCCACGCAGTTCTTAATTTTCTTGATCCAAAACTAGATTTTTGTTTTCGCGACCAAATGCTTGATTTTCGTGATCCAAAACTAGATTTTTGTATTCGCGACCAAATTCTTGATTTTCTTGATCCAAAACTAGATTTTTGTATTCGCGACCAAATTCTTGATTTTCTTGATCCAAAAGTAGATTTTTGAATTCGCGACCAAATTCTTGATTTTCTTGATCCAAAACTAGATTTTTGTATTCGCGACCAAATTCTTGATTTTCTTGATCCAAAACTAGATTTTTGTATATGCCACGCAGTTCTTAATTTTCTTGATCCAAAACTAGATTTTTGTTTTCGCGACCAAATGCTTGATTTTCGTGATCCAAAACTAGATTTTTGTATTCGCGACCAAATTCTTGATTTTCTTGATCCAAAACTAGATTTTTGTATTCGCGACCAAATTCTTGATTTTCTTGATCCAATACTAGATTTTTGTATTCGCGACCAAATTCTTCATTTTCTTGATCCAAAACTAGATTTTTGTATTCGCGACCAAATTCTTGATTTTATTGATTCAAAACTAGATTTTTGTATTCGCGACCAAATTCTTAATATTCTTGATCCAAAACTTGATTTTTGTTTTCGCCACCAAATTGATGATTTTCTTGACAAAAAACTAGATTTTTGTTTTCGCGAACAAATTCTTGATTTTCTTGATCCAAAACAAGATTTTTGTATTCGCGACCAAATTCTTGATTTTCTTGATCCAAAACTAGATTTTTGTATTCGCGACCCAATTCTTGATTTTCGTGATCCAAAACTAGATTTTTGAATTCGCGACCAAATGCGTGATTTTCGTGATCCAAAACTAGATTTTTGTATTCGCGCCAAAATGCTTGATTTTATTGATCCAAAACTAGATTTTTGTTTTCGCGACCAAATTCTTGATTTTATTGATCCAAAACTAGATTTTTGTATTCTTGACCAAATTCTTGATTTTCTTGATCCAAAAGTAGATTTTTGAATTCGCGACCAAATTCTTGATTTTATTGATTCAAAACTAGATTTTTGTATTCGCGACCAAATTCATAATTTTCTTGACAAAAAACTAGATTTTTGTTTTCGCGACCAAATTCTTGATTTCTTGACCAAAAACTAGATTTTTGTTTTCGCGACCAAATTCTTGATTTTCTTGATCGAAAACTAGATTTTTGTATTCGCGACCAAATTCTTGATTTTATTGATCCAAAACTAGATTTTTGTATTCGCGACCAAATTCTTGATTTTCTTGTTCCAAAACTTGATTTTTGTATTCGCGACCAAATTCATGATTTTCTTGATCCAAAACTTGATTTTAGTTTTCGCGACCCAATTCTTGATTTTCGTGATCCAAAACTAGATTTTTGAATTCGCGACCAAATGCGTGATTTTCGTGATCCAAAACTAGATTTTTGTATTCGCGCCCAAATGCTTGATTTTATTGATCCAAAACTAGATTTTTGTTTTCGCGACCAAATTCTTGATTTTATTGATCCAAAACTAGATTTTTGTATTCGCGACCAAATTTTTGATTTTCTTGTTCCAAAACTAGGTTTTTCTATCCGCGACAAAATTCTTCATTTTATTGATCCAAAACTAGATTTTTGTATTCGCGCCCAAATGCTTGATTTTCTTGACCAAAAACTAGGTTTTTGTTTGCGCGACCAAATGCGTGATTTTCTTGATCCAAAACTTGATTTTTGTTTTCGCGACCAAATTCATGATTTTCTTGACCAAAAACTAGGTTTTTGTATTCGCGACCAAATGCTTGATTTTCTTGATCCAAACCTAGATTTTTTTATTCGCGACCAAATTCTTGATTTTATTGATCCAAAACTAGATTTTTGTATTCGCGACCAAATTCTTGATTTTCTTGACCAAAAACTAGGTTTTTGTATTCGCGACCAAATTCTTGATTTTCTTGATCCAAAACTAGATTTTTGTTTTCGCGACCAAATTCTTTATTTTCTTGATCCAAAACAAGATTTTTGTATTCGCGACCAAATTCATAATTTTCTTGACAAAAAACTAGATTTTTGTATTCGCGACCAAATTCTTGATTTTATTGATCCAAAACTAGATTTTTGTATTCGCGACCAAATTCTTGATTTTCTTGATCCAAAACTAGATTTTTGTATTTGCGACCCAATTCTTGATTTTAGTGATCCAAAACTAGATTTTTGTATCTGCGACCAAATTCTTCATTTTATTGATCCAAAACTAGATTTTTGTATTCGCGCCCAAATGCTTGATTTTCTTGACCAAAAACTAGATTTTTGTTTTCGCGACCAAATGCGTGATTTTCTTGATCCAAAACTTGATTTTAGTTTTCGCGACCCAATTCTTGATTTTCGTGATCCAAAACTAGATTTTTGAATTCGCGACCAAATGCGTGATTTTCGTGATCCAAAACTAGATTTTTGTATTCGCGCCCAAATGCTTGATTTTATTGATCCAAAACTAGATTTTTGTTTTCGCGACCAAATTCTTGATTTTATTGATCCAAAACTAGATTTTTGTATTCGCGACCAAATTTTTGATTTTCTTGTTCCAAAACTAGGTTTTTCTATCCGCGACAAAATTCTTCATTTTATTGATCCAAACTAGATTTTTGTATTCGGGCCCAAATGCTTGATTTTCTTGACCAAAAACTAGATTTTTGTTTGCGCGACCAAATGCGTGATTTTCTTGATCCAAAACTTGATTTTTGTTTTCGCGACCAAATTCATGATTTTCTTGACCAAAAACTAGGTTTTTGTATTCGCGACCAAATGCTTGATTTTCTTGATCCAAACCTAGATTTTTTTATTCGCGACCAAATTCTTGATTTTATTGATCCAAAACTAGATTTTTGTATTCGCGACCAAATTCTTGATTTTGTTGACCAAAAACTAGGTTTTTGTATTCGCGACCAAATTCTTGATTTTCTTGATCCAAAACTAGATTTTTGTTTTCGCGACCAAATTCTTGATTTTTTTGATCCAAAACAAGATTTTTGTATTCGCGACCAAATTCATAATTTTCTTGACCAAAAACTAGATTTTTGTATTCGCGACCAAATTCTTGATTTTATTGATCCAAAACTAGATTTTTGTATTCGCGACCAAATTCTTGATTTTCTTGATCCAAAACTAGATTTTTGTATTCGCGACCCAATTCTTGATTTTAGTGATCCAAAACTAGATTTTTGTATCTGCGACCAAATTCTTCATTTTATTGATCCAAAACTAGATTTTTGTATTCGCGCCCAAATGCTTGATTTTCTTGACCAAAAACTAGATTTTTGTTTTCGCGACCAAATTCGTGATTTTCTTGATCCAAAACTTGATTTTAGTTTTCGCGACCCAATTCTTGATTTTCGTGATCCAAAACTAGATTTTTGAATTCGCGACCAAATGCGTGATTTTCGTGATCCAAAACTAGATTTTTGTATTCGCGCCCAAATGCTTGATTTTATTGATCCAAAACTAGATTTTTGTTTTCGCGACCAAATTCTTGATTTTATTGATCCAAAACTAGATTTTTGTATTCGCGACCAAATTTTTGATTTTCTTGTTCCAAAACTAGGTTTTTCTATCCGCGACAAAATTCTTCATTTTATTGATCCAAAACTAGATTTTTGTATTCGCGCCCAAATGCTTGATTTTCTTGACCAAAAACTAGATTTTTGTTTGCGCGACCAAATGCGTGATTTTCTTGATCCAAAACTTGATTTTTGTTTTCGCGACCAAATTCATGATTTTCTTGACCAAAAACTAGATTTTTGTATTTGCGACCAAATGCTTGATTTTTCTGATCCAAAACTAGATTTTTGTATTCGCGACCTAATTCTTGATTTTATTGATCCAAAACTAGATTTTTGTATTCGCGACCAAATTCTTGATTTTCTTGATCCAAAACTAGATTTTTGTATTCGCGTCCAAATGCTCGATTTTCTTGATCCAAAACGTGATTTTTGTATTCGCGACCAAATTCTTGATTTTCTGGATCCAAAACTAGATTTTTGTATTCGCGCCCAAATGCTTGATTTTATTGATCCAAAACTAGATTTTTGTTTTCGCGACCAAATTCTTGATTTTATTGATCCAAAACTAGATTTTTGTATTCGCGACCAAATTTTTGATTTTCTTGTTCCAAAACTAGGTTTTTCTATCCGCGACCAAATTCTTCATTTTATTGATCCAAAACTAGATTTTTGTATTCGCGCCCAAATACTTGATTTTCTTGACCAAAAACTAGATTTTTGTTTTCGCGACCAAATGCGTGATTTTCTTGATCCAAAACTTGATTTTTGTTTTCGCGACCAAATTCATGATTTTCTTGACCAAAAACTAGATTTTTGTATTTGCGACCAAATGCTTGATTTTCCTGATCCAAAACTAGATTTTTGTATTCGCGACCTAATTCTTGATTTTATTGATCCAAAACTAGATTTTTGTATTCGCGACCAAATTCTTGATTTTCTTGACCAAAAACTAGATTTTTGTATTCGCGACCAAATTCTTGATTTTCGTGATCCAAAACTAGATTTTTGTATTCGCGACCAAATTCTTAATTTTATTGATCAAAAACTAGATTTTTGTATTCGCGACCAAATTCTTGATTTTCTTGACCAAAAACTAGATTTTTGTTTTCGCGAGCAAATTCTTGATTTTCTTGATCCAAAACAAGATTTTTGTATTCGCGACCAAATTCATAATTTTCTTGACAAAAAACTAGATTTTTGTTTTCGCGACCAAATTCTTGATTTTCTTGATCCAAAACTAGATTTTTGTATTCGCGTCCAAATGCTTGATTTTCTTGATCCAAAACGTGATTTTTGTATTCGCGACCAAATTCTTGATTTTCTGGATCCAAAACTAGATTTTTGTATTCGCGCCCAAATGCTTGATTTTATTGATCCAAAACTAGATTTTTGTTTTTGCGACCAAATTCTTCATTTTATTGATCCAAAACTAGATTTTTGTATTCGCGCCCAAATGCTTGATTTTCTTGACCAAAAACTAGATTTTTGTTTTCGCGACCAAATTCGTGATTTTCTTGATCCAAAACTTGATTTTAGTTTTCGCGACCCAATTCTTGATTTTCGTGATCCAAAACTAGATTTTTGAATTCGCGACCAAATGCGTGATTTTCGTGATCCAAAACTAGATTTTTGTATTCGCGCCCAAATGCTTGATTTTATTGATCCAAAACTAGATTTTTGTTTTCGCGACCAAATTCTTGATTTTATTGATCCAAAACTAGATTTTTGTATTCGCGACCAAATTTTTGATTTTCTTGTTCCAAAACTAGGTTTTTCTATCCGCGACAAAATTCTTCATTTTATTGATCCAAAACTAGATTTTTATATTCGCGCCCAAATGCTTTATTTTCTTGACCAAAAACTAGATTTTTGTTTGCGCGACCAAATACGTGATTTTCTTGATCCAAAACTTGATTTTTGTTTTCGCGACCAAATTCATGATTTTCTTGACCAAAAACTAGATTTTTGTATTGGCGACCAAATGCTTGATTTTTCTGATCCAAAACTAGATTTTTGTATTCGCGACCTAATTCTTGATTTTATTGATCCAAAACTAGATTTTTGTATTCGCGACCAAATTCTTGATTTTCTTGATCCAAAACTAGATTTTTGTATTCGCGTCCAAATGCTTGATTTTCTTGATCCAAAACGTGATTTTTGTATTCGCGACCAAATTCTTGATTTTCTGGATCCAAAACTAGATTTTTGTATTCGCGCCCAAATGCTTGATTTTATTGATCCAAAACTAGATTTTTGTTTTCGCGACCAAATTCTTGATTTTATTGATCCAAAACTAGATTTTTGTATTCGCGACCAAATTTTTGATTTTCTTGTTCCAAAACTAGGTTTTTCTATGCGCGACCAAATTCTTCATTTTATTGATCCAAAACTAGATTTTTGTATTCGCGCCCAAATACTTGATTTTCTTGACCAAAAACTAGATTTTTGTTTTCGCGACCAAATGCGTGATTTTCTTGATCCAAAACTTGATTTTTGTTTTCGCGACCAAATTCATGATTTTCTTGACCAAAAACTAGATTTTTGTATTTGCGACCAAATGCTTGATTTTCCTGATCCAAAACTAGATTTTTGTATTCGCGACCTAATTCTTGATTTTATTGATCCAAAACTAGATTTTTGTATTCGCGACCAAATTCTTGATTTTCTTGACCAAAAACTAGATTTTTGTATTCGCGACCAAATTCTTGATTTTATTGATCCAAAACTAGATTTTTGTATTCGCGACGAAATTCTTGATTTTCGTGATCCAAAACTAGATTTTTGTATTCGCGACCAAATTCTTAATTTTATTGATCCAAAACTAGATTTTTGTATTCGCGACCAAATTCTTGATTTTCTTGACCAAAAACTAGATTTTTGTTTTCGCGAGCAAATTCTTGATTTTCTTGATCCAAAACAAGATTTTTGTATTCGCGACCAAATTCATAATTTTCTTGACAAAAAACTAGATTTTTGTTTTCGCGACCAAATTCTTGATTTTCTTGATCCAAAACTAGATTTTTGTATTCGCGTCCAAATGCTTGATTTTCTTGATCCAAAACGTGATTTTTGTATTCGCGACCAAATACTTGATTTTCTGGTCCAAAACTAGATTTTTGTATTCGCGCCCAAATGCTTGATTTTATTGATCCAAAACTAGATTTTTGTTTTTGCGACCAAATTCTTGATTTTATTCATCTATAACTAGATTTTTGTATTCGCGACCAAATTGATGATTTTCTTGACAAAAAACTAGATTTTTGTTTTCGCGAACAAATTCTTGATTTTCTTGATCCAAAACAAGATTTTTGTATTCGCGACCAAATTCTTGATTTTCTTGATCCAAAACTAGATTTTTGTATTCGCGACCCAATTCTTGATTTTCCTGATCCAAAAATAGATTTTTGAATGCGCGACCAAATGCGTGATTTTCGTGATCCAAAACTAGATTTTTGTATTCGCGCCCAAATGCTTGATTTTATTGATCCAAAACTAGATTTTTGTTTTCGCGACCAAATTCTTGATTTTATTGATCCAAACCTAGATTTTTGTATTCGCGACCAAATTTTTGATTTTCTTGTCCCAAAACTAGATTTTTGTTTTCGCGACCAAATGCGTGATTTTCTTGATCCAAAACTTGATTTTTGTTTTCGCGACCAAATTCATGATTTTCTTGACCAAAAACTAGGTTTTTCTATCCGCGACCAAATTCTTCATTTTATTGATCCAAAACTAGATTTTTGTATTCGCGACCAAATTCTTGATTTTCTTGACCAAAAACTAGATTTTTGTATTCGCGACCAAATTCTTGATTTTATTGATCCAAAACTAGATTTTTGTATTCGCGACCAAATTCTTGATTTTCGTGATCCAAAACTAGATTTTTGTATTCGCGACCAAATTCTTAATTTTATTGATCCAAAGCTACATTTTTGTATTCGCGACCAAATTCTTGATTTTCTTGACCAAAAACTAGATTTTTGTTTTCGCGACCAAATTCTTGATTTTCTTGATCCAAAACAAGATTTTTGTATTCGCGACCAAATTCATAATTTTCTTGACAAAAAACTAGATTTTTGTTTTCGCGACCAAATTCTTGATTTTCTTGATCCAAAACTAGATTTTTGTATCCGCGACCAAATTCTTGATTTTCTTGATCCAAAACTAGATTTTTGTATTCGCGACCCAATTCTTGATTTTCGTGATCCAAAAATAGTTTTTTTTTCGTGATCCAAAAATAGATTTTTGAATTCGCGACCAAATGCGTGATTTTCGTGATCCAAAACTAGATTTTTGTATTCGCGCCCAAATGCTTGATTTTATTGATCCAAAACTAGATTTTTGTTTTCGCGACCAAATTCTTGATTTTATTGATCCAAAACTAGATTTTTGTATTCGCGACCAAATTTTTGATTTTCTTGTTCCAAAACTAGATTTTTGTTTTCGCGACCAAATGCGTGATTTTCTTGATCCAAAACTTGATTTTTGTTTTCGCGACCAAATTCATGATTTTCTTGACCAAAAACTAGGTTTTTCTATCCGCGACCAAATTCTTAATTTTATTGATCCAAAACTAGATTTTTGTATTCGCGACCAAATTCTTGATTTTCTTGACCAAAAACTAGATTTTTGTATTCGCGACCAAATTCTTGATTTTATTGATCCAAAACTAGATTTTTGTATTCGCGACCAAATTCTTGATTTTCGTGATCCAAAACTAGATTTTTGTATTCGCGACCAAATTCTTAATTTTATTGATCCAAAGCTACATTTTTGTATTCGCGACCAAATTCTTGATTTTCTTGACCAAAAACTAGATTTTTGTTTTCGCGACCAAATTCTTGATTTTCTTGATCCAAAACAAGATTTTTGTATTCGCGACCAAATTCATAATTTTCTTGACAAAAAACTAGATTTTTGTTTTCGCGACCAAATTCTTGATTTTCTTGATCCAAAACTAGATTTTTGTATCCGCGACCAAATTCTTGATTTTCTTGATCCAAAACTAGATTTTTGTATTCGCGACCCAATTCTTGATTTTCGTGATCCAAAAATAGATTTTTTTTTCGTGATCCAAAAATAGATTTTTGAATTCGCGACCAAATGCGTGATTTTCGTGATCCAAAACTAGATTTTTGTATTCGCGCCCAAATGCTTGATTTTATTGATCCAAAACTAGATTTTTGTTTTCGCGACCAAATTCTTGATTTTATTGATCCAAAACTAGATTTTTGTATTCGCGACCAAATTTTTGATTTTCTTGTTCCAAAACTAGATTTTTGTTTTCGCGACCAAATGCGTGATTTTCTTGATCCAAAACTTGATTTTTGTTTTCGCGACCAAATTCATGATTTTCTTGACCAAAAACTAGGTTTTTCTATCCGCGACCAAATTCTTCATTTTATTGATCCAAAACTAGATTTTTGTATTCGCGACCAAATTCTTGATTTTCTTGACCAAAAACTAGATTTTTGTATTCGCGACCAAATTCTTGATTTTATTGATCCAAAACTAGATTTTTGTATTCGCGACCAAATTCTTGATTTTCGTGATCCAAAACTAGATTTTTGTATTCGCGACCAAATTCTTAATTTTATTGATCCAAAGCTACATTTTTGTATTCGCGACCAAATTCTTGATTTTCTTGACCAAAAACTAGATTTTTGTTTTCGCGACCAAATTCTTGATTTTCTTGATCCAAAACAAGATTTTTGTATTCGCGACCAAATTCATAATTTTCTTGACAAAAAACTAGATTTTTGTTTTCGCGACCAAATTCTTGATTTTCTTGATCCAAAACTAGATTTTTGTATCCGCGACCAAATTCTTGATTTTCTTGATCCAAAACTAGATTTTTGTATTCGCGACCCAATTCTTGATTTTCGTGATCCAAAAATAGATTTTTTTTTCGTGATCCAAAAATAGATTTTTGAATTCGCGACCAAATGCGTGATTTTCGTGATCCAAAACTAGATTTTTGTATTCGCGCCCAAATGCTTGATTTTATTGATCCAAAACTAGATTTTTGTTTTCGCGACCAAATTCTTGATTTTATTGATCCAAAACTAGATTTTTGTATTCGCGACCAAATTTTCGATTTTCTTGTTCCAAAACTAGATTTTTGTTTTCGCGACCAAATGCGTGATTTTCTTGATCCAAAACTTGATTTTTGTTTTCGCGACCAAATTCATGATTTTCTTGACCAAAAACTAGGTTTTTCTATCCGCGACCAAATTCTTCATTTTATTGATCCAAAACTAGATTTTTGTATTCGCGACCAAATTCTTGATTTTCTTGACCAAAAACTAGATTTCTGTATTCGCGACCAAATTCTTGATTTTATTGATCCAAAGCTACATTTTTGTATTCGCGACCAAATTCTTGATTTTCTTGACCAAAAACTAGATTTTTGTTTTCGCGACCAAATTCTTGATTTTCTTGATCCAAAACAAGATTTTTGTATTCGCGACCAAATTCATAATTTTCTTGACAAAAAACTAGATTTTTGTTTTCGCGACCAAATTCTTGATTTTCTTGATCCAAAACTAGATTTTTGTATCCGCGACCAAATTCTTGATTTTCTTGATCCAAAACTAGATTTTTGTATTCGCGACCCAATTCTTGATTTTCATGATCCAAAAATAGATTTTTTTTTCGTGATCCAAAAATAGATTTTTGAATTCGCGACCAAATGCGTGATTTTCGTGATCCAAAACTAGATTTTTGTATTCGCGCCCAAATGCTTGATTTTATTGATCCAAAACTAGATTTTTGTTTTCGCGACCAAATTCTTGATTTTATTGATCCAAAACTAGATTTTTGTATTCGCGACCAAATTTTTGATTTTCTTGTTCCAAAACTAGATTTTTGTTTTCGCGACCAAATGCGTGATTTTCTTGATCCAAAACTTGATTTTTGTTTTCGCGACCAAATTCATGATTTTCTTGACCAAAAACTAGGTTTTTCTATCCGCGACCAAATTCTTCATTTTATTGATCCAAAACTAGATTTTTGTATTCGCGACCAAATTCTTGATTTTCTTGACCAAAAACTAGATTTTTGTATTCGCGACCAAATTCTTGATTTTATTGATCCAAAACTAGATTTTTGTATTCGCGACCAAATTCTTGATTTTCGTGATCCAAAACTAGATTTTTGTATTCGCGACCAAATTCTTAATTTTATTGATCCAAAACTAAATTTTTGTATTCGCGACCAAATTCTTGATTTTCTTGACCAAAAACTAGATTTTTGTTTTCGCGACCAAATTCTTGATTTTCTTGATCCAAAACAAGATTTTTGTATTCGCGACCAAATTCATAATTTTCTTGACAAAAAACTAGATTTTTGTTTTCGCGACCAAATTCTTGATTTTCTTGATCCAAAACAAGATTTTTGTATTCGCGTCCAAATGCTTGATTTTCTTGACCAAAAACTAGATTTTTGTTTTCGCGACCAAATGCGTGATTTTCTTGATCCAAAACTTGATTTTTGTTTTCGCGACCAAATTCCTGATTTTCTTGACCAAAAACTAGGTTTTTGTATTCGCGACCAAATACTTGATTTTCTTGATCCAAAACTAGATTTTTGTATTCGCGACCAAATTTTTGATTTTATTGATCCAAAACTAGATTTTTGTATTCGCGACCAAATTCTTTATTTTCTTGATCCAAAACTAGATTTTTGTATTCCCGACCAAATTCTTGATTTTATTGATCCAAAACTAGATTTTTGTATTCGCGACCAAATTCTTGATTTTCTTGATCCAAAACTAGATTTTTGTATTCGCGACCAAATTCTTGATTTTATTGATCCAAAACTAGATTTTTGTATTCGCGACCAAATTCTTGATTTTCTTGACCAAAAACTAGATTTTTGTATTCGCGACCAAATTCTTGATTTTATTGATCCAAAACTAGATTTTTGTATTCGCGACCAAATTCTTAATTTTATTGATCCAAAACTAGATTTTTGTATTCGCGACCAAATTCTTGATTTTCTTGACCAAAAACTAGATTTTTGTATTCGCGACCAAATTCTTGATTTTCGTGATCCAAAAATAGATTTTTGTAATCGCGACCAAATTCTTGATTTTATTGATCCAAAACTAGATTTTTGTATTCGCGATCAAATTCTTGATTTTTTTGACCAAAAACTAGATTTTTGTATTCGCGACCAAATTCTTGATTTTCGTGATCCAAAACTAGATTTTTGTATTCGCGACCAAATTCTTGATTTTATTGATCCAAAACTAGATTTTTGTATTCGCGACCAAATTCTTGATTTTCTTGACCAAAAACTAGATTTTTGTTTTCGCGACCAAATTCTTGATTTTCTTGGTCCAAAACAAGATTTTTGTATTCGCGACCAAATTCATAATTTTCTTGACAAAAAACTAGATTTTTGTATTCGCGACCAAATTCTTGATTTTATTGATCCAAAACTAGATTTTTGTATTCGCGACCAAATTCTTGATTTTCTTGACCAAAAACTAGATTTTTGTTTTCGCGACCAAATTCTTGATTTTCTTGGTCCAAAACAAGATTTTTGTATTCGCGACCAAATTCATAATTTTCTTGACAAAAAACTAGATTTTTGTATTCGCGACCAAATTCTTGATTTTCTGGATCCAAAACTAGATTTTTGTATTCGCGCCCAAATGCTTGATTTTATTGATCCAAAACTAGATTTTTGTTTTTGCGACCAAATTCTTGATTTTATTGATCCAAAACTAGATTTTTGTATTCGCGACCAAATTTTTTATTTTCTTGTTCCAAAACTAGGTTTTTGTATCCGCGACTAAATTCTTCATTTTATTGATCCAAAACAAGATTTTTGTATTCGCGCCCAAATGCTTGATTTTCTTGACCAAAAACTTGATTTTTGTATTCGCGACCAAATTCTTGATTTTCGTGATCCAAAACTAGATTTTTGTATTCGCGACCAAATTCTTGATTTTATTGATCCAAAACTAGATTTTTGTATTCGCGATCAAATTCTTGATTTTTTTGACCAAAAACTAGATTTTTGTATTCGCGACCAAATTCTTGATTTTCGTGATCCAAAACTAGATTTTTGTATTCGCGACCAAATTCTTGATTTTATTGATCCAAAACTAGATTTTTGTATTCGCGACCAAATTCTTGATTTTCTTGACCAAAAACTAGATTTTTGTTTTCGCGACCAAATGCGTGATTTTCTTGATCCAAAACTTGATTTTTGTTTTCGCGACCAAATTCCTGATTTTCTTGACCAAAAACTAGGTTTTTGTATTCGCGACCAAATATTTGATTTTCTTGATCCAAAACTAGATTTTTGTATTCGCGACCAATTTCTTGATTTTATTGATCCAAAACTAGATTTTTGTATTCGCGACCAAATTCTTGATTTTCTTGATCCAAAACTAGATTTTTGTATTCCCGACCAAATTCTTGATTTTATTGATCCAAAACTAGATTTTTGTATTCGCGACCAAATTCTTGATTTTCTTGATCCAAAACTAGATTTTTGTATTCGCGACCAAATTCTTGATTTTATTGATCCAAAACTAGATTTTTGTATTCGCGACCAAATTCTTGATTTTCTTGACCAAAAACTAGATTTTTGTATTCGCGACCAAATTCTTGATTTTATTGATCCAAAACTAGATTTTTGTATTCGCGACCAAATTCTTCATTTTATTGATCCAAAACTAGATTTTTGTATTCGCGACCAAATTCTTGATTTTCTTGACCAAAAACTAGATTTTTGTATTCGCGACTAAATTCTTGATTTTCGTGATCCAAAACTAGATTTTTGTATTCGCGACCAAATTCTTGATTTTATTGATCCAAAACTAGATTTTTGTATTCGCGATCAAATTCTTGATTTTTTTGACCAAAAACTAGATTTTTGTATTCGCGACCAAATTCTTGATTTTCGTGATCCAAAACTAGATTTTTGTATTCGCGACCAAATTCTTGATTTTATTGATCCAAAACTAGATTTTTGTATTCGCGACCAAATTCTTGATTTTCTTGACCAAAAACTAGATTTTTGTTTTCGCGACCAAATTCTTGATTTTCTTGGTCCAAAACAAGATTTTTGTATTCGCGACCAAATTCATAATTTTCTTGACAAAAAACTAGATTTTTGTATTCGTGACCAAATTCTTGATTTTATTGATCCAAAACTAGATTTTTGTATTCGCGACCAAATTCTTGATTTTCTTGACCAAAAACTAGATTTTTGTTTTCGCGACCAAATTCTTGATTTTCTTGGTCCAAAACAAGATTTTTGTATTCGCGACCAAATTCATAATTTTCTTGACAAAAAACTAGATTTTTGTATTCGCGACCAAATTCTTGATTTTATTGATCCAAAACTAGATTTTTGTATTCGCGACCAAATTCTTGATTTTCTGGATCCAAAACTAGATTTTTGTATTCGCGCCCAAATGCTTGATTTTATTGATCCAAAACTAGATTTTTGTTTTTGCGACCAAATTCTTGATTTTATTGATCCAAAACTAGATTTTTGTATTCGCGACCAAATTTTTTATTTTCTTGTTCCAAAACTAGGTTTTTGTATCCGCGACCAAATTCTTCATTTTATTGATCCAAAACAAGATTTTTGTATTCGCGCCCAAATGCTTGATTTTCTTGACCAAAAACTAGATTTTTGTATTCGCGACCAAATTCTTGATTTTCGTGATCCAAAACTAGATTTTTGTATTCGCGACCAAATTCTTGATTTTATTGATCCAAAACTAGATTTTTGTATTCGCGATCAAATTCTTGATTTTTTTGACCAAAAACTAGATTTTGCGTATTCGCGACCAAATTCTTGATTTTCGTGATCCAAAACTAGATTTTTGTATTCGCGACCAAATTCTTGATTTTATTGATCCAAAACTAGATTTTTGTATTCGCGACCAAATTCTTGATTTTCTTGACCAAAAACTAGATTTTTGTTTTCGCGACCAAATTCTTGATTTTCTTGGTCCAAAACAAGATTTTTGTATTCGCGACCAAATTCATAATTTTCTTGACAAAAAACTAGATTTTTGTATTCGCGACCAAATTCTTGATTTTCTGGATCCAAAACTAGATTTTTGTATTCGCGCCCAAATGCTTGATTTTCTAGACCAAAAACTAGATTTTTGTTTTCGCGACCAAATTCTTGATTTTCTTGATCCAAAACTTGATTTTTGTTTTCGCGACCAAATTGATGATTTTCTTGACAAAAAACTAGATTTTTGTTTTCGCGAACAAATTCTTGATTTTCTTGATCCAAAACAAGATTTTTGTATTCGCGACCAAATTTTTGATTTTCTTGATCCAAAACTAGATTTTTGTATTCGCGACCCAATTCTTGATTTTCGTGATCCAAAACTAGATTTTTGAATTCGCGACGAAATGCGTGATTTTCGTGATCCAAAACTAGATTTTTGTATTCGCGCCCAAATTCTTGATTTTATTGATCCAAAACTAGATTTTTGTTTTGGCGACCAAATTCTTGATTTTATTGATCCAAAACTTGATTTTTGTATTCGCGACCAAATTTTTGATTTTCTTGTTCCAAAACTAGATTTTTGTTTTCGCTACCAAATGCGTGATTTTCTTGATCCAAAACTTGATTTTTGTTTTCGCGACCAAATTCATGATTTTCTTGACCAAAAACTAGGTTTTTCTATCCGCGACCAAATTCTTGATTTTCTTGATCCAAAACAAGTTTTTTGTATTCGCGACCAAATTCATAATTTTCTTGACAAAAAACTAGATTTTTGTTTTCGCGACCAAATTCTTGATTTTCTTGATCCAAAACTAGATTTTTGTATTCGCGTCCAAATGCTTGATTTTCTTGACCAAAAACTAGATTTTTGTTTTCGCGACCAAATGCGTGATTTTCTTGATCCAAATCTTGATTTTTGTTTTCGCGACCAAATTCATGATTTTCTTAACCAAAAACTAGGTTTTTGTTTTCGCGACCAAATGCTTGATTTTCTTGATCCAAAACTAGATTTTTGTATTCGCGACCAAATTCTTGATTTTCGTGATCCAAAACTAGATTTTTGTATTCGCGACCAAATTCTTGATTTTATTGATCCAAAACTAGATTTTTGTATTCGCGACCAAATTCTTGATTTTCTTGACCAAAAACTAGATTTTTGTATTCGCGACCAAATTCTTGATTTTATTGATCCAAAACTAGATTTTTGTATTCGCGACCAAATTCTTAATTTTATTGATCCAAAACTAGATTTTTGTATTCGCGACCAAATTCTTGATTTTCTTGACCAAAAACTAGATTTTTGTATTCGCGACCAAATTCTTGATTTTCGTGATCCAAAAATAGATTTTTGTAATCGCGACCAAATTCTTGATTTTATTGATCCAAAACTAGATTTTTGTATTCGCGATCAAATTCTTGATTTTTTTGACCAAAAACTAGATTTTTGTATTCGCGACCAAATTCTTGATTTTCGTGATCCAAAACTAGATTTTTGTATTCGCGACCAAATTCTTGATTTTATTGATCCAAAACTAGATTTTTGTATTCGCGACCAAATTCTTGATTTTCTTGACCAAAAACTAGATTTTTGTTTTCGCGACCAAATTCTTGATTTTCTTGGTCCAAAACAAGATTTTTGTATTCGCGACCAAATTCATAATTTTCTTGACAAAAAACTAGATTTTTGTATTCGCGACCAAATTCTTGATTTTATTGATCCAAAACTAGATTTTTGTATTCGCGACCAAATTCTTGATTTTCTTGACCAAAAACTAGATTTTTGTTTTCGCGACCAAATTCTTGATTTTCTTGGTCCAAAACAAGATTTTTGTATTCGCGACCAAATTCATAATTTTCTTGACAAAAAACTAGATTTTTGTATTCGCGACCAAATTCTTGATTTTCTGGATCCAAAACTAGATTTTTGTATTCGCGCCCAAATGCTTGATTTTATTGATCCAAAACTAGATTTTTGTTTTTGCGACCAAATTCTTGATTTTATTGATCCAAAACTAGATTTTTGTATTCGCGACCAAATTTTTTATTTTCTTGTTCCAAAACTAGGTTTTTGTATCCGCGACTAAATTCTTCATTTTATTGATCCAAAACAAGATTTTTGTATTCGCGCCCAAATGCTTGATTTTCTTGACCAAAAACTTGATTTTTGTATTCGCGACCAAATTCTTGATTTTCGTGATCCAAAACTAGATTTTTGTATTCGCGACCAAATTCTTGATTTTATTGATCCAAAACTAGATTTTTGTATTCGCGATCAAATTCTTGATTTTTTTGACCAAAAACTAGATTTTTGTATTCGCGACCAAATTCTTGATTTTCGTGATCCAAAACTAGATTTTTGTATTCGCGACCAAATTCTTGATTTTATTGATCCAAAACTAGATTTTTGTATTCGCGACCAAATTCTTGATTTTCTTGACCAAAAACTAGATTTTTGTTTTCGCGACCAAATGCGTGATTTTCTTGATCCAAAACTTGATTTTTGTTTTCGCGACCAAATTCCTGATTTTCTTGACCAAAAACTAGGTTTTTGTATTCGCGACCAAATATTTGATTTTCTTGATCCAAAACTAGATTTTTGTATTCGCGACCAATTTCTTGATTTTATTGATCCAAAACTAGATTTTTGTATTCGCGACCAAATTCTTGATTTTCTTGATCCAAAACTAGATTTTTGTATTCCCGACCAAATTCTTGATTTTATTGATCCAAAACTAGATTTTTGTATTCGCGACCAAATTCTTGATTTTCTTGATCCAAAACTAGATTTTTGTATTCGCGACCAAATTCTTGATTTTATTGATCCAAAACTAGATTTTTGTATTCGCGACCAAATTCTTGATTTTCTTGACCAAAAACTAGATTTTTGTATTCGCGACCAAATTCTTGATTTTATTGATCCAAAACTAGATTTTTGTATTCGCGACCAAATTCTTCATTTTATTGATCCAAAACTAGATTTTTGTATTCGCGACCAAATTCTTGATTTTCTTGACCAAAAACTAGATTTTTGTATTCGCGACTAAATTCTTGATTTTCGTGATCCAAAACTAGATTTTTGTATTCGCGACCAAATTCTTGATTTTATTGATCCAAAACTAGATTTTTGTATTCGCGATCAAATTCTTGATTTTTTTGACCAAAAACTAGATTTTTGTATTCGCGACCAAATTCTTGATTTTCGTGATCCAAAACTAGATTTTTGTATTCGCGACCAAATTCTTGATTTTATTGATCCAAAACTAGATTTTTGTATTCGCGACCAAATTCTTGATTTTCTTGACCAAAAACTAGATTTTTGTTTTCGCGACCAAATTCTTGATTTTCTTGGTCCAAAACAAGATTTTTGTATTCGCGACCAAATTCATAATTTTCTTGACAAAAAACTAGATTTTTGTATTCGCGACCAAATTCTTGATTTTATTGATCCAAAACTAGATTTTTGTATTCGCGACCAAATTCTTGATTTTCTTGACCAAAAACTAGATTTTTGTTTTCGCGACCAAATTCTTGATTTTCTTGGTCCAAAACAAGATTTTTGTATTCGCGACCAAATTCATAATTTTCTTGACAAAAAACTAGATTTTTGTATTCGCGACCAAATTCTTGATTTTATTGATCCAAAACTAGATTTTTGTATTCGCGACCAAATTCTTGATTTTCTGGATCCAAAACTAGATTTTTGTATTCGCGCCCAAATGCTTGATTTTATTGATCCAAAACTAGATTTTTGTTTTTGCGACCAAATTCTTGATTTTATTGATCCAAAACTAGATTTTTGTATTCGCGACCAAATTTTTTATTTTCTTGTTCCAAAACTAGGTTTTTGTATCCGCGACCAAATTCTTCATTTTATTGATCCAAAACAAGATTTTTGTATTCGCGCCCAAATGCTTGATTTTCTTGACCAAAAACTAGATTTTTGTATTCGCGACCAAATTCTTGATTTTCGTGATCCAAAACTAGATTTTTGTATTCGCGACCAAATTCTTGATTTTATTGATCCAAAACTAGATTTTTGTATTCGCGATCAAATTCTTGATTTTTTTGACCAAAAACTAGATTTTGCGTATTCGCGACCAAATTCTTGATTTTCGTGATCCAAAACTAGATTTTTGTATTCGCGACCAAATTCTTGATTTTATTGATCCAAACTAGATTTTTGTATTCGCGACCAAATTCTTGATTTTCTTGACCAAAAACTAGATTTTTGTTTTCGCGACCAAATTCTTGATTTTCTTGGTCCAAAACAAGATTTTTGTATTCGCGACCAAATTCATAATTTTCTTGACAAAAAACTAGATTTTTGTATTCGCGACCAAATTCTTGATTTTATTGATCCAAAACTAGATTTTTGTATTCGCGACCAAATTCTTGATTTTCTGGATCCAAAACTAGATTTTTGTATTCGCGCCCAAATGCTTGATTTTCTTGACCAAAAACTAGATTTTTGTTTTCGCGACCAAATTCTTGATTTTCTTGATCCAAAACTTGATTTTTGTTTTCGCGACCAAATTGATGATTTTCTTGACAAAAAACTAGATTTTTGTTTTCGCGAACAAATTCTTGATTTTCTTGATCCAAAACAAGATTTTTGTATTCGCGACCAAATTTTTGATTTTCTTGATCCAAAACTAGATTTTTGTATTCGCGACCCAATTCTTGATTTTCGTGATCCAAAACTAGATTTTTGAATTCGCGACGAAATGCGTGATTTTCGTGATCCAAAACTAGATTTTTGTATTCGCGCCCAAATTCTTGATTTTATTGATCCAAAACTAGATTTTTGTTTTGGCGACCAAATTCTTGATTTTATTGATCCAAAACTTGATTTTTGTATTCGCGACCAAATTTTTGATTTTCTTGTTCCAAAACTAGATTTTTGTTTTCGCTACCAAATGCGTGATTTTCTTGATCCAAAACTTGATTTTTGTTTTCGCGACCAAATTCATGATTTTCTTGACCAAAAACTAGGTTTTTCTATCCGCGACCAAATTCTTGATTTTCTTGATCCAAAACAAGTTTTTTGTATTCGCGACCAAATTCATAATTTTCTTGACAAAAAACTAGATTTTTGTTTTCGCGACCAAATTCTTGATTTTCTTGATCCAAAACTAGATTTTTGTATTCGCGTCCAAATGCTTGATTTTCTTGACCAAAAACTAGATTTTTGTTTTCGCGACCAAATGCGTGATTTTCTTGATCCAAATCTTGATTTTTGTTTTCGCGACCAAATTCATGATTTTCTTAACCAAAAACTAGGTTTTTGTTTTCGCGACCAAATGCTTGATTTTCTTGATCCAAAACTAGATTTTTGTATTCGCGACCAAATTCTTGATTTTCTTGACCAAAAACTAGATTTTTGTATTCGCGACCAAATTCTTGATTTTATTGATCCAAAACTAGATTTTTGTATTCCCGACCAAATTCTTGATTTTTTTGACCAAAAACTAGATTTTTGTATTCGCGACCAAATTCTTGATTTTCGTGATCCAAAACTAGATTTTTGTATTCGCGACCAAATTCTTGATTTTATTGATCCAAAACTAGATTTTTGTATTCGCGACCAAATTCTTGATTTTCTTGACCAAAAACTAGACTTTTGTTTTCGCGACCAAATTCTTGATTTTCTTGGTCCAAAACAAGATTTTTGTATTCGCGACCAAATTCATAATTTTCTTGACAAAAAACTAGATTTTTGTATTCGCGACCAAATTCTTGATTTTATTGATCCAAAACTAGATTTTTGTATTCGCGACCAAATTCTTGATTTTCTTGTTCCAAAACTAGATTTTTGTATTCGCGACCCAATTCTTGATTTTAGTGATCCAAAACTAGATTTTTTGTATCCGCGACCAAATTCTTCATTTTATTGATCCAAAACTAGATTTTTGTATTCGCGCCCAAATGCTTGATTTTCTTGACCAAAAACTAGATTTTTGTTTTCGCGACCAAATGCGTGATTTTCTTGATCGAAAACTTGATTTTTGTTTTCGCGACCAAATTCATGATTTTCTTCACCAAAAACTAGATTTTTGTATTCGCGACCTAATTCTTGATTTTATTGATCCAAAACAAGATTTTTGTATTCGCGACCCAATTCTTGATTTTCGTGATCCAAAACTAGATTTTTGAATTCGCGACCAAATGCGTGATTTTCGTGATCCAAAACTAGATTTTTGTATTCACGCCAAAATGCTTGATTTTATTGATCCAAAACTAGATTTTTGTTTTCGCGACCAAATTCTTGATTTTATTGATCCAAAACTAGATTTTTGTATTCGCGACCAAATTCTTGATTTTCTTGACCAAAAACTAGATTTTTGTTTTCGCGAGCAAATTCTTGATTTTCTTGATCCAAAACTTGATTTTTGTTTTCGCGACCAAATTCTTGATTTTATTGATCCAAAACTAGATTTTTGTATTCGCGACCAAATTCTTGATTTTCTTGACCAAAAACTAGATTTTTGTATTCGCGACCAAATTCTTGATTTTATTGATCCAAAACTAGATTTTTGTTTTCGCGACCAAATTCATGATTTTCTTGATCCAAAACTAGATTTTTGTATTCGCGTCCAAATGCTTGATTTTCTTGACCAAAAACTAGATTTTTGTTTTCGCTACCAAATGCGTGATTTTCTTGATCCAAAACGTGATTTTTGTATTCGCGACCAAATTCTTTATTTTCTGGATCCAAAACTAGATTTTTGTATTCGCGCCCAAATGCTTGATTTTATTGATCCAAAACTAGATTTTTGTTTTGGCGACCAAATTCTTGATTTTATTGATCCAAAACTAGATTTTTGTATTCGCGACCAAATTTTTGATTTTCTTGTTCCAAAACTAGGTTTTTGTATCCGCGACCAAATTCTTCATTTTATTGATCCAAAACTAGATTTTTGTATTCGCGCCCAAATGCTTGATTTTCTTGACCAAAAACTAGATTTTTGTTTTCGCGACCAAATTCTTGATTTTCTTGATCCAAAACTTGATTTTTGTTTTCGCGACCAAATTGATGATTTTCTTGACAAAAAACTAGAATTTTGTTTTCGCGAACAAATTCTTGATTTTCTTGATCCAAAACAAGATTTTTGTATTCGCGACCCAATTCTTGATTTTCGTGATCCAAAACTAGATTTTTGAATTCGCGACCAAATGCGTGATTTTCGTGATCCAAAACTAGATTTTTGTATTCACGCCAAAATGCTTGATTTTATTGATCCAAAACTTGATTTTTGTTTTCGCGACCAAATTCATGATTTTCTTGACCAAAAACTAGGTTTTTGTATTCGCGACCAAATGCTTGATTTTCTTGATCCAAAACTAGATTTTTGTATTCGCGACCAAATTCTTGATTTTCTTGACCAAAAACTAGATTTTTGTATTCGCGACCAAATTCTTGATTTTATTGATCCAAAACTAGATTTTTGTATTCCCGACCAAATTCTTGATTTTTTTGACCAAAAACTAGATTTTTGTATTCGCGACCAAATTCTTGATTTTCGTGATCCAAAACTAGATTTTTGTATTCGCGACCAAATTCTTGATTTTATTGATCCAAAACTAGATTTTTGTATTCGCGACCAAATTCTTGATTTTCTTGACCAAAAACTAGACTTTTGTTTTCGCGACCAAATTCTTGATTTTCTTGGTCCAAAACAAGATTTTTGTATTCGCGACCAAATTCATAATTTTCTTGACAAAAAACTAGATTTTTGTATTCGCGACCAAATTCTTGATTTTATTGATCCAAAACTAGATTTTTGTATTCGCGACCAAATTCTTGATTTTCTTGATCCAAAACTAGATTTTTGTATTCGCGACCCAATTCTTGATTTTAGTGATCCAAAACTAGATTTTTTGTATCCGCGACCAAATTCTTCATTTTATTGATCCAAAACTAGATTTTTGTATTCGCGCCCAAATGCTTGATTTTCTTGACCAAAAACTAGATTTTTGTTTTCGCGACCAAATGCGTGATTTTCTTGATCGAAAACTTGATTTTTGTTTTCGCGACCAAATTCATGATTTTCTTCACCAAAAACTAGATTTTTGTATTCGCGACCTAATTCTTGATTTTATTGATCCAAAACAAGATTTTTGTATTCGCGACCCAATTCTTGATTTTCGTGATCCAAAACTAGATTTTTGAATTCGCGACCAAATGCGTGATTTTCGTGATCCAAAACTAGATTTTTGTATTCACGCCAAAATGCTTGATTTTATTGATCCAAAACTAGATTTTTGTTTTCGCGACCAAATTCTTGATTTTATTGATCCAAAACTAGATTTTTGTATTCGCGACCAAATTCTTGATTTTCTTGACCAAAAACTAGATTTTTGTTTTCGCGAGCAAATTCTTGATTTTCTTGATCCAAAACTTGATTTTTGTTTTCGCGACCAAATTCTTGATTTTATTGATCCAAAACTAGATTTTTGTATTCGCGACCAAATTCTTGATTTTCTTGACCAAAAACTAGATTTTTGTATTCGCGACCAAATTCTTGATTTTATTGATCCAAAACTAGATTTTTGTTTTCGCGACCAAATTCTTGATTTTCTTGATCCAAAACTAGATTTTTGTATTCGCGTCCAAATGCTTGATTTTCTTGACCAAAAACTAGATTTTTGTTTTCGCTACCAAATGCGTGATTTTCTTGATCCAAAACGTGATTTTTGTATTCGCGACCAAATTCTTGATTTTCTGGATCCAAAACTAGATTTTTGTATTCGCGCCCAAATGCTTGATTTTATTGATCCAAAACTAGATTTTTGTTTTGGCGACCAAATTCTTGATTTTATTGATCCAAAACTAGATTTTTGTATTCGCGACCAAATTTTTGATTTTCTTGTTCCAAAACTAGGTTTTTGTATCCGCGACCAAATTCTTCATTTTATTGATCCAAAACTAGATTTTTGTATTCGCGCCCAAATGCTTGATTTTCTTGACCAAAAACTAGATTTTTGTTTTCGCGACCAAATTCTTGATTTTCTTGATCCAAAACTTGATTTTTGTTTTCGCGACCAAATTGATGATTTTCTTGACAAAAAACTAGAATTTTGTTTTCGCGAACAAATTCTTGATTTTCTTGATCCAAAACAAGATTTTTGTATTCGCGACCCAATTCTTGATTTTCGTGATCCAAAACTAGATTTTTGAATTCGCGACCAAATGCGTGATTTTCGTGATCCAAAACTAGATTTTTGTATTCACGCCAAAATGCTTGATTTTATTGATCCAAAAATAGATTTTTGTTTTCGCGACCAAATTCTTGATTTTATTGATCCAAAACTAGATTTTTGTATTCGCGACCAAATTTTTGATTTTCTTGTTCCAAAACTAGATTTTTGTTTTCGCGACCAAATGCGTGATTTTCTTGATCCAAAACTTGATTTTTGTTTTCGCGACCAAATTCATGATTTTCTTGACCAAAAACTAGATTTTTGTTTTCGCGACCAAATGCGTGATTTTCTTGATCCAAAACTTGATTTTTGTATTCGCGACCAAATTCTTGATTTTCTTGACCAAAAACTAGACTTTTGTTTTCGCGACCAAATTCTTGATTTTCTTGGTCCAAAACAAGATTTTTGTATTCGCGACCAAATTCATAATTTTCTTGACAAAAAACTAGATTTTTGTATTCGCGACCAAATTCTTGATTTTATTGATCCAAAACTAGATTTTTGTATTCGCGACCAAATTCTTGATTTTCTTGATCCAAAACTAGATTTTTGTATTCGCGACCCAATTCTTGATTTTAGTGATCCAAAACTAGATTTTTTGTATCCGCGACCAAATTCTTCATTTTATTGATCCAAAACTAGATTTTTGTATTCGCGCCCAAATGCTTGATTTTCTTGACCAAAAACTAGATTTTTGTTTTCGCGACCAAATGCGTGATTTTCTTGATCGAAAACTTGATTTTTGTTTTCGCGACCAAATTCATGATTTTCTTCACCAAAAACTAGATTTTTGTATTCGCGACCTAATTCTTGATTTTATTGATCCAAAACAAGATTTTTGTATTCGCGACCCAATTCTTGATTTTCGTGATCCAAAACTAGATTTTTGAATTCGCGACCAAATGCGTGATTTTCGTGATCCAAAACTAGATTTTTGTATTCACGCCAAAATGCTTGATTTTATTGATCCAAAACTAGATTTTTGTTTTCGCGACCAAATTCTTGATTTTATTGATCCAAAACTAGATTTTTGTATTCGCGACCAAATTCTTGATTTTCTTGACCAAAAACTAGATTTTTGTTTTCGCGAGCAAATTCTTGATTTTCTTGATCCAAAACTTGATTTTTGTTTTCGCGACCAAATTCTTGATTTTATTGATCCAAAACTAGATTTTTGTATTCGCGACCAAATTCTTGATTTTCTTGACCAAAAACTAGATTTTTGTATTCGCGACCAAATTCTTGATTTTATTGATCCAAAACTAGATTTTTGTTTTCGCGACCAAATTCTTGATTTTCTTGATCCAAAACTAGATTTTTGTATTCGCGTCCAAATGCTTGATTTTCTTGACCAAAAACTAGATTTTTGTTTTCGCTACCAAATGCGTGATTTTCTTGATCCAAAACGTGATTTTTGTATTCGCGACCAAATTCTTGATTTTCTGGATCCAAAACTAGATTTTTGTATTCGCGCCCAAATGCTTGATTTTATTGATCCAAAACTAGATTTTTGTTTTGGCGACCAAATTCTTGATTTTATTGATCCAAAACTAGATTTTTGTATTCGCGACCAAATTTTTGATTTTCTTGTTCCAAAACTAGGTTTTTGTATCCGCGACCAAATTCTTCATTTTATTGATCCAAAACTAGATTTTTGTATTCGCGCCCAAATGCTTGATTTTCTTGACCAAAAACTAGATTTTTGTTTTCGCGACCAAATTCTTGATTTTCTTGATCCAAAACTTGATTTTTGTTTTCGCGACCAAATTGATGATTTTCTTGACAAAAAACTAGAATTTTGTTTTCGCGAACAAATTCTTGATTTTCTTGATCCAAAACAAGATTTTTGTATTCGCGACCCAATTCTTGATTTTCGTGATCCAAAACTAGATTTTTGAATTCGCGACCAAATGCGTGATTTTCGTGATCCAAAACTAGATTTTTGTATTCACGCCAAAATGCTTGATTTTATTGATCCAAAAATAGATTTTTGTTTTCGCGACCAAATTCTTGATTTTATTGATCCAAAACTAGATTTTTGTATTCGCGACCAAATTTTTGATTTTCTTGTTCCAAAACTAGATTTTTGTTTTCGCGACCAAATGCGTGATTTTCTTGATCCAAAACTTGATTTTTGTTTTCGCGACCAAATTCATGATTTTCTTGACCAAAAACTAGATTTTTGTTTTCGCGACCAAATGCGTGATTTTCTTGATCCAAAACTTGATTTTTGTTTTCGCGACCAAATTCATGATTTTCTTGACCAAAAACTAGGTTTTTCTATCCGCGACCAAATTCTTGATTTTCTTGATCCAAAACAAGTTTTTTGTATTCGCGACCAAATTCATAATTTTCTTGACAAAAAACTAGATTTTTGTTTTCGCGACCAAATTCTTGATTTTCTTGATCCAAAACTAGATTTTTGTATTCCCGACCAAATTCTTGATTTTTTTGACCAAAAACTAGATTTTTGTATTCGCGACCAAATTCTTGATTTTCGTGATCCAAAACTAGATTTTTGTATTCGCGACCAAATTCTTGATTTTATTGATCCAAAACTAGATTTTTGTATTCGCGACCAAATTCTTGATTTTCTTGACCAAAAACTAGACTTTTGTTTTCGCGACCAAATTCTTGATTTTCTTGGTCCAAAACAAGATTTTTGTATTCGCGACCAAATTCATAATTTTCTTGACAAAAAACTAGATTTTTGTATTCGCGACCAAATTCTTGATTTTATTGATCCAAAACTAGATTTTTGTATTCGCGACCAAATTCTTGATTTTCTTGATCCAAAACTAGATTTTTGTATTCGCGACCCAATTCTTGATTTTAGTGATCCAAAACTAGATTTTTTGTATCCGCGACCAAATTCTTCATTTTATTGATCCAAAACTAGATTTTTGTATTCGCGCCCAAATGCTTGATTTTCTTGACCAAAAACTAGATTTTTGTTTTCGCGACCAAATGCGTGATTTTCTTGATCGAAAACTTGATTTTTGTTTTCGCGACCAAATTCATGATTTTCTTGACCAAAAACTAGATTTTTGTATTCGCGACCTAATTCTTGATTTTATTGATCCAAAACTAGATTTTTGTATTCGCGACCAAATTCTTGATTTTCTTGACCAAAACTAGATTTTTGTATTCGCGACCAAATTCTTGATTTTATTGATCCAAAACTAGATTTTTGTATTCGCGACCAAATTCTTGATTTTCGTGATCCAAAACTAGATTTTTGTATTCGCGACCAAATTCTTAATTTTATTGATCCAAAACTAGATTTTTGTATTCGCGACCAAATTTTTGATTTTCTTGTTCCAAAACTAGATTTTTGTTTTCGCGACCAAATGCGTGATTTTCTTGATCCAAAACTTGATTTTTGTTTTCGCGACCAAATTCATGATTTTCTTGACCAAAAACTAGGTTTTTCTATCCGCGACCAAATTCTTGATTTTCTTGATCCAAAACAAGTTTTTTGTATTCGCGACCAAATTCATAATTTTCTTGACAAAAAACTAGATTTTTGTTTTCGCGACCAAATTCTTGATTTTCTTGATCCAAAACTAGATTTTTGTATTCGCGACCAAATTCTTGATTTTCTTGATCCAAAACTAGATTTTTGTATTCGCGACCCAATTCTTGATTTTAGTGATCCAAAACTAGATTTTTTGTATCCGCGACCAAATTCTTCATTTTATTGATCCAAAACTAGATTTTTGTATTCGCGCCCAAATGCTTGATTTTCTTGACCAAAAACTAGATTTTTGTTTTCGCGACCAAATGCGTGATTTTCTTGATCGAAAACTTGATTTTTGTTTTCGCGACCAAATTCATGATTTTCTTGACCAAAAACTAGATTTTTGTATTCGCGACCTAATTCTTGATTTTATTGATCCAAAACTAGATTTTTGTATTCGCGACCAAATTCTTGATTTTCTTGACCAAAACTAGATTTTTGTATTCGCGACCAAATTCTTGATTTTATTGATCCAAAACTAGATTTTTGTATTCGCGACCAAATTCTTGATTTTCGTGATCCAAAACTAGATTTTTGTATTCGCGACCAAATTCTTAATTTTATTGATCCAAAACTAGATTTTTGTATTCGCGACCAAATTCTTGATTTTCTTGACCAAAAACTAGATTTTTGTTTTCGCGAGCAAATTCTTGATTTTCTTGATCCAAAACTTGATTTTTGTTTTCGCGACCAAATTCTTGATTTTATTGATCCAAAACTAGATTTTTGTATTCGCGACCAAATTCTTGATTTTCTTGACCAAAAACTAGATTTTTGTTTTCGCGACCAAATTCTTGATTTTCGTGATCCAAAACTAGATTTTTGTATTCGCGACCAAATTCTTGATTTTATTGATCCAAAACTAGATTTTTGTATTCGCGACCAAATTCTTGATTTTCTTGACCAAAAACTAGACTTTTGTTTTCGCGACCAAATTCTTGATTTTCTTGGTCCAAAACAAGATTTTTGTATTCGCGACCAAATTCATAATTTTCTTGACAAAAAACTAGATTTTTGTATTCGCGACCAAATTCTTGATTTTATTGATCCAAAACTAGATTTTTGTATTCGCGACCAAATTCTTGATTTTCTTGATCCAAAACTAGATTTTTGTATTCGCGACCCAATTCTTGATTTTAGTGATCCAAAACTAGATTTTTTGTATCCGCGACCAAATTCTTCATTTTATTGATCCAAAACTAGATTTTTGTATTCGCGCCCAAATGCTTGATTTTCTTGACCAAAAACTAGATTTTTGTTTTCGCGACCAAATGCGTGATTTTCTTGATCGAAAACTTGATTTTTGTTTTCGCGACCAAATTCATGATTTTCTTGACCAAAAACTAGATTTTTGTATTCGCGACCTAATTCTTGATTTTATTGATCCAAAACTAGATTTTTGTATTCGCGACCAAATTCTTGATTTTCTTGACCAAAACTAGATTTTTGTATTCGCGACCAAATTCTTGATTTTATTGATCCAAAACTAGATTTTTGTATTCGCGAGCAAATTCTTGATTTTCGTGATCCAAAACTAGATTTTTGTATTCGCGACCAAATTCTTAATTTTATTGATCCAAAACTAGATTTTTGTATTCGCGACCAAATTTTTGATTTTCTTGTTCCAAAACTAGATTTTTGTTTTCGCGACCAAATGCGTGATTTTCTTGATCCAAAACTTGATTTTTGTTTTCGCGACCAAATTCATGATTTTCTTGACCAAAAACTAGGTTTTTCTATCCGCGACCAAATTCTTGATTTTCTTGATCCAAAACAAGTTTTTTGTATTCGCGACCAAATTCATAATTTTCTTGACAAAAAACTAGATTTTTGTTTTCGCGACCAAATTCTTGATTTTCTTGATCCAAAACTAGATTTTTGTATTCGCGACCAAATTCTTGATTTTCTTGATCCAAAACTAGATTTTTGTATTCGCGACCCAATTCTTGATTTTAGTGATCCAAAACTAGATTTTTTGTATCCGCGACCAAATTCTTCATTTTATTGATCCAAAACTAGATTTTTGTATTCGCGCCCAAATGCTTGATTTTCTTGACCAAAAACTAGATTTTTGTTTTCGCGACCAAATGCGTGATTTTCTTGATCGAAAACTTGATTTTTGTTTTCGCGACCAAATTCATGATTTTCTTGACCAAAAACTAGATTTTTGTATTCGCGACCTAATTCTTGATTTTATTGATCCAAAACTAGATTTTTGTATTCGCGACCAAATTCTTGATTTTCTTGACCAAAACTAGATTTTTGTATTCGCGACCAAATTCTTGATTTTATTGATCCAAAACTAGATTTTTGTATTCGCGACCAAATTCTTGATTTTCGTGATCCAAAACTAGATTTTTGTATTCGCGACCAAATTCTTAATTTTATTGATCCAAAACTAGATTTTTGTATTCGCGACCAAATTCTTGATTTCTTGACCAAAAACTAGATTTTTGTTTTCGCGAGCAAATTCTTGATTTTCTTGATCCAAAACTTGATTTTTGTTTTCGCGACCAAATTCTTGATTTTATTGATCCAAAACTAGATTTTTGTATTCGCGACCAAATTCTTGATTTTCTTGACCAAAAACTAGATTTTTGTATTCGCGACCAAATTCTTGATTTTATTGATCCAAAACTAGATTTTTGTTTTCGCGACCAAATTCTTGATTTTCTTGATCCAAAACTAGATTTTTGTATTCGCGTCCAAATGCTTGATTTTCTTGACCAAAAACTAGATTTTTGTTTTCGCGACCAAATGCGTGATTTTCTTGATCCAAAACGTGATTTTTGTATTCGCGACCAAATTCTTAATTTTATTGATCCAAAACTAGATTTTTGTATTCGCGACCAAATTCTTGATTTTCTTGACCAAAAACTAGATTTTTGTTTTCGCGAGCAAATTCTTGATTTTCTTGATCCAAAACTTGATTTTTGTTTTCGCGACCAAATTCTTGATTTTATTGATCCAAAACTAAATTTTTGTATTCGCGACCAAATTCTTGATTTTCTTGACCAAAAACTAGATTTTTGTATTCGCGACCAAATTCTTGATTTTATTGATCCAAAACTAGATTTTTGTTTTCGCGACCAAATTCTTGATTTTCTTGATCCAAAACTAGATTTTTGTATTCGCGTCCAAATGCTTGATTTTCTTGACCAAAAACTAGATTTTTGTTTTCGCGACCAAATGCGTGATTTTCTTGATCCAAAACGTGATTTTTGTATTCGCGACCAAATTCTTGATTTTCTGGATCCAAAACTAGATTTTTGTATTCGCGCCCAAATGCTTGATTTTATTGATCCAAAACTAGATTTTTGTTTTCGCGACCAAATTCTTGATTTTATTGATCCAAAACTAGATTTTTGTATTCGCGACCAAATTTTTGATTTTCTTGTTCCAAAACTAGATTTTTGTTTTCGCGACCAAATGCGTGATTTTCTTGATCCAAAACTTGATTTTTGTTTTCGCGACCAAATTCATGATTTTCTTGACCAAAAACTAGATTTTTGTTTTCGCGACCAAATGCGTGATTTTCTTGATCCAAAACATGATTTTTGTTTTCGCGACCAAATTCTTGATTTTCTTGACCAAAAACTAGATTTTTGTATTCGCGACCAAATTCTTGATTTTATTGATCCAAAACTAGATTTTTGTATTCGCGACCAAATTCGTGATTTTCGTGATCCAAAACTAGATTTTTGTATTCGCGACCAAATTCTTAATTTTATTGATCCAAAACTAGATTTTTGTATTCGCGACCAAATTCTTGATTTTCTTGACCAAAAACTAGATTTTTGTTTTCGCGAGCAAATTCTTGATTTTCTTGACCAAAAACTAGATTTTTGTATTCGCGACCAAATTCTTGATTTTATTGATCCAAAACTAGATTTTTGTATTCGCGACCAAATTCTTGATTTTCGTGATCCAAAACTAGATTTTTGTATTCGCGACCAAATTCTTAATTTTATTGATCCAAAACTAGATTTTTGTATTCGCGACCAAATTCTTGATTTTCTTGACCAAAAACTAGATTTTTGTTTTCGCGAGCAAATTCTTGATTTTCTTGATCCAAAACTTGATTTTTGCTTTCGCGACCAAATTCATGATTTTCTTGACCAAAAACTAGGTTTTTGTATACGCGACCAAATGCTTGATTTTCTTGATAAAAAACTAGATTTTTGTATTCGCGACCAAATTCTTGATTTTATTGATCCAAAACTAGATTTTTGTATTCGCGACCAAATTCTTGATTTTCTTGACCAAAAACTAGATTTTTGTATTCGCGACCAAATTCTTGATTTTATTGATCCAAAACTAGATTTTTGTATTCGCCACGAAATTCTTGATTTTTTTGACCAAAAACTAGATTTTTGTATTCGCGTCCAAATTCTTGATTTTCGTGATCCAAAACTATATTTTTTGAATCCGCGACCAAATTCTTCATTTTATTGATCCAAAACTAGATTTTTGTATTCGCGCCCAAATGCTTGATTTTCTTGACCAAAAACTAGATTTTTGTATTCGCGACCAAATGCGTGATTTTCTTGATCCAAAACTTGATTTTTGTTTTCGCGACCAAATTCATGATTTTCTTGACCAAAAACTAGATTTTGGTATTCGCGCCCAAATGCTTGATTTTCCTGATCCAAAACTAGATTTTTGTATTCGCGACCTAATTCTTGATTTTGTTGATCCAAAACTAGATTTTTGAATTCGCGACCAAATGCGTGATTTTCGTGATCCAAAACTAGATTTTTGTATTCGCGCCCAAATGCTTGATTTTATTGATCCAAAACTAGATTTTTGTTTTCGCGACCAAATTCTTGATTTTATTGATCCAAAACTAGATTTTTGTATTCGCGACCAAATTTTTGATTTTCTTGTTCCAAAACTAGGTTTTTCTATCCGCGACCAAATGCGTGATTTTCTTGATCCAAAACTTGATTTTTGTTTTCACGACCAAATTCATGATTTTCTTGACCAAAAACTAGGTTTTTCTATCCGCGACCAAATTCTTGATTTTCTTGATCCAAAACAAGATTTTTGTATTCGCGACCAAATTCATAATTTTCTTGACAAAAAACTAGATTTTTGTTTTCGCGACCAAATTCTTGATTTTCTTGATCCAAAACTAGATTTTTGTATTCGCGTCCAAATGCTTGATTTTCTTGACCAAAAACTAGATTTTTGTTTTCGCGACCAAATGCGTGATTTTCTTGATCCAAAACTTGATTTTTGTTTTCGCGACCAAATTCATGATTTTCTTGACCAAAAACTAGGTTTTTGTATTCGCGACCAGATGCTTGATTTTCTTGATCCAAAACTAGATTTTTGTATTCACGACCAAATTCTTGATTTTCTTGACCAAAAACTAGATTTTTGTATTCGCGACCAAATTCTTGATTTTATTGATCCAAAACTAGATTTTTGTATTCCCGACCAAATTCTTGATTTTTTTGACCAAAAACTAGATTTTTGTATTCGCGACCAAATTCTTGATTTTCGTGATCCAAAACTAGATTTTTGTATTCGCGACCAAATTCTTGATTTTATTGATCCAAAACTAGATTTTTGTATTCGCGACCAAATTCTTGATTTTCTTGACCAAAAACTAGACTTTTGTTTTCGCGACCAAATTCTTGATTTTCTTGGTCCAAAACAAGATTTTTGTATTCGCGACCAAATTCATAATTTTCTTGACAAAAAACTAGATTTTTGTATTCGCGACCAAATTCTTGATTTTATTGATCCAAAACTAGATTTTTGTATTCGCGACCAAATTCTTGATTTTCTTGATCCAAAACTAGATTTTTGTATTCGCGACCCAATTCTTGATTTTAGTGATCCAAAACTAGATTTTTTGTATCCGCGACCAAATTCTTCATTTTATTGATCCAAAACTAGATTTTTGTATTCGCGCCCAAATGCTTGATTTTCTTGACCAAAAACTAGATTTTTGTTTTCGCGACCAAATGCGTGATTTTCTTGATCGAAAACTTGATTTTTGTTTTCGCGACCAAATTCATGATTTTCTTGACCAAAAACTAGATTTTTGTATTCGCGACCTAATTCTTGATTTTATTGATCCAAAACTAGATTTTTGTATTCGCGACCAAATTCTTGATTTTCTTGACCAAAACTAGATTTTTGTATTCGCGACCAAATTCTTGATTTTATTGATCCAAAACTAGATTTTTGTATTCGCGACCAAATTCTTGATTTTCGTGATCCAAAACTAGATTTTTGTATTCGCGACCAAATTCTTAATTTTATTGATCCAAAACTAGATTTTTGTATTCGCGACCAAATTCTTGATTTTCTTGACCAAAAACTAGATTTTTGTTTTCGCGACCAAATTCTTGATTTTCTTGATCCAAAACTAGATTTTTGTATTCGCGTCCAAATGCTTGATTTTCTTGACCAAAAACTAGATTTTTGTTTTCGCGACCAAATGCGTGATTTTCTTGATCCAAAACTTGATTTTTGTTTTCGCGACCAAATTCATGATTTTCTTGACCAAAAACTAGATTTTGGTATTTGCGACCAAATGCTTGATTTTCCTGATCCAAAACTAGATTTTTGTATTCGCGACCTAATTCTTGATTTTATTGATCCAAAACTAGATTTTTGAATTCGCGACCAAATTCGTGATTTTCGTGATCCAAAACTAGATTTTTGTATTCGCGCCCAAATGCTTGATTTTATTGATCCAAAACTAGATTTTTGTTTTCGCGACCAAATTCTTGATTTTATTGATCCAAAACTAGATTTTTGTATTCGCGACCAAATTTTTGATTTTCTTGTTCCAAAACTAGGTTTTTCTATCCGCGACCAAATTCTTCATTTTATTGATCCAAAACTAGATTTTTGAATTCGCACCCAAATGCTTGATTTTCTTGACCAAAAACTAGATTTTTGTTTTCGCGACCAAATGCGTGATTTTCTTGATCCAAAACTTGATTTTTGTTTTCGCGACCAAATTCATGATTTTCTTGACCAAAAACTAGATTTTTGTATTTGCGACCAAATGCTTGATTTTCCTGATCCAAAACTAGATTTTTGTATTCGCGACCTAATTCTTGATTTTATTGATCCAAAACTAGATTTTTGTATTCGCGACCAAATTCTTGATTTTCTTGACCAAAAACTAGATTTTTGTATTCGCGACCAAATTCTTGATTTTATTGATCCAAAACTAGATTTTTGTATTCGCGACCAAATTCTTAATTTTATTGATCCAAAACTAGATTTTTGTATTCGCGACCAAATTCTTGATTTTCTTGACCAAAAACTAGATTTTTGATTTCGCGACCAAATTCTTGATTTTCTTGATCCAAAACATGATTTTTGTATTCGCGACCAAATTCATAATTTTCTTGACAAAAAACTAGATTTTTGTTTTCGCGACCAAATTCTTGATTTTCTTGATCCAAAACTAGATTTTTGTATTCGCGTCCAAATGCTTGATTTTCTTGACCAAAAACTAGATTTTTGTTTTCGCGACCAAATGCGTGATTTTCTTGATCCAAAACTTGATTTTTGTTTTCGCGACCAAATTCATGATTTTCTTGACCAAAAACTAGGTTTTTGCATTCGCGACCAAATGCTTGATTTTCTTGATCCAAAACTAGATTTTTGTATTCGCGACCAAATTCTTGATTTTATTGATCCAAAACTAGATTTTTGTATTCGCGACCAAATTTTTGATTTTCTTGTTCCAAAACTAGGTTTTTGTATCCGCGACCAAATTCTTCATTTTATTGATCCAAAACTAGATTTTTGTATTCGCGCCCAAATGCTTGATTTTCTTGACCAAAAACTAGATTTTTGTTTTCGCGACCAAATTCTTGATTTTCTTGATCCAAAACTTGATTTTTGTTTTCGCGACCAAATTGATGATTTTCTTGACAAAAAACTAGAATTTTGTTTTCGCGAACAAATTCTTGATTTTCTTGATCCAAAACAAGATTTTTGTATTCGCGACCAAATTCTTGATTTTCTTGATCCAAAACTAGATTTTTGTATTCGCGACCCAATTCTTGATTTTCGTGATCCAAAACTAGATTTTTGAATTCGCGACCAAATGCGTGATTTTCGTGATCCAAAACTAGATTTTTGTATTCACGCCCAAATGCTTGATTTTATTGATCCAAAACTAGATTTTTGTTTTCGCGACCAAATTCTTGATTTTATTGATCCAAAACTAGATTTTTGTATTCGCGACCAAATTTTTGATTTTCTTGTTCCAAAACTAGGTTTTTCTATCCGCGACCAAATTCTTCATTTTATTGATCCAAAACTAGATTTTTGTATTCGCGCCCAAATGCTTGATTTTCTTGACCAAAAACTAGATTTTTGTTTTCGCGACCAAATGCGTGATTTTCTTGATCGAAAACTTGATTTTTGTTTTCGCGACCAAATTCATGATTTTCTTGACCAAAAACTAGATTTTTGTATTCGCGACCTAATTCTTGATTTTATTGATCCAAAACTAGATTTTTGTATTCGCGACCAAATTCTTGATTTTCTTGACCAAAACTAGATTTTTGTATTCGCGACCAAATTCTTGATTTTATTGATCCAAAACTAGATTTTTGTATTCGCGACCAAATTCTTGATTTTCGTGATCCAAAACTAGATTTTTGTATTCGCGACCAAATTCTTAATTTTATTGATCCAAAACTAGATTTTTGTATTCGCGACCAAATTCTTGATTTTCTTGACCAAAAACTAGATTTTTGTTTTCGCGACCAAATTCTTGATTTTCTTGATCCAAAACTAGATTTTTGTATTCGCGTCCAAATGCTTGATTTTCTTGACCAAAAACTAGATTTTTGTTTTCGCGACCAAATGCGTGATTTTCTTGATCCAAAACTTGATTTTTGTTTTCGCGACCAAATTCATGATTTTCTTGACCAAAAACTAGATTTTGGTATTTGCGACCAAATGCTTGATTTTCCTGATCCAAAACTAGATTTTTGTATTCGCGACCTAATTCTTGATTTTATTGATCCAAAACTAGATTTTTGAATTCGCGACCAAATTCGTGATTTTCGTGATCCAAAACTAGATTTTTGTATTCGCGCCCAAATGCTTGATTTTATTGATCCAAAACTAGATTTTTGTTTTCGCGACCAAATTCTTGATTTTATTGATCCAAAACTAGATTTTTGTATTCGCGACCAAATTTTTGATTTTCTTGTTCCAAAACTAGGTTTTTCTATCCGCGACCAAATTCTTCATTTTATTGATCCAAAACTAGATTTTTGAATTCGCACCCAAATGCTTGATTTTCTTGACCAAAAACTAGATTTTTGTTTTCGCGACCAAATGCGTGATTTTCTTGATCCAAAACTTGATTTTTGTTTTCGCGACCAAATTCATGATTTTCTTGACCAAAAACTAGATTTTTGTATTTGCGACCAAATGCTTGATTTTCCTGATCCAAAACTAGATTTTTGTATTCGCGACCTAATTCTTGATTTTATTGATCCAAAACTAGATTTTTGTATTCGCGACCAAATTCTTGATTTTCTTGACCAAAAACTAGATTTTTGTATTCGCGACCAAATTCTTGATTTTATTGATCCAAAACTAGATTTTTGTATTCGCGACCAAATTCTTAATTTTATTGATCCAAAACTAGATTTTTGTATTCGCGACCAAATTCTTGATTTTCTTGACCAAAAACTAGATTTTTGATTTCGCGACCAAATTCTTGATTTTCTTGATCCAAAACATGATTTTTGTATTCGCGACCAAATTCATAATTTTCTTGACAAAAAACTAGATTTTTGTTTTCGCGACCAAATTCTTGATTTTCTTGATCCAAAACTAGATTTTTGTATTCGCGTCCAAATGCTTGATTTTCTTGACCAAAAACTAGATTTTTGTTTTCGCGACCAAATGCGTGATTTTCTTGATCCAAAACTTGATTTTTGTTTTCGCGACCAAATTCATGATTTTCTTGACCAAAAACTAGGTTTTTGCATTCGCGACCAAATGCTTGATTTTCTTGATCCAAAACTAGATTTTTGTATTCGCGACCAAATTCTTGATTTTATTGATCCAAAACTAGATTTTTGTATTCGCGACCAAATTTTTGATTTTCTTGTTCCAAAACTAGGTTTTTGTATCCGCGACCAAATTCTTCATTTTATTGATCCAAAACTAGATTTTTGTATTCGCGCCCAAATGCTTGATTTTCTTGACCAAAAACTAGATTTTTGTTTTCGCGACCAAATTCTTGATTTTCTTGATCCAAAACTTGATTTTTGTTTTCGCGACCAAATTGATGATTTTCTTGACAAAAAACTAGAATTTTGTTTTCGCGAACAAATTCTTGATTTTCTTGATCCAAAACAAGATTTTTGTATTCGCGACCAAATTCTTGATTTTCTTGATCCAAAACTAGATTTTTGTATTCGCGCCCAAATGCTTGATTTTCTTGACCAAAAACTAGATTTTTGTTTTCGCGACCAAATGCGTGATTTTCTTGATCCAAAACTTGATTTTTGTTTTCGCGACCAAATTCATGATTTTCTTGACCAAAAACTAGATTTTTGTATTTGCGACCAAATGCTTGATTTTCCTGATCCAAAACTAGATTTTTGTATTCGCGACCTAATTCTTGATTTTATTGATCCAAAACTAGATTTTTGTATTCGCGACCAAATTCTTGATTTTCTTGACCAAAAACTAGATTTTTGTATTCGCGACCAAATTCTTGATTTTATTGATCCAAAACTAGATTTTTGTATTCGCGACCAAATTCTTAATTTTATTGATCCAAAACTAGATTTTTGTATTCGCGACCAAATTCTTGATTTTCTTGACCAAAAACTAGATTTTTGATTTCGCGACCAAATTCTTGATTTTCTTGATCCAAAACATGATTTTTGTATTCGCGACCAAATTCATAATTTTCTTGACAAAAAACTAGATTTTTGTTTTCGCGACCAAATTCTTGATTTTCTTGATCCAAAACTAGATTTTTGTATTCGCGTCCAAATGCTTGATTTTCTTGACCAAAAACTAGATTTTTGTTTTCGCGACCAAATGCGTGATTTTCTTGATCCAAAACTTGATTTTTGTTTTCGCGACCAAATTCATGATTTTCTTGACCAAAAACTAGGTTTTTGCATTCGCGACCAAATGCTTGATTTTCTTGATCCAAAACTAGATTTTTGTATTCGCGACCAAATTCTTGATTTTATTGATCCAAAACTAGATTTTTGTATTCGCGACCAAATTTTTGATTTTCTTGTTCCAAAACTAGGTTTTTGTATCCGCGACCAAATTCTTCATTTTATTGATCCAAAACTAGATTTTTGTATTCGCGCCCAAATGCTTGATTTTCTTGACCAAAAACTAGATTTTTGTTTTCGCGACCAAATTCTTGATTTTCTTGATCCAAAACTTGATTTTTGTTTTCGCGACCAAATTGATGATTTTCTTGACAAAAAACTAGAATTTTGTTTTCGCGAACAAATTCTTGATTTTCTTGATCCAAAACAAGATTTTTGTATTCGCGACCAAATTCTTGATTTTCTTGATCCAAAACTAGATTTTTGTATTCGCGACCCAATTCTTGATTTTCGTGATCCAAAACTAGATTTTTGAATTCGCGACCAAATGCGTGATTTTCGTGATCCAAAACTAGATTTTTGTATTCACGCCCAAATGCTTGATTTTATTGATCCAAAACTAGATTTTTGTTTTCGCGACCAAATTCTTGATTTTATTGATCCAAAACTAGATTTTTGTATTCGCGACCAAATTTTTGATTTTCTTGTTCCAAAACTAGGTTTTTCTATCCGCGACCAAATTCTTCATTTTATTGATCCAAAACTAGATTTTTGTATTCGCGCCCAAATGCTTGATTTTCTTGACCAAAAACTAGATTTTTGTTTTCGCGACCAAATGCGTGATTTTCTTGATCCAAAACTTGATTTTTGTTTTCGCGACCAAATTCATGATTTTCTTGACCAAAAACTAGATTTTTGTATTTGCGACCAAATGCTTGATTTTCCTGATCCAAAACTAGATTTTTGTATTCGCGACCTAATTCTTGATTTTATTGATCCAAAACTAGATTTTTGTATTCGCGACCAAATTCTTGATTTTCTTGACCAAAAACTAGATTTTTGTATTCGCGACCAAATTCTTGATTTTATTGATCCAAAACTAGATTTTTGTATTCGCGACCAAATTCTTAATTTTATTGATCCAAAACTAGATTTTTGTATTCGCGACCAAATTCTTGATTTTCTTGACCAAAAACTAGATTTTTGTTTTCGCGACCAAATTCTTGATTTTCTTGATCCAAAACATGATTTTTGTATTCGCGACCAAATTCATAATTTTCTTGACAAAAAACTAGATTTTTGTTTTTGCGACCAAATTTTTGATTTTCTTGATCCAAAACTAGATTTTTGTATTCGCGTCCAAATGCTTGATTTTCTTGACCAAAAACTAGATTTTTGTTTTCGCGACCAAATGCGTGATTTTCTTGATCCAAAACTTGATTTTTGTTTTCGCGACCAAATTCATGATTTTCTTGACCAAAAACTAGGTTTTTGCATTCGCGACCAAATGCTTGATTTTCTTGATTCAAAACTAGATTTTTGTATTCGCGACCAAATTCTTGATTTTATTGATCCAAAACTAGATTTTTGTATTCGCGACCAAATTTTTGATTTTCTTGTTCCAAAACTAGGTTTTTGTATCCGCGACCAAATTCTTCATTTTATTGATCCAAAACTAGATTTTTGTATTCGCGCCCAAATGCTTGATTTTCTTGACCAAAAACTAGATTTTTGTTTTCGCGACCAAATTCTTGATTTTCTTGATCCAAAACTTGATTTTTGTTTTCGCGACCAAATTGATGATTTTCTTGACAAAAAACTAGAATTTTGTTTTCGCGAACAAATTCTTGATTTTCTTGATCCAAAACAAGATTTTTGTATTCGCGACCAAATTCTTGATTTTCTTGATCCAAAACTAGATTTTTGTATTCGCGACCCAATTCTTGATTTTCGTGATCCAAAACTAGATTTTTGAATTCGCGACCAAATGCGTGATTTTCGTGATCCAAAACTAGATTTTTGTATTCACGCCCAAATGCTTGATTTTATTGATCCAAAACTAGATTTTTGTTTTCGCGACCAAATTCTTGATTTTATTGATCCAAAACTAGATTTTTGTATTCGCGACCAAATTTTTGATTTTCTTGTTCCAAAACTAGATTTTTGTTTTCGCGATCAAATGCGTGATTTTCTTGATCCAAAACTTGATTTTTGTTTTCGCGACCAAATTCATGATTTTCTTGACCAAAAACTAGGTTTTTGTTTTCGCGACCAAATGCGTGATTTTCTTGATCCAAAACTTGATTTTTGTTTTCGCGACCAAATTCTTGATTTTCTTGACCAAAAACTAGATTTTTGTATTCGCGACCAAATTCTTAATTTTATTGATCCAAAACTAGATTTTTGTATTCGCGACCAAATTCTTGATTTTCTTGACCAAAATATAGATTTTTGTTTTCGCGAGCAAATTCTTGATTTTCTTGACCAAAAACTAGATTTTTGTATTCGCGACCAAATTCTTGATTTTATTGATCCAAAACTTGATTTTTGTATTCGCGACCAAATTCTTGATTTTCGTGATCCAAAACTAGATTTTTGTATTCGCGACCAAATTCTTAATTTTATTGATCCAAAACTAGATTTTTGTATTCGCGACCAAATTCTTGATTTTCTTGACCAAAAACTAGATTTTTGTTTTCGCGAGCAAATTCTTGATTTTCTTGATCCAAAACAAGATTTTTGTATTCGCGACCAAATTCATAATTTTCTTGACAAAAAACTAGATTTTTGTTTTCGCGACCAAATTCTTGATTTTTTTGATCCAAAACTAGATTTTTGTATTCGCGTCCAAATGCTTGATTTTCTTGACCAAAAACTAGATTTTTGTTTTCGCGACCAAATGCGTGATTTTCTTGATCCAAAACTTGATTTTTGTTTTCGCGACCAAATTCATGATTTTCTTGACCAAAAACTAGGTTTTTGTATACGCGACCAAATGCTTGATTTTCTTGATCCAAAACTAGATTTTTGTATTCGCGACCAAATTCTTGATTTTATTGATCCAAAACTAGATTTTTGTATTCGCGACCAAATTCTTGATTTTCTTGACCAAAAACTAGATTTTTGTATTCGCGACCAAATTCTTAATTTTATTGATCCAAAACTAGATTTTTGTATTCGCAACCAAATTCTTGATTTTTTTGACCAAAAACTAGATTTTTGTATTCGCGACCAAATTCTTGATTTTCGTGATCCAAAACTAGATTTTTTGTATCCGCGACCAAATTCTTCATTTTATTGATCCAAAACTAGATTTTTGTATTCGCGACCCAATTCTTGATTTTCGTGATCCAAAACTAGATTTTTGAATTCGCGACCAAATGTGTGATTTTCGTGATCCAAAACTAGATTTTTGTATTCACGCCCAAATGCTTGATTTTATTGATCCAAAACTAGATTTTTGTTTTCGCGACCAAATTCTTGATTTTATTGATCCAAAACTAGATTTTTGTATTCGCGACCAAATTTTTTATTTTCTTGTTCCAAAACTAGATTTTTGTTTTCGCGACCAAATGCGTGATTTTCTTGTTCCAAAACTTGATTTTTGTTTTCGCGACCAAATTCATGATTTTCTTGACCAAAAACTAGATTTTTGTTTTCGCGACCAAATGCGTGATTTTCTTGATCCAAAACTTGATTTTTGTTTTCGCGACCAAATTCTTGATTTTCTTGACCAAAAACTAGATTTTTGTATTCGCGACCAAATTCTTAATTTTATTGATCCAAAACTAGATTTTTGTATTCGCGACCAAATTCTTGATTTTCTTGACCAAAATATAGATTTTTGTTTTCGCGAGCAAATTCTTGATTTTCTTGACCAAAAACTAGATTTTTGTATTCGCGACCAAATTCTTGATTTTATTGATCCAGAACTTGATTTTTGTATTCGCGACCAAATTCTTGATTTTCGTGATCCAAAACTAGATTTTTGTATTCGCGACCCAATTCTTGATTTTCGTGATCCAAAACTAGATTTTTGAATTCGCGACCAAATGTGTGATTTTCGTGATCCAAAACTAGATTTTTGTATTCACGCCCAAATGCTTGATTTTATTGATCCAAAACTAGATTTTTGTTTTCGCGACCAAATTCTTGATTTTATTGATCCAAAACTAGATTTTTGTATTCGCGACCAAATTTTTTATTTTCTTGTTCCAAAACTAGATTTTTGTTTTCGCGACCAAATGCGTGATTTTCTTGATCCAAAACTTGATTTTTGTTTTCGCGACCAAATTCATGATTTTCTTGACCAAAAACTAGATTTTTGTTTTCGCGACCAAATGCGTGATTTTCTTGATCCAAAACTTGATTTTTGTTTTCGCGACCAAATTCTTGATTTTCTTGACCAAAAACTAGATTTTTGTATTCGCGACCAAATTCTTAATTTTATTGATCCAAAACTAGATTTTTGTATTCGCGACCAAATTCTTGATTTTCTTGACCAAAATATAGATTTTTGTTTTCGCGAGCAAATTCTTGATTTTCTTGACCAAAAACTAG
The DNA here is from genome assembly GCA_037678475.1 of x Bolboschoenoplectus mariqueter. Lineage (NCBI taxonomy): Eukaryota > Viridiplantae > Streptophyta > Magnoliopsida > Poales > Cyperaceae > x Bolboschoenoplectus > x Bolboschoenoplectus mariqueter. The sequence goes on along the minus strand of CM075233.1, from coordinate 3,012,318 downwards.
ATTTTTGTATTCGCGACCAAATTCTTGATTTTATTGATCCAGAACTTGATTTTTGTATTCGCGACCAAATTCTTGATTTTCGTGATCCAAAACTAGATTTTTGTATTCGCTTCCAAATTCTTAATTTTATTGATCCAAAACTAGATTTTTGTATTCGCGACCAAATTCTTGATTTTCTTGACCAAAAACTAGATTTTTGTTTTCGCGAGCAAATTCTTGATTTTCTTGATCCAAAACAAGATTTTTGTATTCGCGACCAAATTCATAATTTTCTTGACAAAAAACTAGATTTTTGTTTTCGCGACCAAATTCTTGATTTTTTTGATCCAAAACTAGATTTTTGTATTCGCGTCCAAATGCTTGATTTTCTTGACCAAAAACTAGATTTTTGTTTTCGCGACCAAATGCGTGATTTTCTTGATCCAAAACTTGATTTTTGTTTTCGCGACCAAATTCATGATTTTCTTGACCAAAAACTAGGTTTTTGTATACGCGACCAAATGCTTGATTTTCTTGATCCAAAACTAGATTTTTGTATTCGCGACCAAATTCTTGATTTTATTGATCCAAAACTAGATTTTTGTATTCGCGACCAAATTCTTGATTTTCTTGACCAAAAACTAGATTTTTGTATTCGCGACCAAATTCTTGATTTTATTGATCCAAAACTAGATTTTTGTATTCGCAACCAAATTCTTGATTTTTTTGACCAAAAACTAGATTTTTGTATTCGCGACCAAATTCTTGATTTTCGTGATCCAAAACTAGATTTTTTGTATCCGCGACCAAATTCTTCATTTTATTGATCCAAAACTAGATTTTTGTATTCGCGCCCAAATGCTTGATTTTCTTGACCAAAAACTAGATTTTTGTTTTCGCGACCAAATTCTTGATTTTCTTGATCCAAAACTTGATTTTTTTTTCGCGACCAAATTGATGATTTTCTTGACAAAAAACTAGAATTTTGTTTTCGCGAACAAATTCTTGATTTTCTTGATCCAAAACAAGATTTTTGTATTCGCGACCAAATTCTTGATTTTCTTGATCCAAAACTAGATTTTTGTATTCGCGACCCAATTCTTGATTTTCGTGATCCAAAACTAGATTTTTGAATTCGCGACCAAATGTGTGATTTTCGTGATCCAAAACTAGATTTTTGTATTCACGCCCAAATGCTTGATTTTATTGATCCAAAACTAGATTTTTGTTTTCGCGACCAAATTCTTGATTTTCTTGATCCAAAACTAGATTTTTGTATTCGCTACCAAATTTTTGATTTTCTTGTTCCAAAACTAGATTTTTGTTTTCGCGACCAAATGCGTGATTTTCTTGATCCAAAACTTGATTTTTGTTTTCGCGACCAAATTCATGATTTTCTTGACCAAAAACTAGATTTTTGTTTTCGCGACCAAATGCGTGATTTTCTTGATCCAAAACTTGATTTTTGTTTTCGCGACCAAATTCTTGATTTTCTTGACCAAAAACTAGATTTTTGTATTCGCGACCAAATTCTTAATTTTATTGATCCAAAACTAGATTTTTGTATTCGCGACCAAATTCTTGATTTTCTTGACCAAAATATAGATTTTTGTTTTCGCGAGCAAATTCTTGATTTTCTTGACCAAAAACTAGATTTTTGTATTCGCGACCAAATTCTTGATTTTATTGATCCAGAACTTGATTTTTGTATTCGCGACCAAATTCTTGATTTTCGTGATCCAAAACTAGATTTTTGTATTCGCTTCCAAATTCTTAATTTTATTGATCCAAAACTAGATTTTTGTATTCGCGACCAAATTCTTGATTTTCTTGACCAAAAACTAGATTTTTGTTTTCGCGAGCAAATTCTTGATTTTCTTGATCCAAAACAAGATTTTTGTATTCGCGACCAAATTCATAATTTTCTTGACAAAAAACTAGATTTTTGTTTTCGCGACCAAATTCTTGATTTTTTTGATCCAAAACTAGATTTTTGTATTCGCGTCCAAATGCTTGATTTTCTTGACCAAAAACTAGATTTTTGTTTTCGCGACCAAATGCGTGATTTTCTTGATCCAAAACTTGATTTTTGTTTTCGCGACCAAATTCATGATTTTCTTGACCAAAAACTAGGTTTTTGTATACGCGACCAAATGCTTGATTTTCTTGATCCAAAACTAGATTTTTGTATTCGCGACCAAATTCTTGATTTTATTGATCCAAAACTAGATTTTTGTATTCGCGACCAAATTCTTGATTTTCTTGACCAAAAACTAGATTTTTGTATTCGCGACCAAATTCTTGATTTTATTGATCCAAAACTATATTTTTGTATTCGCAACCAAATTCTTGATTTTTTTGACCAAAAACTAGATTTTTGTATTCGCGACCAAATTCTTGATTTTATTGATCCAAAACTAGATTTTTGTATTCGCGCCCAAATGCTTGATTTTCTTGACCAAAAACTAGATTTTTGTTTTCGCGACCAAATGCGTGATTTTCTTGATCGAAAACTTGATTTTTGTTTTCGCGACCAAATTCATGATTTTCTTGACCAAAAACTAGATTTTTGTATTCGCGACCTAATTCTTGATTTTATTGATCCAAAACTAGATTTTTGTATTCGCGACCAAATTCTTGATTTTCTTGACCAAAACTAGATTTTTGTATTCGCGACCAAATTCTTGATTTTATTGATCCAAAACTAGATTTTTGTATTCGCGACCAAATTCTTGATTTTCGTGATCCAAAACTAGATTTTTGTATTCGCGACCAAATTCTTAATTTTATTGATCCAAAACTAGATTTTTGTATTCGCGACCAAATTCTTGATTTTCTTGACCAAAAACTAGATTTTTGTTTTCGCGACCAAATTCTTGATTTTCTTGATCCAAAACTAGATTTTTGTATTCGCGTCCAAATGCTTGATTTTCTTGACCAAAAACTAGATTTTTGTTTTCGCGACCAAATGCGTGATTTTCTTGATCCAAAACTTGATTTTTGTTTTCGCGACCAAATTCATGATTTTCTTGACCAAAAACTAGATTTTGGTATTTGCGACCAAATGCTTGATTTTCCTGATCCAAAACTAGATTTTTGTATTCGCGACCTAATTCTTGATTTTATTGATCCAAAACTAGATTTTTGAATTCGCGACCAAATGCGTGATTTTCGTGATCCAAAACTAGATTTTTGTATTCGCGCCCAAATGCTTGATTTTATTGATCCAAAACTAGATTTTTGTTTTCGCGACCAAATTCTTGATTTTATTGATCCAAAACTAGATTTTTGTATTCGCGCCCAAATGCTTGATTTTCTTGACCAAAAACTAGATTTTTGTTTTCGCGACCAAATGCGTGATTTTCTTGATCGAAAACTTGATTTTTGTTTTCGCGACCAAATTCATGATTTTCTTGACCAAAAACTAGATTTTTGTATTCGCGACCTAATTCTTGATTTTATTGATCCAAAACTAGATTTTTGTATTCGCGACCAAATTCTTGATTTTCTTGACCAAAACTAGATTTTTGTATTCGCGACCAAATTCTTGATTTTATTGATCCAAAACTAGATTTTTGTATTCGCGACCAAATTCTTGATTTTCGTGATCCAAAACTAGATTTTTGTATTCGCGACCAAATTCTTAATTTTATTGATCCAAAACTAGATTTTTGTATTCGCGACCAAATTCTTGATTTTATTGATCCAAAACTAGATTTTTGTATTCGCGCCCAAATGCTTGATTTTCTTGACCAAAAACTAGATTTTTGTTTTCGCGACCAAATGCGTGATTTTCTTGATCGAAAACTTGATTTTTGTTTTCGCGACCAAATTCATGATTTTCTTGACCAAAAACTAGATTTTTGTATTCGCGACCTAATTCTTGATTTTATTGATCCAAAACTAGATTTTTGTATTCGCGACCAAATTCTTGATTTTCTTGACCAAAACTAGATTTTTGTATTCGCGACCAAATTCTTGATTTTATTGATCCAGAACTTGATTTTTGTATTCGCGACCAAATTCTTGATTTTCGTGATCCAAAACTAGATTTTTGTATTCGCTTCCAAATTCTTAATTTTATTGATCCAAAACTAGATTTTTGTATTCGCGACCAAATTCTTGATTTTCTTGACCAAAAACTAGATTTTTGTTTTCGCGAGCAAATTCTTGATTTTCTTGATCCAAAACAAGATTTTTGTATTCGCGACCAAATTCATAATTTTCTTGACAAAAAACTAGATTTTTGTTTTCGCGACCAAATTCTTGATTTTTTTGATCCAAAACTAGATTTTTGTATTCGCGTCCAAATGCTTGATTTTCTTGACCAAAAACTAGATTTTTGTTTTCGCGACCAAATGCGTGATTTTCTTGATCCAAAACTTGATTTTTGTTTTCGCGACCAAATTCATGATTTTCTTGACCAAAAACTAGGTTTTTGTATACGCGACCAAATGCTTGATTTTCTTGATCCAAAACTAGATTTTTGTATTCGCGACCAAATTCTTGATTTTGTTGATCCAAAACTAGATTTTTGTATTCGCGACCAAATTCTTGATTTTCTTGACCAAAAACTAGATTTTTGTATTCGCGACCAAATTCTTGATTTTATTGATCCAAAACTATATTTTTGTATTCGCAACCAAATTCTTGATTTTTTTGACCAAAAACTAGATTTTTGTATTCGCGACCAAATTCTTGATTTTATTGATCCAAAACTAGATTTTTGTATTCGCGCCCAAATGCTTGATTTTCTTGACCAAAAACTAGATTTTTGTTTTCGCGACCAAATGCGTGATTTTCTTGATCGAAAACTTGATTTTTGTTTTCGCGACCAAATTCATGATTTTCTTGACCAAAAACTAGATTTTTGTATTCGCGACCTAATTCTTGATTTTATTGATCCAAAACTAGATTTTTGTATTCGCGACCAAATTCTTGATTTTCTTGACCAAAACTAGATTTTTGTATTCGCGACCAAATTCTTGATTTTATTGATCCAAAACTAGATTTTTGTATTCGCGACCAAATTCTTGATTTTCGTGATCCAAAACTAGATTTTTGTATTCGCGACCAAATTCTTAATTTTATTGATCCAAAACTAGATTTTTGTATTCGCGACCAAATTCTTGATTTTCTTGACCAAAAACTAGATTTTTGTTTTCGCGACCAAATTCTTGATTTTCTTGATCCAAAACTAGATTTTTGTATTCGCGTCCAAATGCTTGATTTTCTTGACCAAAAACTAGATTTTTGTTTTCGCGACCAAATGCGTGATTTTCTTGATCCAAAACTTGATTTTTGTTTTCGCGACCAAATTCATGATTTTCTTGACCAAAAACTAGATTTTGGTATTTGCGACCAAATGCTTGATTTTCCTGATCCAAAACTAGATTTTTGTATTCGCGACCTAATTCTTGATTTTATTGATCCAAAACTAGATTTTTGAATTCGCGACCAAATGCGTGATTTTCGTGATCCAAAACTAGATTTTTGTATTCGCGCCCAAATGCTTGATTTTATTGATCCAAAACTAGATTTTTGTTTTCGCGACCAAATTCTTGATTTTATTGATCCAAAACTAGATTTTTGTATTCGCGCCCAAATGCTTGATTTTCTTGACCAAAAACTAGATTTTTGTTTTCGCGACCAAATGCGTGATTTTCTTGATCGAAAACTTGATTTTTGTTTTCGCGACCAAATTCATGATTTTCTTGACCAAAAACTAGATTTTTGTATTCGCGACCTAATTCTTGATTTTATTGATCCAAAACTAGATTTTTGTATTCGCGACCAAATTCTTGATTTTCTTGACCAAAACTAGATTTTTGTATTCGCGACCAAATTCTTGATTTTATTGATCCAAAACTAGATTTTTGTATTCGCGACCAAATTCTTGATTTTCGTGATCCAAAACTAGATTTTTGTATTCGCGACCAAATTCTTAATTTTATTGATCCAAAACTAGATTTTTGTATTCGCGACCAAATTCTTGATTTTCTTGACCAAAAACTAGATTTTTGTTTTCGCGACCAAATTCTTGATTTTCTTGATCCAAAACTAGATTTTTGTATTCGCGTCCAAATGCTTGATTTTCTTGACCAAAAACTAGATTTTTGTTTTCGCGACCAAATGCGTGATTTTCTTGATCCAAAACTTGATTTTTGTTTTCGCGACCAAATTCATGATTTTCTTGACCAAAAACTAGATTTTGGTATTTGCGACCAAATGCTTGATTTTCCTGATCCAAAACTAGATTTTTGTATTCGCGACCTAATTCTTGATTTTATTGATCCAAAACTAGATTTTTGAATTCGCGACCAAATGCGTGATTTTCGTGATCCAAAACTAGATTTTTGTATTCGCGCCCAAATGCTTGATTTTATTGATCCAAAACTAGATTTTTGTTTTCGCGACCAAATTCTTGATTTTATTGATCCAAAACTAGATTTTTGTATTCGCGACCAAATTTTTGATTTTCTTGTTCCAAAACTAGGTTTTTCTATCCGCGACCAAATTCTTCATTTTATTGATCCAAAACTAGATTTTTGTATTCGCGCCCAAATGCTTGATTTTCTTGACCAAAAACTAGATTTTTGTATTCGCGACCAAATTCTTGATTTTATTGATCCAAAACTTGATTTTTGTATTCGCGACCAAATTCTTGATTTTCGTGATCCAAAACTAGATTTTTGTATTCGCGACCAAATTCTTAATTTTATTGATCCAAAACTAGATTTTTGTATTCGCGACCAAATTCTTGATTTTCTTGACCAAAAACTAGATTTTTGTTTTCGCGAGCAAATTCTTGATTTTCTTGATCCAAAACAAGATTTTTGTATTCGCGACCAAATTCATAATTTTCTTGACAAAAAACTAGATTTTTGTTTTCGCGACCAAATTCTTGATTTTTTTGATCCAAAACTAGATTTTTGTATTCGCGTCCAAATGCTTGATTTTCTTGACCAAAAACTAGATTTTTGTTGTCGCGACCAAATGCGTGATTTTCTTGATCCAAAACTTGATTTTTGTTTTCGCGACCAAATTCATGATTTTCTTGATCCAAAACTAGATTTTTGTATTCGCGACCAAATTCTTGATTTTATTGATCCAAAACTAGATTTTTGTATTCGCGACCAAATTCTTGATTTTCTTGACCAAAAACTAGATTTTTGTATTCGCGACCAAATTCTTGATTTTATTGATCCAAAACTATATTTTTGTATTCGCAACCAAATTCTTGATTTTTTTGACCAAAAACTAGATTTTTGTATTCGCGACCAAATTCTTGATTTTATTGATCCAAAACTAGATTTTTGTATTCGCGCCCAAATGCTTGATTTTCTTGACCAAAAACTAGATTTTTGTTTTCGCGACCAAATGCGTGATTTTCTTGATCGAAAACTTGATTTTTGTTTTCGCGACCAAATTCATGATTTTCTTGACCAAAAACTAGATTTTTGTATTCGCGACCTAATTCTTGATTTTATTGATCCAAAACTAGATTTTTGTATTCGCGACCAAATTCTTGATTTTCTTGACCAAAACTAGATTTTTGTATTCGCGACCAAATTCTTGATTTTATTGATCCAAAACTAGATTTTTGTATTCGCGACCAAATTCTTGATTTTCGTGATCCAAAACTAGATTTTTGTATTCGCGACCAAATTCTTAATTTTATTGATCCAAAACTAGATTTTTGTATTCGCGACCAAATTCTTGATTTTCTTGACCAAAAACTAGATTTTTGTTTTCGCGACCAAATTCTTGATTTTCTTGATCCAAAACTAGATTTTTGTATTCGCGTCCAAATGCTTGATTTTCTTGACCAAAAACTAGATTTTTGTTTTCGCGACCAAATGCGTGATTTTCTTGATCCAAAACTTGATTTTTGTTTTCGCGACCAAATTCATGATTTTCTTGACCAAAAACTAGATTTTGGTATTGGCGACCAAATGCTTGATTTTCCTGATCCAAAACTAGATTTTTGTATTCGCGACCTAATTCTTGATTTTATTGATCCAAAACTATATTTTTGAATTCGCGACCAAATGCGTGATTTTCGTGATCCAAAACTAGATTTTTGTATTCGCGCCCAAATGCTTGATTTTATTGATCCAAAACTAGATTTTTGTTTTCGCGACCAAATTCTTGATTTTATTGATCCAAAACTAGATTTTTGTATTCGCGCCCAAATGCTTGATTTTCTTGACCAAAAACTAGATTTTTGTTTTCGCGACCAAATGCGTGATTTTCTTGATCGAAAACTTGATTTTTGTTTTCGCGACCAAATTCATGATTTTCTTGACCAAAAACTAGATTTTTGTATTCGCGACCTAATTCTTGATTTTATTGATCCAAAACTAGATTTTTGTATTCGCGACCAAATTCTTGATTTTCTTGACCAAAACTAGATTTTTGTATTCGCGACCAAATTCTTGATTTTATTGATCCAAAACTAGATTTTTGTATTCGCGACCAAATTCTTGATTTTCGTGATCCAAAACTAGATTTTTGTATTCGCGACCAAATTCTTAATTTTATTGATCCAAAACTAGATTTTTGTATTCGCGACCAAATTCTTGATTTTCTTGACCAAAAACTAGATTTTTGTTTTCGCGACCAAATTCTTGATTTTCTTGATCCAAAACTAGATTTTTGTATTCGCGTCCAAATGCTTGATTTTCTTGACCAAAAACTAGATTTTTGTTTTCGCGACCAAATGCGTGATTTTCTTGATCCAAAACTTGATTTTTGTTTTCGCGACCAAATTCATGATTTTCTTGACCAAAAACTAGATTTTGGTATTTGCGACCAAATGCTTGATTTTCCTGATCCAAAACTAGATTTTTGTATTCGCGACCTAATTCTTGATTTTATTGATCCAAAACTAGATTTTTGAATTCGCGACCAAATGCGTGATTTTCGTGATCCAAAACTAGATTTTTGTATTCGCGCCCAAATGCTTGATTTTATTGATCCAAAACTAGATTTTTGTTTTCGCGACCAAATTCTTGATTTTATTGATCCAAAACTAGATTTTTGTATTCGCGACCAAATTTTTGATTTTCTTGTTCCAAAACTAGGTTTTTCTATCCGCGACCAAATTCTTCATTTTATTGATCCAAAACTAGATTTTTGTATTCGCGCCCAAATGCTTGATTTTCTTGACCAAAAACTAGATTTTTGTATTCGCGACCAAATTCTTGATTTTATTGATCCAAAACTTGATTTTTGTATTCGCGACCAAATTCTTGATTTTCGTGATCCAAAACTAGATTTTTGTATTCGCGACCAAATTCTTAATTTTATTGATCCAAAACTAGATTTTTGTATTCGCGACCAAATTCTTGATTTTCTTGACCAAAAACTAGATTTTTGTTTTCGCGAGCAAATTCTTGATTTTCTTGATCCAAAACAAGATTTTTGTATTCGCGACCAAATTCATAATTTTCTTGACAAAAAACTAGATTTTTGTTTTCGCGACCAAATTCTTGATTTTTTTGATCCAAAACTAGATTTTTGTATTCGCGTCCAAATGCTTGATTTTCTTGACCAAAAACTAGATTTTTGTTGTCGCGACCAAATGCGTGATTTTCTTGATCCAAAACTTGATTTTTGTTTTCGCGACCAAATTCATGATTTTCTTGACCAAAAACTAGGTTTTTGTATACGCGACCAAATGCTTGATTTTCTTGATCCAAAACTAGATTTTTGTATTCGCGACCAAATTCTTGATTTTATTGATCCAAAACTAGATTTTTGTATTCGCGACCAAATTCTTGATTTTCTTGACCAAAAACTAGATTTTTGTATTCGCGACCAAATTCTTGATTTTATTGATCCAAAACTATATTTTTGTATTCGCAACCAAATTCTTGATTTTTTTGACCAAAAACTAGATTTTTGTATTCGCGACCAAATTCTTGATTTTATTGATCCAAAACTAGATTTTTGTATTCGCGCCCAAATGCTTGATTTTCTTGACCAAAAACTAGATTTTTGTTTTCGCGACCAAATGCGTGATTTTCTTGATCGAAAACTTGATTTTTGTTTTCGCGACCAAATTCATGATTTTCTTGACCAAAAACTAGATTTTTGTATTCGCGACCTAATTCTTGATTTTATTGATCCAAAACTAGATTTTTGTATTCGCGACCAAATTCTTGATTTTCTTGACCAAAACTAGATTTTTGTATTCGCGACCAAATTCTTGATTTTATTGATCCAAAACTAGATTTTTGTATTCGCGACCAAATTCTTGATTTTCGTGATCCAAAACTAGATTTTTGTATTCGCGACCAAATTCTTAATTTTATTGATCCAAAACTAGATTTTTGTATTCGCGACCAAATTCTTGATTTTCTTGACCAAAAACTAGATTTTTGTTTTCGCGACCAAATTCTTGATTTTCTTGATCCAAAACTAGATTTTTGTATTCGCGTCCAAATGCTTGATTTTCTTGACCAAAAACTAGATTTTTGTTTTCGCGACCAAATGCGTGATTTTCTTGATCCAAAACTTGATTTTTGTTTTCGCGACCAAATTCATGATTTTCTTGACCAAAAACTAGATTTTGGTATTGGCGACCAAATGCTTGATTTTCCTGATCCAAAACTAGATTTTTGTATTCGCGACCTAATTCTTGATTTTATTGATCCAAAACTAGATTTTTGAATTCGCGACCAAATGCGTGATTTTCGTGATCCAAAACTAGATTTTTGTATTCGCGCCCAAATGCTTGATTTTATTGATCCAAAACTAGATTTTTGTTTTCGCGACCAAATTCTTGATTTTATTGATCCAAAACTAGATTTTTGTATTCGCGACCAAATTTTTGATTTTCTTGTTCCAAAACTAGGTTTTTCTATCCGCGACCAAATTCTTCATTTTATTGATCCAAAACTAGATTTTTGTATTCGCGCCCAAATGCTTGATTTTCTTGACCAAAAACTAGATTTTTGTTTTCGCGACCAAATGCGTGATTTTCTTGACCAAAAACTAGATTTTTGTATTTGCGACCAAATGCTTGATTTTCCTGATCCAAAACTAGATTTTTGTATTCGCGACCTAATTCTTGATTTTATTGATCCAAAACTAGATTTTTGTATTCGCGACCAAATTCTTGATTTTCTTGACCAAAAACTAGATTTTTGTATTCGCGACCAAATTCTTGATTTTATTGATCCAAAACTAGATTTTTGTATTCGCGACCAAATTCTTAATTTTATTGATCCAAAACTAGATTTTTGTATTCGCGACCAAATTCTTGATTTTCTTGACCAAAAACTAGATTTTTGTTTTCGCGACCAAATTCTTGATTTTCTTGATCCAAAACATGATTTTTGTATTCGCGACCAAATTCATAATTTTCTTGACAAAAAACTAGATTTTTGTTTTCGCGACCAAATTCTTGATTTTCTTGATCCAAAACTAGATTTTTGTATTCGCGTCCAAATGCTTGATTTTCTTGACCAAAAACTAGATTTTTGTTTTCGCGACCAAATGCGTGATTTTCTTGATCCAAAACTTGATTTTTGTTTTCGCGACCAAATTCATGATTTTCTTGACCAAAAACTATGTTTTTGCATTCGCGACCAAATGCTTGATTTTCTTGATCCAAAACTAGATTTTTGTATTCGCGACCAAATTCTTGATTTTATTGATCCAAAACTAGATTTTTGTATTCGCGACCAAATTTTTGATTTTCTTGTTCCAAAACTAGGTTTTTGTATCCGCGACCAAATTCTTCATTTTATTGATCCAAAACTAGATTTTTGTATTCGCGCCCAAATGCTTGATTTTCTTGACCAAAAACTAGATTTTTGTATTCGCGACCAAATTCTTGATTTTATTGATCCAAAACTAGATTTTTGTATTCGCGACCAAATTTTTGATTTTCTTGTTCCAAAACTAGGTTTTTGTATCCGCGACCAAATTCTTCATTTTATTGATCCAAAACTAGATTTTTGTATTCGCGCCCAAATGCTTGATTTTCTTGATCCAAAACTAGATTTTTGTATTCGCGACCCAATTCTTGATTTTCGTGATCCAAAACTAGATTTTTGAATTCGCGACCCAATTCTTGATTTTCGTGATCCAAAACTAGATTTTTGAATTCGCGACCAAATGCGTGATTTTCGTGATCCAAAACTAGATTTTTGTATTCACGCCCAAATGCTTGATTTTATTGATCCAAAACTAGATTTTTGTTTTCGCGACCAAATTCTTGATTTTCTTGATCCAAAACATGATTTTTGTATTCGCGACCAAATTCATAATTTTCTTGACAAAAAACTAGATTTTTGTTTTCGCGACCAAATTTTTGATTTTCTTGATCCAAAACTAGATTTTTGTTTTCGCGTCCAAATGCTTGATTTTCTTGACCAAAAACTAGATTTTTGTTTTCGCGACCAAATGCGTGATTTTCTTGATCCAAAACTTGATTTTTGTTTTCGCGACCAAATTCATGATTTTCTTGACCAAAAACTAGGTTTTTGCATTCGCGACCAAATGCTTGATTTTCTTGATCCAAAACTAGATTTTTGTATTCGCGACCAAATTCTTGATTTTATTGATCCAAAACTAGATTTTTGTATTCGCGACCAAATTTTTGATTTTCTTGTTCCAAAACTAGGTTTTTGTATCCGCGACCAAATTCTTCATTTTATTGATCCAAAACTAGATTTTTGTATTCGCGCCCAAATGCTTGATTTTCTTGACCAAAAACTAGATTTTTGTTTTCGCGACCAAATTCTTGATTTTCTTGATCCAAAACTTGATTTTTGTTTTCGCGACCAAATTGATGATTTTCTTGACAAAAAACTAGAATTTTGTTTTCGCGAACAAATTCTTGATTTTCTTGATCCAAAACAAGATTTTTGTATTCGCGACCAAATTCTTGATTTTCTTGATCCAAAACTAGATTTTTGTATTCGCGACCCAATTCTTGATTTTCGTGATCCAAAACTAGATTTTTGAATTCGCGACCAAATGTGTGATTTTCGTGATCCAAAACTAGATTTTTGTATTCACGCCCAAATGCTTGATTTTATTGATCCAAAACTAGATTTTTGTTTTCGCGACCAAATTCTTGATTTTATTGATCCAAAACTAGATTTTTGTATTCGCGACCAAATTTTTGATTTTCTTGTTCCAAAACTAGATTTTTGTTTTCGCGACCAAATGCGTGATTTTCTTGATCCAAAACTTGATTTTTGTTTTCGCGACCAAATTCATGATTTTCTTGACCAAAAACTAGATTTTTGTTTTCGCGACCAAATGCGTGATTTTCTTGATCCAAAACTTGATTTTTGTTTTCGCGACCAAATTCTTGATTTTCTTGACCAAAAACTAGATTTTTGTATTCGCGACCAAATTCTTAATTTTATTGATCCAAAACTAGATTTTTGTATTCGCGACCAAATTCTTGATTTTCTTGACCAAAATATAGATTTTTGTTTTCGCGAGCAAATTCTTGATTTTCTTGACCAAAAACTAGATTTTTGTATTCGCGACCAAATTCTTGATTTTATTGATCCAAAACTTGATTTTTGTATTCGCGACCAAATTCTTGATTTTCGTGATCCAAAACTAGATTTTTGTATTCGCGACCAAATTCTTAATTTTATTGATCCAAAACTAGATTTTTGTATTCGCGACCAAATTCTTGATTTTCTTGACCAAAAACTAGATTTTTGTTTTCGCGACCAAATTCATGATTTTCTTGACCAAAAACTAGGTTTTTGTATACGCGACCAAATGCTTGATTTTCTTGATCCAAAACTAGATTTTTGTATTCGCGACCAAATTCTTTATTTTATTGATCCAAAACTAGATTTTTGTATTCGCGACCAAATTCTTGATTTTCGTGATCCAAAACTAGATTTTTGTATTCGCGACCAAATTCTTAATTTTATTGATCCAAAACTAGATTTTTGTATTCGCGACCAAATTCTTGATTTTCTTGACCAAAAACTAGATTTTTGTTTTCGCGAGCAAATTCTTGATTTTCCAAAACTTGATTTTTGTTTTCGCGACCAAATTCATGATTTTCTTGACCAAAAACTAGATTTTTGTATTTGCGACCAAATGCTTGATTTTCCTGATCCAAAACTAGATTTTTGTATTCGCGCCCAAATGCTTGATTTTATTGATCCAAAACTAGATTTTTGTTTTTGCGACCAAATTCTTGATTTTATTGATCCAAAACTAGATTTTTGTATTCGCGACCAAATTTTTGATTTTCTTGTTCCAAAACTAGGTTTTTCTATCCGCGACCAAATTCTTCATTTTATTGATCCAAAACTAGATTTTTGTATTCGCGCCCAAATGCTTGATTTTCTTGACCAAAAACTAGATTTTTGTTTTCGCGACCAAATGCGTGATTTTCTTGATCCAAAACTTGATTTTTGTTTTCGCGACCTAATTCTTGATTTTATTGATCCAAAACTAGATTTTTGAATTCGCGACCAAATGCGTGATTTTCGTGATCCAAAACTAGATTTTTGTAATCGCGACCAAATGCTTGATTTTCGTGATCCAAAACTAGATTTTTGTATTCGCGACCAAATTCTTGATTTTCTTGTTCCAAAACTAGATTTTTGTATTCGCGACCAAATTCTTGATTTTATTGATCCAAAACTAGATTTTTGTATTCGCGACCAAATTCATGATTTTCTTGACCAAAAACTAGATTTTTGTTTCCGAGACCAAATTCTTGATTTTCTTGTTCCAAAACTAGATTTTTGTATTCGCGACCAAATTCTTGATTTTCTTGATCCAAAACTAGATTTTCTATCCGCGACCAAATTCTTCATTTTATTGATCCAAAACTAGATTTTTGTATTCGCGCACAAATGCTTGATTTTCTTGACCAAAAACTAGATTTTTGTTTTCGCGACCAAATGCGTGATTTTCTTGATCCAAAACTTGATTTTTGTTTTCGCGACCAAATTCATGATTTTCTTGACCAAAAACTAGATTTTTGTATTTGCGACCAAATACTTGATTTTCTTGATCCAAAACTAGATTTTTGTATTCGCGACCTAATTCTTGATTTTATTGATCCAAAACTAGATTTTTGTATTCGCGACCAAATTCTTGATTTTCTTGACCAAAAACTAGATTTTTGTATTCGCGACCAAATTCTTGATTTTATTGATCCAAAACTAGATTTTTGTATTCGCGACCAAATTCTTGATTTTCTTGATCCAAAACTAGATTTTTGTATTCGCGACCCAATTCTTGATTTTAGTGATCCAAAACTAGATTTTTTGTATCCGCGACCAAATTCTTCATTTTATTGATCCAAAACTAGATTTTTGTATTCGCGCCCAAATGCTTGATTTTCTTGACCAAAAACTAGATTTTTGTTTTCGCGACCAAATGCGTGATTTTCTTGATCCAAAACTTGATTTTTGTTTTCGGGACCAAATTCATGATTTTCTTGACCAAAAACTAGATTTTTGTATTTGCGACCAAATGCTTGATTTTCCTGGTCCAAAACTATATTTTTGTATTCGCGCCCAAATGCTTGATTTTATTGATCCAAAACTAGATTTTTGTATTCGCGACCTAATTCTTGATTTTATTGATCCAAAACTAGATTTTTGTATTCGCGACCAAATTCTTGATTTTCTTGACCAAAAACTAGATTTTTGTATTCGCGACCAAATTCTTGATTTTATTGATCCAAAACTAGATTTTTGTATTCGCCACCAAATTCTTGATTTTCGTGATCCAAAACTAGATTTTTGTATTCGCGACCAAATTCTTAATTTTATTGATCCAAAACTAGATTTTTGTATTCGCTACCAAATTCTTGATTTTCTTGACCAAAAACTAGATTTTTGTTTTCGCGACCAAATTCTTGATTTTCTTGATCCAAAACAAGATTTTTGTATTCGCGACCAAATTCATAATTTTCTTGACAAAAAAATAGATTTTTGTTTTCGCGACCAAATTCTTGATTTTCTTGATCCAAAACTAGATTTTTGTATTCGCGTCCAAATGCTTGATTTTCTTGACCAAAAACTAGATTTTTGTTTTCGCGACCAAATGCGTGATTTTCTTGATCCAAAACTTGATTTTTGTTGTCGCGACCAAATTCATGATTTTCTTGACCAAAAACTAGGTTTTTGTATTCGCGACCAAATGCTTGATTTTCTTGATCCAAAACTAGATTTTTGTATTCGCGACCAAATTCTTGATTTTATTGATCCCAAACTAGATTTTTGTATTCGCGACCAAATGCTTGATTTTCATGATCCAAAACTAGATTTTTGTATTCGCGACCAAATTCTTGATTTTATTGATTCCAAACTAGATTTTTGTATTCGCGACCAAATTCTTGATTTTCTTGACCAAAAACTAGATTTTTGTATTCGCGACCAAATTCTTGATTTTATTGATCCAAAACTAGATTTTTGTATTCGCGACCAAATTCTTGATTTTATTGATCCAAAACTAGATTTTTGTATTCGCGACCAAATTCTTGATTTTCTTGATCCAAAACTAGATTTTTGTATTCGCGACCCAATTCTTGATTTTAGTGATCCAAAACTAGATTTTTTGTATCCGCGACCAAATTCTTCATTTTATTGATCCAAAACTAGATTTTTGTATTCGCGCCCAAATGCTTGATTTTCTTGACCAAAAACTAGATTTTTGTTTTCGCGACCAAATGCGAGATTTTCTTGATCCAAAACTTGATTTTTGTTTTCGCGACCAAATTCATGATTTTCTTGACCAAAAACTAGATTTTTGTTTTCGCGACCAAATGCGTGATTTTCTTGATCCAAAACTTGATTTTTGTTTTCGCGACCAAATTCATGATTTTCTTGACCAAAAACTAGATTTTTGTATTTGCGACCAAATGCTTGATTTTCCTGATCCAAAACTAGATTTTTGTATTCGCTCCCAAATGCTTGATTTTATTGATCCAAAACTAGATTTTTGTATTCGCGACCAAATTTTTGATTTTCTTGTTCCAAAACTAGGTTTTTCTATCCGCGACCAAATTCTTCATTTTATTGATCCAAAACTAGATTTTTGTATTCGCGCCCAAATGCTTGATTTTCTTGACCAAAAACTAGATTTTTGTTTTCGCGACCAAATGCGTGATTTTCTTGATCCAAAACTTGATTTTTGTTTTCGCGACCTAATTCTTGATTTTATTGATCCAAAACTAGATTTTTGAATTCGCGACCAAATGCGTGATTTTCGTGATCCAAAACTAGATTTTTGTAATCGCGACAAAATGCTTGATTTTCGTGATCCAAAACTAGATTTGTGTATTCGCGACCAAATTCTTGATTTTCTTGTTCCAAAACTAAATTTTTGTATTCGCGACCAAATTCTTGATTTTATTGATCCAAAACTAGATTTTTGTATTCGCGACCAAATTCTTGATTTTATTGATCCAAAACTAGATTTTTGTATTCGCGACCAAATTCTTGATTTTCTTGATCCAAAACTAGATTTTTGTATTCGCGACCCAATTCTTGATTTTAGTGATCCAAAACTAGATTTTTTGTATCCGCGACCAAATTCTTCATTTTATTGATCCAAAACTAGATTTTTGTATTCGCGCCCAAATGCTTGATTTTCTTGACCAAAAACTAGATTTTTGTTTTCGCGACCAAATGCGTGATTTTCTTGATCCAAAACTTGATTTTTGTTTTCGCGACCAAATTCATGATTTTCTTGACCAAAAACTAGATTTTTGTTTTCGCGACCAAATGCGTGATTTTCTTGATCCAAAACTTGATTTTTGTTTTCGCGACCAAATTCATGATTTTCTTGACCAAAAACTAGATTTTTGTATTTGCGACCAAATGCTTGATTTTCCTGATCCAAAACTAGATTTTTGTATTCGCTCCCAAATGCTTGATTTTATTGATCCAAAACTAGATTTTTGTATTCGCGACCAAATTTTTGATTTTCTTGTTCCAAAACTAGGTTTTTCTATCCGCGACCAAATTCTTCATTTTATTGATCCAAAACTAGATTTTTGTATTCGCGCCCAAATGCTTGATTTTCTTGACCAAAAACTAGATTTTTGTTTTCGCGACCAAATGCGTGATTTTCTTGATCCAAAACTTGATTTTTGTTTTCGCGACCTAATTCTTGATTTTATTGATCCAAAACTAGATTTTTGAATTCGCGACCAAATGCGTGATTTTCGTGATCCAAAACTAGATTTTTGTAATCGCGACAAAATGCTTGATTTTCGTGATCCAAAACTAGATTTGTGTATTCGCGACCAAATTCTTGATTTTCTTGTTCCAAAACTAAATTTTTGTATTCGCGACCAAATTCTTGATTTTATTGATCCAAAACTAGATTTTTGTATTCGCGACCAAATTCTTGATTTTATTGATCCAAAACTAGATTTTTGTATTCGCGACCAAATTCTTGATTTTCTTGATCCAAAACTAGATTTTTGTATTCGCGACCCAATTCTTGATTTTAGTGATCCAAAACTAGATTTTTTGTATCCGCGACCAAATTCTTCATTTTATTGATCCAAAACTAGATTTTTGTATTCGCGCCCAAATGCTTGATTTTCTTGACCAAAAACTAGATTTTTGTTTTCGCGACCAAATGCGTGATTTTCTTGATCCAAAACTTGATTTTTGTTTTCGCGACCAAATTCATGATTTTCTTGACCAAAAACTAGATTTTTGTTTTCGCGACCAAATGCGTGATTTTCTTGATCCAAAACTTGATTTTTGTTTTCGCGACCAAATTCATGATTTTCTTGACCAAAAACTAGATTTTTGTATTTGCGACCAAATGCTTGATTTTCCTGATCCAAAACTAGATTTTTGTATTCGCTCCCAAATGCTTGATTTTATTGATCCAAAACTAGATTTTTGTATTCGCGACCAAATTTTTGATTTTCTTGTTCCAAAACTAGGTTTTTCTATCCGCGACCAAATTCTTCATTTTATTGATCCAAAACTAGATTTTTGTATTCGCGCCCAAATGCTTGATTTTCTTGACCAAAAACTAGATTTTTGTTTTCGCGACCAAATGCGTGATTTTCTTGATCCAAAACTTGATTTTTGTTTTCGCGACCTAATTCTTGATTTTATTGATCCAAAACTAGATTTTTGAATTCGCGACCAAATGCGTGATTTTCGTGATCCAAAACTAGATTTTTGTAATCGCGACCAAATGCTTGATTTTCGTGATCCAAAACTAGATTTGTGTATTCGCGACCAAATTCTTGATTTTCTTGTTCCAAAACTAAATTTTTGTATTCGCGACCAAATTCTTGATTTTATTGATCCAAAACTAGATTTTTGTATTCGCGACCAAATTCTTGATTTTCTTGACCAAAAACTAGATTTTTGTATTCGCGACCAAATTCTTGATTTTATTGATCCAAAACTAGATTTTTGTATTCGCGACCAAATTCTTGATTTTCTTGATCCAAAACTAGATTTTTGTATTCGCGACCCAATTCTTGATTTTAGTGATCCAAAACTAGATTTTTTGTATCCGCGACCAAATTCTTCATTTTATTGATCCAAAACTAGATTTTTGTATTCGCGCCCAAATGCTTGATTTTCTTGACCAAAAACTAGATTTTTGTTTTCGCGACCAAATGCGTGATTTTCTTGATCCAAAACTTGATTTTTGTTTTCGGGACCAAATTCATGATTTTCTTGACCAAAAACTAGATTTTTGTATTTGCGACCAAATGCTTGATTTTCCTGATCCAAAACTAGATTTTTGTATTCGCTCCCAAATGCTTGATTTTATTGATCCAAAACTAGATTTTTGTTTTTGCGACCAAATTCTTGATTTTATTGATCCAAAACTAGATTTTTGTATTCGCGACCAAATTTTTGATTTTCTTGTTCCAAAACTAGGTTTTTCTATCCGCGACCAAATTCTTCATTTTATTGATCCAAAACTAGATTTTTGTATTCGCGCCCAAATGCTTGATTTTCTTGACCAAAAACTAGATTTTTGTTTTCGCGACCAAATGCGTGATTTTCTTGATCCAAAACTTGATTTTTGTTTTCGCGACCTAATTCTTGATTTTATTGATCCAAAACTAGATTTTTGAATTCGCGACCAAATGCGTGATTTTCGTGATCCAAAACTAGATTTTTGTAATCGCGACCAAATGCTTGATTTTCGTGATCCAAAACTAGATTTGTGTATTCGCGACCAAATTCTTGATTTTCTTGTTCCAAAACTAAATTTTTGTATTCGCGACCAAATTCTTGATTTTATTGATCCAAAACTAGATTTTTGTATTCGCGACCAAATTCTTGATTTTCTTGACAAAAAACTAGATTTTTGTTTCCGAGACCAAATTCTTGATTTTCTTGTTCCAAAACTAGATTTTTGTATTCGCGACCAAATTCTTGATTTTCTTGATCCAAAACTAGATTTTCTATCCGCGACCAAATTCTTCATTTTATTGATCCAAAACTAGATTTTTGTATTCGCGCACAAATGCTTGATTTTCTTGACCAAAAACTAGATTTTTGTTTTCGCGACCAAATGCGTGATTTTCTTGATCCAAAACTTGATTTTTGTTTTCGCGACCAAATTCATGATTTTCTTGACCAAAAACTAGATTTTTGTATTTGCGACCAAATACTTGATTTTCTTGATCCAAAACTAGATTTTTGTATTCGCGACCTAATTCTTGATTTTATTGATCCAAAACTAGATTTTTGTATTCGCGACCAAATTCTTGATTTTCTTGACCAAAAACTAGATTTTTGTATTCGCGACCAAATTCTGGATTTTATTGATCCAAAACTAGATTTTTGTATTCGCGACCAAATTCTTGATTTTCTTGATCCAAAACTAGATTTTTGTATTCGCGACCCAATTCTTGATTTTAGTGATCCAAAACTAGATTTTTTGTATCCGCGACCAAATTCTTCATTTTATTGATCCAAAACTAGATTTTTGTATTCGCGCCCAAATGCTTGATTTTCTTGACCAAAAACTAGATTTTTGTTTTCGCGACCAAATGCGTGATTTTCTTGATCCAAAACTTGATTTTTGTTTTCGCGACCAAATTCATGATTTTCTTGACCAAAAACTAGATTTTTGTATTTGCGACCAAATGCTTGATTTTCCTGATCCAAAACTATATTTTTGTATTCGCGCCCAAATGCTTGATTTTATTGATCCAAAACTAGATTTTTGTATTCGCGACCAAATTCTTGATTTTATTGATCCAAAACTAGATTTTTGTATTCGCGACCAAATTCTTGATTTTCTTGACCAAAAACTAGATTTTTGTATTCGCGACCAAATTCTTGATTTTATTGATCCAAAACTAGATTTTTGTATTCGCCACCAAATTCTTGATTTTCGTGATCCAAAACTAGATTTTTGTATTCGCGACCAAATTCTTAATTTTATTGATCCAAAACTAGATTTTTGTATTCGCTACCAAATTCTTGATTTTCTTGACCAAAAACTAGATTTTTGTTTTCGCGACCAAATTCTTGATTTTCTTGATCCAAAACAAGATTTTTGTATTCGCGACCAAATTCATAATTTTCTTGACAAAAAAATAGATTTTTGTTTTCGCGACCAAATTCTTGATTTTCTTGATCCAAAACTACCTTTTTGTATTCGCGTCCAAATGCTTGATTTTCTTGACCAAAAACTAGATTTTTGTTTTCGCGACCAAATGCGTGATTTTCTTGATCCAAAACTTGATTTTTGTTGTCGCGACCAAATTCATGATTTTCTTGACCAAAAACTAGGTTTTTGTATTCGCGACCAAATGCTTGATTTTCTTGATCCAAAACTAGATTTTTGTATTCGCGACCAAATTCTTGATTTTATTGATCCCAAACTAGATTTTTGTATTCGCGACCAAATGCTTGATTTTCTTGACCAAAAACTAGATTTTTGTATTCGCGACCAAATTTTTGATTTTCTTGTTCCAAAACTAGGTTTTTCTATCCGCGACCAAATTCTTCATTTTATTGATCCAAAACTAGATTTTTGTATTCGCGCCCAAATGCTTGATTTTCTTGACCAAAAACTAGATTTTTGTATTTGCGACCAAATGCTTGATTTTCCTGATCCAAAACTAGATTTTTGTATTCGCGCCCAAATGCTTGATTTTATTGATCCAAAACTAGATTTTTGTTTTTGCGACCAAATTCTTGATTTTATTGATCCAAAACTAGATTTTTGTATTCGCGACCAAATTTTTGATTTTCTTGTTCCAAAACTAGGTTTTTCTATCCGCGACCAAATTCTTCATTTTATTGATCCAAAACTAGATTTTTGTATTCGCGCCCAAATGCTTGATTTTCTTGACCAAAAACTAGATTTTTGTTTTCGCGACCAAATGCGTGATTTTCTTGATCCAAAACTTGATTTTTGTTTTCGCGACCTAATTCTTGATTTTATTGATCCAAAACTAGATTTTTGTATTCGCGACCAAATTCTTGATTTTCTTGATCCAAAACTAGATTTTTGTATTCGCGACCCAATTCTTGATTTTAGTGATCCAAAACTAGATTTTTTGTATCCGCGACCAAATTCTTCATTTTATTGATCCAAAACTAGATTTTTGTATTCGCGCCCAAATGCTTGATTTTCTTGACCAAAAACTAGATTTTTGTTTTCGCGACCAAATGCGTGATTTTCTTGATCCAAAACTTGATTTTTGTTTTCGCGACCAAATTCATGATTTTCTAGACCAAAAACTAGATTTTTGTATTTGCGACCAAATGCTTGATTTTCCTGATCCAAAATTAGATTTTTGTATTCGCGCCCAAATGCTTGATTTTATTGATCCAAAACTAGATTTTTGTTTTCGCGACCAAATTCTTGATTTTATTGATCCAAAACTAGATTTTTGTATTCGCGACCAAATTTTTGATTTTCTTGTTCCAAAACTAGGTTTTTCTATCCGCGACCAAATTCTTCATTTTATTGATCCAAAACTAGATTTTTGTATTCGCGCCCAAATGCTTGATTTTCTTGACCAAAAACTAGATTTTTGTATTTGCGACCAAATGCTTGATTTTCCTGATCCAAAACTAGATTTTTGTATTCGCGCCCAAATGCTTGATTTTATTGATCCAAAACTAGATTTTTGTTTTTGCGACCAAATTCTTGATTTTATTGATCCAAAACTAGATTTTTGTATTCGCGACCAAATTTTTGATTTTCTTGTTCCAAAACTAGGTTTTTCTATCCGCGACCAAATTCTTCATTTTATTGATCCAAAACTAGATTTTTGTATTCGCGCCCAAATGCTTGATTTTCTTGACCAAAAACTAGATTTTTGTTTTCGCGACCAAATGCGTGATTTTCTTGATCCAAAACTTGATTTTTGTTTTCGCGACCTAATTCTTGATTTTATTGATCCAAAACTAGATTTTTGAATTCGCGACCAAATGCGTGATTTTCGTGATCCAAAACTAGATTTTTGTAATCGCGACCAAATGCTTGATTTTCGTGATCCAAAACTAGATTTGTGTATTCGCGACCAAATTCTTGATTTTCTTGTTCCAAAACTAAATTTTTGTATTCGCGACCAAATTCTTGATTTTATTGATCCAAAACTAGATTTTTGTATTCGCGACCAAATTCTTGATTTTCTTGACAAAAAACTAGATTTTTGTTTCCGAGACCAAATTCTTGATTTTCTTGTTCCAAAACTAGATTTTTGTATTCGCGACCAAATTCTTGATTTTCTTGATCCAAAACTAGATTTTCTATCCGCGACCAAATTCTTCATTTTATTGATCCAAAACTAGATTTTTGTATTCGCGCACAAATGCTTGATTTTCTTGACCAAAAACTAGATTTTTGTTTTCGCGACCAAATGCGTGATTTTCTTGATCCAAAACTTGATTTTTGTTTTCGCGACCAAATTCATGATTTTCTTGACCAAAAACTAGATTTTTGTATTTGCGACCAAATACTTGATTTTCTTGATCCAAAACTAGATTTTTGTATTCGCGACCTAATTCTTGATTTTTTTGATCCAAAACTAGATTTTTGTATTCGCGACCAAATTCTTGATTTTCTTGACCAAAAACTAGATTTTTGTATTCGCGACCAAATTCTTGATTTTATTGATCCAAAACTAGATTTTTGTATTCGCGACCAAATTTTTGATTTTCTTGATCCAAAACTAGATTTTTGTATTCGCGACCCAATTCTTGATTTTAGTGATCCAAAACTAGATTTTTTGTATCCGCGACCAAATTCTTCATTTTATTGATCCAAAACTAGATTTTTGTATTCGCGCCCAAATGCTTGATTTTCTTGACCAAAAACTAGATTTTTGTTTTCGCGACCAAATGCGTGATTTTCTTGATCCAAAACTTGATTTTTGTTTTCGCGACCTAATTCTTGATTTTATTGATCCAAAACTAGATTTTTGAATTCGCGACCAAATGCGTGATTTTCGTGATCCAAAACTAGATTTTTGTATTCGCGACCAAATTCTTGATTTTCTTGTTCCAAAACTAGATTTTTGTATTCGCGACCAAATTCTTGATTTTATTGATCCAAAACTAGATTTTTGTATTCGCGACCAAATTCTTGATTTTCTTGACCAAAAACTAGATTTTTGTTTCCGAGACCAAATTCTTGATTTTCTTGTTCCAAAACTAGATTTTTGTATTCGCGACCAAATTCTTGATTTTCTTGATCCAAAACTAGATTTTCTATCCGCGACCAAATTCTTCATTTTATTGATCCAAAACTAGATTTTTGTATTCGCGCACAAATGCTTGATTTTCTTGACCAAAAACTAGATTTTTGTTTTCGCGACCAAATGCGTGATTTTCTTGATCCAAAACTTGATTTTTGTTTTCGCGACCAAATTCATGATTTTCTTGACCAAAAACTAGATTTTTGTATTTGCGACCAAATGCTTGATTTTCCTGATCCAAACATAGATTTTTGTATTCGCGCCCAAATGCTTGATTTTATTGATCCAAAACTAGATTTTTGTATTCGCGACCTAATTCTTGATTTTATTGATCCAAAACTAGATTTTTGTATTCGCGACCAAATTCTTGATTTTCTTGACCAAAAACTAGATTTTTGTATTCGCGACCAAATTCTTGATTTTATTGATCCAAAACTAGATTTTTGTATTCGCGACCAAATTCTTGATTTTCGTGATCCAAAACTAGATTTTTGTATTCGCGACCAAATTCTTAATTTTATTGATCCAAAACTAGATTTTTGTATTCGCTACCAAATTCTTGATTTTCTTGACAAAAAACTAGATTTTTGTTTTCGCGACCAAATTCTTGATTTTCTTGATCCAAAACAAGATTTTTGTATTCGCGACCAAATTCATAATTTTCTTGACAAAAAACTAGATTTTGGTTTTCGCGACCAAATTCTTGATTTTCTTGATCCAAAACTACCTTTTTGTATTCGCGTCCAAATGCTTGATTTTCTTGACCAAAAACTAGATTTTTGTTTTCGCGACCAAATGCGTGATTTTCTTGATCCAAAACTTGATTTTTGTTGTCGCGACCAAATTCATGATTTTCTTGACCAAAAACTAGGTTTTTGTATTCGCGACCAAATGCTTGATTTTCTTGATCCAAAACTAGATTTTTGTATTCGCGACCAAATTCTTGATTTTATTGATCCCAAACTAGATTTTTGTATTCGCGACCAAATTCTTGATTTTCTTGACCAAAAACTAGATTTTTGTAATCGCGACCAAATTCTTGATTTTATTGATCCAAAACTAGATTTTTGTATTCGCGACCAAATTCTTGATTTTCTTGATCCAAAACTAGATTTTTGTATTCGCGACCCAATTCTTGATTTTAGTGATCCAAAACTAGATTTTTTGTATCCGCGACCAAATTCTTCATTTTATTGATCCAAAACTAGATTTTTGTATTCGCGCCCAAATTCTTGATTTTCTTGACCAAAAACTAGATTTTTGTTTTCGCGACCAAATGCGTGATTTTCTTGATCCAAAACTTGATTTTTGTTTTCGCGACCAAATTCATGATTTTCTAGACCAAAAACTAGATTTTTGTATTTGCGACCAAATGCTTGATTTTCCTTATCCAAAACTAGATTTTTGTATTCGCGCCCAAATGCTTGATTTTATTGATCCAAAACTAGATTTTTGTTTTCGCGACCAAATTCTTGATTTTATTGATCCAAAACTAGATTTTTGTATTCGCGACCAAATTTTTGATTTTCTTGTTCCAAAACTAGGTTTTTCTATCCGCGACCAAATTCTTCATTTTATTGATCCAAAACTAGATTTTTGTATTCGCGCCCAAATGCTTGATTTTCTTGACCAAAAACTAGATTTTTGTTTTCGCGACCAAATGCGTGATTTTCTTGATCCAAAACTTGATTTTTGTTTTCGCGACCTAATTCTTGATTTTATTGATCCAAAACTAGATTTTTGAATTCGCGACCAAATGCGTGATTTTCGTGATCCAAAACTAGATTTTTGTATTCGCGACCAAATTCTTGATTTTCTTGTTCCAAAACTAGATTTTTGTATTCGCGACCAAATTCTTGATTTTATTGATCCAAAACTAGATTTTTGTATTCGCGACCAAATTCTTGATTTTCTTGACCAAAAACTAGATTTTTGTTTCCGAGACCAAATTCTTGATTTTCTTGTTCCAAAACTAGATTTTTGTATTCGCGACCAAATTCTTGATTTTCTTGATCCAAAACTAGATTTTCTATCCGCGACCAAATTCTTTATTTTATTGATCCAAAACTAGATTTTTGTATTCGCGCACAAATGCTTGATTTTCTTGACCAAAAACTAGATTTTTGTTTTCGCGACCAAATGCGTGATTTTCTTGATCCAAAACTAGATTTTTGTATTCGCGACCAAATTCTTGATTTTCTTGACCAAAAACTAGATTTTTGTATTCGCGACCAAATTCTTGATTTTATTGATCCAAAACTAGATTTTTGTATTCGCGACCTAATTCTTGATTTTATTGATCCAAAACTAGATTTTTGTATTCGCGACCAAATTCTTGATTTTCTTGACCAAAAACTAGATTTTTGTATTCGCGACCAAATTCTTGATTTTATTGATCCAAAACTAGATTTTTGTATTCGCGACCAAATTCTTGATTTTCGTGATCCAAAACTAGATTTTTGTATTCGCGACCAAATTCTTAATTTTATTGATCCAAAACTAGATTTTTGTATTCGCTACCAAATTCTTGATTTTCTTGACCAAAAACTAGATTTTTGTTTTCGCGACCAAATTCTTGATTTTCTTGATCCAAAACAAGATTTTTGTATTCGCGACCAAATTCATAATTTTCTTGACAAAAAACTAGATTTTGGTTTTCGCGACCAAATTCTTGATTTTCTTGATCCAAAACTACCTTTTTGTATTCGCGTCCAAATGCTTGATTTTCTTGACCAAAAACTAGATTTTTGTTTTCGCGACCAAATGCGTGATTTTCTTGATCCAAAACTTGATTTTTGTTGTCGCGACCAAATTGATGATTTTCTTGACCAAAAACTAGGTTTTTGTATTCGCGACCAAATGCTTGATTTTCTTGATCCAAAACTAGATTTTTGTATTCGCGACCAAATTCTTGATTTTATTGATCCCAAACTAGATTTTTGTATTCGCGACCAAATTCTTGATTTTCTTGACCAAAAACTAGATTTTTGTATTCGCGACCAAATTCTTGATTTTATTGATCCAAAACTAGATTTTTGTATGCGCGACCAAATTCTTGATTTTCTTGATCCAAAACTAGATTTTTGTATTCGCGACCCAATTCTTGATTTTAGTGATCCAAAACTAGATTTTTTGTATCCGCGACCAAATTCTTCATTTTATTGATCCAAAACTAGATTTTTGTATTCGCGCCCAAATGCTTGATTTTCTTGACCAAAAACTAGATTTTTGTTTTCGCGACCAAATGCGTGATTTTCTTGATCCAAAACTTGATTTTTGTTTTCGCGACCAAATTCATGATTTTCTAGACCAAAAACTAGATTTTTGTATTTGCGACCAAATGCTTGATTTTCCTGATCCAAAACTAGATTTTTGTATTCGCGCCCAAATGCTTGATTTTATTGATCCAAAACTAGATTTTTGTTTTCGCGACCAAATTCTTGATTTTATTGATCCAAAACTAGATTTTTGTATTCGCGACCAAATTTTTGATTTTCTTGTTCCAAAACTAGGTTTTTCTATCCGCGACCAAATTCTTCATTTTATTGATCCAAAACTAGATTTTTGTATTCGCGCCCAAATGCTTGATTTTCTTGACCAAAAACTAGATTTTTGTTTTCGCGACCAAATGCGTGATTTTCTTGATCCAAAACTTGATTTTTGTTTTCGCGACCTAATTCTTGATTTTATTGATCCAAAACTAGATTTTTGAATTCGCGACCAAATGCGTGATTTTCGTGATCCAAAACTAGATTTTTGTATTCGCGACCAAATTCTTGATTTTCTTGTTCCAAAACTAGATTTTTGTATTCGCGACCAAATTCTTGATTTTATTGATCCAAAACTAGATTTTTGTATTCGCGACCAAATTCTTGATTTTCTTGACCAAAAACTAGATTTTTGTTTCCGAGACCAAATTCTTGATTTTCTTGTTCCAAAACTAGATTTTTGTATTCGCGACCAAATTCTTGATTTTCTTGATCCAAAACTAGATTTTCTATCCGCGACCAAATTCTTCATTTTATTGATCCAAAACTAGATTTTTGTATTCGCGCACAAATGCTTGATTTTCTTGACCAAAAACTAGATTTTTGTTTTCGCGACCAAATGCGTGATTTTCTTGATCCAAAACTTGATTTTTGTTTTCGCGACCAAATTCATGATTTTCTTGACCAAAAACTAGATTTTTGTATTTGCGACCAAATACTTGATTTTCTTGATCCAAAACTAGATTTTTGTATTCGCGACCTAATTCTTGATTTTATTGATCCAAAACTAGATTTTTGTATTCGCGACCAAATTCTTGATTTTCTTGACCAAAAACTAGATTTTTGTATTCGCGACCAAATTCTTGATTTTATTGATCCAAAACTAGATTTTTGTATTCGCGACCCAATTCTTGATTTTAGTGATCCAAAACTAGATTTTTTGTATCCGCGACCAAATTCTTCATTTTATTGATCCAAAACTAGATTTTTGTATTCGCGCCCAAATGCTTGATTTTCTTGACCAAAAACTAGATTTTTGTTTTCGCGACCAAATGCGTGATTTTCTTGATCCAAAACTTGATTTTTGTTTTCGCGACCAAATTCATGATTTTCTTGACCAAAAACTAGATTTTTGTATTTGCGGCCAAATGCTTGATTTTCCTGATCCAAAACTAGATTTTTGTATTCGCGCCCAAATGCTTGATTTTATTGATCCAAAACTAGATTTTTGTTTTTGCGACCAAATTCTTGATTTTATTGATCCAAAACTAGATTTTTGTATTCGCGACCAAATTTTTGATTTTCTTGTTCCAAAACTAGGTTTTTCTATCCGCGACCAAATTCTTTATTTTATTGATCCAAAACTAGATTTTTGTATTCGCGCCCAAATGCTTGATTTTCTTGACCAAAAACTAGATTTTTGTTTTCGCGACCAAATGCGTGTTTTTCTTGATCCAAAACTTGATTTTTGTTTTCGCGACCTAATTCTTGATTTTATTGATCCAAAACTAGATTTTTGAATTCGCGACCAAATGCGTGATTTTCGTGATCCAAAACTAGATTTTTTTAATCGCGACCAAATGCTTGATTTTCGTGATCCAAAACTAGATTTTTGTATTCGCGACCAAATTCTTGATTTTCTTGTTCCAAAACTAGATTTTTGTATTCGCGACCAAATTCTTGATTTTATTGATCCAAAACTAGATTTTTGTATTCGCGACCAAATTCTTGATTTTCTTGACCAAAAACTAGATTTTTGTTTCCGAGACCAAATTCTTGATTTTCTTGTTCCAAAACTAGATTTTTGTATTCGCGACCAAATTCTTGATTTTCTTGATCCAAAACTAGATTTTCTATCCGCGACCAAATTCATCATTTTATTGATCCAAAACTAGATTTTTGTATTCGCGCACAAATGCTTGATTTTCTTGACCAAAAACTAGATTTTTGTTTTCGCGACCAAATGCGTGATTTTCTTGATCCAAAACTTGATTTTTGTTTTCGCGACCAAATTCATGATTTTCTTGACCAAAAACTAGATTTTTGTATTTGCGACCAAATACTTGATTTTCTTGATCCAAAACTAGATTTTTGTATTCGCGACCTAATTCTTGATTTTATTGATCCAAAACTAGATTTTTGTATTCGCGACCAAATTCTTGATTTTCTTGACCAAAAACTAGATTTTTGTATTCGCGACCAAATTCTTGATTTTATTGATCCAAAACTAGATTTTTGTATTCGCGGCCAAATTCTTGATTTTCGTGATCCAAAACTAGATTTTTGTATTCGCGACCAAATTCTTAATTTTATTGATCCAAAACTAGATTTTTGTATTCGCTACCAAATTCTTGATTTTCTTGACCAAAAACTAGATTTTTGTTTTCGCGACCAAATTCTTGATTTTCTTGATCCAAAACAAGATTTTTGTATTCGCGACCAAATTCATAATTTTCTTGACAAAAAACTAGATTTTTGTTTTCGCGACCAAATTCTTGATTTTCATGATCCAAAACTAGATTTTTGTATTCGCGTCCAAATGCTTGATTTTCTTGACCAAAAACTAGATTTTTGTTTTCGCGACCAAATGCGTGATTTTCTTGATCCAAAACTTGATTTTTGTTGTCGCGACCAAATTCATGATTTTCTTGACCAAAAACTAGGTTTTTGTATTCGCGACCAAATTCTTGATTTTATTGATCCAAAACTAGATTTTTGTATTCGCGACCAAATTCTTGATTTTCTTGACCAAAAACTAGATTTTTGTTTCCGAGACCAAATTCTTGATTTTCTTGTTCCAAAACTAGATTTTTGTATTCGCGACCAAATTCTTGATTTTCTTGATCCAAAACTAGATTTTCTATCCGCGACCAAATTCTTCATTTTATTGATCCAAAACTAGATTTTTGTATTCGCGCACAAATGCTTGATTTTCTTGACCAAAAACTAGATTTTTGTTTTCGCGACCAAATGCGTGATTTTCTTTATCCAAAACTTGATTTTTGTTTTCGCGACCAAATTCATGATTTTCTTGACCAAAAACTAGAATTTTGTATTTGCGACCAAATACTTGATTTTCTTGATCCAAAACTAGATTTTTGTATTCGCGACCTAATTCTTGATTTTATTGATCCAAAACTAGATTTTTGTATTCGCGACCAAATTCTTGATTTTCTTGACCAAAAACTAGATTTTTGTATTCGCGACCAAATTCTTGATTTTATTGATCCAAAACTAGATTTTTGTATTCGCGACCAAATTTTTGATTTTCTTGTTCCAAAACTAGGTTTTTCTATCCGCGACCAAATTCTTCATTTTATTGATCCAAAACTAGATTTTTGTATTCGCGCCCAAATGCTTGATTTTCTTGACCAAAAACTAGATTTTTGTTTTCGCGACCAAATGCGTGATTTTCTTGATCCAAAACTTGATTTTTGTTTTCGCGACCTAATTCTTGATTTTATTGATCCAAAACTAGATTTTTGAATTCGCGACCAAATGCGTGATTTTCGTGATCCAAAACTAGATTTTTGTAATCGCGACCAAATGCTTGATTTTCGTGATCCAAAACTAGATTTTTGTATTCGCGACCAAATTCTTGATTTTCTTGTTCCAAAACTAGATTTTTGTATTCGCGACCAAATTCTTGATTTTATTGATCCAAAACTAGATTTTTGTATTCGCGACCAAATTCTTGATTTTCTTGACCAAAAACTAGATTTTTGTTTTCGCGACCAAATGCGTGATTTTCTTGATCCAAAACTTGATTTTTGTTGTCGCGACCAAATTCATGATTTTCTTGACCAAAAACTAGGTTTTTGTATTCGCGACCAAATTCTTGATTTTATTGATCCAAAACTAGATTTTTGTATTCGCGACCAAATTCTTGATTTTCTTGACCAAAAACTAGATTTTTGTTTCCGAGACCAAATTCTTGATTTTCTTGTTCCAAAACTAGATTTTTGTATTCGCGACCAAATTCTTGATTTTCTTGATCCAAAACTAGATTTTCTATCCGCGACCAAATTCTTCATTTTATTGATCCAAAACTAGATTTTTGTATTCGCGCACAAATGCTTGATTTTCTTGACCAAAAACTAGATTTTTGTTTTCGCGACCAAATGCGTGATTTTCTTTATCCAAAACTTGATTTTTGTTTTCGCGACCAAATTCATGATTTTCTTGACCAAAAACTAGAATTTTGTATTTGCGACCAAATACTTGATTTTCTTGATCCAAAACTAGATTTTTGTATTCGCGACCTAATTCTTGATTTTATTGATCCAAAACTAGATTTTTGTATTCGCGACCAAATTCTTGATTTTCTTGACCAAAAACTAGATTTTTGTATTCGCGACCAAATTCTTGATTTTATTGATCCAAAACTAGATTTTTGTATTCGCGACCAAATTTTTGATTTTCTTGTTCCAAAACTAGGTTTTTCTATCCGCGACCAAATTCTTCATTTTATTGATCCAAAACTAGATTTTTGTATTCGCGCCCAAATGCTTGATTTTCTTGACCAAAAACTAGATTTTTGTTTTCGCGACCAAATGCGTGATTTTCTTGATCCAAAACTTGATTTTTGTTTTCGCGACCTAATTCTTGATTTTATTGATCCAAAACTAGATTTTTGAATTCGCGACCAAATGCGTGATTTTCGTGATCCAAAACTAGATTTTTGTAATCGCGACCAAATGCTTGATTTTCGTGATCCAAAACTAGATTTTTGTATTCGCGACCAAATTCTTGATTTTCTTGTTCCAAAACTAGATTTTTGTATTCGCGACCAAATTCTTGATTTTATTGATCCAAAACTAGATTTTTGTATTCGCGACCAAATTCTTGATTTTCTTGACCAAAAACTAGACTTTTGTTTCCGAGACCAAATTCTTGATTTTCTTGTTCCAAAACTAGATTTTTGTATTCGCGACCAAATTCTTGATTTTCTTGATCCAAAACTAGATTTTCTATCCGCGACCAAATTCTTCATTTTATTGATCCAAAACTAGATTTTTCTATTCGCGCACAAATGCTTTATTTTCTTGACCAAAAACTAGATTTTTGTTTTCGCGACCAAATGCGTGATTTTCTTGATCCAAAACTAGATTTTTGTATTCGCGACCTAATTCTTGATTTTATTGATCCAAAACTAGATTTTTGTATTCGCGACCAAATTCTTGATTTTCTTGACCAAAAACTAGATTTTTGTATTCGCGACCAAATTCTTGATTTTATTGATCCAAAACTAGATTTTTGTATTCGCGACCCAATTCTTGATTTTAGTGATCCAAAACTAGATTTTTTGTATCCGCGACCAAATTCTTCATTTTATTGATCCAAAACTAGATTTTTGTATTCGCGCCCAAATGCTTGATTTTCTTGACCAAAAACTAGATTTTTGTTTTCGCGACCAAATGCGTGATTTTCTTGATCCAAAACTTGATTTTTGTTTTCGCGACCAAATTCATGATTTTCTTGACCAAAAACTAGATTTTTGTATTTGCGGCCAAATGCTTGATTTTCCTGATCCAAAACTAGATTTTTGTATTCGCGCCCAAATGCTTGATTTTATTGATCCAAAACTAGATTTTTGTTTTTGCGACCAAATTCTTGATTTTATTGATCCAAAACTAGATTTTTGTATTCGCGACCAAATTTTTGATTTTCTTGTTCCAAAACTAGGTTTTTCTATCCGCGACCAAATTCTTTATTTTATTGATCCAAAACTAGATTTTTGTATTCGCGCCCAAATGCTTGATTTTCTTGACCAAAAACTAGATTTTTGTTTTCGCGACCAAATGCGTGTTTTTCTTGATCCAAAACTTGATTTTTGTTTTCGCGACCTAATTCTTGATTTTATTGATCCAAAACTAGATTTTTGAATTCGCGACCAAATGCGTGATTTTCGTGATCCAAAACTAGATTTTTTTAATCGCGACCAAATGCTTGATTTTCGTGATCCAAAACTAGATTTTTGTATTCGCGACCAAATTCTTGATTTTCTTGTTCCAAAACTAGATTTTTGTATTCGCGACCAAATTCTTGATTTTATTGATCCAAAACTAGATTTTTGTATTCGCGACCAAATTCTTGATTTTCTTGACCAAAAACTAGATTTTTGTTTCCGAGACCAAATTCTTGATTTTCTTGTTCCAAAACTAGATTTTTGTATTCGCGACCAAATTCTTGATTTTCTTGATCCAAAACTAGATTTTCTATCCGCGACCAAATTCATCATTTTATTGATCCAAAACTAGATTTTTGTATTCGCGCACAAATGCTTGATTTTCTTGACCAAAAACTAGATTTTTGTTTTCGCGACCAAATGCGTGATTTTCTTGATCCAAAACTTGATTTTTGTTTTCGCGACCAAATTCATGATTTTCTTGACCAAAAACTAGATTTTTGTATTTGCGACCAAATACTTGATTTTCTTGATCCAAAACTAGATTTTTGTATTCGCGACCTAATTCTTGATTTTATTGATCCAAAACTAGATTTTTGTATTCGCGACCAAATTCTTGATTTTCTTGACCAAAAACTAGATTTTTGTATTCGCGACCAAATTCTTGATTTTCTTGATCCAAAACTAGATTTTCTATCCGCGACCAAATTCATCATTTTATTGATCCAAAACTAGATTTTTGTATTCGCGCACAAATGCTTGATTTTCTTGACCAAAAACTAGATTTTTGTTTTCGCGACCAAATGCGTGATTTTCTTGATCCAAAACTTGATTTTTGTTTTCGCGACCAAATTCATGATTTTCTTGACCAAAAACTAGATTTTTGTATTTGCGACCAAATACTTGATTTTCTTGATCCAAAACTAGATTTTTGTATTCGCGACCTAATTCTTGATTTTATTGATCCAAAACTAGATTTTTGTATTCGCGACCAAATTCTTGATTTTCTTGACCAAAAACTAGATTTTTGTATTCGCGACCAAATTCTTGATTTTATTGATCCAAAACTAGATTTTTGTATTCGCGGCCAAATTCTTGATTTTCGTGATCCAAAACTAGATTTTTGTATTCGCGACCAAATTCTTAATTTTATTGATCCAAAACTAGATTTTTGTATTCGCTACCAAATTCTTGATTTTCTTGACCAAAAACTAGATTTTTGTTTTCGCGACCAAATTCTTGATTTTCTTGATCCAAAACAAGATTTTTGTATTCGCGACCAAATTCATAATTTTCTTGACAAAAAACTAGATTTTTGTTTTCGCGACCAAATTCTTGATTTTCATGATCCAAAACTAGATTTTTGTATTCGCGTCCAAATGCTTGATTTTCTTGACCAAAAACTAGATTTTTGTTTTCGCGACCAAATGCGTGATTTTCTTGATCCAAAACTTGATTTTTGTTGTCGCGACCAAATTCATGATTTTCTTGACCAAAAACTAGGTTTTTGTATTCGCGACCAAATTCTTGATTTTATTGATCCAAAACTAGATTTTTGTATTCGCGACCAAATTCTTGATTTTCTTGACCAAAAACTAGATTTTTGTTTCCGAGACCAAATTCTTGATTTTCTTGTTCCAAAACTAGATTTTTGTATTCGCGACCAAATTCTTGATTTTCTTGATCCAAAACTAGATTTTCTATCCGCGACCAAATTCTTCATTTTATTGATCCAAAACTAGATTTTTGTATTCGCGCACAAATGCTTGATTTTCTTGACCAAAAACTAGATTTTTGTTTTCGCGACCAAATGCGTGATTTTCTTTATCCAAAACTTGATTTTTGTTTTCGCGACCAAATTCATGATTTTCTTGACCAAAAACTAGAATTTTGTATTTGCGACCAAATACTTGATTTTCTTGATCCAAAACTAGATTTTTGTATTCGCGACCTAATTCTTGATTTTATTGATCCAAAACTAGATTTTTGTATTCGCGACCAAATTCTTGATTTTCTTGACCAAAAACTAGATTTTTGTATTCGCGACCAAATTCTTGATTTTATTGATCCAAAACTAGATTTTTGTATTCGCGACCAAATTTTTGATTTTCTTGTTCCAAAACTAGGTTTTTCTATCCGCGACCAAATTCTTCATTTTATTGATCCAAAACTAGATTTTTGTATTCGCGCCCAAATGCTTGATTTTCTTGACCAAAAACTAGATTTTTGTTTTCGCGACCAAATGCGTGATTTTCTTGATCCAAAACTTGATTTTTGTTTTCGCGACCTAATTCTTGATTTTATTGATCCAAAACTAGATTTTTGAATTCGCGACCAAATGCGTGATTTTCGTGATCCAAAACTAGATTTTTGTAATCGCGACCAAATGCTTGATTTTCGTGATCCAAAACTAGATTTTTGTATTCGCGACCAAATTCTTGATTTTCTTGTTCCAAAACTAGATTTTTGTATTCGCGACCAAATTCATGATTTTATTGATCCAAAACTAGATTTTTGTATTCGCGACCAAATTCTTGATTTTCTTGACCAAAAACTAGATTTTTGTTTCCGAGACCAAATTCTTGATTTTCTTGTTCCAAAACTAGATTTTTGTATTCGCGACCAAATTCTTGATTTTCTTGATCCAAAACTAGATTTTCTATCCGCGACCAAATTCTTCATTTTATTGATCCAAAACTAGATTTTTCTATTCGCGCACAAATGCTTGATTTTCTTGACCAAAAACTAGATTTTTGTTTTCGCGACCAAATGCGTGATTTTCTTGATCCAAAACTTGATTTTTGTTTTCGCGACCAAATTCATGATTTTCTTGACCAAAAACTAGATTTTTGTATTTGCGACCAAATACTTGATTTTCTTGATCCAAAACTAGATTTTTGTATTCGCGACCTAATTCTTGATTTTATTAATCCAAAACTAGATTTTTGTATTCGCGACCAAATTCTTGATTTTCTTGACCAAAAACTAGATTTTTGTATTCGCGACCAAATTCTTGATTTTATTGATCCAAAACTAGATTTTTGTATTCGCGACCAAATTCTTGATTTTCTTGATCCAAAACTAGATTTTTGTATTCGCGACCCAATTCTTGATTTTAGTGATCCAAAACTAGATTTTTTGTATCCGCGACCAAATTCTTCATTTTATTGATCCAAAACTAGATTTTTGTATTCGCGCCCAAATGCTTGATTTTCTTGACCAAAAACTAGATTTTTGTTTTCGCGACCAAATGCGTGATTTTCTTGATCCAAAACTTGATTTTTGTTTTCGCGACCAAATTCATGATTTTCTTGACCAAAAACTAGATTTTTGTATTTGCGGCCAAATGCTTGATTTTCCTGATCCAAAACTAGATTTTTGTATTCGCGCCCAAATGCTTGATTTTATTGATCCAAAACTAGATTTTTGTTTTTGCGACCAAATTCTTGATTTTATTGATCCAAAACTAGATTTTTGTATTCGCGACCAAATTTTTGATTTTCTTGTTCCAAAACTAGGTTTTTCTATCCGCGACCAAATTCTTCATTTTATTGATCCAAAACTAGATTTTTGTATTCGCGCCCAAATGCTTGATTTTCTTGACCAAAAACTAGATTTTTGTTTTCGCGACCAAATGCGTGATTTTCTTGATCCAAAACTTGATTTTTGTTTTCGCGACCTAATTCTTGATTTTATTGATCCAAAACAAGATTTTTGAATTCGCGACCAAATGCGTGATTTTCGTGATCCAAAACTAGATTTTTTTAATCGCGACCAAATGCTTGATTTTCGTGATCCAAAACTAGATTTTTGTATTC
Source organism: x Bolboschoenoplectus mariqueter (assembly GCA_037678475.1). Lineage (NCBI taxonomy): Eukaryota > Viridiplantae > Streptophyta > Magnoliopsida > Poales > Cyperaceae > x Bolboschoenoplectus > x Bolboschoenoplectus mariqueter. The sequence goes on along the minus strand of CM075233.1, from coordinate 2,974,449 downwards.
GCGACCAAATTCTTGATTTTCTTGTTCCAAAACTAGATTTTTGTATTCGCGACCAAATTCTTGATTTTATTGATCCAAAACTAGATTTTTGTATTCGCGACCAAATTCTTGATTTTCTTGACCAAAAACTAGATTTTTGTTTCCGAGACCAAATTCTTGATTTTCTTGTTCCAGAACTAGATTTTTGTATTCGCGACCAAACTCTTGATTTTCTTGATCCAAAACTAGATTTTTTGTATCCGCGACCAAATTCTTCATTTTATTGATACAAAACTAGATTTTTGTATTCGCGCCCAAATGCTTGATTTTCTTGACCAAAAACTAGATTTTTGTTTTCGCGACCAAATGCGTGATTTTCTTGATCCAAAACTTGATTTTTGTTTTCGCGACCAAATTCATGATTTTCTTGACCAAAAACTAGATTTTTGTATTTGCGGCCAAATGCTTGATTTTCCTGATCCAAAACTAGATTTTTGTATTCGCGCCCAAATGCTTGATTTTATTGATCCAAAACTAGATTTTTGTTTTTGCGACCAAATTCTTGATTTTATTGATCCAAAACTAGATTTTTGTATTCGCGACCAAATTTTTGATTTTCTTGTTCCAAAACTAGGTTTTTCTATCCGCGACCAAATTCTTTATTTTATTGATCCAAAACTAGATTTTTGTATTCGCGCCCAAATGCTTGATTTTCTTGACCAAAAACTAGATTTTTGTTTTCGCGACCAAATGCGTGTTTTTCTTGATCCAAAACTTGATTTTTGTTTTCGCGACCTAATTCTTGATTTTATTGATCCAAAACTAGATTTTTGAATTCGCGACCAAATGCGTGATTTTCGTGATCCAAAACTAGATTTTTGTAATCGCGACCAAATGCTTGATTTTCGTGATCCAAAACTAGATTTTTGTATTCGCGACCAAATTCTTGATTTTCTTGTTCCAAAACTAGATTTTTGTATTCGCGACCAAATTCTTGATTTTATTGATCCAAAACTAGATTTTTGTATTCGCGACCAAATTCTTGATTTTCTTGACCAAAAACTAGATTTTTGTTTCCGAGACCAAATTCTTGATTTTCTTGTTCCAAAACTAGATTTTTGTATTCGCGACCAAATTCTTGATTTTCTTGATCCAAAACTAGATTTTCTATCCGCGACCAAATTCTTCATTTTATTGATCCAAAACTAGATTTTTGTATTCGCGCACAAATGCTTGATTTTCTTGACCAAAAACTAGATTTTTGTTTTCGCGACCAAATGCGTGATTTTCTTGATCCAAAACTTGATTTTTGTTTTCGCGACCAAATTCATGATTTTCTTGACCAAAAACTAGATTTTTGTATTTGCGACCAAATACTTGATTTTCTTGATCCAAAACTAGATTTTTGTATTCGCGACCTAATTCTTGATTTTATTGATCCAAAACTAGATTTTTGTATTCGCGACCAAATTCTTGATTTTCTTGACCAAAAACTAGATTTTTGTATTCGCGACCAAATTCTTGATTTTATTGATCCAAAACTAGATTTTTGTATTCGCGACCAAATTCTTGATTTTCGTGATCCAAAACTAGATTTTTGTATTCGCGACCAAATTCTTAATTTTATTGATCCAAAACTAGATTTTTGTATTCGCTACCAAATTCTTGATTTTCTTGACCAAAAACTAGATTTTTGTTTTCGCGACCAAATTCTTGATTTTCTTGATCCAAAACAAGATTTTTGTATTCGCGACCAAATTCATAATTTTCTTGACAAAAAACTAGATTTTTGTTTTCGCGACCAAATTCTTGATTTTCTTGATCCAAAACTAGATTTTTGTATTCGCGTCCAAATGCTTGATTTTCTTGACCAAAAACTAGATTTTTGTTTTCGCGACCAAATGCGTGATTTTCTTGATCCAAAACTTGATTTTTGTTGTCGCGACCAAATTCATGATTTTCTTGACCAAAAACTAGGTTTTTGTATTCGCGACCAAATTCTTGATTTTATTGATCCAAAACTAGATTTTTGTATTCGCGACCAAATTCTTGATTTTCTTGACCAAAAACTAGATTTTTGTTTCCGAGACCAAATTCTTGATTTTCTTGTTCCAAAACTAGATTTTTGTATTCGCGACCAAATTCTTGATTTTCTTGATCCAAAACTAGATTTTCTATCCGCGACCAAATTCTTCATTTTATTGATCCAAAACTAGATTTTTGTATTCGCGCACAAATGCTTGATTTTCTTGACCAAAAACTAGATTTTTGTTTTCGCGACCAAATGCGTGATTTTCTTTATCCAAAACTTGATTTTTGTTTTCGCGACCAAATTCATGATTTTCTTGACCAAAAACTAGATTTTTGTATTTGCGACCAAATACTTGATTTTCTTGATCCAAAACTAGATTTTTGTATTCGCGACCTAATTCTTGATTTCATTGATCCAAAACTAGATTTTTGTATTCGCGACCAAATTCTTGATTTTCTTGACCAAAAACTAGATTTTTGTATTCGCGACCAAATTCTTGATTTTATTGATCCAAAACTAGATTTTTGTATTCGCGACCAAATTTTTGATTTTCTTGTTCCAAAACTAGGTTTTTCTATCCGCGACCAAATTCTTCATTTTATTGATCCAAAACTAGATTTTTGTATTCGCGCCCAAATGCTTGATTTTCTTGACCAAAAACTAGATTTTTGTTTTCGCGACCAAATGCGTGATTTTCTTGATCCAAAACTTGATTTTTGTTTTCGCGACCTAATTCTTGATTTTATTGATCCAAAACTAGATTTTTGAATTCGCGACCAAATGCGTGATTTTCGTGATCCAAAACTAGATTTTTGTAATCGCGACCAAATGCTTGATTTTCGTGATCCAAAACTAGATTTTTGTATTCGCGACCAAATTCTTGATTTTCTTGTTCCAAAACTAGATTTTTGTATTCGCGACCAAATTCTTGATTTTATTGATCCAAAACTAGATTTTTGTATTCGCGACCAAATTCTTGATTTTCTTGACCAAAAACTAGATTTTTGTTTCCGAGACCAAATTCTTGATTTTCTTGTTCCAAAACTAGATTTTTGTATTCGCAACCAAATTCTTGATTTTCTTGATCCAAAACTAGATTTTCTATCCGCGACCAAATTCTTCATTTTATTGATCCAAAACTAGATTTTTCTATTCGCGCATAAATGCTTGATTTTCTTGACCAAAAACTAGATTTTTGTTTTCGCGACCAAATGCGTGATTTTCTTGATCCAAAACTTGATTTTTGTTTTCGCGACCAAATTCATGATTTTCTTGACCAAAAACTAGATTTTTGTATTTGCGACCAAATACTTGATTTTCTTGATCCAAAACTAGATTTTTGTATTCGCGACCTAATTCTTGATTTTATTGATCCAAAACTAGATTTTTGTATTCGCGACCAAATTCTTGATTTTCTTGACCAAAAACTAGATTTTTGTATTCGCGACCAAATTCTTGATTTTATTGATCCAAAACTAGATTTTTGTATTCGCGACCAAATTCTTGATTTTCTTGATCCAAAACTAGATTTTTGTATTCGCGACCCAATTCTTGATTTTAGTGATCCAAAACTAGATTTTTTGTATCCGCGACCAAATTCTTCATTTTATTGATCCAAAACTAGATTTTTGTATTCGCGCCCAAATGCTTGATTTTCTTGACCAAAAACTAGATTTTTGTTTTCGCGACCAAATGCGTGATTTTCTTGATCCAAAACTTGATTTTTGTTTTCGCGACCAAATTCATGATTTTCTTGACGAAAAACTAGATTTTTGTATTTGCGGCCAAATGCTTGATTTTCCTGATCCAAAACTAGATTTTTGTATTCGCGCCCAAATGCTTGATTTTATTGATCCAAAACTAGATTTTTGTTTTTGCGACCAAATTCTTGATTTTATTGATCCAAAACTAGATTTTTGTATTCGCGACCAAATTTTTGATTTTCTTGTTCCAAAACTAGGTTTTTCTATCCGCGACCAAATTCTTCATTTTATTGATCCAAAACTAGATTTTTGTATTCGCGCCCAAATGCTTGATTTTCTTGACCAAAAACTAGATTTTTGTTTTCGCGACCAAATGCGTGATTTTCTTGATCCAAAACTTGATTTTTGTTTTCGCGACCTAATTCTTGATTTTATTGATCCAAAACTAGATTTTTGAATTCGCGACCAAATGCGTGATTTTCGTGATCCAAAACTAGATTTTTTTAATAGCGACCAAATGCTTGATTTTCGTGATCCAAAACTAGATTTTTGTATTCGCGACCAAATTCTTGATTTTCTTGTTCCAAAACTAGATTTTTGTATTCGCGACCAAATTCTTGATTTTATTGATCCAAAACTAGATTTTTGTATTCGCGACCAAATTCTTGATTTTCTTGACCAAAAACTAGATTTTTGTTTCCGAGACCAAATTCTTGATTTTCTTGTTCCAGAACTAGATTTTTGTATTCGCGACCAAATTCTTGATTTTCTTGATCCAAAACTAGATTTTCTATCCGCGACCAAATTCTTCATTTTATTGATCCAAAACTAGATTTTTGTATTCGCGCACAAATGCTTGATTTTCTTGACCAAAAGCTAGATTTTTGTTTTCGCGACCAAATGCGTGATTTTCTTGATCCAAAACTTGATTTTTGTTTTCGCGACCAAATTCATGATTTTCTTGACCAAAAACTAGATTTTTGTATTTGCGACCAAATACTTGATTTTCTTGATCCAAAACTAGATTTTTGTATTCGCGACCTAATTCTTGATTTTATTGATCCAAAACTAGATTTTTGTATTCGCGACCAAATTCTTGATTTTCTTGACCAAAAACTAGATTTTTGTATTCGCGACCAAATTCTTGATTTTATTGATCCAAAACTAGATTTTTGTATTCGCGACCAAATTCTTGATTTTCGTGATCCAAAACTAGATTTTTGTATTCGCTACCAAATTCTTGATTTTCTTGACCAAAAACTAGATTTTTGTTTTCGCGACCAAATTCTTGATTTTCTTGATCCAAAACAAGATTTTTGTATTCGCGACCAAATTCATAATTTTCTTGACAAAAAACTAGATTTTTGTTTTCGCGACCAAATTCTTGATTTTCTTGATCCAAAACTAGATTTTTGTATTCGCGTCCAAATGCTTGATTTTCTTGACCAAAAACTAGATTTTTGTTTTCGCGACCAAATGCGTGATTTTCTTGATCCAAAACTTGATTTTTGTTGTCGCGACCAAATTCATGATTTTCTTGACCAAAAACTAGGTTTTTGTATTCGCGACCAAATGCTTGATTTTCTTGATCCAAAACTAGATTTTTGTATTCGCGACCAAATTCTTGATTTTATTGATCCCAAACTAGATTTTTGTATTCGCGACCAAATTCTTGATTTTCTTGACCAAAAACTAGATTTTTGTTTTCGCGACCAAATTCTTGATTTTCTTGATCCAAAACAAGATTTTTGTATTCGCGACCAAATTCATAATTTTCTTGACAAAAAACTAGATTTTTGTTTTCGCGACCAAATTCTTGATTTTCTTGATCCAAAACTAGGTTTTTGTATTCGCGACCAAATGCTTGATTTTCTTGATCCAAAACTAGATTTTTGTATTCGCGACCAAATTCTTGATTTTATTGATCCCAAACTAGATTTTTGTATTCGCGACCAAATTCTTGATTTTCTTGACCAAAAACTAGATTTTTGTATTCGCGACCAAATTCTTGATTTTATTGATCCAAAACTAGATTTTTGTATTCGCGACCAAATTCTTGATTTTTTTGACCAAAAACTAGATTTTTGTATTCGCGACCAAATTCTTGATTTTATTGATCCAAAACTAGATTTTTGTATTCGCGACCAAATTCTTGATTTTATTGATCCCAAACTAGATTTTTGTATTCGCGACCAAATTCTTGATTTTCTTGACCAAAAACTAGATTTTTGTTTTCGCGACCAAATTCTTGATTTTCTTGATCCAAAACAAGATTTTTGTATTCGCGACCAAATTCATAATTTTCTTGACAAAAAACTAGATTTTTGTTTTCGCGACCAAATTCTTGATTTTCTTGATCCAAAACTAGGTTTTTGTATTCGCGACCAAATGCTTGATTTTCTTGATCCAAAACTAGATTTTTGTATTCGCGACCAAATTCTTGATTTTATTGATCCCAAACTAGATTTTTGTATTCGCGACCAAATTCTTGATTTTCTTGACCAAAAACTAGATTTTTGTATTCGCGACCAAATTCTTGATTTTATTGATCCAAAACTAGATTTTTGTATTCGCGACCAAATTCTTGATTTTCTTGACCAAAAACTAGATTTTTGTTATCGCGACCAAATTCTTGATTTTCTTGATCCAAAACAAGATTTTTGTATTCGCGACCAAATTCATAATTTTCTTGACAAAAAACTAGATTTTTGTATTCGCGACCAAATTCTTGATTTTATTGATCCAAAACTAGATTTTTGTATTCGCGACCAAATTCTTGATTTTCTTGACCAAAAACTAGATTTTTGTATTCGCGACCCAATTCTTGATTTTCGTGATCCAAAACTAGATTTTTGAATTCGCGACCAAATTCTTCATTTTATTGATCCAAAACTAGATTTTTGTATTCGCGCCCAAATGCTTGATTTTCTTGACCAAAAACTAGATTTTTGTTTTCGCGACCAAATGCGTGATTTTCTTGATCCAAAACTTGATTTTTGTTTTCGCGACCAAATTCATGATTTTCTTGACCAAAAACTAGGTTTTTGTATTCGCGACCAAATGCTTGATTTTCTTGATCCTAAACTAGATTTTTGTATTCGCGACCAAATTCTTGATTTTATTGATCCAAAACTAGATTTTTGTATTCGCGACCAAATTCTTGATTTTCTTGACCAAAAACTAGATTTTTGTATTCGCGACCAAATTCTTGATTTTATTGATCCAAAACTAGATTTTTGTATTCGCGACTAAATTCTTGATTTTCTTGACAAAAAACTAGATTTTTGTATTCTTGACCAAATTCTTGATTTTCTTGATCCAAAAGTAGATTTTTGAATTCGCGACCAAATTCTTGATTTTCTTGATGCAAAACTAGATTTTTGTATTCGCGACAAAATTCTTGATTTTCTGGATCCAAAACTAGATTTTTGTTTTCGCGCCCAAATGCTTGATTTTATTGATCCAAAACTAGATTTTTGTTTTCGCGACGAAATTCTTCATTTTCTTGATCCAAAACGAGATTTTTGTATTCGCGACCAAATTCATGATTTTCTGGAGGCAAAAGTAGATTTTTGTATTCGCGACCAAATGCTTGATTTTCGTGATCCAAAACTAGATTTTAGTATTCGCGACCAAATACTTGATTTTCGTGATCCAAAACTAGATTTTTGTATTCGCGACCAAATTCTTGATTTTCTTGTTCCAAAACTAGATTTTTGTATTCGGCACCAAATTCTTGATTTTATTGATCCAAAACTAGATTTTTGTTTTCGCGACCAAATTCTTGATTTTCTTGACCAAAAACTAGATTTTTGTTTTCGCGACCAAATTCTTGATTTTCTTGATCCAAAACAAGATTTTTGTATTCGCGACCAAATGCTTGAATTTCTTGATCCAAAACTAGATTTTTGTATTCGCGACCAAATTCTTGACTTTATTGATCCAAAACTAGATTTTTGTATTCGCGACGAAATTCTTTATTTTCTTGACCAAAAACTAGATTTTTGTATTCGCGACCAAATTCATGATTTTCTGGATGCAAAACTAGATTTTTGTATTCGCGACCAAATGCTTGATTTTCGTGATCCAAAACTAGATTTTAGTATTCGCGACCAAATGCTTGATTTTCGTGATCCAAAACTAGATTTTTGTATTCGCGACCAAATTCTTGATTTTCTTGTTCCAAAACTAGATTTTTGTATTCGCGACCAAATTCTTGATTTTCTTGACCAAAAGCTAGATTTTTGTTTTCGCGACCAAATGCGTGATTTTCTTGATCCAAAACTTGATTTTTGTTTTCGCGACCAAATTCATGATTTTCTTGACCAAAAACTAGATTTTTGTATTTGCGACCAAATACTTGATTTTCTTGATCCAAAACTAGATTTTTGTATTCGCGACCTAATTCTTGATTTTATTGATCCAAAACTAGATTTTTGTATTCGCGACCAAATTCTTGATTTTCTTGACCAAAAACTAGATTTTTGTATTCGCGACCAAATTCTTGATTTTATTGATCCAAAACTAGATTTTTGTATTCGCGACCAAATTCTTGATTTTCGTGATCCAAAACTAGATTTTTGTATTCGCTACCAAATTCTTGATTTTCTTGACCAAAAACTAGATTTTTGTTTTCGCGACCAAATTCTTGATTTTCTTGATCCAAAACAAGATTTTTGTATTCGCGACCAAATTCATAATTTTCTTGACAAAAAACTAGATTTTTGTTTTCGCGACCAAATTCTTGATTTTCTTGATCCAAAACTAGATTTTTGTATTCGCGTCCAAATGCTTGATTTTCTTGACCAAAAACTAGATTTTTGTTTTCGCGACCAAATGCGTGATTTTCTTGATCCAAAACTTGATTTTTGTTGTCGCGACCAAATTCATGATTTTCTTGACCAAAAACTAGGTTTTTGTATTCGCGACCAAATGCTTGATTTTCTTGATCCAAAACTAGATTTTTGTATTCGCGACCAAATTCTTGATTTTCTTGATCCAAAACAAGATTTTTGTATTCGCGACCAAATTCATAATTTTCTTGACAAAAAACTAGATTTTTGTTTTCGCGACCAAATTCTTGATTTTCTTGATCCAAAACTAGGTTTTTGTATTCGCGACCAAATGCTTGATTTTCTTGATCCAAAACTAGATTTTTGTATTCGCGACCAAATTCTTGATTTTATTGATCCCAAACTAGATTTTTGTATTCGCGACCAAATTCTTGATTTTCTTGACCAAAAACTAGATTTTTGTATTCGCGACCAAATTCTTGATTTTATTGATCCAAAACTAGATTTTTGTATTCGCGACCAAATTCTTGATTTTTTTGACCAAAAACTAGATTTTTGTATTCGCGACCAAATTCTTGATTTTATTGATCCAAAACTAGATTTTTGTATTCGCGACCAAATTCTTGATTTTATTGATCCCAAACTAGATTTTTGTATTCGCGACCAAATTCTTGATTTTCTTGACCAAAAACTAGATTTTTGTTTTCGCGACCAAATTCTTGATTTTCTTGATCCAAAACAAGATTTTTGTATTCGCGACCAAATTCATAATTTTCTTGACAAAAAACTAGATTTTTGTTTTCGCGACCAAATTCTTGATTTTCTTGATCCAAAACTAGGTTTTTGTATTCGCGACCAAATGCTTGATTTTCTTGATCCAAAACTAGATTTTTGTATTCGCGACCAAATTCTTGATTTTATTGATCCCAAACTAGATTTTTGTATTCGCGACCAAATTCTTGATTTTCTTGACCAAAAACTAGATTTTTGTATTCGCGACCAAATTCTTGATTTTATTGATCCAAAACTAGATTTTTGTATTCGCGACCAAATTCTTGATTTTCTTGACCAAAAACTAGATTTTTGTTATCGCGACCAAATTCTTGATTTTCTTGATCCAAAACAAGATTTTTGTATTCGCGACCAAATTCATAATTTTCTTGACAAAAAACTAGATTTTTGTATTCGCGACCAAATTCTTGATTTTATTGATCCAAAACTAGATTTTTGTATTCGCGACCAAATTCTTGATTTTCTTGACCAAAAACTAGATTTTTGTATTCGCGACCCAATTCTTGATTTTCGTGATCCAAAACTAGATTTTTGAATTCGCGACCAAATTCTTCATTTTATTGATCCAAAACTAGATTTTTGTATTCGCGCCCAAATGCTTGATTTTCTTGACCAAAAACTAGATTTTTGTTTTCGCGACCAAATGCGTGATTTTCTTGATCCAAAACTTGATTTTTGTTTTCGCGACCAAATTCATTATTTTCTTGACCAAAAACTAGGTTTTTGTATTCGCGACCAAATGCTTGATTTTCTTGATCCTAAACTAGATTTTTGTATTCGCGACCAAATTCTTGATTTTATTGATCCAAAACTAGATTTTTGTATTCGCGACCAAATTCTTGATTTTCTTGACCAAAAACTAGATTTTTGTATTCGCGACCAAATTCTTGATTTTATTGATCCAAAACTAGATTTTTGTATTCGCGACTAAATTCTTGATTTTCTTGACAAAAAACTAGATTTTTGTATTCGCGACCAAATTCATGATTTTCTGGAGGCAAAAGTAGATTTCTGTTTTCGCGACCAAATTCTTGATTTTCTTGATCCAAAACAAGATTTTTGTATTCGCGACCAAATTCATAATTTTCTTGACAAAAAACTAGATTTTTGTTTTCGCGACCAAATGCTTGATTTTCGTGATCCAAAACTAGAATTTTGTATTCGCGACCAAATTCTTGATTTTATTGATCCAAAACTAGATTTTTGTATTCGCGACCAAATGCTTGAATTTCTTGATCCAAAACTAGATTTTTGTATTCGCGACCAAATTCTTGATTTTATTGATCCAAAACTAGATTTTTGTATTCGCGACGAAATTCTTGATTTTCTTAACCAAAAACTAGATTTTTGTATTCGCGACCAAATTCATGATTTTCTGGAGGCAAAAGTAGATTTCTGTTTTCGCGACCAAATTCTTGATTTTCTTGATCCAAAACAAGATTTTTGTATTCGCGACCAAATTCATAATTTTTTGACAAAAAAATAGATTTTTGTTTTCGCGACCAAATGCTTGATTTTCGTGATCCAAAACTAGAATTTTGTATTCGCGACCAAATTCTTGATTTTATTGATCCAAAACTAGATTTTTGTATTCGCGACCAAATTTTTGATTTTCTTGACCAAAAACTAGATTTTTGTATTCGCGACCCAATTCTTGATTTTCGTGATCCAAAACTAGATTTTTGTATTCGCGACCAAATTCTTGATTTTCTTGACAAAAAACTAGATTTTTGTTTTCGCGACTAAATTCTTGATTTTCTTGATCCGAAACAAGATTTTTGTATTCGCGACCAAATTCATAATTTTCTTGACAAAAAACTAGATTTTTGTTTTCGCGACCAAATTCTTGATTTTCTTGATCCAAAACTAGATTTTTGTATTCGCGACCAAATTCTTGATTTTCTTGACCAAAAACTAGATTTTTGTTTTCGCGACCAAATTCTTGATTTTCTTGATCCAAAACAAGATTTTTGTATTCGCGACCAAATTCATAATTTTCTTGACAAAAAACTAGATATTTGTTTTCGCGACCAAATTCTTAATTTTATTGATCCAAAACTAGATTTTTGTATTCGCGACCAAATTCTTGATTTTATTGATCCAAAACTAGATTTTTGTATTCGCGACGAAATTCTTGATTTTCTTGACCAAAAACTAGATTTTTTGTATTCGCGACCAAATTCATGATTTTCTGGAGGCAAAAGTAGATTTCTGTTTTCGCGACCAAATTCTTGATTTTCTTGATCCAAAACAAGATTTTTGTATTCGCGACCAAATTCATAATTTTTTGACAAAAAACTAGATTTTTGTTTTCGCGACCAAATGCTTGATTTTCGTGATCCAAAACTAGAATTTTGTATTCGCGTCCAAATTCTTGATTTTATTGATCCAAAACTAGATTTTTGTATTCGCGACCAAATTCTTGATTTTCTTGACCAAAAACAAGATTTTTGTATTCGCGACCCAATTCTTGATTTTCGTGATCCAAAACTAGATTTTTGTATTCGCGACCAAATTCTTGATTTTCTTGACAAAAAACTAGATTTTTGTTTTCGCGACTAAATTCTTGATTTTCTTGATCCAAAACAAGATTTTTGTATTCGCGACCAAATTCATAATTTTCTTGACAAAAAACTAGATTTTTGTTTTCGCGACCAAATCCTTGATTTTCTTGATCCAAAACTAGATTTTTGTATTCGCGACCAAATTCTTGATTTTCTTGACCAAAAACTAGATTTTTGTTTTCGCGATCAAATTCTTGATTTTCTTGATCCAAAACAAAATTTTTGTATTCGCGACCAAATTCATAATTTTCTTGACAAAAAACTAGATTTTTGTTTTCGCGACCAAATTCTTGATTTTCTTGATTCAAAACTAGATTTTTGTATTCGCGACCAAATTCTTGATTTTCGTGATCCAAAACTAGATTTTTGTATTCGCGACCAAATTCTTGATTTTATTGATCCAAAATTAGATTTTAGTAATCGCGACCAAATGCTTGATTTTCGTGATCCAAAACTAGATTTTTGTATTCGCGACCAAATTCTTGATTTTCTTGTTCCAAAACTAGATTTTTGTATTCGCGACCAAATTCTTGATTTTATTGATCCAAAACTAGATTTTTGTATTCGCGACCAAATTCCTGATTTTCTTGACCAAAAACTAGATTTTTGTTTTCGAGACCAAATTCTTGATTTTCTTGTTCCAAAACTAAATTTTTGTATTCGCGACCAAATTCTTGATTTTCTTGATCCAAAACTAGATTTTTGTGTATTCGCGACCAAATTCTTGATTTTATTGATCCAAAACTAGATTTTTGTATTCGCGAACAAATTCTTGATTTTCTTGACCAAAAACTAGATTTTTGTTTTCGCGACCAAATTCTTGATTTTCTTGATCCAAAACTAGATTTTTGTATTCGCGACCAAATTCTTGATTTTCTTGACCAAAAACTAGATTTTTGTATTCGCGACCCAATTCTTGATTTTCGTGATTCAAAACTAGATTTTTGTATTCGCGACCAAATGCTTGATTTTCGTGATCCAAAACTAGATTTTTGTATTCGCGACCAAATTCTTGATTTTCTTGTTCCAAAACTAGATTTTTGTATTCGCGACCAAATTCTTGATTTTCTTGATCCAAAACTTGATTTTTGTATTCGCGACCAAATTCATGATTTTCTGGAGGCAAAAGTAGATTTCTGTTTTCGCGACCAAATTCTTGATTTTCTTGATCCAAAACAAGATTTTTGTATTCGCGACCAAATTCATAATTTTCTTGACAAAAAACTAGATTTTTGTTTTCGCGACCAAATGCTTGATTTTCGTGATCCAAAACTAGAATTTTGTATTCGCGACCAAATTCTTGATTTTATTGATCCAAAACTAGATTTTTGTATTCGCGACCAAATGCTTGAATTTCTTGATCCAAAACTAGATTTTTGTATTCGCGACCAAATTCTTGATTTTATTGATCCAAAACTAGATTTTTGTATTCGCGACGAAATTCTTGATTTTCTTGACCAAAAACTAGATTTTTGTATTCGCGACCAAATTCATGATTTTCTGGAGGCAAAAGTAGATTTCTGTTTTCGCGACCAAATTCTTGATTTTCTTGATCCAAAACAAGATTTTTGTATTCGCGACCAAATTCATAATTTTTTGACAAAAAACTAGATTTTTGTTTTCGCGACCAAATGCTTGATTTTCGTGATCCAAAACTAGAATTTTGTATTCGCGTCCAAATTCTTGATTTTATTGATCCAAAACTAGATTTTTGTATTCGCGACCAAATTCTTGATTTTCTTGACCAAAAACAAGATTTTTGTGTTCGCGACCCAATTCTTGATTTTCGTGATCCAAAACTAGATTTTTGTATTCGCGACCAAATTCTTGATTTTCTTGACAAAAAACTAGATTTTTGTTTTCGCGACTAAATTCTTGATTTTCGTGATCCAAAACTAGATTTTTGTATTGGCGAGCAAATTCTTGATTTTATTGATCCAAAATTAGATTTTAGTAATCGCGACCAAATGCTTGATTTTCGTGATCCAAAACTAGATTTTTGTATTCGCGACCAAATTCTTGATTTTCTTGTTCCAAAACTAGATTTTTGTATTCGCGACCAAATTCGTGATTTTATTGATCCAAAACTAGATTTTTGTATTCGCGACCAAATTCCTGATTTTCTTGACCAAAAACTAGATTTTTGTTTTCGAGACCAAATTCTTGATTTTCTTGACCAAAAACTAGATTTTTGTATTCGCGACCAAATTCTTGATTTTCTTGACCAAAAACTAGATTTTTGTATTCGCGACCCAATTCTTGATTTTCGTGATTCAAAACTAGATTTTTGTATTCGCGACCAAATGCTTGATTTTCGTGATCCTAAACTAGATTTTTGTATTCGCGACCAAATTCTTGATTTTCTTGTTCCAAAACTAGATTTTTGTATTCGCGACCAAATTCTTGATTTTATTGATCCAAAACTTGATTTTTGTGTATTCGCGACCAAATTCTTGATTTTATTGATCCAAAACTAGATTTTTGTATTCGCGAACAAATTCTTGATTTTCTTGACCAAAAACTAGATTTTTGTTTTCGCGACCAAATTCTTGATTTTCTTGATCCAAAACTAGATTTTTGTATTCGCGACCAAATTCTTGATTTTCTTGACCAAAAACTAGATTTTTGTATTCGCGACCCAATTCTTGATTTTCGTGATTCAAAACTAGATTTTTGTATTCGCGACCAAATGCTTGATTTTCGTGATCCAAAACTAGATTTTTGTATTCGCGACCAAATTCTTGATTTTCTTGTTCCAAAACTAGATTTTTGTATTCGCGACCAAATTCTTGATTTTATTGATCCAAAACTTGATTTTTGTATTCGCGACCAAATTCATGATTTTCTGGAGGCAAAAGTAGATTTCTGTTTTCGCGACCAAATTCTTGATTTTCTTGATCCAAAACAAGATTTTTGTATTCGCGACCAAATTCATAATTTTCTTGACAAAAAACTAGATTTTTGTTTTCGCGACCAAATGCTTGATTTTCGTGATCCAAAACTAGAATTTTGTATTCGCGACCAAATTCTTGATTTTATTGATCCAAAACTAGATTTTTGTATTCGCGACCAAATGCTTGAATTTCTTGATCCAAAACTAGATTTTTGTATTCGCGACCAAATTCTTGATTTTATTGATCCAAAACTAGATTTTTGTATTCGCGACGAAATTCTTGATTTTCTTGACCAAAAACTAGATTTTTGTATTCGCGACCAAATTCATGATTTTCTGGAGGCAAAAGTAGATTTCTGTTTTCGCGACCAAATTCTTGATTTTCTTGATCCAAAACAAGATTTTTGTATTCGCGACCAAATTCATAATTTTTTGACAAAAAAATAGATTTTTGTTTTCGCGACCAAATGCTTGATTTTCGTGATCCAAAACTAGAATTTTGTATTCGCGACCAAATTCTTGATTTTATTGATCCAAAACTAGATTTTTGTATTCGCGACCAAATTTTTGATTTTCTTGACCAAAAACTAGATTTTTGTATTCGCGACCCAATTCTTGATTTTCGTGATCCAAAACTAGATTTTTGTATTCGCGACCAAATTCTTGATTTTCTTGACAAAAAACTAGATTTTTGTTTTCGCGACTAAATTCTTGATTTTCTTGATCCGAAACAAGATTTTTGTATTCGCGACCAAATTCATAATTTTCTTGACAAAAAACTAGATTTTTGTTTTCGCGACCAAATTCTTGATTTTCTTGATCCAAAACTAGATTTTTGTATTCGCGACCAAATTCTTGATTTTCTTGACCAAAAACTAGATTTTTGTTTTCGCGACCAAATTCTTGATTTTCTTGATCCAAAACAAGATTTTTGTATTCGCGACCAAATTCATAATTTTCTTGACAAAAAACTAGATATTTGTTTTCGCGACCAAATTCTTAATTTTATTGATCCAAAACTAGATTTTTGTATTCGCGACCAAATTCTTGATTTTATTGATCCAAAACTAGATTTTTGTATTCGCGACGAAATTCTTGATTTTCTTGACCAAAAACTAGATTTTTTGTATTCGCGACCAAATTCATGATTTTCTGGAGGCAAAAGTAGATTTCTGTTTTCGCGACCAAATTCTTGATTTTCTTGATCCAAAACAAGATTTTTGTATTCGCGACCAAATTCATAATTTTTTGACAAAAAACTAGATTTTTGTTTTCGCGACCAAATGCTTGATTTTCGTGATCCAAAACTAGAATTTTGTATTCGCGTCCAAATTCTTGATTTTATTGATCCAAAACTAGATTTTTGTATTCGCGACCAAATTCTTGATTTTCTTGACCAAAAACAAGATTTTTGTATTCGCGACCCAATTCTTGATTTTCGTGATCCAAAACTAGATTTTTGTATTCGCGACCAAATTCTTGATTTTCTTGACAAAAAACTAGATTTTTGTTTTCGCGACTAAATTCTTGATTTTCTTGATCCAAAACAAGATTTTTGTATTCGCGACCAAATTCATAATTTTCTTGACAAAAAACTAGATTTTTGTTTTCGCGACCAAATCCTTGATTTTCTTGATCCAAAACTAGATTTTTGTATTCGCGACCAAATTCTTGATTTTCTTGACCAAAAACTAGATTTTTGTTTTCGCGATCAAATTCTTGATTTTCTTGATCCAAAACAAAATTTTTGTATTCGCGACCAAATTCATAATTTTCTTGACAAAAAACTAGATTTTTGTTTTCGCGACCAAATTCTTGATTTTCTTGATTCAAAACTAGATTTTTGTATTCGCGACCAAATTCTTGATTTTCGTGATCCAAAACTAGATTTTTGTATTCGCGACCAAATTCTTGATTTTATTGATCCAAAATTAGATTTTAGTAATCGCGACCAAATGCTTGATTTTCGTGATCCAAAACTAGATTTTTGTATTCGCGACCAAATTCTTGATTTTCTTGTTCCAAAACTAGATTTTTGTATTCGCGACCAAATTCTTGATTTTATTGATCCAAAACTAGATTTTTGTATTCGCGACCAAATTCCTGATTTTCTTGACCAAAAACTAGATTTTTGTTTTCGAGACCAAATTCTTGATTTTCTTGTTCCAAAACTAAATTTTTGTATTCGCGACCAAATTCTTGATTTTCTTGATCCAAAACTAGATTTTTGTGTATTCGCGACCAAATTCTTGATTTTATTGATCCAAAACTAGATTTTTGTATTCGCGAACAAATTCTTGATTTTCTTGACCAAAAACTAGATTTTTGTTTTCGCGACCAAATTCTTGATTTTCTTGATCCAAAACTAGATTTTTGTATTCGCGACCAAATTCTTGATTTTCTTGACCAAAAACTAGATTTTTGTATTCGCGACCCAATTCTTGATTTTCGTGATTCAAAACTAGATTTTTGTATTCGCGACCAAATGCTTGATTTTCGTGATCCAAAACTAGATTTTTGTATTCGCGACCAAATTCTTGATTTTCTTGTTCCAAAACTAGATTTTTGTATTCGCGACCAAATTCTTGATTTTCTTGATCCAAAACTTGATTTTTGTATTCGCGACCAAATTCATGATTTTCTGGAGGCAAAAGTAGATTTCTGTTTTCGCGACCAAATTCTTGATTTTCTTGATCCAAAACAAGATTTTTGTATTCGCGACCAAATTCATAATTTTCTTGACAAAAAACTAGATTTTTGTTTTCGCGACCAAATGCTTGATTTTCGTGATCCAAAACTAGAATTTTGTATTCGCGACCAAATTCTTGATTTTATTGATCCAAAACTAGATTTTTGTATTCGCGACCAAATGCTTGAATTTCTTGATCCAAAACTAGATTTTTGTATTCGCGACCAAATTCTTGATTTTATTGATCCAAAACTAGATTTTTGTATTCGCGACGAAATTCTTGATTTTCTTGACCAAAAACTAGATTTTTGTATTCGCGACCAAATTCATGATTTTCTGGAGGCAAAAGTAGATTTCTGTTTTCGCGACCAAATTCTTGATTTTCTTGATCCAAAACAAGATTTTTGTATTCGCGACCAAATTCATAATTTTTTGACAAAAAACTAGATTTTTGTTTTCGCGACCAAATGCTTGATTTTCGTGATCCAAAACTAGAATTTTGTATTCGCGTCCAAATTCTTGATTTTATTGATCCAAAACTAGATTTTTGTATTCGCGACCAAATTCTTGATTTTCTTGACCAAAAACAAGATTTTTGTGTTCGCGACCCAATTCTTGATTTTCGTGATCCAAAACTAGATTTTTGTATTCGCGACCAAATTCTTGATTTTCTTGACAAAAAACTAGATTTTTGTTTTCGCGACTAAATTCTTGATTTTCGTGATCCAAAACTAGATTTTTGTATTGGCGAGCAAATTCTTGATTTTATTGATCCAAAATTAGATTTTAGTAATCGCGACCAAATGCTTGATTTTCGTGATCCAAAACTAGATTTTTGTATTCGCGACCAAATTCTTGATTTTCTTGTTCCAAAACTAGACTTTTGTATTCGCGACCAAATTCGTGATTTTATTGATCCAAAACTAGATTTTTGTATTCGCGACCAAATTCCTGATTTTCTTGACCAAAAACTAGATTTTTGTTTTCGAGACCAAATTCTTGATTTTCTTGACCAAAAACTAGATTTTTGTATTCGCGACCAAATTCTTGATTTTCTTGACCAAAAACTAGATTTTTGTATTCGCGACCCAATTCTTGATTTTCGTGATTCAAAACTAGATTTTTGTATTCGCGACCAAATGCTTGATTTTCGTGATCCTAAACTAGATTTTTGTATTCGCGACCAAATTCTTGATTTTCTTGTTCCAAAACTAGATTTTTGTATTCGCGACCAAATTCTTGATTTTATTGATCCAAAACTTGATTTTTGTGTATTCGCGACCAAATTCTTGATTTTATTGATCCAAAACTAGATTTTTGTATTCGCGAACAAATTCTTGATTTTCTTGACCAAAAACTAGATTTTTGTTTTCGCGACCAAATTCTTGATTTTCTTGATCCAAAACTAGATTTTTGTATTCGCGACCAAATTCTTGATTTTCTTGACCAAAAACTAGATTTTTGTATTCGCGACCCAATTCTTGATTTTCGTGATTCAAAACTAGATTTTTGTATTCGCGACCAAATGCTTGATTTTCGTGATCCAAAACTAGATTTTTGTATTCGCGACCAAATTCTTGATTTTCTTGTTCCAAAACTAGATTTTTGTATTCGCGACCAAATTCTTGATTTTATTGATCCAAAACTTGATTTTTGTATTCGCGACCAAATTCATGATTTTCTGGAGGCAAAAGTAGATTTCTGTTTTCGCGACCAAATTCTTGATTTTCTTGATCCAAAACAAGATTTTTGTATTCGCGACCAAATTCATAATTTTCTTGACAAAAAACTAGATTTTTGTTTTCGCGACCAAATGCTTGATTTTCGTGATCCAAAACTAGAATTTTGTATTCGCGACCAAATTCTTGATTTTATTGATCCAAAACTAGATTTTTGTATTCGCGACCAAATGCTTGAATTTCTTGATCCAAAACTAGATTTTTGTATTCGCGACCAAATTCTTGATTTTATTGATCCAAAACTAGATTTTTGTATTCGCGACGAAATTCTTGATTTTCTTGACCAAAAACTAGATTTTTGTATTCGCGACCAAATTCATGATTTTCTGGAGGCAAATGTAGATTTCTGTTTTCGCGACCAAATTCTTGATTTTCTTGATCCAAAACAAGATTTTTGTATTCGCGACCAAATTCATAATTTTTTGACAAAAAAATAGATTTTTGTTTTCGCGACCAAATGCTTGATTTTCGTGATCCAAAACTAGAATTTTGTATTCGCGACCAAATTCTTGATTTTATTGATCCAAAACTAGATTTTTGTATTCGCGACCAAATTTTTGATTTTCTTGACCAAAAACTAGATTTTTGTATTCGCGACCCAATTCTTGATTTTCGTGATCCAAAACTAGATTTTTGTATTCGCGACCAAATTCTTGATTTTCTTGACAAAAAACTAGATTTTTGTTTTCGCGACTAAATTCTTGATTTTCTTGATCCAAAACAAGATTTTTGTATTCGCGACCAAATTCATAATTTTCTTGACAAAAAAATAGATTTTTGTTTTCGCGACCAAATTCTTGATTTTCTTGATCCAAAACTAGATTTTTGTATTCGCGACCAAATTCTTGATTTTCTTGACCAAAAACTAGATTTTTGTTTTCGCGACCAAATTCTTGATTTTCTTGATCCAAAACAAGATTTTTGTATTCGCGACCAAATTCATAATTTTCTTGACAAAAAACTAGATATTTGTTTTCGCGACCAAATTCTTAATTTTATTGATCCAAAACTAGATTTTTGTATTCGCGACCAAATTCTTGATTTTATTGATCCAAAACTAGATTTTTGTATTCGCGACGAAATTCTTGATTTTCTTGACCAAAAACTAGATTTTTTGTATTCGCGACCAAATTCATGATTTTCTGGAGGCAAAAGTAGATTTCTGTTTTCGCGACCAAATTCTTGATTTTCTTGATCCAAAACAAGATTTTTGTATTCGCGACCAAATTCATAATTTTTTGACAAAAAACTAGATTTTTGTTTTCGCGACCAAATGCTTGATTTTCGTGATCCAAAACTAGAATTTTGTATTCGCGTCCAAATTCTTGATTTTATTGATCCAAAACTAGATTTTTGTATTCGCGACCAAATTCTTGATTTTCTTGACCAAAAACAAGATTTTTGTATTCGCGACCCAATTCTTGATTTTCGTGATCCAAAACTAGATTTTTGTATTCGCGACCAAATTCTTGATTTTCTTGACAAAAAACTAGATTTTTGTTTTCGCGACTAAATTCTTGATTTTCTTGATCCAAAACAAGATTTTTGTATTCGCGACCAAATTCATAATTTTCTTGACAAAAAACTAGATTTTTGTTTTCGCGACCAAATCCTTGATTTTCTTGATCCAAAACTAGATTTTTGTATTCGCGACCAAATTCTTGATTTTCTTGACCAAAAACTAGATTTTTGTTTTCGCGATCAAATTCTTGATTTTCTTGATCCAAAACAAAATTTTTGTATTTGCGACCAAATTCATAATTTTCTTGACAAAAAACTAGATTTTTGTTTTCGCGACCAAATTCTTGATTTTCTTGATTCAAAACTAGATTTTTGTATTCGCGACCAAATTCTTGATTTTCGTGATCCAAAACTAGATTTTTGTATTCGCGACCAAATTCTTGATTTTATTGATCCAAAATTAGATTTTAGTAATCGCGACCAAATGCTTGATTTTCGTGATCCAAAACTAGATTTTTGTATTCGCGACCAAATTCTTGATTTTCTTGTTCCAAAACTAGATTTTTGTATTCGCGACCAAATTCTTGATTTTATTGATCCAAAACTAGATTTTTGTATTCGCGACCAAATTCCTGATTTTCTTGACCAAAAACTAGATTTTTGTTTTCGAGACCAAATTCTTGATTTTCTTGTTCCAAAACTAAATTTTTGTATTCGCGACCAAATTCTTGATTTTCTTGATCCAAAACTAGATTTTTGTGTATTCGCGACCAAATTCTTGATTTTATTGATCCAAAACTAGATTTTTGTATTCGCGAACAAATTCTTGATTTTCTTGACCAAAAACTAGATTTTTGTTTTCGCGACCAAATTCTTGATTTTCTTGATCCAAAACTAGATTTTTGTATTCGCGACCAAATTCTTGATTTTCTTGACCAAAAACTAGATTTTTGTATTCGCGACCCAATTCTTGATTTTCGTGATTCAAAACTAGATTTTTGTATTCGCGACCAAATGCTTGATTTTCGTGATCCAAAACTAGATTTTTGTATTCGCGACCAAATTCTTGATTTTCTTGTTCCAAAACTAGATTTTTGTATTCGCGACCAAATTCTTGATTTTATTGATCCAAAACTTGATTTTTGTATTCGCGACCAAATTCATGATTTTCTGGAGGCAAAAGTAGATTTCTGTTTTCGCGACCAAATTCTTGATTTTCTTGATCCAAAACAAGATTTTTGTATTCGCGACCAAATTCATAATTTTCTTGACAAAAAACTAGATTTTTGTTTTCGCGACCAAATGCTTGATTTTCGTGATCCAAAACTAGAATTTTGTATTCGCGACCAAATTCTTGATTTTATTGATCCAAAACTAGATTTTTGTATTCGCGACCAAATGCTTGAATTTCTTGATCCAAAACTAGATTTTTGTATTCGCGACCAAATTCTTGATTTTATTGATCCAAAACTAGATTTTTGTATTCGCGACGAAATTCTTGATTTTCTTGACCAAAAACTAGATTTTTGTATTCGCGACCAAATTCATGATTTTCTGGAGGCAAAAGTAGATTTCTGTTTTCGCGACCAAATTCTTGATTTTCTTGATCCAAAACAAGATTTTTGTATTCGCGACCAAATTCATAATTTTTTGACAAAAAAATAGATTTTTGTTTTCGCGACCAAATGCTTGATTTTCGTGATCCAAAACTAGAATTTTGTATTCGCGACCAAATTCTTGATTTTATTGATCCAAAACTAGATTTTTGTATTCGCGACCAAATTTTTGATTTTCTTGACCAAAAACTAGATTTTTGTATTCGCGACCCAATTCTTGATTTTCGTGATCCAAAACTAGATTTTTGTATTCGCGACCAAATTCTTGATTTTCTTGACAAAAAACTAGATTTTTGTTTTCGCGACTAAATTCTTGATTTTCTTGATCCAAAACAAGATTTTTGTATTCGCGACCAAATTCATAATTTTCTTGACAAAAAACTAGATTTTTGTTTTCGCGACCAAATTCTTGATTTTCTTGATCCAAAACTAGATTTTTGTATTCGCGACCAAATTCTTGATTTTCTTGATCCAAAACTAGATTTTTGTATTCGCGACCAAATGCTTGAATTTCTTGATCCAAAACTAGATTTTTGTATTCGCGACCAAATTCTTGATTTTATTGATCCAAAACTAGATTTTTGTATTCGCGACGAAATTCTTGATTTTCTTGACAAAAAACTAGATTTTTGTTTTCGCGACCAAATTCTTGATTTTCTTGATCCAAAACTAGATTTTTGTATTCGCGACCAAATTCTTGATTTTCTTGACCAAAAACTAGATTTTTGTTTTCGCGACCAAATTCTTGATTTTCTTGATCCAAAACAAGATTTTTGTATTCGCGACCAAATTCATAATTTTCTTGACAAAAAACTAGATATTTGTTTTCGCGACCAAATTCTTAATTTTATTGATCCAAAACTAGATTTTTGTATTCGCGACCAAATTCTTGATTTTATTGATCCAAAACTAGATTTTTGTATTCGCGACGAAATTCTTGATTTTCTTGACCAAAAAATAGATTTTTTGTATTCGCGACCAAATTCATGATTTTCTGGAGGCAAAAGTAGATTTCTGTTTTCGCGACCAAATTCTTGATTTTCTTGATCCAAAACAAGATTTTTGTATTCGCGACCAAATTCATAATTTTTTGACAAAAAACTAGATTTTTGTTTTCGCGACCAAATGCTTGATTTTCGTGATCCAAAACTAGAATTTTGTATTCGCGTCCAAATTCTTGATTTTATTGATCCAAAACTAGATTTTTGTATTCGCGACCAAATTCTTGATTTTCTTGACCAAAAACAAGATTTTTGTATTCGCGACCCAATTCTTGATTTTCGTGATCCAAAACTAGATTTTTGTATTCGCGACCAAATTCTTGATTTTCTTGACAAAAAACTAGATTTTTGTTTTCGCGACTAAATTCTTGATTTTCTTGATCCAAAACAAGATTTTTGTATTCGCGACCAAATTCATAATTTTCTTGACAAAAAACTAGATTTTTGTTTTCGCGACCAAATCCTTGATTTTCTTGATCCAAAACTAGATTTTTGTATTCGCGACCAAATTCTTGATTTTCTTGACCAAAAACTAGATTTTTGTTTTCGCGACCAAATTCTTGATTTTCTTGATCCAAAACAAAATTTTTGTATTCGCGACCAAATTCATAATTTTCTTGACAAAAAACTAGATTTTTGTTTTCGCGACCAAATTCTTGATTTTCTTGATGCAAAACTAGATTTTTGTATTCGCGACCAAATTCTTGATTTTCGTGATCCAAAACTAGATTTTTGTATTCGCGACCAAATTCTTGATTTTATTGATCCAAAATTAGATTTTAGTAATCGCGACCAAATGCTTGATTTTCGTGATCCAAAACTAGATTTTTGTATTCGCGACCAAATTCTTGATTTTCTTGTTCCAAAACTAGATTTTTGTATTCGCGACCAAATTCTTGATTTTATTGATCCAAAACTAGATTTTTGTATTCGCGACCAAATTCCTGATTTTCTTGACCAAAAACTAGATTTTTGTTTTCGAGACCAAATTCTTGATTTTCTTGTTCCAAAACTAAATTTTTGTATTCGCGACCAAATTCTTGATTTTCTTGATCCAAAACTAGATTTTTGTGTATTCGCGACCAAATTCTTGATTTTATTGATCCAAAACTAGATTTTTGTATTCGCGAACAAATTCTTGATTTTCTTGACCAAAAACTAGATTTTTGTTTTCGCGACCAAATTCTTGATTTTCTTGATCCAAAACTAGATTTTTGTATTCGCGACCAAATTCTTGATTTTCTTGACCAAAAACTAGATTTTTGTATTCGCGACCCAATTCTTGATTTTCGTGATTCAAAACTAGATTTTTGTATTCGCGACCAAATTCTTGATTTTCTTGACCAAAAACTAGATTTTTGTTTTCACGACCCAATTCTTGATTTTCGTGATGCAAAACTAGATTTTTGTATTCGCGACCAAATTCTTGATTTTCTTGACCAAAAACTAGATTTTTGTTTTCGCGACCAAATTCATGATTTTCTTGATCCAAAAAAAGATTTTTGTGTTCGCGACCAAATTCATAATTTTCTTGACAAAAAACTAGATTTTTGTTTTCGCGACCAAATTCTTGATTTTCTTGATCCAAAACTAGATTTTTGTATTCGCGACCAAATTCTTGATTTTATTGATCCAAAACTAGATTTTTGTATTCGCGACCAAATGCTTGAATTTCTTGATCCAAAACTAGATTTTTGTATTCGCGACCAAATTCTTGATTTTATTGATCCAAAACTAGATTTTTGTATTCGCGACGAAATTCTTGATTTTCTTGACCAAAAACTAGATTTTTGTATTCGCGACCAAATTCATGATTTTCTGGAGGCAAAAGTAGATTTCTGTTTTCGCGACCAAATTCTTGATTTTCTTGATCCAAAACAAGATTTTTGTATTCGCGACCAAATTCATAATTTTTTGACAAAAAAATAGATTTTTGTTTTCGCGACCAAATGCTTGATTTTCGTGATCCAAAACTAGAATTTTGTATTCGCGACCAAATTCTTGATTTTATTGATCCAAAACTAGATTTTTGTATTCGCGACCAAATTTTTGATTTTCTTGACCAAAAACTAGATTTTTGTATTCGTGACCCAATTCTTGATTTTCGTGATCCAAAACTAGATTTTTGTATTCGCGACCAAATTCTTGATTTTCTTGACAAAAAACTAGATTTTTGTTTTCGCGACTAAATTCTTGATTTTCTTGATCCAAAACAAGATTTTTGTATTCGCGACCAAATTCATAATTTTCTTGACAAAAAACTAGATTTTTGTTTTCGCGACCAAATTCTTGATTTTCTTGATCCAAAACTAGATTTTTGTATTCGCGACCAAATTCTTGATTTTCTTGATCCAAAACTAGATTTTTGTATTCGCGACCAAATGCTTGAATTTCTTGATCCAAAACTAGATTTTTGTATTCGCGACCAAATTCTTGATTTTATTGATCCAAAACTAGATTTTTGTATTCGCGACGAAATTCTTGATTTTCTTGACCAAAAACTAGATTTTTGTATTCGCGACCAAATTCATGATTTTCTGGAGGCAAAAGTAGATTTCTGTTTTCGCGACCAAATTCTTGATTTTCTTGATCCAAAACTAGATTTTTGTATTCGCGACCCAATTCTTGATTTTAGTGATCCAAAACTAGATTTTTTGTATCCGCGACCAAATTCTTCATTTTATTGATCCAAAACTAGATTTTTGTATTCGCGCCCAAATGCTTGATTTTCTTGACCAAAAACTAGATTTTTGTTTTCGCGACCAAATGCGTGATTTTCTTGATCCAAAACTTGATTTTTGTTTTCGCGACCAAATTCCTCATTTTCTTGACCAAAAACTAGATTTTTGTATTTGCGACCAAATGCTTGATTTTCCTGATCCAAAACTAGATTTTTGTATTCGCGCCCAAATGCTTGATTTTATTGATCCAAAACTAGATTTTTGTATTCGCGACCTAATTCTTGATTTTATTGATCCAAAACTAGATTTTTGTATTCGCGACCAAATTCTTGATTTTCTTGACCAAAAACTAGATTTTTGTATTCGCGACCAAATTCTTGATTTTATTGATCCAAAACTAGATTTTTGTATTCGCGACCAAATTCTTGATTTTCGTGATCCAAAACTAGATTTTTGTATTCGCGACCAAATTCTTAATTTTATTGATCCAAAACTAGATTTTTGTATTCGCTACCAAATTCTTGATTTTCTTGACCAAAAACTAGATTTTTGTTTTCGCGACCAAATTCTTGATTTTCTTGATCCAAAACAAGATTTTTGTATTCGCGACCAAATTCATAATTTTCTTGACAAAAAACTAGATTTTGGTTTTCGCGACCAAATTCTTGATTTTCTTGATCCAAAACTACCTTTTTGTATTCGCGTCCAAATGCTTGATTTTCTTGACCAAAAACTAGATTTTTGTTTTCGCGACCAAATGCGTGATTTTCTTGATCCAAAACTTGATTTTTGTTGTCGCGACCAAATTCGTGATTTTCTTGACCAAAAACTAGGTTTTTGTATTCGCGACCAAATGCTTGATTTTCTTGATCCAAAACTAGATTTTTGTATTCGCGACCAAATTCTTGATTTTATTGATCCCAAACTAGATTTTTGTATTCGCGACCAAATTCATGATTTTCTTGACCAAAAACTAGATTTTTGTATTCGCGACCAAATTCTTGATTTTATTGATCCAAAACTAGATTTTTGTATTCGCGACCAAATTCTTGATTTTCTTGATCCAAAACTAGATTTTTGTATTCGCGACCCAATTCTTGATTTTAGTGATCCAAAACTAGATTTTTTGTATCCGCGACCAAATTCTTCATTTTATTGATCCAAAACTAGATTTTTGTATTCGCGCCCAAATGCTTGATTTTCTTGACCAAAAACTAGATTTTTGTTTTCGCGACCAAATGCGTGATTTTCTTGATCCAAAACTTGATTTTTGTTTTCGCGACCAAATTCATGATTTTCTAGACCAAAAACTAGATTTTTGTATTTGCGACCAAATGCTTGATTTTCCTGATCCAAAACTAGATTTTTGTATTCGCGCCCAAATGCTTGATTTTATTGATCCAAAACTAGATTTTTGTTTTCGCGACCAAATTCTTGATTTTATTGATCCAAAACTAGATTTTTGTATTCGCGACCAAATTTTTGATTTTCTTGTTCCAAAACTAGGTTTTTCTATCCGCGACCAAATTCTTCATTTTATTGATCCAAAACTAGATTTTTGTATTCGCGCCCAAATGCTTGATTTTCTTGACCAAAAACTAGATTTTTGTTTTCGCGACCAAATGCGTGATTTTCTTGATCCAAAACTTGATTTTTGTTTTCGCGACCTAATTCTTCATTTTATTGATCCAAAACTAGATTTTTGAATTCGAGACCAAATGCGTGATTTTCGTGATCCAAAACTAGATTTTTGTATTCGCGACCAAATTCTTGATTTTCTTGTTCCAAAACTAGATTTTTGTATTCGCGACCAAATTCTTGATTTTATTGATCCAAAACTAGATTTTTGTATTCGCGACCAAATTCTTGATTTTTTTGACCAAAAACTAGATTTTTGTTTCCGAGACCAAATTCTTGATTTTCTTGTTCCAAAACTAGATTTTTGTATTCGCGACCAAATTCTTGATTTTCTTGATCCAAAACTAGATTTTCTATCCGCGACCAAATTCTTCATTTTATTGATCCAAAACTAGATTTTTGTATTCGCGCACAAATGCTTGATTTTCTTGACCAAAAACTAGATTTTTGTTTTCGCGACCAAATGCGTGATTTTCTTGATCCAAAACTTGATTTTTGTTTTCGCGACCTAATTCTTGATTTTATTGATCCAAAACTAGATTTTTGAATTCGAGACCAAATGCGTGATTTTCGTGATCCAAAACTAGATTTTTGTATTCGCGACCAAATTCTTGATTTTCTTGTTCCAAAACTAGATTTTTGTATTCGCGACCAAATTCTTGATTTTATTGATCCAAAACTAGATTTTTGTATTCGCGACCAAATTCTTGATTTTCTTGATCCAAAACTAGATTTTTGTATTCGCGACCTAATTCTTGATTTTATTGATCCAAAACTAGATTTTTGTATTCGCGACCAAATTCTTGATTTTCTTGACCAAAAACTAGATTTTTGTTTTCGCGACCAAATGCGTGATTTTCTTGATCCAAAACTTGATTTTTGTTTTCGCGACCAAATTCATCATTTTCTTGACCAAAAACTAGATTTTTGTATTTGCGACCAAATGCTTGATTTTCCTGATCCAAAACTAGATTTTTGTATTCGCGCCCAAATGCTTGATTTTATTGATCCAAAACTAGATTTTTGTATTCGCGACCTAATTCTTGATTTTATTGATCCAAAACTAGATTTTTGTATTCGCGACCAAATTCTTGATTTTCTTGACCAAAAACTAGATTTTTGTATTCGCGACCAAATTCTTGATTTTATTGATCCAAAACTAGATTTTTGTATTCGCGACCAAATTCTTGATTTTCTTGATCCAAAACTAGATTTTTGTATTCGCGACCAAATTCTTGATTTTATTGATCCAAAACTAGATTTTTGTATTCGCGACCAAATGCTTGAATTTCTTGATCCAAAACTAGATTTTTGTATTCGCGACCAAATTCTTGATTTTATTGATCCAAAACTAGATTTTTGTATTCGCGACGAAATTCTTGATTTTCTTGACCAAAAACTAGATTTTTGTATTCGCGACCAAATTCATGATTTTCTGGAGGCAAAAGTAGATTTCTGTTTTCGCGACCAAATTCTTGATTTTCTTGATCCAAAACAAGATTTTTGTATTCGCGACCAAATTCATAATTTTTTGACAAAAAAATAGATTTTTGTTTTCGCGACCAAATGCTTGATTTTCGTGATCCAAAACTACAATTTTGTATTCGCGACCAAATTCTTGATTTTATTGATCCAAAACTAGATTTTTGTATTCGCGACCAAATTTTTGATTTTCTTGACCAAAAACTAGATTTTTGTATTCGCGACCCAATTCTTGATTTTCGTGATCCAAAACTAGATTTTTGTATTCGCGACCAAATTCTTGATTTTCTTGACAAAAAACTAGATTTTTGTTTTCGCGACTAAATTCTTGATTTTCTTGATCCAAAACAAGATTTTTGTATTCGCGACCAAATTCATAATTTTCTTGACAAAAAACTAGATTTTTGTTTTCGCGACCAAATTCTTGATTTTCTTGATCCAAAACTAGATTTTTGTATTCGCGACCAAATTCTTGATTTTCTTGATCCAAAACTAGATTTTTGTATTCGCGACCAAATGCTTGAATTTCTTGATCCAAAACTAGATTTTTGTATTCCCGACCAAATTCTTGATTTTATTGATCCAAAACTAGATTTTTGTATTCGCGACGAAATTCTTGATTTTCTTGACCAAAAACTAGATTTTTGTATTCGCGACCAAATTCATGATTTTCTGGAGGCAAAAGTAGATTTCTGTTTTCGCGACCAAATTCTTGATTTTCTTGATCCAAAACTAGATTTTTGTATTCGCGACCCAATTCTTGATTTTAGTGATCCAAAACTAGATTTTTTGTATCCGCGACCAAATTCTTCATTTTATTGATCCAAAACTAGATTTTTGTATTCGCGCCCAAATGCTTGATTTTCTTGACCAAAAACTAGATTTTTGTTTTCGCGACCAAATGCGTGATTTTCTTGATCCAAAACTTGATTTTTGTTTTCGCGACCAAATTCCTCATTTTCTTGACCAAAAACTAGATTTTTGTATTTGCGACCAAATGCTTGATTTTCCTGATCCAAAACTAGATTTTTGTATTCGCGCCCAAATGCTTGATTTTATTGATCCAAAACTAGATTTTTGTATTCGCGACCTAATTCTTGATTTTATTGATCCAAAACTAGATTTTTGTATTCGCGACCAAATTCTTGATTTTCTTGACCAAAAACTAGATTTTTGTATTCGCGACCAAATTCTTGATTTTATTGATCCAAAACTAGATTTTTGTATTCGCGACCAAATTCTTGATTTTCGTGATCCAAAACTAGATTTTTGTATTCGCGACCAAATTCTTAATTTTATTGATCCAAAACTAGATTTTTGTATTCGCTACCAAATTCTTGATTTTCTTGACCAAAAACTAGATTTTTGTTTTCGCGACCAAATTCTTGATTTTCTTGATCCAAAACAAGATTTTTGTATTCGCGACCAAATTCATAATTTTCTTGACAAAAAACTAGATTTTGGTTTTCGCGACCAAATTCTTGATTTTCTTGATCCAAAACTACCTTTTTGTATTCGCGTCCAAATGCTTGATTTTCTTGACCAAAAACTAGATTTTTGTTTTCGCGACCAAATGCGTGATTTTCTTGATCCAAAACTTGATTTTTGTTGTCGCGACCAAATTCATGATTTTCTTGACCAAAAACTAGGTTTTTGTATTCGCGACCAAATGCTTGATTTTCTTGATCCAAAACTAGATTTTTGTATTCGCGACCAAATTCTTGATTTTATTGATCCCAAACTAGATTTTTGTATTCGCGACCAAATTCTTGATTTTCTTGACCAAAAACTAGATTTTTGTATTCGCGACCAAATTCTTGATTTTATTGATCCAAAACTAGATTTTTGTATTCGCGACCAAATTCTTGATTTTCTTGATCCAAAACTAGATTTTTGTATTCGCGACCCAATTCTTGATTTTAGTGATCCAAAACTAGATTTTTTGTATCCGCGACCAAATTCTTCATTTTATTGATCCAAAACTAGATTTTTGTATTCGCGCCCAAATGCTTGATTTTCTTGACCAAAAACTAGATTTTTGTTTTCGCGACCAAATGCGTGATTTTCTTGATCCAAAACTTGATTTTTGTTTTCGCGACCAAATTCATCATTTTCTTGACCAAAAACTAGATTTTTGTATTTGCGACCAAATGCTTGATTTTCCTGATCCAAAACTAGATTTTTGTATTCGCGCCCAAATGCTTGATTTTATTGATCCAAAACTAGATTTTTGTATTCGCGACCTAATTCTTGATTTTATTGATCCAAAACTAGATTTTTGTATTCGCGACCAAATTCTTGATTTTCTTGACCAAAAACTAGATTTTTGTATTCGCGACCAAATTCTTGATTTTATTGATCCAAAACTAGATTTTTGTATTCGCGACCAAATTCTTGATTTTCGTGATCCAAAACTAGATTTTTGTATTCGCGACCAAATTCTTAATTTTATTGATCCAAAACTAGATTTTTGTATTCGCTACCAAATTCTTGATTTTCTTGACCAAAAACTAGATTTTTGTTTTCGCGACCAAATTCTTGATTTTCTTGATCCAAAACAAGATTTTTGTATTCGCGACCAAATTCATAATTTTCTTGACAAAAAACTAGATTTTGGTTTTCGCGACCAAATTCTTGATTTTCTTGATCCAAAACTACCTTTTTGTATTCGCGTCCAAATGCTTGATTTTCTTGACCAAAAACTAGATTTTTGTTTTCGCGACCAAATGCGTGATTTTCTTGATCCAAAACTTGATTTTTGTTGTCGCGACCAAATTCATGATTTTCTTGACCAAAAACTAGGTTTTTGTATTCACGACCAAATGCTTGATTTTCTTGATCCAAAACTAGATTTTTGTATTCGCGACCAAATTCTTGATTTTATTGATCCCAAACTAGATTTTTGTATTCGCGACCAAATTCTTGATTTTCTTGACCAAAAACTAGATTTTTGTATTCGCGACCAAATTCTTGATTTTATTGATCCAAAACTAGATTTTTGTATTCGCGACCAAATTCTTGATTTTCTTGATCCAAAACTAGATTTTTGTATTCGCGACCCAATTCTTGATTTTAGTGATCCAAAACTAGATTTTTTGTATCCGCGACCAAATTCTTCATTTTATTGATCCAAAACTAGATTTTTGTATTCGCGCCCAAATGCTTGATTTTCTTGACCAAAAACTAGATTTTTGTTTTCGCGACCAAATGCGTGATTTTCTTGATCCAAAACTTGATTTTTGTTTTCGCGACCAAATTCATGATTTTCTAGACCAAAAACTAGATTTTTGTATTTGCGACCAAATGCTTGATTTTCCTGATCCAAAACTAGATTTTTGTATTCGCGCCCAAATGCTTGATTTTATTGATCCAAAACTAGATTTTTGTTTTCGCGACCAAATTCTTGATTTTATTGATCCAAAACTAGATTTTTGTATTCGCGACCAAATTTTTGATTTTCTTGTTCCAAAACTAGGTTTTTCTATCCGCGACCAAATTCTTCATTTTATTGATCCAAAACTAGATTTTTGTATTCGCGCCCAAATGCTTGATTTTCTTGACCAAAAACTAGATTTTTGTTTTCGCGACCAAATGCGTGATTTTCTTGATCCAAAACTTGATTTTTGTTTTCGCGACCTAATTCTTGATTTTATTGATCCAAAACTAGATTTTTGAATTCGCGACCAAATGCGTGATTTTCGTGATCCAAAACTAGATTTTTGTATTCGCGACCAAATTCTTGATTTTCTTGTTCCAAAACTAGATTTTTGTATTCGCGACCAAATTCTTGATTTTATTGATCCAAAACTAGATTTTTGTATTCGCGACCAAATTCTTGATTTTATTGATCCAAAACTAGATTTTTGTATTCGCGACCAAATTCTTGATTTTCTTGACCAAAAACTAGATTTTTGTTTCCGAGACCAAATTCTTGATTTTCTTGTTCCAAAACTAGATTTTTGTATTCGCGACCAAATTCTTGATTTTCTTGATCCAAAACTAGATTTTCTATCCGCGACCAAATTCTTCATTTTATTGATCCAAAACTAGATTTTTGTATTCGCGCACAAATGCTTGATTTTCTTGACCAAAAAC
The DNA here is from genome assembly GCA_037678475.1 of x Bolboschoenoplectus mariqueter. Lineage (NCBI taxonomy): Eukaryota > Viridiplantae > Streptophyta > Magnoliopsida > Poales > Cyperaceae > x Bolboschoenoplectus > x Bolboschoenoplectus mariqueter. Next base: position 2,941,291 of record CM075233.1, on the reverse strand, counting down.
TAGATTTTTGTTTTCGCGACCAAATGCGTGATTTTCTTGATCCAAAACTTGATTTTTGTTTTCGCGACCAAATTCATGATTTTCTTGACCAAAAACTAGATTTTTGTATTTGCGACCAAATACTTGATTTTCTTGATCCAAAACTAGATTTTTGTATTCGCGACCTAATTCTTGATTTTATTGATCCAAAACTAGATTTTTGTATTCGCGACCAAATTCTTGATTTTCTTGACCAAAAACTAGATTTTTGTATTCGCGACCAAATTCTTGATTTTATTGATCCAAAACTAGATTTTTGTATTCGCGACCTAATTCTTGATTTTATTGATCCAAAACTAGATTTTTGTATTCGCGACCAAATTCTTGATTTTCTTGACCAAAAACTAGATTTTTGTATTCGCGACCAAATTCTTGATTTTATTGATCCAAAACTAGATTTTTGTATTCGCGACCAAATGCTTGAATTTCTTGATCCAAAACTAGATTTTTGTATTCGCGACCAAATTCTTGATTTTATTGATCCAAAACTAGATTTTTGTATTCGCGACGAAATTCTTGATTTTCTTGACCAAAAACTAGATTTTTGTATTCGCGACCAAATTCATGATTTTCTGGAGGCAAAAGTAGATTTCTGTTTTCGCGACCAAATTCTTGATTTTCTTGATCCAAAACAAGATTTTTGTATTCGCGACCAAATTCATAATTTTTTGACAAAAAAATAGATTTTTGTTTTCGCGACCAAATGCTTGATTTTCGTGATCCAAAACTAGATTTTTGTATTCGCGACCAAATTCTTGATTTTATTGATCCAAAACTAGATTTTTGTATTCGCGACCTAATTCTTGATTTTATTGATCCAAAACTAGATTTTTGTATTCGCGACCAAATTCTTGATTTTCTTGACCAAAAACTAGATTTTTGTATTCGCGACCAAATTCTTGATTTTATTGATCCAAAACTAGATTTTTGTATTCGCGACCAAATGCTTGAATTTCTTGATCCAAAACTAGATTTTTGTATTCGCGACCAAATTCTTGATTTTATTGATCCAAAACTAGATTTTTGTATTCGCGACGAAATTCTTGATTTTCTTGACCAAAAACTAGATTTTTGTATTCGCGACCAAATTCATGATTTTCTGGAGGCAAAAGTAGATTTCTGTTTTCGCGACCAAATTCTTGATTTTCTTGATCCAAAACAAGATTTTTGTATTCGCGACCAAATTCATAATTTTTTGACAAAAAAATAGATTTTTGTTTTCGCGACCAAATGCGTGATTTTCTTGATCCAAAACTTGATTTTTGTTGTCGCGACCAAATTCATGATTTTCTTGACCAAAAACTAGGTTTTTGTATTCGCGACCAAATGCTTGATTTTCTTGATCCAAAACTAGATTTTTGTATTCGCGACCAAATTCTTGATTTTATTGATCCCAAACTAGATTTTTGTATTCGCGACCAAATTCTTGATTTTCTTGACCAAAAACTAGATTTTTGTATTCGCGACCAAATTCTTGATTTTATTGATCCAAAACTAGATTTTTGTATTCGCGACCAAATTCTTGATTTTCTTGATCCAAAACTAGATTTTTGTATTCGCGACCCAATTCTTGATTTTAGTGATCCAAAACTAGATTTTTTGTATCCGCGACCAAATTCTTCATTTTATTGATCCAAAACTAGATTTTTGTATTCGCGCCCAAATGCTTGATTTTCTTGACCAAAAACTAGATTTTTGTTTTCGCGACCAAATGCGTGATTTTCTTGATCCAAAACTTGATTTTTGTTTTCGCGACCAAATTCATGATTTTCTAGACCAAAAACTAGATTTTTGTATTTGCGACCAAATGCTTGATTTTCCTGATCCAAAACTAGATTTTTGTATTCGCGCCCAAATGCTTGATTTTATTGATCCAAAACTAGATTTTTGTTTTCGCGACCAAATTCTTGATTTTATTGATCCAAAACTAGATTTTTGTATTCGCGACCAAATTTTTGATTTTCTTGTTCCAAAACTAGGTTTTTCTATCCGCGACCAAATTCTTCATTTTATTGATCCAAAACTAGATTTTTGTATTCGCGCCCAAATGCTTGATTTTCTTGACCAAAAACTAGATTTTTGTTTTCGCGACCAAATGCGTGATTTTCTTGATCCAAAACTTGATTTTTGTTTTCGCGACCTAATTCTTGATTTTATTGATCCAAAACTAGATTTTTGAATTCGCGACCAAATGCGTGATTTTCGTGATCCAAAACTAGATTTTTGTATTCGCGACCAAATTCTTGATTTTCTTGTTCCAAAACTAGATTTTTGTATTCGCGACCAAATTCTTGATTTTATTGATCCAAAACTAGATTTTTGTATTCGCGACCAAATTCTTGATTTTATTGATCCAAAACTAGATTTTTGTATTCGCGACCAAATTCTTGATTTTCTTGACCAAAAACTAGATTTTTGTTTCCGAGACCAAATTCTTGATTTTCTTGTTCCAAAACTAGATTTTTGTATTCGCGACCAAATTCTTGATTTTCTTGATCCAAAACTAGATTTTCTATCCGCGACCAAATTCTTCATTTTATTGATCCAAAACTAGATTTTTGTATTCGCGCACAAATGCTTGATTTTCTTGACCAAAAACTAGATTTTTGTTTTCGCGACCAAATGCGTGATTTTCTTGATCCAAAACTTGATTTTTGTTTTCGCGACCAAATTCATGATTTTCTTGACCAAAAACTAGATTTTTGTATTTGCGACCAAATACTTGATTTTCTTGATCCAAAACTAGATTTTTGTATTCGCGACCTAATTCTTGATTTTATTGATCCAAAACTAGATTTTTGTATTCGCGACCAAATTCTTGATTTTCTTGACCAAAAACTAGATTTTTGTATTCGCGACCAAATTCTTGATTTTATTGATCCAAAACTAGATTTTTGTATTCGCGACCTAATTCTTGATTTTATTGATCCAAAACTAGATTTTTGTATTCGCGACCAAATTCTTGATTTTCTTGACCAAAAACTAGATTTTTGTATTCGCGACCAAATTCTTGATTTTATTGATCCAAAACTAGATTTTTGTATTCGCGACCAAATGCTTGAATTTCTTGATCCAAAACTAGATTTTTGTATTCGCGACCAAATTCTTGATTTTATTGATCCAAAACTAGATTTTTGTATTCGCGACGAAATTCTTGATTTTCTTGACCAAAAACTAGATTTTTGTATTCGCGACCAAATTCATGATTTTCTGGAGGCAAAAGTAGATTTCTGTTTTCGCGACCAAATTCTTGATTTTCTTGATCCAAAACAAGATTTTTGTATTCGCGACCAAATTCATAATTTTTTGACAAAAAAATAGATTTTTGTTTTCGCGACCAAATGCTTGATTTTCGTGATCCAAAACTAGAATTTTGTATTCGCGACCAAATTCTTGATTTTATTGATCCAAAACTAGATTTTTGTATTCGCGACCAAATTTTTGATTTTCTTGACCAAAAACTAGATTTTTGTATTCGCGACCCAATTCTTGATTTTCGTGATCCAAAACTAGATTTTTGTATTCGCGACCAAATTCTTGATTTTCTTGACAAAAAACTAGATTTTTGTTTTCGCGACTAAATTCTTGATTTTCTTGATCCAAAACAAGATTTTTGTATTCGCGACCAAATTCATAATTTTCTTGACAAAAAACTAGATTTTTGTTTTCGCGACCAAATTCTTGATTTTCTTGATCCAAAACTAGATTTTTGTATTCGCGACCAAATTCTTGATTTTCTTGATCCAAAACTAGATTTTTGTATTCGCGACCAAATGCTTGAATTTCTTGATCCAAAACTAGATTTTTGTATTCGCGACCAAATTCTTGATTTTATTGATCCAAAACTAGATTTTTGTATTCGCGACGAAATTCTTGATTTTCTTGACCAAAAACTAGATTTTTGTATTCGCGACCAAATTCATGATTTTCTGGAGGCAAAAGTAGATTTCTGTTTTCGCGACCAAATTCTTGATTTTCTTGATCCAAAACTAGATTTTTGTATTCGCGACCCAATTCTTGATTTTAGTGATCCAAAACTAGATTTTTTGTATCCGCGACCAAATTCTTCATTTTATTGATCCAAAACTAGATTTTTGTATTCGCGCCCAAATGCTTGATTTTCTTGACCAAAAACTAGATTTTTGTTTTCGCGACCAAATGCGTGATTTTCTTGATCCAAAACTTGATTTTTGTTTTCGCGACCAAATTCATCATTTTCTTGACCAAAAACTAGATTTTTGTATTTGCGACCAAATGCTTGATTTTCCTGATCCAAAACTAGATTTTTGTATTCGCGCCCAAATGCTTGATTTTATTGATCCAAAACTAGATTTTTGTATTCGCGACCTAATTCTTGATTTTATTGATCCAAAACTAGATTTTTGTATTCGCGACCAAATTCTTGATTTTCTTGACCAAAAACTAGATTTTTGTATTCGCGACCAAATTCTTGATTTTATTGATCCAAAACTAGATTTTTGTATTCGCGACCAAATTCTTGATTTTCGTGATCCAAAACTAGATTTTTGTATTCGCGACCAAATTCTTAATTTTATTGATCCAAAACTAGATTTTTGTATTCGCTACCAAATTCTTGATTTTCTTGACCAAAAACTAGATTTTTGTTTTCGCGACCAAATTCTTGATTTTCTTGATCCAAAACAAGATTTTTGTATTCGCGACCAAATTCATAATTTTCTTGACAAAAAACTAGATTTTGGTTTTCGCGACCAAATTCTTGATTTTCTTGATCCAAAACTACCTTTTTGTATTCGCGTCCAAATGCTTGATTTTCTTGACCAAAAACTAGATTTTTGTTTTCGCGACCAAATGCGTGATTTTCTTGATCCAAAACTTGATTTTTGTTGTCGCGACCAAATTCATGATTTTCTTGACCAAAAACTAGGTTTTTGTATTCGCGACCAAATGCTTGATTTTCTTGATCCAAAACTAGATTTTTGTATTCGCGACCAAATTCTTGATTTTATTGATCCCAAACTAGATTTTTGTATTCGCGACCAAATTCTTGATTTTCTTGACCAAAAACTAGATTTTTGTATTCGCGACCAAATTCTTGATTTTATTGATCCAAAACTAGATTTTTGTATTCGCGACCAAATTCTTGATTTTCTTGATCCAAAACTAGATTTTTGTATTCGCGACCCAATTCTTGATTTTAGTGATCCAAAACTAGATTTTTTGTATCCGCGACCAAATTCTTCATTTTATTGATCCAAAACTAGATTTTTGTATTCGCGCCCAAATGCTTGATTTTCTTGACCAAAAACTAGATTTTTGTTTTCGCGACCAAATGCGTGATTTTCTTGATCCAAAACTTGATTTTTGTTTTCGCGACCAAATTCATGATTTTCTAGACCAAAAACTAGATTTTTGTATTTGCGACCAAATGCTTGATTTTCCTGATCCAAAACTAGATTTTTGTATTCGCGCCCAAATGCTTGATTTTATTGATCCAAAACTAGATTTTTGTTTTCGCGACCAAATTCTTGATTTTATTGATCCAAAACTAGATTTTTTTATTCGCGACCAAATTTTTGATTTTCTTGTTCCAAAACTAGGTTTTTCTATCCGCGACCAAATTCTTCATTTTATTGATCCAAAACTAGATTTTTGTATTCGCGCCCAAATGCTTGATTTTCTTGACCAAAAACTAGATTTTTGTTTTCGCGACCAAATGCGTGATTTTCTTGATCCAAAACATGATTTTTGTTTTCGCGACCTAATTCTTGATTTTATTGATCCAAAACTAGATTTTTGTATTCGCGACCAAATTCTTGATTTTCTTGATCCAAAACTAGATTTTTGTATTCGCGACCCAATTCTTGATTTTAGTGATCCAAAACTAGATTTTTTGTATCCGCGACCAAATTCTTCATTTTATTGATCCAAAACTAGATTTTTGTATTCGCGCCCAAATGCTTGATTTTCTTGACCAAAAACTAGATTTTTGTTTTCGCGACCAAATGCGTGATTTTCTTGATCCAAAACTTGATTTTTGTTTTCGCGACCAAATTCATGATTTTCTAGACCAAAAACTAGATTTTTGTATTTGCGACCAAATTCTTCATTTTATTGATCCAAAACTAGATTTTTGTATTCGCGCCCAAATGCTTGATTTTATTGATCCAAAACTAGATTTTTGTTTTCGCGACCAAATTCTTGATTTTATTGATCCAAAACTAGATTTTTGTATTCGCGACCAAATTTTTGATTTTCTTGTTCCAAAACTAGGTTTTTCTATCCGCGACCAAATTCTTCATTTTATTGATCCAAAACTAGATTTTTGTATTCGCGCCCAAATGCTTGATTTTCTTGACCAAAAACTAGATTTTTGTTTTCGCGACCAAATGCGTGATTTTCTTGATCCAAAACATGATTTTTGTTTTCGCGACCTAATTCTTGATTTTATTGATCCAAAACTAGATTTTTGAATTCGCGACCAAATGCGTGATTTTCGTGATCCAAAACTAGATTTTTGTATTCGCGACCAAATTCTTGATTTTCTTGTTCCAAAACTAGATTTTTGTATTCGCGACCCAATTCTTGATTTTAGTGATCCAAAACTAGATTTTTTGTATCCGCGACCAAATTCTTCATTTTATTGATCCAAAACTAGATTTTTGTATTCGCGCCCAAATGCTTGATTTTCTTGACCAAAAACTAGATTTTTGTTTTCGCGACCAAATGCGTGATTTTCTTGATCCAAAACTTGATTTTTGTTTTCGCGACCAAATTCATGATTTTCTAGACCAAAAACTAGATTTTTGTATTTGCGACCAAATGCTTGATTTTCCTGATCCAAAACTAGATTTTTGTATTCGCGCCCAAATGCTTGATTTTATTGATCCAAAACTAGATTTTTGTTTTCGCGACCAAATTCTTGATTTTATTGATCCAAAACTAGATTTTTGTATTCGCGACCAAATTTTTGATTTTCTTGTTCCAAAACTAGGTTTTTCTATCCGCGACCAAATTCTTCATTTTATTGATCCAAAACTAGATTTTTGTATTCGCGCCCAAATGCTTGATTTTCTTGACCAAAAACTAGATTTTTGTTTTCGCGACCAAATGCGTGATTTTCTTGATCCAAAACATGATTTTTGTTTTCGCGACCTAATTCTTGATTTTATTGATCCAAAACTAGATTTTTGAATTCGCGACCAAATGCGTGATTTTCGTGATCCAAAACTAGATTTTTGTATTCGCGACCAAATTCTTGATTTTCTTGTTCCAAAACTAGATTTTTGTATTCGCGACCAAATTCTTGATTTTATTGATCCAAAACTAGATTTTTGTATTCGCGACCAAATTCTTGATTTTCTTGACCAAAAACTAGATTTTTGTTTCCGAGACCAAATTCTTGATTTTCTTGTTCCAAAACTAGATTTTTGTATTCGCGACCAAATTCTTGATTTTATTGATCCAAAACTAGATTTTTGTTTTCGCGACCAAATTCTTGATTTTATTGATCCAAAACTAGATTTTTGTATTCGCTACCAAATTCTTGATTTTCTTGACCAAAAACTAGATTTTTGTTTTCGCGACCAAATTCTTGATTTTCTTGATCCAAAACAAGATTTTTGTATTCGCGACCAAATTCATAATTTTCTTGACAAAAAACTAGATTTTGGTTTTCGCGACCAAATTCTTGATTTTCTTGATCCAAAACTACCTTTTTGTATTCGCGTCCAAATGCTTGATTTTCTTGACCAAAAACTAGATTTTTGTTTTCGCGACCAAATGCGTGATTTTCTTGATCCAAAACTTGATTTTTGTTGTCGCGACCAAATTCATGATTTTCTTGACCAAAAACTAGGTTTTTGTATTCGCGACCAAATGCTTGATTTTCTTGATCCAAAACTAGATTTTTGTATTCGCGACCAAATTCTTGATTTTATTGATCCCAAACTAGATTTTTGTATTCGCGACCAAATTCTTGATTTTCTTGACCAAAAACTAGATTTTTGTATTCGCGACCAAATTCTTGATTTTATTGATCCAAAACTAGATTTTTGTATTCGCGACCAAATTCTTGATTTTCTTGATCCAAAACTAGATTTTTGTATTCGCGACCCAATTCTTGATTTTAGTGATCCAAAACTAGATTTTTTGTATCCGCGACCAAATTCTTCATTTTATTGATCCAAAACTAGATTTTTGTATTCGCGCCCAAATGCTTGATTTTCTTGACCAAAAACTAGATTTTTGTTTTCGCGACCAAATGCGTGATTTTCTTGATCCAAAACTTGATTTTTGTTTTCGCGACCAAATTCATGATTTTCTAGACCAAAAACTAGATTTTTGTATTTGCGACCAAATGCTTGATTTTCCTGATCCAAAACTAGATTTTTGTATTCGCGCCCAAATGCTTGATTTTATTGATCCAAAACTAGATTTTTGTTTTCGCGACCAAATTCTTGATTTTATTGATCCAAAACTAGATTTTTGTATTCGCGACCAAATTTTTGATTTTCTTGTTCCAAAACTAGGTTTTTCTATCCGCGACCAAATTCTTCATTTTATTGATCCAAAACTAGATTTTTGTATTCGCGCCCAAATGCTTGATTTTCTTGACCAAAAACTAGATTTTTGTTTTCGCGACCAAATGCGTGATTTTCTTGATCCAAAACTTGATTTTTGTTTTCGCGACCTAATTCTTGATTTTATTGATCCAAAACTAGATTTTTGAATTCGCGACCAAATGCGTGATTTTCGTGATCCAAAACTAGATTTTTGTATTCGCGACCAAATTCTTGATTTTCTTGTTCCAAAACTAGATTTTTGTATTCGCGACCAAATTCTTGATTTTATTGATCCAAAACTAGATTTTTGTATTCGCGACCAAATTCTTGATTTTCTTGACCAAAAACTAGATTTTTGTTTCCGAGACCAAATTCTTGATTTTCTTGTTCCAAAACTAGATTTTTGTATTCGCGACCAAATTCTTGATTTTCTTGATCCAAAACTAGATTTTCTATCCGCGACCAAATTCTTCATTTTATTGATCCAAAACTAGATTTTTGTATTCGCGCACAAATGCTTGATTTTCTTGACCAAAAACTAGATTTTTGTTTTCGCGACCAAATGCGTGATTTTCTTGATCCAAAACTTGATTTTTGTTTTCGCGACCAAATTCATGATTTTCTTGACCAAAAACTAGATTTTAGTATTTGCGACCAAATACTTGATTTTCTTGATCCAAAACTAGATTTTTGTATTCGCGACCTAATTCTTGATTTTATTGATCCAAAACTAGATTTTTGTATTCGCGACCAAATTCTTGATTTTCTTGACCAAAAACTAGATTTTTGTATTCGCGACCAAATTCTTGATTTTATTGATCCAAAACTAGATTTTTGTATTCGCGACCTAATTCTTGATTTTATTGATCCAAAACTAGATTTTTGTATTCGCGACCAAATTCTTGATTTTCTTGACCAAAAACTAGATTTTTGTATTCGCGACCAAATTCTTGATTTTATTGATCCAAAACTAGATTTTTGTATTCGCGACCAAATTCTTGATTTTCGTGATCCAAAACTAGATTTTTCTATTCGCGACCAAATTCTTAATTTTATTGATCCAAAACTAGATTTTTGTATTCGCTACCAAATTCTTGATTTTCTTGACCAAAAACTAGATTTTTGTTTTCGCGACCAAATTCTTGATTTTCTTGATCCAAAACAAGATTTTTGTATTCGCGACCAAATTCATAATTTTCTTGACAAAGAACTAGATTTTGGTTTTCGCGACCAAATTCTTGATTTTCTTGATCCAAAACTACCTTTTTGTATTCGCGTCCAAATGCTTGATTTTCTTGACCAAAAACTAGATTTTTGTTTTCGCGACCAAATGCGTGATTTTCTTGATCCAAAACTTGATTTTTGTTGTCGCGACCAAATTCATGATTTTCTTGACCAAAAACTAGGTTTTTGTATTCGCGACCAAATGCTTGATTTTCTTGATCCAAAACTAGATTTTTGTATTCGCGACCAAATTCTTGATTTTATTGATCCCAAACTAGATTTTTGTATTCGCGACCAAATTTTTGATTTTCTTGTTCCAAAACTAGGTTTTTCTATCCGCGACCAAATTCTTCATTTTATTGATCCAAAACTAGATTTTTGTATTCGCGCCCAAATGCTTGATTTTCTTGACCAAAAACTAGATTTTTGTTTTCGCGACCAAATGCGTGATTTTCTTGATCCAAAACTTGATTTTTGTTTTCGCGACCTAATTCTTGATTTTATTGATCCAAAACTAGATTTTTGAATTCGCGACCAAATGCGTGATTTTCGTGATCCAAAACTAGATTTTTGTATTCGCGACCAAATTCTTGATTTTCTTGTTCCAAAACTAGATTTTTGTATTCGCGACCAAATTCTTGATTTTATTGATCCAAAACTAGATTTTTGTATTCGCGACCAAATTCTTGATTTTCTTGACCAAAAACTAGATTTTTGTTTCCGAGACCAAATTCTTGATTTTCTTGTTCCAAAACTAGATTTTTGTATTCGCGACCAAATTCTTGATTTTCTTGATCCAAAACTAGATTTTCTATCCGCGACCAAATTCTTCATTTTATTGATCCAAAACTAGATTTTTGTATTCGCGCACAAATGCTTGATTTTCTTGACCAAAAACTAGATTTTTGTTTTCGCGACCAAATGCGTGATTTTCTTGATCCAAAACTTGATTTTTGTTTTCGCGACCAAATTCATGATTTTCTTGACCAAAAACTAGATTTTAGTATTTGCGACCAAATACTTGATTTTCTTGATCCAAAACTAGATTTTTGTATTCGCGACCTAATTCTTGATTTTATTGATCCAAAACTAGATTTTTGTATTCGCGACCAAATTCTTGATTTTCTTGACCAAAAACTAGATTTTTGTATTCGCGACCAAATTCTTGATTTTATTGATCCAAAACTAGATTTTTGTATTCGCGACCTAATTCTTGATTTTATTGATCCAAAACTAGATTTTTGTATTCGCGACCAAATTCTTGATTTTCTTGACCAAAAACTAGATTTTTGTATTCGCGACCAAATTCTTGATTTTATTGATCCAAAACTAGATTTTTGTATTCGCGACCAAATTCTTGATTTTCGTGATCCAAAACTAGATTTTTCTATTCGCGACCAAATTCTTAATTTTATTGATCCAAAACTAGATTTTTGTATTCGCGACCAAATTCTTGATTTTCTTGACCAAAAACTAGATTTTTGTATTCGCGACCAAATTCTTGATTTTCTTGATCCAAAACTAGATTTTTGTATTCGCGACCAAATTCTTGATTTTCTTGACCAAAAACTAGATTTTTGTATTCGCGACCCAATTCTTGATTTTCGTGATTCAAAACTAGATTTTTGTATTCGCGACCAAATTCTTGATTTTCTTGACCAAAAACTAGATTTTTGTTTTCACGACCCAATTCTTGATTTTCGTGATGCAAAACTAGATTTTTGTATTCGCGACCAAATTCTTGATTTTCTTGACCAAAAACTAGATTTTTGTTTTCGCGACCAAATTCATGATTTTCTTGATCCAAAAAAAGATTTTTGTGTTCGCGACCAAATTCATAATTTTCTTGACAAAAAACTAGATTTTTGTTTTCGCGACCAAATTCTTGATTTTCTTGATCCAAAACTAGATTTTTGTATTCGCGACCAAATTCTTGATTTTATTGATCCAAAACTAGATTTTTGTATTCGCGACCAAATGCTTGAATTTCTTGATCCAAAACTAGATTTTTGTATTCGCGACCAAATTCTTGATTTTATTGATCCAAAACTAGATTTTTGTATTCGCGACGAAATTCTTGATTTTCTTGACCAAAAACTAGATTTTTGTATTCGCGACCAAATTCATGATTTTCTGGAGGCAAAAGTAGATTTCTGTTTTCGCGACCAAATTCTTGATTTTCTTGATCCAAAACAAGATTTTTGTATTCGCGACCAAATTCATAATTTTTTGACAAAAAAATAGATTTTTGTTTTCGCGACCAAATGCTTGATTTTCGTGATCCAAAACTAGAATTTTGTATTCGCGACCAAATTCTTGATTTTATTGATCCAAAACTAGATTTTTGTATTCGCGACCAAATTTTTGATTTTCTTGACCAAAAACTAGATTTTTGTATTCGCGACCCAATTCTTGATTTTCGTGATCCAAAACTAGATTTTTGTATTCGCGACCAAATTCTTGATTTTCTTGACAAAAAACTAGATTTTTGTTTTCGCGACTAAATTCTTGATTTTCTTGATCCAAAACAAGATTTTTGTATTCGCGACCAAATTCATAATTTTCTTGACAAAAAACTAGATTTTTGTTTTCGCGACCAAATTCTTGATTTTCTTGATCCAAAACTAGATTTTTGTATTCGCGACCAAATTCTTGATTTTCTTGATCCAAAACTAGATTTTTGTATTCGCGACCAAATGCTTGAATTTCTTGATCCAAAACTAGATTTTTGTATTCGCGACCAAATTCTTGATTTTATTGATCCAAAACTAGATTTTTGTATTCGCGACGAAATTCTTGATTTTCTTGACCAAAAACTAGATTTTTGTATTCGCGACCAAATTCATGATTTTCTGGAGGCAAAAGTAGATTTCTGTTTTCGCGACCAAATTCTTGATTTTCTTGATCCAAAACTACCTTTTTGTATTCGCGTCCAAATGCTTGATTTTCTTGACCAAAAACTAGATTTTTGTTTTCGCGACCAAATGCGTGATTTTCTTGATCCAAAACTTGATTTTTGTTGTCGCGACCAAATTCATGATTTTCTTGACCAAAAACTAGGTTTTTGTATTCGCGACCAAATGCTTGATTTTCTTGATCCAAAACTAGATTTTTGTATTCGCGACCAAATTCTTGATTTTATTGATCCCAAACTAGATTTTTGTATTCGCGACCAAATTCTTGATTTTCTTGACCAAAAACTAGATTTTTGTATTCGCGACCAAATTCTTGATTTTCTTGATCCAAAACTAGATTTTTGTATTCGCGACCAAATTCTTGATTTTCTTGACCAAAAACTAGATTTTTGTATTCGCGACCCAATTCTTGATTTTCGTGATTCAAAACTAGATTTTTGTATTCGCGACCAAATTCTTGATTTTCTTGACCAAAATCTAGATTTTTGTTTTCACGACCCAATTCTTGATTTTCGTGATGCAAAACTAGATTTTTGTATTCCCGACCAAATTCTTGATTTTCTTGACCAAAAACTAGATTTTTGTTTTCGCGACCAAATTCATGATTTTCTTGATCCAAAAAAAGATTTTTGTGTTCGCGACCAAATTCATAATTTTCTTGACAAAAAACTAGATTTTTGTTTTCGCGACCAAATTCTTGATTTTCTTGATCCAAAACTAGATTTTTGTATTCGCGACCAAATTCTTGATTTTATTGATCCAAAACTAGATTTTTGTATTCGCGACCAAATGCTTGAATTTCTTGATCCAAAACTAGATTTTTGTATTCGCGACCAAATTCTTGATTTTATTGATCCAAAACTAGATTTTTGTATTCGCGACGAAATTCTTGATTTTCTTGACCAAAAACTAGATTTTTGTATTCGCGACCAAATTCATGATTTTCTGGAGGCAAAAGTAGATTTCTGTTTTCACGACCAAATTCTTGATTTTCTTGATCCAAAACAAGATTTTTGTATTCGCGACCAAATTCATAATTTTTTGACAAAAAAATAGATTTTTGTTTTCGCGACCAAATGCTTGATTTTCGTGATCCAAAACTAGAATTTTGTATTCGCGACCAAATTCTTGATTTTATTGATCCAAAACTAGATTTTTGTATTCGCGACCAAATTTTTGATTTTCTTGACCAAAAACTAGATTTTTGTATTCGCGACCCAATTCTTGATTTTCGTGATCCAAAACTAGATTTTTGTATTCGCGACCAAATTCTTGATTTTCTTGACAAAAAACTAGATTTTTGTTTTCGCGACTAAATTCTTGATTTTCTTGATCCAAAACAAGATTTTTGTATTCGCGACCAAATTCATAATTTTCTTGACAAAAAACTAGATTTTTGTTTTCGCGACCAAATTCTTGATTTTCTTGATCCAAAACTAGATTTTTGTATTCGCGACCAAATTCTTGATTTTCTTGATCCAAAACTAGATTTTTGTATTCGCGACCAAATGCTTGAATTTCTTGATCCAAAACTAGATTTTTGTATTCGCGACCAAATTCTTGATTTTATTGATCCAAAACTAGATTTTTGTATTCGCGACGAAATTCTTGATTTTCTTGACCAAAAACTAGATTTTTGTATTCGCGACCAAATTCATGATTTTCTGGAGGCAAAAGTAGATTTCTGTTTTCGCGACCAAATTCTTGATTTTCTTGATCCAAAACTAGATTTTTGTATTCGCGACCCAATTCTTGATTTTAGTGATCCAAAACTAGATTTTTTGTATCCGCGACCAAATTCTTCATTTTATTGATCCAAAACTAGATTTTTGTATTCGCGCCCAAATGCTTGATTTTCTTGACCAAAAACTAGATTTTTGTTTTCGCGACCAAATGCGTGATTTTCTTGATCCAAAACTTGATTTTTGTTTTCGCGACCAAATTCATCATTTTCTTGACCAAAAACTAGATTTTTGTATTTGCGACCAAATGCTTGATTTTCCTGATCCAAAACTAGATTTTTGTATTCGCGCCCAAATGCTTGATTTTATTGATCCAAAACTAGATTTTTGTATTCGCGACCTAATTCTTGATTTTATTGATCCAAAACTAGATTTTTGTATTCGCGACCAAATTCTTGATTTTCTTGACCAAAAACTAGATTTTTGTATTCGCGACCAAATTCTTGATTTTATTGATCCAAAACTAGATTTTTGTATTCGCGACCAAATTCTTGATTTTCGTGATCCAAAACTAGATTTTTGTATTCGCGACCAAATTCTTAATTTTATTGATCCAAAACTAGATTTTTGTATTCGCTACCAAATTCTTGATTTTCTTGACCAAAAACTAGATTTTTGTTTTCGCGACCAAATTCTTGATTTTCTTGATCCAAAACAAGATTTTTGTATTCGCGACCAAATTCATAATTTTCTTGACAAAAAACTAGATTTTGGTTTTCGCGACCAAATTCTTGATTTTCTTGATCCAAAACTACCTTTTTGTATTCGCGTCCAAATGCTTGATTTTCTTGACCAAAAACTAGATTTTTGTTTTCGCGACCAAATGCGTGATTTTCTTGATCCAAAACTTGATTTTTGTTGTCGCGACCAAATTCATGATTTTCTTGACCAAAAACTAGGTTTTTGTATTCGCGACCAAATGCTTGATTTTCTTGATCCAAAACTAGATTTTTGTATTCGCGACCAAATTCTTGATTTTATTGATCCCAAACTAGATTTTTGTATTCGCGACCAAATTCTTGATTTTCTTGACCAAAAACTAGATTTTTGTATTCGCGACCAAATTCTTGATTTTATTGATCCAAAACTAGATTTTTGTATTCGCGACCAAATTCTTGATTTTCTTGATCCAAAACTAGATTTTTGTATTCGCGACCCAATTCTTGATTTTAGTGATCCAAAACTAGATTTTTTGTATCCGCGACCAAATTCTTCATTTTATTGATCCAAAACTAGATTTTTGTATTCGCGCCCAAATGCTTGATTTTCTTGACCAAAAACTAGATTTTTGTTTTCGCGACCAAATGCGTGATTTTCTTGATCCAAAACTTGATTTTTGTTTTCGCGACCAAATTCATGATTTTCTAGACCAAAAACTAGATTTTTGTATTTGCGACCAAATGCTTGATTTTCCTGATCCAAAACTAGATTTTTGTATTCGCGCCCAAATGCTTGATTTTATTGATCCAAAACTAGATTTTTGTTTTCGCGACCAAATTCTTGATTTTATTGATCCAAAACTAGATTTTTGTATTCGCGACCAAATTTTTGATTTTCTTGTTCCAAAACTAGGTTTTTCTATCCGCGACCAAATTCTTCATTTTATTGATCCAAAACTAGATTTTTGTATTCGCGCCCAATTGCTTGATTTTCTTGACCAAAAACTAGATTTTTGTTTTCGCGACCAAATGCGTGATTTTCTTGATCCAAAACTTGATTTTTGTTTTCGCGACCTAATTCTTGATTTTATTGATCCAAAACTAGATTTTTGAATTCGCGACCAAATGCGTGATTTTCGTGATCCAAAACTAGATTTTTGTATTCGCGACCAAATTCTTGATTTTCTTGTTCCAAAACTAGATTTTTGTATTCGCGACCAAATTCTTGATTTTATTGATCCAAAACTAGATTTTTGTATTCGCGACCAAATTCTTGATTTTCTTGACCAAAAACTAGATTTTTGTTTCCGAGACCAAATTCTTGATTTTCTTGTTCCAAAACTAGATTTTTGTATTCGCGACCAAATTCTTGATTTTCTTGATCCAAAACTAGATTTTCTATCCGCGACCAAATTCTTCATTTTATTGATCCAAAACTAGATTTTTGTATTCGCGCACAAATGCTTGATTTTCTTGACCAAAAACTAGATTTTTGTTTTCGCGACCAAATGCGTGATTTTCTTGATCCAAAACTTGATTTTTGTTTTCGCGACCAAATTCATGATTTTCTTGACCAAAAACTAGATTTTTGTATTTGCGACCAAATACTTGATTTTCTTGATCCAAAACTAGATTTTTGTATTCGCGACCTAATTCTTGATTTTATTGATCCAAAACTAGATTTTTGTATTCGCGACCAAATTCTTGATTTTCTTGACCAAAAACTAGATTTTTGTATTCGCGACCAAATTCTTGATTTTATTGATCAAAAACTAGATTTTTGTATTCGCGACCTAATTCTTGATTTTATTGATCCAAAACTAGATTTTTGTATTCGCGACCAAATTCTTGATTTTCTTGACCAAAAACTAGATTTTTGTATTCGCGACCAAATTCTTGATTTTATTGATCCAAAACTAGATTTTTGTATTCGCGACCAAATTCTTTATTTTCGTGATCCAAAACTAGATTTTTCTATTCGCGACCAAATTCTTAATTTTATTGATCCAAAACTAGATTTTTGTATTCGCTACCAAATTCTTGATTTTCTTGACCGAAAACTAGATTTTTGTTTTCGCGACCAAATTCTTGATTTTCTTGATCCAAAACAAGATTTTTGTATTCGCGACCAAATTCATAATTTTCTTGACAAAGAACTAGATTTTGGTTTTCGCGACCAAATTCTTGATTTTCTTGATCCAAAACTACCTTTTTGTATTCGCGTCCAAATGCTTGATTTTCTTGACCAAAAACTAGATTTTTGTTTTCGCGACCAAATGCGTGATTTTCTTGATCCAAAACTTGATTTTTGTTGTCGCGACCAAATTCATGATTTTCTTGACCAAAAACTAGGTTTTTGTATTCGCGACCAAATGCTTGATTTTCTTGATCCAAAACTAGATTTTTGTATTCGCGACCAAATTCTTGATTTTATTGATCCCAAACTAGATTTTTGTATTCGCGACCAAATTCTTGATTTTCTTGACCAAAAACTAGATTTTTGTATTCGCGACCAAATTCTTGATTTTATTGATCCAAAACTAGATTTTTGTATTCGCGACCAAATTCTTGATTTTCTTGATCCAAAACTAGATTTTTGTATTCGCGACCCAATTCTTGATTTTAGTGATCCAAAACTAGATTTTTTGTATCCGCGACCAAATTCTTCATTTTATTGATCCAAAACTAGATTTTTGTATTCGCGCCCAAATGCTTGATTTTCTTGACCAAAAACTAGATTTTTGTTTTCGCGACCAAATGCGTGATTTTCTTGATCCAAAACTTGATTTTTGTTTTCGCGACCAAATTCATGATTTTCTAGACCAAAAACTAGATTTTTGTATTTGCGACCAAATGCTTGATTTTCCTGATCCAAAACTAGATTTTTGTATTCGCGCCCAAATGCTTGATTTTATTGATCCAAAACTAGATTTTTGTTTTCGCGACCAAATTCTTGATTTTATTGATCCAAAACTAGATTTTTGTATTCGCGACCAAATTTTTGATTTTCTTGTTCCAAAACTGGGTTTTTCTATCCGTGACCAAATTCTTCATTTTATTGATCCAAAACTAGATTTTTGTATTCGCGCCCAAATGCTTGATTTTCTTGACCAAAAACTAGATTTTTGTTTTCGCGACCTAATTCTTGATTTTATTGATCCAAAACTAGATTTTTGAATTCGCGACCAAATGCGTGATTTTCGTGATCCAAAACTAGATTTTTGTATTCGCGACCAAATTCTTGATTTTCTTGTTCCAAAACTAGATTTTTGTATTCGCGACCAAATTCTTGATTTTATTGATCCAAAACTAGATTTTTGTATTCGCGACCAAATTCTTGATTTTCTTGACCAAAAACTAGATTTTTGTTTCCGAGACCAAATTCTTGATTTTCTTGTTCCAAAACTAGATTTTTGTATTCGCGACCAAATTCTTGATTTTCTTGATCCAAAACTAGATTTTCTATCCGCGACCAAATTCTTCATTTTATTGATCCAAAACTAGATTTTTGTATTCGCGCACAAATGCTTGATTTTCTTAACCAAAAACTAGATTTTTGTTTTCGCGACCAAATGCGTGATTTTCTTGATCCAAAACTTGATTTTTGTTTTCGCGACCAAATTCATGATTTTCTTGACCAAAAACTAGATTTTTGTATTTGCGACCAAATACTTGATTTTCTTGATCCAAAACTAGATTTTTGTATTCGCGACCTAATTCTTGATTTTATTGATCCAAAACTAGATTTTTGTATTCGCGACCAAATTCTTGATTTTCTTGACCAAAAACTAGATTTTTGTATTCGCGACCAAATTCTTGATTTTATTGATCCAAAACTAGATTTTTGTATTCGCGACCAAATTCTTGATTTTCTTGATCCAAAACTAGATTTTTGTATTCGCGACCCAATTCTTGATTTTAGTGATCCAAAACTAGATTTTTTGTATCCGCGACCAAATTCTTCATTTTATTGATCCAAAACTAGATTTTTGTATTCGCGCCCAAATGCTTGATTTTCTTGACTAAAAACTAGATTTTTGTTTTCGCGACCAAATGCGTGATTTTCTTGATCCAAAACTTGATTTTTGTTTTCGCGACCAAATTCATGATTTTCTTGACCAAAAACTAGATTTTTGTATTTGCGGCCAAATGCTTGATTTTCCTGATCCAAAACTAGATTTTTGTATTCGCGCCCAAATGCTTGATTTTATTGATCCAAAACTAGATTTTTGTTTTTGCGACCAAATTCTTGATTTTCTTGACCAAAAACTAGATTTTTGTTTTCGCGACCAAATTCTTGATTTTCTTGATCCAAAACAAGATTTTTGTATTCGCGACCAAATTCATAATTTTCTTGACAAAGAACTAGATTTTGGTTTTCGCGACCAAATTCTTGATTTTCTTGATCCAAAACTACCTTTTTGTATTCGCGTCCAAATGCTTGATTTTCTTGACCAAAAACTAGATTTTTGTTTTCGCGACCAAATGCGTGATTTTCTTGATCCAAAACTTGATTTTTGTTGTCGCGACCAAATTCATGATTTTCTTGACCAAAAACTAGGTTTTTGTATTCGCGACCAAATGCTTGATTTTCTTGATCCAAAACTAGATTTTTGTATTCGCGACCAAATTCTTGATTTTATTGATCCCAAACTAGATTTTTGTATTCGCGACCAAATTCTTGATTTTCTTGACCAAAAACTAGATTTTTGTATTCGCGACCAAATTCTTGATTTTATTGATCCAAAACTAGATTTTTGTATTCGCGACCAAATTCTTGATTTTCTTGATCCAAAACTAGATTTTTGTATTCGCGACCCAATTCTTGATTTTAGTGATCCAAAACTAGATTTTTTGTATCCGCGACCAAATTCTTCATTTTATTGATCCAAAACTAGATTTTTGTATTCGCGCCCAAATGCTTGATTTTCTTGACCAAAAACTAGATTTTTGTTTTCGCGACCAAATGCGTGATTTTCTTGATCCAAAACTTGATTTTTGTTTTCGCGACCAAATTCATGATTTTCTAGACCAAAAACTAGATTTTTGTATTTGCGACCAAATGCTTGATTTTCCTGATCCAAAACTAGATTTTTGTATTCGCGCCCAAATGCTTGATTTTATTGATCCAAAACTAGATTTTTGTTTTCGCGACCAAATTCTTGATTTTATTGATCCAAAACTAGATTTTTGTATTCGCGACCAAATTTTTGATTTTCTTGTTCCAAAACTAGGTTTTTCTATCCGCGACCAAATTCTTCATTTTATTGATCCAAAACTAGATTTTTGTATTCGCGCCCAAATGCTTGATTTTCTTGACCAAAAACTAGATTTTTGTTTTCGCGACCAAATGCGTGATTTTCTTGATCCAAAATTGATTTTTGTTTTCGCGACCTAATTCTTGATTTTATTGATCCAAAACTAGATTTTTGAATTCGCGACCAAATGCGTGATTTTCGTGATCCAAAACTAGATTTTTGTATTCGCGACCAAATTCTTGATTTTCTTGTTCCAAAACTAGATTTTTGTATTCGCGACCAAATTCTTGATTTTATTGATCCAAAACTAGATTTTTGTATTCGCGACCAAATTATTGATTTTCTTGACCAAAAACTAGATTTTTGTTTCCGAGACCAAATTCTTGATTTTCTTGTTCCAAAACTAGATTTTTGTATTCGCGACCAAATTCTTGATTTTCTTGATCCAAAACTAGATTTTCTATCCGCGACCAAATTCTTCATTTTATTGATCCAAAACTAGATTTTTGTATTCACGCACAAATGCTTGATTTTCTTAACCAAAAACTAGATTTTTGTTTTCGCGACCAAATGCGTGATTTTCTTGATCCAAAACTTGATTTTTGTTTTCGCGACCAAATTCATGATTTTCTTGACCAAAAACTAGATTTTTGTATTGGCGACCAAATACTTGATTTTCTTGATCCAAAACTAGATTTTTGTATTCGCGACCTAATTCTTGATTTTATTGATCCAAAACTAGATTTTTGTATTCGCGACCAAATTCTTGATTTTCTTGATCCAAAACTAGATTTTTGTATTCGCGACCCAATTCTTGATTTTAGTGATCCAAAACTAGATTTTTGTATTCGCGACCCAATTCTTGATTTTAGTGATCCAAAACTAGATTTTTTGTATCCGCGACCAAATTCTTCATTTTATTGATCCAAAACTAGATTTTTGTATTCGCGCCCAAATGCTTGATTTTCTTGACCAAAAACTAGATTTTTGTTTTCGCGACCAAATGCGTGATTTTCTTGATCCAAAACTTGATTTTTGTTTTCGCGACCAAATTCATGATTTTCTTGACCAAAAACTAGATTTTTGTATTTGCGGCCAAATGCTTGATTTTCCTGATCCAAAACTAGATTTTTGTATTCGCGCCCAAATGCTTGATTTTATTGATCCAAAACTAGATTTTTGTTTTTGCGACCAAATTCTTGATTTTCTTGACCAAAAACTAGATTTTTGTTTTCGCGACCAAATTCTTGATTTTCTTGATCCAAAACAAGATTTTTGTATTCGCGACCAAATTCATAATTTTCTTGACAAAGAACTAGATTTTGGTTTTCGCGACCAAATTCTTGATTTTCTTGATCCAAAACTACCTTTTTGTATTCGCGTCCAAATGCTTGATTTTCTTGACCAAAAACTAGATTTTTGTTTTCGCGACCAAATGCGTGATTTTCTTGATCCAAAACTTGATTTTTGTTGTCGCGACCAAATTCATGATTTTCTTGACCAAAAACTAGGTTTTTGTATTCGCGACCAAATGCTTGATTTTCTTGATCCAAAACTAGATTTTTGTATTCGCGACCAAATTCTTGATTTTATTGATCCCAAACTAGATTTTTGTATTCGCGACCAAATTCTTGATTTTCTTGACCAAAAACTAGATTTTTGTATTCGCGACCAAATTCTTGATTTTATTGATCCAAAACTAGATTTTTGTATTCGCGACCAAATTCTTGATTTTCTTGATCCAAAACTAGATTTTTGTATTCGCGACCCAATTCTTGATTTTAGTGATCCAAAACTAGATTTTTTGTATCCGCGACCAAATTCTTCATTTTATTGATCCAAAACTAGATTTTTGTATTCGCGCCCAAATGCTTGATTTTCTTGACCAAAAACTAGATTTTTGTTTTCGCGACCAAATGCGTGATTTTCTTGATCCAAAACTTGATTTTTGTTTTCGCGACCAAATTCATGATTTTCTAGACCAAAAACTAGATTTTTGTATTTGCGACCAAATGCTTGATTTTCCTGATCCAAAACTAGATTTTTGTATTCGCGCCCAAATGCTTGATTTTATTGATCCAAAACTAGATTTTTGTTTTCGCGACCAAATTCTTGATTTTATTGATCCAAAACTAGATTTTTGTATTCGCGACCAAATTTTTGATTTTCTTGTTCCAAAACTAGGTTTTTCTATCCGCGACCAAATTCTTCATTTTATTGATCCAAAACTAGATTTTTGTATTCGCGCCCAAATGCTTGATTTTCTTGACCAAAAACTAGATTTTTGTTTTCGCGACCAAATGCGTGATTTTCTTGATCCAAAATTGATTTTTGTTTTCGCGACCTAATTCTTGATTTTATTGATCCAAAACTAGATTTTTGAATTCGCGACCAAATGCGTGATTTTCGTGATCCAAAACTAGATTTTTGTATTCGCGACCAAATTCTTGATTTTCTTGTTCCAAAACTAGATTTTTGTATTCGCGACCAAATTCTTGATTTTATTGATCCAAAACTAGATTTTTGTATTCGCGACCAAATTATTGATTTTCTTGACCAAAAACTAGATTTTTGTTTCCGAGACCAAATTCTTGATTTTCTTGTTCCAAAACTAGATTTTTGTATTCGCGACCAAATTCTTGATTTTCTTGATCCAAAACTAGATTTTCTATCCGCGACCAAATTCTTCATTTTATTGATCCAAAACTAGATTTTTGTATTCACGCACAAATGCTTGATTTTCTTAACCAAAAACTAGATTTTTGTTTTCGCGACCAAATGCGTGATTTTCTTGATCCAAAACTTGATTTTTGTTTTCGCGACCAAATTCATGATTTTCTTGACCAAAAACTAGATTTTTGTATTGGCGACCAAATACTTGATTTTCTTGATCCAAAACTAGATTTTTGTATTCGCGACCTAATTCTTGATTTTATTGATCCAAAACTAGATTTTTGTATTCGCGACCAAATTCTTGATTTTCTTGATCCAAAACTAGATTTTTGTATTCGCGACCCAATTCTTGATTTTAGTGATCCAAAACTAGATTTTTGTATTCGCGACCCAATTCTTGATTTTAGTGATCCAAAACTAGATTTTTTGTATCCGCGACCAAATTCTTCATTTTATTGATCCAAAACTAGATTTTTGTATTCGCGCCCAAATGCTTGATTTTCTTGACCAAAAACTAGATTTTTGTTTTCGCGACCAAATGCGTGATTTTCTTGATCCAAAACTTGATTTTTGTTTTCGCGACCAAATTCATGATTTTCTTGACCAAAAACTAGATTTTTGTATTTGCGGCCAAATGCTTGATTTTCCTGATCCAAAACTAGATTTTTGTATTCGCGCCCAAATGCTTGATTTTATTGATCCAAAACTAGATTTTTGCTTTTGCGACCAAATTCTTGATTTTCTTGACCAAAAACTAGATTTTTGTTTTCGCGACCAAATTCTTGATTTTCTTGATCCAAAACAAGATTTTTGTATTCGCGACCAAATTCATAATTTTCTTGACAAAGAACTAGATTTTGGTTTTCGCGACCAAATTCTTGATTTTCTTGATCCAAAACTACCTTTTTGTATTCGCGTCCAAATGCTTGATTTTCTTGACCAAAAACTAGATTTTTGTTTTCGCGACCAAATGCGTGATTTTCTTGATCCAAAACTTGATTTTTGTTGTCGCGACCAAATTCATGATTTTCTTGACCAAAAACTAGGTTTTTGTATTCGCGACCAAATGCTTGATTTTCTTGATCCAAAACTAGATTTTTGTATTCGCGACCAAATTCTTGATTTTATTGATCCCAAACTAGATTTTTGTATTCGCGACCAAATTCTTGATTTTCTTGACCAAAAACTAGATTTTTGTATTCGCGACCAAATTCTTGATTTTATTGATCCAAAACTAGATTTTTGTATTCGCGACCAAATTCTTGATTTTCTTGATCCAAAACTAGATTTTTGTATTCGCGACCCAATTCTTGATTTTAGTGATCCAAAACTAGATTTTTTGTATCCGCGACCAAATTCTTCATTTTATTGATCCAAAACTAGATTTTTGTATTCGCGCCCAAATGCTTGATTTTCTTGACCAAAAACTAGATTTTTGTTTTCGCGACCAAATGCGTGATTTTCTTGATCCAAAACTTGATTTTTGTTTTCGCGACCAAATTCATGATTTTCTAGACCAAAAACTAGATTTTTGTATTTGCGACCAAATGCTTGATTTTCCTGATCCAAAACTAGATTTTTGTATTCGCGCCCAAATGCTTGATTTTATTGATCCAAAACTAGATTTTTGTTTTCGCGACCAAATTCTTGATTTTATTGATCCAAAACTAGATTTTTGTATTCGCGACCAAATTTTTGATTTTCTTGTTCCAAAACTAGGTTTTTCTATCCGCGACCAAATTCTTCATTTTATTGATCCAAAACTAGATTTTTGTATTCGCGCCCAAATGCTTGATTTTCTTGACCAAAAACTAGATTTTTGTTTTCGCGACCAAATGCGTGATTTTCTTGATCCAAAATTGATTTTTGTTTTCGCGACCTAATTCTTGATTTTATTGATCCAAAACTAGATTTTTGAATTCGCGACCAAATGCGTGATTTTCGTGATCCAAAACTAGATTTTTGTATTCGCGACCAAATTCTTGATTTTCTTGTTCCAAAACTAGATTTTTGTATTCGCGACCAAATTCTTGATTTTATTGATCCAAAACTAGATTTTTGTATTCGCGACCAAATTATTGATTTTCTTGACCAAAAACTAGATTTTTGTTTCCGAGACCAAATTCTTGATTTTCTTGTTCCAAAACTAGATTTTTGTATTCGCGACCAAATTCTTGATTTTCTTGATCCAAAACTAGATTTTCTATCCGCGACCAAATTCTTCATTTTATTGATCCAAAACTAGATTTTTGTATTCACGCACAAATGCTTGATTTTCTTAACCAAAAACTAGATTTTTGTTTTCGCGACCAAATGCGTGATTTTCTTGATCCAAAACTTGATTTTTGTTTTCGCGACCAAATTCATGATTTTCTTGACCAAAAACTAGATTTTTGTATTTGCGACCAAATACTTGATTTTCTTGATCCAAAACTAGATTTTTGTATTCGCGACCTAATTCTTGATTTTATTGATCCAAAACTAGATTTTTGTATTCGCGACCAAATTCTTGATTTTCTTGACCAAAAACTAGATTTTTGTATTCGCGACCAAATTCTTGATTTTATTGATCCAAAACTAGATTTTTGTATTCGCGACCAAATTCTTGATTTTCTTGATCCAAAACTAGATTTTTGTATTCGCGACCCAATTCTTGATTTTAGTGATCCAAAACTAGATTTTTTGTATCCGCGACCAAATTCTTCATTTTATTGATCCAAAACTAGATTTTTGTATTCGCGCCCAAATGCTTGATTTTCTTGACCAAAAACTAGATTTTTGTTTTCGCGACCAAATGCGTGATTTTCTTGATCCAAAACTTGATTTTTGTTTTCGCGACCAAATTCATGATTTTCTTGACCAAAAACTAGATTTTTGTATTTGCGGCCAAATGCTTGATTTTCCTGATCCAAAACTAGATTTTTGTATTCGCGCCCAAATGCTTGATTTTATTGATCCAAAACTAGATTTTTGTTTTTGCGACCAAATTCTTGATTTTATTGATCCAAAACTAGATTTTTGTATTCGCGACCAAATTTTTGATTTTCTTGTTCCAAAACTAGGTTTTTCTATCCGCGACCAAATTCTTTATTTTATTGATCCAAAACTAGATTTTTGTATTCGCGCCCAAATGCTTGATTTTCTTGACCAAAAACTAGATTTTTGTTTTCGCGACCAAATGCGTGTTTTTCTTGATCCAAAACTTGATTTTTGTTTTCGCGACCTAATTCTTGATTTTATTGATCCAAAACTAGATTTTTGAATTCGCGACCAAATGCGTGATTTTCGTGATCCAAAACTAGATTTTTTTAATCGCGACCAAATGCTTGATTTTCGTGATCCAAAACTAGATTTTTGTATTCGCGACCAAATTCTTGATTTTCTTGTTCCAAAACTAGATTTTTGTATTCGCGACCAAATTCTTGATTTTATTGATCCAAAACTAGATTTTTGTATTCGCGACCAAATTCTTGATTTTCTTGACCAAAAACTAGATTTTTGTTTCCGAGACCAAATTCTTGATTTTCTTGTTCCAAAACTAGATTTTTGTATTCGCGACCAAATTCTTGATTTTCTTGATCCAAAACTAGATTTTCTATCCGCGACCAAATTCTTCATTTTATTGATCCAAAACTAGATTTTTGTATTCGCGCACAAATGCTTGATTTTCTTGACCAAAAACTAGATTTTTGTTTTCGCGACCAAATGCGTGATTTTCTTGATCCAAAACTTGATTTTTGTTTTCGCGACCAAATTCATGATTTTCTTGACCAAAAACTAGATTTTTGTATTTGCGACCAAATACTTGATTTTCTTGATCCAAAACTAGATTTTTGTATTCTCGACCTAAATCTTGATTTTATTGATCCAAAACTAGATTTTTGTATTCGCGACCAAATTCTTGATTTTCTTGACCAAAAACTAGATTTTTGTATTCGCGACCAAATTCTTGATTTTATTGATCCAAAACTAGATTTTTGTATTCGCGACCAAATTCTTGATTTTCGTGATCCAAAACTAGATTTTTGTATTCGCGACCAAATTCTTAATTTTATTGATCCAAAACTAGATTTTTGTATTCGCTACCAAATTCTTGATTTTCTTGACCAAAAACTAGATTTTTGTTTTCGCGACCAAATTCTTGATTTTCTTGATCCAAAACAAGATTTTTGTATTCGCGACCAAATTCATAATTTTCTTGACAAAAAACTAGATTTTTGTTTTCGCGACCAAATTCTTGATTTTCTTGATCCAAAACTAGATTTTTGTATTCGCGTCCAAATGCTTGATTTTCTTGACCAAAAACTAGATTTTTGTTTTCGCGACCAAATGCGTGATTTTCTTGACCAAAAACTAGATTTTTGTATTCGCGACCAAATTCTTGATTTTATTGATCCAAAACTAGATTTTTGTATTCGCGACCAAATTTTTGATTTTCTTGTTCCAAAACTAGGTTTTTCTATCCGCGACCAAATTCTTCATTTTATTGATCCAAAACTAGATTTTTGTATTCGCGCCCAAATGCTTGATTTTCTTGACCAAAAACTAGATTTTTGTTTTCGCGACCAAATGCGTGATTTTCTTGATCCAAAACTTGATTTTTGTTTTCGCGACCTAATTCTTGATTTTATTGATCCAAAACTAGATTTTTGAATTCGCGACCAAATGCGTGATTTTCGTGATCCAAAACTAGATTTTTGTAATCGCGACCAAATGCTTGATTTTCGTGATCCAAAACTAGATTTTTGTATTCGCGACCAAATTCTTGATTTTCTTGTTCCAAAACTAGATTTTTGTATTCGCGACCAAATTCTTGATTTTCTTGACCAAAAACTAGATTTTTGTTTCCGAGACCAAATTCTTGATTTTCTTGTTCCAAAACTAGATTTTTGTATTCGCGACCAAATTCTTGATTTTCTTGATCCAAAACTAGATTTTCTATCCGCGACCAAATTCTTCATTTTATTGATCCAAAACTAGATTTTTGTATTCGCGCACAAATGCTTGATTTTCTTGACCAAAAACTAGATTTTTGTTTTCGCGACCAAATGCGTGATTTTCTTTATCCAAAACTTGATTTTTGTTTTCGCGACCAAATTCATGATTTTCTTGACCAAAAACTAGATTTTTGTATTTGCGACCAAATACTTGATTTTCTTGATCCAAAACTAGATTTTTGTATTCGCGACCTAATTCTTGATTTTATTGATCCAAAACTAGATTTTTGTATTCGCGACCAAATTCTTGATTTTCTTGACCAAAAACTAGATTTTTGTATTCGCGACCAAATTCTTGATTTTATTGATCCAAAACTAGATTTTTGTATTCGCGACCAAATTTTTGATTTTCTTGTTCCAAAACTAGGTTTTTCTATCCGCGACCAAATTCTTCATTTTATTGATCCAAAACTAGATTTTTGTATTCGCGCCCAAATGCTTGATTTTCTTGACCAAAAACTAGATTTTTGTTTTCGCGACCAAATGCGTGATTTTCTTGATCCAAAACTTGATTTTTGTTTTCGCGACCTAATTCTTGATTTTATTGATCCAAAACTAGATTTTTGAATTCGCGACCAAATGCGTGATTTTCGTGATCCAAAACTAGATTTTTGTATTCGCGACCAAATTCTTGATTTTCTTGTTCCAAAACTAGATTTTTGTATTCGCGACCAAATTCTTGATTTTATTGATCCAAAACTAGATTTTTGTATTCGCGACCAAATTCTTGATTTTCTTGACCAAAAACTAGATTTTTGTTTCCGAGACCAAATTCTTGATTTTCTTGTTCCAAAACTAGATTTTTGTATTCGCGACCAAATTCTTGATTTTCTTGATCCAAAACTAGATTTTCTATCCGCGACCAAATTCTTCATTTTATTGATCCAAAACTAGATTTTTCTATTCGCGCACAAATGCTTGATTTTCTTGACCAAAAACTAGATTTTTGTTTTCGCGACCAAATGCGTGATTTTCTTGATCCAAAACTTGATTTTTGTTTTCGCGACCAAATTCATGATTTTCTTGACCAAAAACTAGATTTTTGTATTTGCGACCAAATACTTGATTTTCTTGATCCAAAACTAGATTTTTGTATTCGCGACCTAATTCTTGATTTTATTGATCCAAAACTAGATTTTTGTATTCGCGACCAAATTCTTGATTTTCTTGACCAAAAACTAGATTTTTGTATTCGCGACCAAATTCTTGATTTTATTGATCCAAAACTAGATTTTTGTATTCGCGACCAAATTCTTGATTTTCTTGATCCAAAACTAGATTTTTGTATTCGCGACCCAATTCTTGATTTTAGTGATCCAAAACTAGATTTTTTGTATCCGCGACCAAATTCTTCATTTTATTGATCCAAAACTAGATTTTTGTATTCGCGCCCAAATGCTTGATTTTCTTGACCAAAAACTAGATTTTTGTTTTCGCGACCAAATGCGTGATTTTCTTGATCCAAAACTTGATTTTTGTTTTCGCGACCAAATTCATGATTTTCTTGACCAAAAACTAGATTTTTGTATTTGCGGCCAAATGCTTGATTTTCCTGATCCAAAA
The DNA here is from genome assembly GCA_037678475.1 of x Bolboschoenoplectus mariqueter. NCBI lineage: Eukaryota > Viridiplantae > Streptophyta > Magnoliopsida > Poales > Cyperaceae > x Bolboschoenoplectus > x Bolboschoenoplectus mariqueter. The sequence continues at coordinate 2,911,678 of CM075233.1, read as the reverse complement.
CTAGATTTTTGTATTCGCGCCCAAATGCTTGATTTTATTGATCCAAAACTAGATTTTTGTTTTTGCGACCAAATTCTTGATTTTATTGATCCAAAACTAGATTTTTGTATTCGCGACCAAATTTTTGATTTTCTTGTTCCAAAACTAGGTTTTTCTATCCGCGACCAAATTCTTCATTTTATTGATCCAAAACTAGATTTTTGTATTCGCGCCCAAATGCTTGATTTTCTTGACCAAAAACTAGATTTTTGTATTCGCGACCAAATGCGTGATTTTCTTGATCCAAAACTTGATTTTTGTTTTCGCGACCTAATTCTTGATTTTATTGATCCAAAACTAGATTTTTGAATTCGCGACCAAATGCGTCATTTTCGTGATCCAAAACTAGATTTTTTTAATCGCGACCAAATGCTTGATTTTCGTGATCCAAAACTAGATTTTTGTATTCGCGACCAAATTCTTGATTTTCTTGTTCCAAAACTAGATTTTTGTATTCGCGACCAAATTCTTGATTTTATTGATCCAAAACTAGATTTTTGTATTCGCGACCAAATTCTTGATTTTCTTGACCAAAAACTAGATTTTTGTTTCCGAGACCAAATTCTTGATTTTCTTGTTCCAGAACTAGATTTTTGTATTCGCGACCAAACTCTTGATTTTCTTGATCCAAAACTAGATTTTTTGTATCCGCGACCAAATTCTTCATTTTATTGATCCAAAACTAGATTTTTGTATTCGCGCCCAAATGCTTGATTTTCTTGACCAAAAACTAGATTTTTGTTTTCGCGACCAAATGCGTGATTTTCTTGATCCAAAACTTGATTTTTGTTTTCGCGACCAAATTCATGATTTTCTTGACCAAAAACTAGATTTTTGTATTTGCTGCCAAATGCTTGATTTTCCTGATCCAAAACTAGATTTTTGTATTCGCGCCCAAATGCTTGATTTTATTGATCCAAAACTAGATTTTTGTTTTTGCGACCAAATTCTTGATTTTATTGATTCAAAACTAGATTTTTGTATTCGCGACCAAATTTTTGATTTTCTTGTTCCAAAACTAGGTTTTTCTATCCGCGCCCAAATTCTTTATTTTATTGATCCAAAACTAGATTTTTGTATTCGCGCCCAAATGCTTGATTTTCTTGACCAAAAACTAGATTTTTGTTTTCGCGACCAAATGCGTGTTTTTCTTGATCCAAAACTTGATTTTTGTTTTCGCGACCTAATTCTTGATTTTATTGATCCAAAACTAGATTTTTGAATTCGCGACCAAATGCGTGATTTTCGTGATCCAAAACTAGATTTTTTTAATCGCGACCAAATGCTTGATTTTCATGATCCAAAACTAGATTTTTGTATTCGCGACCAAATTCTTGATTTTCTTGTTCCAAAACTAGATTTTTGTATTCGCGACCAAATTCTTGATTTTATTGATCCAAAACTAGATTTTTGTATTCGCGACCAAATTCTTGATTTTCTTGACCAAAAACTAGATTTTTGTTTCCGAGACCAAATTCTTGATTTTCTTGTTCCAAAACTAGATTTTTGTATTCGCGACCAAATTCTTGATTTTCTTGATCCAAAACTAGATTTTCTATCCGCGACCAAATTCTTCATTTTATTGATCCAAAACTAGATTTTTGTATTCGCGCACAAATGCTTGATTTTCTTGACCAAAAACTAGATTTTTGTTTTCGCGACCAAATGCGTGATTTTCTTGATCCAAAACTTGATTTTTGTTTTCGCGACCAAATTCATGATTTTCTTGACCAAAAACTAGATTTTTGTATTTGCGACCAAATACTTGATTTTCTTGATCCAAAACTAGATTTTTGTATTCGCGACCTAATTCTTGATTTTATTGATCCAAAACTAGATTTTTGTATTCGCGACCAAATTCTTAATTTTCTTGACCAAAAACTAGATTTTTGTATTCGCGACCAAATTCTTGATTTTATTGATCCAAAACTAGATTTTTGTATTCGCGACCAAATTCTTGATTTTCGTGATCCAAAACTAGATTTTTGTATTCGCGACCAAATTCTTAATTTTATTGATCCAAAACTAGATTTTTGTATTCGCTACCAAATTCTTGATTTTCTTGACCAAAAACTAGATTTTTGTTTTCGCGACCAAATTCTTGATTTTCTTGATCCAAAACAAGATTTTTGTATTCGCGACCAAATTCATAATTTTCTTGACAAAAAACTAGATTTTTGTCTTCGCGACCAAATTCTTGATTTTCTTGATCCAAAACTAGATTTTTGTATTCGCGTCCAAATGCTTGATTTTCTTGACCAAAAACTAGATTTTTGTTTTCGCGACCAAATGCGTGATTTTCTTGATCCAAAACTTGATTTTTGTTGTCGCGACCAAATTCATGATTTTCTTGACCAAAAACTAGGTTTTTGTATTCGCGACCAAATTCTTGATTTTATTGATCCAAAACTAGATTTTTGTATTCGCGACCAAATTCTTGATTTTCTTGACCAAAAACTAGATTTTTGTTTCCGAGACCAAATTCTTGATTTTCTTGTTCCAAAACTAGATTTTTGTATTCGCGACCAAATTCTTGATTTTCTTGATCCAAAACTAGATTTTCTATCCGCGACCAAATTCTTCATTTTATTGATCCAAAACTAGATTTTTGTATTCGCGCACAAATGCTTGATTTTCTTGACCAAAAACTAGATTTTTGTTTTCGCGACCAAATGCGTGATTTTCTTTATCCAAAACTTGATTTTTGTTTTCGCGACCAAATTCATGATTTTCTTGACCAAAAACTAGATTTTTGTATTTGCGACCAAATACTTGATTTTCTTGATCCAAAACTAGATTTTTGTATTCGCGACCAAATTCTTGATTTTCTTGACCAAAAACTAGATTTTTGTATTCGCGACCAAATTCTTGATTTTATTGATCCAAAACTAGATTTTTGTATTCGCGACCAAATTTTTGATTTTCTTGTTCCAAAACTAGGTTTTTCTATCCGCGACCAAATTCTTCATTTTATTGATCCAAAACTAGATTTTTGTATTCGCGCCCAAATGCTTGATTTTCTTGACCAAAAACTAGATTTTTGTTTTCGCGACCAAATGCGTGATTTTCTTGATCCAAAACTTGATTTTTGTTTTCGCGACCTAATTCTTGATTTTATTGATCCAAAACTAGATTTTTGAATTCGCGACCAAATGCGTGATTTTCGTGATCCAAAACTAGATTTTTGTAATCGCGACCAAATGCTTGATTTTCCTGATCCAAAACTAGATTTTTGTATTCGCGCCCAAATGCTTGATTTTATTGATCCAAAACTAGATTTTTGTTTTTGCGACCAAATTCTTGATTTTATTGATCCAAAACTAGATTTTTGTATTCGCGACCAAATTTTTGATTTTCTTGTTCCAAAACTAGGTTTTTCTATCCGCGCCCAAATTCTTTATTTTATTGATCCAAAACTAGATTTTTGTATTCGCGCCCAAATGCTTGATTTTCTTGACCAAAAACTAGATTTTTGTTTTCGCGACCAAATGCGTGTTTTTCTTGATCCAAAACTTGATTTTTGTTTTCGCGACCTAATTCTTGATTTTATTGATCCAAAACTAGATTTTTGAATTCGCGACCAAATGCGTGATTTTCGTGATCCAAAACTAGATTTTTTTAATCGCGACCAAATGCTTGATTTTCATGATCCAAAACTAGATTTTTGTATTCGCGACCAAATTCTTGATTTTCTTGTTCCAAAACTAGATTTTTGTATTCGCGACCAAATTCTTGATTTTATTGATCCAAAACTAGATTTTTGTATTCGCGACCAAATTCTTGATTTTCTTGACCAAAAACTAGATTTTTGTTTCCGAGACCAAATTCTTGATTTTCTTGTTCCAAAACTAGATTTTTGTATTCGCGACCAAATTCTTGATTTTCTTGATCCAAAACTAGATTTTCTATCCGCGACCAAATTCTTCATTTTATTGATCCAAAACTAGATTTTTGTATTCGCGCACAAATGCTTGATTTTCTTGACCAAAAACTAGATTTTTGTTTTCGCGACCAAATGCGTGATTTTCTTGATCCAAAACTTGATTTTTGTTTTCGCGACCAAATTCATGATTTTCTTGACCAAAAACTAGATTTTTGTATTTGCGACCAAATACTTGATTTTCTTGATCCAAAACTAGATTTTTGTATTCGCGACCTAATTCTTGATTTTATTGATCCAAAACTAGATTTTTGTATTCGCGACCAAATTCTTAATTTTCTTGACCAAAAACTAGATTTTTGTATTCGCGACCAAATTCTTGATTTTATTGATCCAAAACTAGATTTTTGTATTCGCGACCAAATTCTTGATTTTCGTGATCCAAAACTAGATTTTTGTATTCGCGACCAAATTCTTAATTTTATTGATCCAAAACTAGATTTTTGTATTCGCTACCAAATTCTTGATTTTCTTGACCAAAAACTAGATTTTTGTTTTCGCGACCAAATTCTTGATTTTCTTGATCCAAAACAAGATTTTTGTATTCGCGACCAAATTCATAATTTTCTTGACAAAAAACTAGATTTTTGTCTTCGCGACCAAATTCTTGATTTTCTTGATCCAAAACTAGATTTTTGTATTCGCGTCCAAATGCTTGATTTTCTTGACCAAAAACTAGATTTTTGTTTTCGCGACCAAATGCGTGATTTTCTTGATCCAAAACTTGATTTTTGTTGTCGCGACCAAATTCATGATTTTCTTGACCAAAAACTAGGTTTTTGTATTCGCGACCAAATTCTTGATTTTATTGATCCAAAACTAGATTTTTGTATTCGCGACCAAATTCTTGATTTTCTTGACCAAAAACTAGATTTTTGTTTCCGAGACCAAATTCTTGATTTTCTTGTTCCAAAACTAGATTTTTGTATTCGCGACCAAATTCTTGATTTTATTGATCCAAAACTAGATTTTTGTATTCGCGACCAAATTCTTGATTTTCTTGACCAAAAACTAGATTTTTGTTTCCGAGACCAAATTCTTGATTTTCTTGTTCCAAAACTAGATTTTTGTATTCGCGACCAAATTCTTGATTTTCTTGATCCAAAACTAGATTTTCTATCCGCGACCAAATTCTTCATTTTATTGATCCAAAACTAGATTTTTGTATTCGCGCACAAATGCTTGATTTTCTTGACCAAAAACTAGATTTTTGTTTTCGCGACCAAATGCGTGATTTTCTTGATCCAAAACTTGATTTTTGTTTTCGCGACCAAATTCATGATTTTCTTGACCAAAAACTAGATTTTTGTATTTGCGACCAAATACTTGATTTTCTTGATCCAAAACTAGATTTTTGTATTCGCGACCTAATTCTTGATTTTATTGATCCAAAACTAGATTTTTGTATTCGCGACCAAATTCTTAATTTTCTTGACCAAAAACTAGATTTTTGTATTCGCGACCAAATTCTTGATTTTATTGATCCAAAACTAGATTTTTGTATTCGCGACCAAATTCTTGATTTTCGTGATCCAAAACTAGATTTTTGTATTCGCGACCAAATTCTTAATTTTATTGATCCAAAACTAGATTTTTGTATTCGCTACCAAATTCTTGATTTTCTTGACCAAAAACTAGATTTTTGTTTTCGCGACCAAATTCTTGATTTTCTTGATCCAAAACAAGATTTTTGTATTCGCGACCAAATTCATAATTTTCTTGACAAAAAACTAGATTTTTGTCTTCGCGACCAAATTCTTGATTTTCTTGATCCAAAACTAGATTTTTGTATTCGCGTCCAAATGCTTGATTTTCTTGACCAAAAACTAGATTTTTGTTTTCGCGACCAAATGCGTGATTTTCTTGATCCAAAACTTGATTTTTGTTGTCGCGACCAAATTCATGATTTTCTTGACCAAAAACTAGGTTTTTGTATTCGCGACCAAATTCTTGATTTTATTGATCCAAAACTAGATTTTTGTATTCGCGACCAAATTCTTGATTTTCTTGACCAAAAACTAGATTTTTGTTTCCGAGACCAAATTCTTGATTTTCTTGTTCCAAAACTAGATTTTTGTATTCGCGACCAAATTCTTGATTTTCTTGATCCAAAACTAGATTTTCTATCCGCGACCAAATTCTTCATTTTATGGATCCAAAACTAGATTTTTCTATTCGCGCACAAATGCTTGATTTTCTTGACCAAAAACTAGATTTTTGTTTTCGCGACCAAATGCGTGATTTTCTTGATCCAAAACTTGATTTTTGTTTTCGCGACCAAATTCATGATTTTCTTGACCAAAAACTAGATTTTTGTATTTGCGACCAAATACTTGATTTTCTTGATCCAAAACTAGATTTTTGTATTCGCGACCTAATTCTTGATTTTATTGATCCAAAACTAGATTTTTGTATTCGCGACCAAATTCTTGATTTTCTTGATCCAAAACTAGATTTTTGTGTATTCGCGACCAAATTCTTTATTTTATTGATCCAAAACTAGATTTTTGTATTCGCGAACAAATTCTTGATTTTCTTGACCAAAAACTAGATTTTTGTTTTCGCGACCAAATTCTTGATTTTCTTGATCCAAAACTAGATTTTTGTATTCGCGACCAAATTCTTGATTTTCTTGATCCAAAACTAGATTTTCTATCCGCGACCAAATTCTTCATTTTATTGATCCAAAACTAGATTTTTGTATTCGCGCACAAATGCTTGATTTTCTTGACCAAAAACTAGATTTTTGTTTTCGCGACCAAATGCGTGATTTTCTTTATCCAAAACTTGATTTTTGTTTTCGCGACCAAATTCATGATTTTCTTGACCAAAAACTAGATTTTTGTATTTGCGACCAAATACTTGATTTTCTTGATCCAAAACTAGATTTTTGTATTCGCGACCAAATTCTTGATTTTCTTGACCAAAAACTAGATTTTTGTATTCGCGACCAAATTCTTGATTTTATTGATCCAAAACTAGATTTTTGTATTCGCGACCAAATTTTTGATTTTCTTGTTCCAAAACTAGGTTTTTCTATCCGCGACCAAATTCTTGATTTTATTGATCCAAAACTAGATTTTTGTATTCGCGCCCAAATGCTTGATTTTCTTGACCAAAAACTAGATTTTTGTTTTCGCGACCAAATGCGTGATTTTCTTGATCCAAAACTTGATTTTTGTTTTCGCGACCTAATTCTTGATTTTATTGATCCAAAACTAGATTTTTGAATTCGCGACCAAATGCGTGATTTTCGTGATCCAAAACTAGATTTTTGTAATCGCGACCAAATGCTTGATTTTCGTGATCCAAAACTAGATTTTTGTATTCGCGACCAAATTCTTGATTTTCTTGTTCCAAAACTAGATTTTTGTATTCGCGACCAAATTCTTGATTTTATTGATCCAAAACTAGATTTTTGTATTCGCGACCAAATTCTTGATTTTCTTGACCAAAAACTAGATTTTTGTTTCCGAGACCAAATTCTTGATTTTCTTGTTCCAAAACTAGATTTTTGTATTCGCGACCAAATTCTTGATTTTCTTGATCCAAAACTAGATTTTCTATCCGCGACCAAATTCTTCATTTTATGGATCCAAAACTAGATTTTTCTATTCGCGCACAAATGCTTGATTTTCTTGACCAAAAACTAGATTTTTGTTTTCGCGACCAAATGCGTGATTTTCTTGATCCAAAACTTGATTTTTGTTTTCGCGACCAAATTCATGATTTTCTTGACCAAAAACTAGATTTTTGTATTTGCGACCAAATACTTGATTTTCTTGATCCAAAACTAGATTTTTGTATTCGCGACCTAATTCTTGATTTTATTGATCCAAAACTAGATTTTTGTATTCGCGACCAAATTCTTGATTTTCTTGACCAAAAACTAGATTTTTGTATTCGCGACCAAATTCTTGATTTTATTGATCCAAAACTAGATTTTTGTATTCGCGACCAAATTCTTGATTTTCTTGATCCAAAACTAGATTTTTGTATTCGCGACCCAATTCTTGATTTTAGTGATCCAAAACTAGATTTTTTGTATCCGCGACCAAATTCTTCATTTTATTGATCCAAAACTAGATTTTTGTATTCGCGCCCAAATGCTTGATTTTCTTGACCAAAAACTAGATTTTTGTTTTCGCGACCAAATGCGTGATTTTCTTGATCCAAAACTTGATTTTTGTTTTCGCGACCAAATTCATGATTTTCTTGACGAAAAACTAGATTTTTGTATTTGCGGCCAAATGCTTGATTTTCCTGATCCAAAACTAGATTTTTGTATTCGTGCCCAAATGCTTGATTTTATTGATCCAAAACTAGATTTTTGTTTTTGCGACCAAATTCTTGATTTTATTGATCCAAAACTAGATTTTTGTATTCGCGACCAAATTTTTGATTTTCTTGTTCCAAAACTAGGTTTTTCTATCCGCGACCAAATTCTTCATTTTATTGATCCAAAACTAGATTTTTGTATTCGCGACCAAATTTTTGATTTTCTTGTTCCAAAACTAGGTTTTTCTATCCGCGACCAAATTCTTCATTTTATTGACCAAAAACTAGATTTTTGTTTTCGCGACCAAATGCGTGTTTTTCTTGATCCAAAACTTGATTTTTGTTTTCGCGACCTAATTCTTGATTTTATTGATCCAAAACTAGATTTTTGAATTCGCGACCAAATGCGTGATTTTCGTGATCCAAAACTAGATTTTTTTAATCGCGACCAAATGCTTGATTTTCATGATCCAAAACTAGATTTTTGTATTCGCGACCAAATTCTTGATTTTCTTGTTCCAAAACTAGATTTTTGTATTCGCGACCAAATTCTTGATTTTATTGATCCAAAACTAGATTTTTGTATTCGCGACCAAATTCTTGATTTTCTTGACCAAAAACTAGATTTTTGTTTCCGAGACCAAATTCTTGATTTTCTTGTTCCAAAACTAGATTTTTGTATTCGCGACCAAATTCTTGATTTTCTTGATCCAAAACTAGATTTTCTATCCGCGACCAAATTCTTCATTTTATTGATCCAAAACTAGATTTTTGTATTCGCGCACAAATGCTTGATTTTCTTGACCAAAAACTAGATTTTTGTTTTCGCGACCAAATGCGTGATTTTCTTGATCCAAAACTTGATTTTTGTTTTCGCGACCAAATTCATGATTTTCTTGACCAAAAACTAGATTTTTGTATTTGCGACCAAATACTTGATTTTCTTGATCCAAAACTAGATTTTTGTATTCGCGACCTAATTCTTGATTTTATTGATCCAAAACTAGATTTTTGTATTCGCGACCAAATTCTTGATTTTCTTGACCAAAAACTAGATTTTTGTATTCGCGACCAAATTCTTGATTTTATTGATCCAAAACTAGATTTTTGCATTCGCGACCAAATTCTTGATTTTCTTGTTCCAAAACTAGGTTTTTCTATCCGCGACCAAATTCTTCATTTTATTGATCCAAAACTAGATTTTTGTATTCGCGCCCAAATGCTTGATTTTCTTGACCAAAAACTAGATTTTTGTTTTCGCGACCAAATGCGTGATTTTCTTGATCCAAAACTTGATTTTTGTATTCGCGACCAAATTCATAATTTTCTTGACAAAAAACTAGATTTTTGTCTTCGCGACCAAATTCTTGATTTTCTTGATCCAAAACTAGATTTTTGTATTCGCGACCTAATTCTTGATTTTATTGATCCAAAACTAGATTTTTGTATTCGCGACCAAATTCTTGATTTTCTTGACCAAAAACTAGATTTTTGTATTCGCGACCAAATTCTTGATTTAATTGATCCAAAACTAGATTTTTGTATTCGCGACCAAATTTTTGATTTTCTTGTTCCAAAACTAGGTTTTTCTATCCGCGACCAAATTCTTCATTTTATTGATCCAAAACTAGATTTTTGTATTCGCGCCCAAATGCTTGATTTTCTTGACCAAAAACTAGATTTTTGTTTTCGCGACCAAATGCGTGATTTTCTTGATCCAAAACTTGATTTTTGTTTTCGCGACCTAATTCTTGATTTTATTGATCCAAAACTAGATTTTTGAATTCGCGACCAAATGCGTGATTTTCGTGATCCAAAACTAGATTTTTGTAATCGCGACCAAATGCTTGATTTTCGTGATCCAAAACTAGATTTTTGTATTCGCGACCAAATTCTTGATTTTCTTGTTCCAAAACTAGATTTTTGTATTCGCGACCAAATTCTTGATTTTATTGATCCAAAACTAGATTTTTGTATTCGCGACCAAATTCTTGATTTTCTTGACCAAAAACTAGATTTTTGTTTCCGAGACCAAATTCTTGATTTTCTTGTTCCAAAACTAGATTTTTGTATTCGCGACCAAATTCTTGATTTTCTTGATCCAAAACTAGATTTTCTATCCGCGACCAAATTCTTCATTTTATTGATCCAAAACTAGATTTTTCTATTCGCGCACAAATGCTTGATTTTCTTGACCAAAAACTAGATTTTTGTTTTCGCGACCAAATGCGTGATTTTCTTGATCCAAAACTTGATTTTTGTTTTCGCGACCAAATTCATGATTTTCTTGACCAAAAACTAGATTTTTGTATTTGCGACCAAATACTTGATTTTCTTGATCCAAAACTAGATTTTTGTATTCGCGACCTAATTCTTGATTTTATTGATCCAAAACTAGATTTTTGTATTCGCGACCAAATTCTTGATTTTCTTGACCAAAAACTAGATTTTTGTATTCGCGACCAAATTCTTGATTTTATTGATCCAAAACTAGATTTTTGTATTCGCGACCAAATTCTTGATTTTCTTGATCCAAAACTAGATTTTTGTATTCGCGACCCAATTCTTGATTTTAGTGATCCAAAACTAGATTTTTTGTATCCGCGACCAAATTCTTCATTTTATTGATCCAAAACTAGATTTTTGTATTCGCGCCCAAATGCTTGATTTTCTTGACCAAAAACTAGATTTTTGTTTTCGCGACCAAATGCGTGATTTTCTTGATCCAAAACTTGATTTTTGTTTTCGCGACCAAATTCATGATTTTCTTGACGAAAAACTAGATTTTTGTATTTGCGGCCAAATGCTTGATTTTCCTGATCCAAAACTAGATTTTTGTATTCGTGCCCAAATGCTTGATTTTATTGATCCAAAACTAGATTTTTGTTTTTGCGACCAAATTCTTGATTTTATTGATCCAAAACTAGATTTTTGTATTCGCGACCAAATTTTTGATTTTCTTGTTCCAAAACTAGGTTTTTCTATCCGCGACCAAATTCTTCATTTTATTGATCCAAAACTAGATTTTTGTATTCGCGACCAAATTTTTGATTTTCTTGTTCCAAAACTAGGTTTTTCTATCCGCGACCAAATTCTTCATTTTATTGATCCAAAACTAGATTTTTGTATTCGCGCCCAAATGCTTGATTTTCTTGACCAAAAACTAGATTTTTGTTTTCGCGACCAAATGCGTGATTTTCTTGATCCAAAACTAGATTTTTGTATTCGCGACCAAATTCTTGATTTTCTTGACAAAAAACTAGATTTTTGTTTTCGCGACCAAATTCTTGATTTTCTTGATCCAAAACTAGATTTTTGTATTCGCGTCCAAATGCTTGATTTTCTTGACCAAAAACTAGATTTTTGTTTTCGCGACCAAATGCGTGATTTTCTTGATCCAAAACTTGATTTTTGTATTCGCGACCAAATTCTTGATTTTATTGATCCAAAACTAGATTTTTGTATTCGCGACCAAATTCTTGATTTTCTTGACCAAAAACTAGATTTTTGTTTCCGAGACCAAATTCTTGATTTTCTTGTTCCAGAACTAGATTTTTGTATTCGCGACCAAATTCTTGATTTTCTTGATCCAAAACTAGATTTTCTATCCGCGACCAAATTCTTCATTTTATTGATCCAAAACTAGATTTTTGTATTCGCGCACAAATGCTTGATTTTCTTGACCAAAAGCTAGATTTTTGTTTTCGCGACCAAATGCGTGATTTTCTTGATCCAAAACTTGATTTTTGTTTTCGCGACCAAACTCATGATTTTCTTGACCAAAAACTAGATTTTTGTATTTGCGACCAAATACTTGATTTTCTTGATCCAAAACTAGATTTTTGTATTCGCGACCTAATTCTTGATTTTATTGATCCAAAACTAGATTTTTGTATTCGCGACCAAATTCTTGATTTTCTTGACCAAAAACTAGATTTTTGTATTCGCGACCAAATTCTTGATTTTATTGATCCAAAACTAGATTTTTGTATTCGCGACCAAATTCTTGATTTTCGTGATCCAAAACTAGATTTTTGTATTCGCTACCAAATTCTTGATTTTCTTGACCAAAAACTAGATTTTTGTTTTCGCAACCAAATTCTTGATTTTCTTGATCCAAAACAAGATTTTTGTATTCGCGACCAAATTCATAATTTTCTTGACAAAAAACTAGATTTTTGTTTTCGCGACCAAATTCTTGATTTTCTTGATCCAAAACTAGATTTTTGTATTCGCGTCCAAATGCTTGATTTTCTTGACCAAAAACTAGATTTTTGTTTTCGCGACCAAATGCGTGATTTTCTTGATCCAAAACTTGATTTTTGTTGTCGCGACCAAATTCATGATTTTCTTGACCAAAAACTAGGTTTTTGTATTCGCGACCAAATGCTTGATTTTCTTGATCCAAAACTAGATTTTTGTATTCGCGACCAAATTCTTGATTTTATTGATCCCAAACTAGATTTTTGTATTCGCGACCAAATTCTTGATTTTCTTGACCAAAAACTAGATTTTTGTTTTCGCGACCAAATTCTTGATTTTCTTGATCCAAAACTAGATTTTTGTATTCGCGTCCAAATGCTTGATTTTCTTGACCAAAAACTAGATTTTTGTTTTCGCGACCAAATGCGTGATTTTCTTGATCCAAAACTTGATTTTTGTTGTCGCGACCAAATTCATGATTTTCTTGACCAAAAACTAGGTTTTTGTATTCGCGACCAAATGCTTGATTTTCTTGATCCAAAACTAGATTTTTGTATTCGCGACCAAATTCTTGATTTTATTGATCCCAAACTAGATTTTTGTATTCGCGACCAAATTCATGATTTTCTTGACCAAAAACTAGATTTTTGTATTTGCGACCAAATACTTGATTTTCTTGATCAAAAACTAGATTTTTGTATTCGCGACCTAATTCTTGATTTTATTGATCCAAAACTAGATTTTTGTATTCGCGACCAAATTTTTGATTTTCTTGTTCCAAAACTAGGTTTTTCTATCCGCGACCAAATTCTTCATTTTATTGATCCAAAACTAGATTTTTGTATTCGCGCCCAAATGCTTGATTTTCTTGACCAAAAACTAGATTTTTGTTTTCGCGACCAAATGCGTGATTTTCTTGATCCAAAACTTGATTTTTGTTTTCGCGACCAAATTCATGATTTTCTTGACGAAAAACTAGATTTTTGTATTTGCGGCCAAATGCTTGATTTTCCTGATCCAAAACTAGATTTTTGTATTCGCGCCCAAATGCTTGATTTTATTGATCCAAAACTAGATTTTTGTTTTTGCGACCAAATTCTTGATTTTATTGATCCAAAACTAGATTTTTGTATTCGCGACCAAATTTTTGATTTTCTTGTTCCAAAACTAGGTTTTTCTATCCGCGACCAAATTCTTCATTTTATTGATCCAAAACTAGATTTTTGTATTCGCGACCAAATTTTTGATTTTCTTGTTCCAAAACTAGGTTTTTCTATCCGCGACCAAATTCTTCATTTTATTGATCCAAAACTAGATTTTTGTATTCGCGCCCAAATGCTTGATTTTCTTGACCAAAAACTAGATTTTTGTTTTCGCGACCAAATGCGTGATTTTCTTGATCCAAAACTAGATTTTTGTATTCGCGACCAAATTCTTGATTTTCTTGACAAAAAACTAGATTTTTGTTTTCGCGACCAAATTCTTGATTTTCTTGATCCAAAACTAGATTTTTGTATTCGCGTCCAAATGCTTGATTTTCTTGACCAAAAACTAGATTTTTGTTTTCGCGACCAAATGCGTGATTTTCTTGATCCAAAACTTGATTTTTGTATTCGCGACCAAATTCTTGATTTTATTGATCCAAAACTAGATTTTTGTATTCGCGACCAAATTCTTGATTTTCTTGACCAAAAACTAGATTTTTGTTTCCGAGACCAAATTCTTGATTTTCTTGTTCCAGAACTAGATTTTTGTATTCGCGACCAAATTCTTGATTTTCTTGATCCAAAACTAGATTTTCTATCCGCGACCAAATTCTTCATTTTATTGATCCAAAACTAGATTTTTGTATTCGCGCACAAATGCTTGATTTTCTTGACCAAAAGCTAGATTTTTGTTTTCGCGACCAAATGCGTGATTTTCTTGATCCAAAACTTGATTTTTGTTTTCGCGACCAAACTCATGATTTTCTTGACCAAAAACTAGATTTTTGTATTTGCGACCAAATACTTGATTTTCTTGATCCAAAACTAGATTTTTGTATTCGCGACCTAATTCTTGATTTTATTGATCCAAAACTAGATTTTTGTATTCGCGACCAAATTCTTGATTTTCTTGACCAAAAACTAGATTTTTGTATTCGCGACCAAATTCTTGATTTTATTGATCCAAAACTAGATTTTTGTATTCGCGACCAAATTCTTGATTTTCGTGATCCAAAACTAGATTTTTGTATTCGCTACCAAATTCTTGATTTTCTTGACCAAAAACTAGATTTTTGTTTTCGCAACCAAATTCTTGATTTTCTTGATCCAAAACAAGATTTTTGTATTCGCGACCAAATTCATAATTTTCTTGACAAAAAACTAGATTTTTGTTTTCGCGACCAAATTCTTGATTTTCTTGATCCAAAACTAGATTTTTGTATTCGCGTCCAAATGCTTGATTTTCTTGACCAAAAACTAGATTTTTGTTTTCGCGACCAAATGCGTGATTTTCTTGATCCAAAACTTGATTTTTGTTGTCGCGACCAAATTCATGATTTTCTTGACCAAAAACTAGGTTTTTGTATTCGCGACCAAATGCTTGATTTTCTTGATCCAAAACTAGATTTTTGTATTCGCGACCAAATTCTTGATTTTATTGATCCCAAACTAGATTTTTGTATTCGCGACCAAATTCTTGATTTTCTTGACCAAAAACTAGATTTTTGTTTTCGCGACCAAATTCTTGATTTTCTTGATCCAAAACAAGATTTTTGTATTCGCGACCAAATTCATAATTTTCTTGACAAAAAACTAGATTTTTGTTTTCGCGACCAAATTCTTGATTTTCTTGATCCAAAACTAGGTTTTTGTATTCGCGACCAAATGCTTGATTTTCTTGATCCAAAACTAGATTTTTGTATTCGCGACCAAATTCTTGATTTTATTGATCCCAAACTAGATTTTTGTATTCGCGACCAAATTCTTGATTTTCTTGACCAAAAACTAGATTTTTGTATTCGCGACCAAATTCGTGATTTTATTGATCCAAAACTAGATTTTTGTATTCGCGACCAAATTCTTGATTTTTTTGACCAAAAACTAGATTTTTGTATTCGCGACCAAATTCTTGATTTTCGTGATCCAAAACTAGATTTTTGTATTCGCGACCAAATTCTTGATTTTATTGATCCAAAACTAGATTTTTGTATTCGCGACCAAATTCTTGATTTTCTTGACCAAAAACTAGATTTTTGTTATCGCGACCAAATTCTTGATTTTCTTGATCCAAAACAAGATTTTTGTATTCGCGACAAAATTCATAATTTTCTTGACAAAAAACTAGATTTTTGTATTCGCGACCAAATTCTTGATTTTATTGATCCAAAACTAGATTTTTGTATTCGCGACCAAATTCTTGATTTTCTTGACCAAAAACTAGATTTTTGTATTCGCGACCCAATTCTTGATTTTCGTGATCCAAAACTAGATTTTTGAATTCGCGACCAAATTCTTCATTTTATTGATCCAAAACTAGATTTTTGTATTCGCGCCCAAATGCTTGATTTTCTTGACCAAAAACTAGATTTTTGTTTTTGCGACCAAATACTTGATTTTCTTGATCCAAAACTAGATTTTTGTATTCGCGACCTAATTCTTGATTTTCTTGATCCAAAACAAGATTTTTGTATTCGCGACCAAATTCTTCATTTTCTTGACAAAAAACTAGATTTTTGTATTCGCGACCAAATTCTTGATTTTATTGATCCAAAACTAGATTTTTGTATTCGCGACCAAATTCTTGATTTTCTTGACCAAAAACTAGATTTTTGTATTCGCGACCAAATTCTTGATTTTATTGATCCAAAACTAGATTTTTGTATTCGCGACTAAATTCTTGATTTTCTTGACAAAAAACTAGATTTTTGTATTCTTGACCAAATTCTTGATTTTCTTGATCCAAAAGTAGATTTTTGAATTCGCGACCAAATTCTTGATTTTCTTGATGCAAAACTAGATTTTTGTATTCGCGACAAAATTCTTGATTTTCTGGATCCAAAACTAGATTTTTGTTTTCGCGCCCAAATGCTTGATTTTATTGATCCAAAACAAGATTTTTGTTTTCGCGACGAAATTCTTCATTTTCTTGATCCAAAACGAGATTTTTGTATTCGCGACCAAATTCATGATTTTCTGGAGGCAAAAGTAGATTTTTGTATTCGCGACCAAATGCTTGATTTTCGTGATCCAAAACTAGATTTTAGTATTCGCGACCAAATACTTGATTTTCGTGATCCAAAACTAGATTTTTGTATTCGCGACCAAATTCTTGATTTTCTTGTTCCAAAACTAGATTTTTGTATTCGGGACCAAATTCTTGATTTTATTGATCCAAAACTAGATTTTTGTTTTCGCGACCAAATTCTTGATTTTCTTGACCAAAAACTAGATTTTTGTTTTCGCGACCAAATTCTTGATTTTCTTGATCCAAAACAAGATTTTTGTATTCGCGACCAAATGCTTGAATTTCTTGATCCAAAACTAGATTTTTGTATTCGCGACCAAATTCTTGACTTTATTGATCCAAAACTAGATTTTTGTATTCGCGACGAAATTCTTTATTTTCTTGACCAAAAACTAGATTTTTGTATTCGCGACCAAATTCATGATTTTCTGGATGCAAAACTAGATTTTTGTATTCGCGACCAAATGCTTGATTTTCGTGATCCAAAACTAGATTTTAGTATTCGCGACCAAATGCTTGATTTTCGTGATCCAAAACTAGATTTTTGTATTCGCGACCAAATTCTTGATTTTCTTGTTCCAAAACTAGATTTTTGTATTCGCGACCAAATTCTTGATTTTATTGATCCAAAACTTGATTTTTGTATTCGCGACCAAATTCATGATTTTCTGGAGGCAAAAGTAGATTTCTGTTTTCGCGACCAAATTCTTGATTTTCTTGATCCAAAACAAGATTTTTGTATTCGCGACCAAATTCATAATTTTCTTGACAAAAAACTAGATTTTTGTTTTCGCGACCAAATGCTTGATTTTCGTGATCCAAAACTAGAATTTTGTATTCGCGACCAAATTCTTGATTTTATTGATCCAAAACTAGATTTTTGTATTCGCGACCAAATGCTTGAATTTCTTGATCCAAAACTAGATTTTTGTATTCGCGACCAAATTCTTGATTTTATTGATCCAAAACTAGATTTTTGTATTCGCGACGAAATTCTTGATTTTCTTGACCAAAAACTAGATTTTTGTATTCGCGACCAAATTCATGATTTTCTGGAGGCAAAAGTAGATTTCTGTTTTCGCGACCAAATTCTTGATTTTCTTGATCCAAAACAAGATTTTTGTATTCGCGACCAAATTCATAATTTGTTGACAAAAAAATAGATTTTTGTTTTCGCGACCAAATGCTTGATTTTCGTGATCCAAAACTAGAATTTTGTATTCGCGACCAAATTCTTGATTTTATTGATCCAAAACTAGATTTTTGTATTCGCGACCAAATTTTTGATTTTCTTGACCAAAAACTAGATTTTTGTATTCGCGACCCAATTCTTGATTTTCGTGATCCAAAACTAGATTTTTGTATTCGCGACCAAATTCTTGATTTTCTTGACAAAAAACTAGATTTTTGTTTTCGCGACTAAATTCTTGATTTTCTTGATCCAAAACAAGATTTTTGTATTCGCGACCAAATTCATAATTTTCTTGACAAAAAACTAGATTTTTGTTTTCGCGACCAAATTCTTGATTTTCTTGATCCAAAACTAGATTTTTGTATTCGCGACCAAATTCTTGATTTTCTTGACCAAAAACTAGATTTTTGTTTTCGCGACCAAATTCTTGATTTTCTTGATCCAAAACAAGATTTTTGTATTCGCGACCAAATTCATAATTTTCTTGACAAAAAACTAGATATTTGTTTTCGCGACCAAATTCTTAATTTTATTGATCCAAAACTAGATTTTTGTATTCGCGACCAAATTCTTGATTTTATTGATCCAAAACTAGATTTTTGTATTCGCGACGAAATTCTTGATTTTCTTGACCAAAAACTAGATTTTTTGTATTCGCGACCAAATTCATGATTTTCTGGAGGCAAAAGTAGATTTCTGTTTTCGCGACCAAATTCTTGATTTTCTTGATCCAAAACAAGATTTTTGTATTCGCGACCAAATTCATAATTTTTTGACAAAAAACTAGATTTTTGTTTTCGCGACCAAATGCTTGATTTTCGTGATCCAAAACTAGAATTTTGTATTCGCGTCCAAATTCTTGATTTTATTGATCCAAAACTAGATTTTTGTATTCGCGACCAAATTCTTGATTTTCTTGACCAAAAACAAGATTTTTGTATTCGCGACCCAATTCTTGATTTTCGTGATCCAAAACTAGATTTTTGTATTCGCGACCAAATTCTTGATTTTCTTGACAAAAAACTAGATTTTTGTTTTCGCGACTAAATTCTTGATTTTCTTGATCCAAAACAAGATTTTTGTATTCGCGACCAAATTCATAATTTTCTTGACAAAAAACTAGATTTTTGTTTTCGCGACCAAATCCTTGATTTTCTTGATCCAAAACTAGATTTTTGTATTCGCGACCAAATTCTTGATTTTCTTGACCAAAAACTAGATTTTTGTTTTCGCGATCAAATTCTTGATTTTCTTGATCCAAAACAAAATTTTTGTATTCGCGACCAAATTCATAATTTTCTTGACAAAAAACTAGATTTTTGTTTTCGCGACCAAATTCTTGATTTTCTTGATTCAAAACTAGATTTTTGTATTCGCGACCAAATTCTTGATTTTCGTGATCCAAAACTAGATTTTTGTATTCGCGACCAAATTCTTGATTTTATTGATCCAAAATTAGATTTTAGTAATCGCGACCAAATGCTTGATTGTCGTGATCCAAAACTAGATTTTTGTATTCGCGACCAAATTCTTGATTTTCTTGTTCCAAAACTAGATTTTTGTATTCGCGACCAAATTCTTGATTTTATTGATCCAAAACTAGATTTTTGTATTCGCGACCAAATTCCTGATTTTCTTGACCAAAAACTAGATTTTTGTTTTCGAGACCAAATTCTTGATTTTCTTGTTCCAAAACTAAATTTTTGTATTCGCGACCAAATTCTTGATTTTCTTGATCCAAAACTAGATTTTTGTGTATTCGCGACCAAATTCTTGATTTTATTGATCCAAAACTAGATTTTTGTATTCGCGAACAAATTCTTGATTTTCTTGACCAAAAACTAGATTTTTGTTTTCGCGACCAAATTCTTGATTTTCTTGATCCAAAACTAGATTTTTGTATTCGCGACCAAATTCTTGATTTTCTTGACCAAAAACTAGATTTTTGTATTCGCGACCCAATTCTTGATTTTCGTGATTCAAAACTAGATTTTTGTATTCGCGACCAAATGCTTGATTTTCGTGATCCAAAACTAGATTTTTGTATTCGCGACCAAATTCTTGATTTTCTTGTTCCAAAACTAGATTTTTGTATTCGCGACCAAATTCTTGATTTTATTGATCCAAAACTTGATTTTTGTATTCGCGACCAAATTCATGATTTTCTGGAGGCAAAAGTAGATTTCTGTTTTCGCGACCAAATTCTTGATTTTCTTGATCCAAAACAAGATTTTTGTATTCGCGACCAAATTCATAATTTTCTTGACAAAAAACTAGATTTTTGTTTTCGCGACCAAATGCTTGATTTTCGTGATCCAAAACTAGAATTTTGTATTCGCGACCAAATTCTTGATTTTATTGATCCAAAACTAGATTTTTGTATTCGCGACCAAATGCTTGAATTTCTTGATCCAAAACTAGATTTTTGTATTCGCGACCAAATTCTTGATTTTATTGATCCAAAACTAGATTTTTGTATTCGCGACGAAATTCTTGATTTTCTTGACCAAAAACTAGATTTTTGTATTCGCGACCAAATTCATGATTTTCTGGAGGCAAAAGTAGATTTCTGTTTTCGCGACCAAATTCTTGATTTTCTTGATCCAAAACAAGATTTTTGTATTCGCGACCAAATTCATAATTTTTTGACAAAAAAATAGATTTTTGTTTTCGCGACCAAATGCTTGATTTTCGTGATCCAAAACTAGAATTTTGTATTCGCGACCAAATTCTTGATTTTATTGATCCAAAACTAGATTTTTGTATTCGCGACCAAATTTTTGATTTTCTTGACCAAAAACTAGATTTTTGTATTCGCGACCCAATTCTTGATTTTCGTGATCCAAAACTAGATTTTTGTATTCGCGACCAAATTCTTGATTTTCTTGACAAAAAACTAGATTTTTGTTTTCGCGACTAAATTCTTGATTTTCTTGATCCAAAACAAGATTTTTGTATTCGCGACCAAATTCATAATTTTCTTGACAAAAAACTAGATTTTTGTTTTCGCGACCAAATTCTTGATTTTCTTGATCCAAAACTAGATTTTTGTATTCGCGACCAAATTCTTGATTTTCTTGACCAAAAACTAGATTTTTGTTTTCGCGACCAAATTCTTGATTTTCTTGATCCAAAACAAGATTTTTGTATTCGCGACCAAATTCATAATTTTCTTGACAAAAAACTAGATATTTGTTTTCGCGACCAAATTCTTAATTTTATTGATCCAAAACTAGATTTTTGTATTCGCGACCAAATTCTTGATTTTATTGATCCAAAACTAGATTTTTGTATTCGCGACGAAATTCTTGATTTTCTTGACCAAAAACTAGATTTTTTGTATTCGCGACCAAATTCATGATTTTCTGGAGGCAAAAGTAGATTTCTGTTTTCGCGACCAAATTCTTGATTTTCTTGATCCAAAACAAGATTTTTGTATTCGCGACCAAATTCATAATTTTTTGACAAAAAACTAGATTTTTGTTTTCGCGACCAAATGCTTGATTTTCGTGATCCAAAACTAGAATTTTGTATTCGCGTCCAAATTCTTGATTTTATTGATCCAAAACTAGATTTTTGTATTCGCGACCAAATTCTTGATTTTCTTGACCAAAAACAAGATTTTTGTATTCGCGACCCAATTCTTGATTTTCGTGATCCAAAACTAGATTTTTGTATTCGCGACCAAATTCTTGATTTTCTTGACAAAAAACTAGATTTTTGTTTTCGCGACTAAATTCTTGATTTTCTTGATCCAAAACAAGATTTTTGTATTCGCGACCAAATTCATAATTTTCTTGACAAAAAACTAGATTTTTGTTTTCGCGACCAAATCCTTGATTTTCTTGATCCAAAACTAGATTTTTGTATTCGCGACCAAATTCTTGATTTTCTTGACCAAAAACTAGATTTTTGTTTTCGCGACCAAATTCTTGATTTTCTTGATCCAAAACAAAATTTTTGTATTCGCGACCAAATTCATAATTTTCTTGACAAAAAACTAGATTTTTGTTTTCGCGACCAAATTCTTGATTTTCTTGATGCAAAACTAGATTTTTGTATTCGCGACCAAATTCTTGATTTTCGTGATCCAAAACTAGATTTTTGTATTCGCGACCAAATTCTTGATTTTATTGATCCAAAATTAGATTTTAGTAATCGCGACCAAATGCTTGATTTTCGTGATCCAAAACTAGATTTTTGTATTCGCGACCAAATTCTTGATTTTCTTGTTCCAAAACTAGATTTTTGTATTCGCGACCAAATTCTTGATTTTATTGATCCAAAACTAGATTTTTGTATTCGCGACCAAATTCCTGATTTTCTTGACCAAAAACTAGATTTTTGTTTTCGAGACCAAATTCTTGATTTTCTTGTTCCAAAACTAAATTTTTGTATTCGCGACCAAATTCTTGATTTTCTTGATCCAAAACTAGATTTTTGTGTATTCGCGACCAAATTCTTGATTTTATTGATCCAAAACTAGATTTTTGTATTCGCGAACAAATTCTTGATTTTCTTGACCAAAAACTAGATTTTTGTTTTCGCGACCAAATTCTTGATTTTCTTGATCCAAAACTAGATTTTTGTATTCGCGACCAAATTCTTGATTTTCTTGACCAAAAACTAGATTTTTGTATTCGCGACCCAATTCTTGATTTTCGTGATTCAAAACTAGATTTTTGTATTCGCGACCAAATTCTTGATTTTCTTGACCAAAAACTAGATTTTTGTTTTCACGACCCAATTCTTGATTTTCGTGATGCAAAACTAGATTTTTGTATTCGCGACCAAATTCTTGATTTTCTTGACCAAAAACTAGATTTTTGTTTTCGCGACCAAATTCATGATTTTCTTGATCCAAAAAAAGATTTTTGTGTTCGCGACCAAATTCATAATTTTCTTGACAAAAAACTAGATTTTTGTTTTCGCGACCAAATTCTTGATTTTCTTGATCCAAAACTAGATTTTTGTATTCGCGACCAAATTCTTGATTTTATTGATCCAAAACTAGATTTTTGTATTCGCGACCAAATGCTTGAATTTCTTGATCCAAAACTAGATTTTTGTATTCGCGACCAAATTCTTGATTTTATTGATCCAAAACTAGATTTTTGTATTCGCGACGAAATTCTTGATTTTCTTGACCAAAAACTAGATTTTTGTATTCGCGACCAAATTCATGATTTTCTGGAGGCAAAAGTAGATTTCTGTTTTCGCGACCAAATTCTTGATTTTCTTGATCCAAAACAAGATTTTTGTATTCGCGACCAAATTCATAATTTTTTGACAAAAAAATAGATTTTTGTTTTCGCGACCAAATGCTTGATTTTCGTGATCCAAAACTAGAATTTTGTATTCGCGACCAAATTCTTGATTTTATTGATCCAAAACTAGATTTTTGTATTCGCGACCAAATTTTTGATTTTCTTGACCAAAAACTAGATTTTTGTATTCGCGACCCAATTCTTGATTTTCGTGATCCAAAACTAGATTTTTGTATTCGCGACCAAATTCTTGATTTTCTTGACAAAAAACTAGATTTTTGTTTTCGCGACTAAATTCTTGATTTTCTTGATCCAAAACAAGATTTTTGTATTCGCGACCAAATTCATAATTTTCTTGACAAAAAACTAGATTTTTGTTTTCGCGACCAAATTCTTGATTTTCTTGATCCAAAACTAGATTTTTGTATTCGCGACCAAATTCTTGATTTTCTTGATCCAAAACTAGATTTTTGTATTCGCGACCAAATGCTTGAATTTCTTGATCCAAAACTAGATTTTTGTATTCGCGACCAAATTCTTGATTTTATTGATCCAAAACTAGATTTTTGTATTCGCGACGAAATTCTTGATTTTCTTGACCAAAAACTAGATTTTTGTATTCGCGACCAAATTCATGATTTTCTGGAGGCAAAAGTAGATTTCTGTTTTCGCGACCAAATTCTTGATTTTCTTGATCCAAAACAAGATTTTTGTATTCGCGACCAAATTCATAATTTTTTGACAAAAAAATAGATTTTTGTTTTCGCGACCAAATGCTTGATTTTCGTGATCCAAAACTAGAATTTTGTATTCGCGACCAAATTCTTGATTTTATTGATCCAAAACTAGATTTTTGTATTCGCGACCAAATTTTTGATTTTCTTGACCAAAAACTAGATTTTTGTATTCGCGACCCAATTCTTGATTTTCGTGATCCAAAACTAGATTTTTGTATTCGCGACCAAATTCTTGATTTTCTTGACAAAAAACTAGATTTTTGTTTTCGCGACTAAATTCTTGATTTTCTTGATCCAAAACAAGATTTTTGTATTCGCGACCAAATTCATAATTTTCTTGACAAAAAACTAGATTTTTGTTTTCGCGACCAAATTCTTGATTTTCTTGATCCAAAACTAGATTTTTGTATTCGCGACCAAATTCTTGATTTTCTTGACCAAAAACTAGATTTTTGTTTTCGCGACCAAATTCTTGATTTTCTTGATCCAAAACAAGATTTTTGTATTCGCGACCAAATTCATAATTTTCTTGACAAAAAACTAGATATTTGTTTTCGCGACCAAATTCTTAATTTTATTGATCCAAAACTAGATTTTTGTATTCGCGACCAAATTCTTGATTTTATTGATCCAAAACTAGATTTTTGTATTCGCGACGAAATTCTTGATTTTCTTGACCAAAAACTAGATTTTTTGTATTCGCGACCAAATTCATGATTTTCTGGAGGCAAAAGTAGATTTCTGTTTTCGCGACCAAATTCTTGATTTTCTTGATCCAAAACAAGATTTTTGTATTCGCGACCAAATTCATAATTTTTTGACAAAAAACTAGATTTTTGTTTTCGCGACCAAATGCTTGATTTTCGTGATCCAAAACTAGAATTTTGTATTCGCGACCAAATTCTTGATTTTATTGATCCAAAACTAGATTTTTGTATTCGCGACCAAATTCTTGATTTTCTTGACCAAAAACAAGATTTTTGTATTCGCGACCCAATTCTTGATTTTCGTGATCCAAAACTAGATTTTTGTATTCGCGACCAAATTCTTGATTTTCTTGACAAAAAACTAGATTTTTGTTTTCGCGACTAAATTCTTGATTTTCTTGATCCAAAACAAGATTTTTGTATTCGCGACCAAATTCATAATTTTCTTGACAAAAAACTAGATTTTTGTTTTCGCGACCAAATCCTTGATTTTCTTGATCCAAAACTAGATTTTTGTATTCGCGACCAAATTCTTGATTTTCTTGACCAAAAACTAGATTTTTGTTTTCGCGACCAAATTCTTGATTTTCTTGATCCAAAACAAAATTTTTGTATTCGCGACCAAATTCATAATTTTCTTGACAAAAAACTAGATTTTTGTTTTCGCGACCAAATTCTTGATTTTCTTGATTCAAAACTAGATTTTTGTATTCGCGACCAAATTCTTGATTTTCGTGATCCAAAACTAGATTTTTGTATTCGCGACCAAATTCTTGATTTTATTGATCCAAAATTAGATTTTAGTAATCGCGACCAAATGCTTGATTTTCGTGATCCAAAACTAGATTTTTGTATTCGCGACCAAATTCTTGATTTTCTTGTTCCAAAACTAGATTTTTGTATTCGCGACCAAATTCTTGATTTTATTGATCCAAAACTAGATTTTTGTATTCGCGACCAAATTCCTGATTTTCTTGACCAAAAACTAGATTTTTGTTTTCGAGACCAAATTCTTGATTTTCTTGTTCCAAAACTAAATTTTTGTATTCGCGACCAAATTCTTGATTTTCTTGATCCAAAACTAGATTTTTGTGTATTCGCGACCAAATTCTTTATTTTATTGATCCAAAACTAGATTTTTGTATTCGCGAACAAATTCTTGATTTTCTTGACCAAAAACTAGATTTTTGTTTTCGCGACCAAATTCTTGATTTTCTTGATCCAAAACTAGATTTTTGTATTCGCGACCAAATTCTTGATTTTCTTGACCAAAAACTAGATTTTTGTATTCGCGACCCAATTCTTGATTTTCGTGATTCAAAACTAGATTTTTGTATTCGCGACCAAATTCTTGATTTTCTTGACCAAAAACTAGATTTTTGTATTCGCGACCCAATTCTTGATTTTCGTGATTCAAAACTAGATTTTTGTATTCGCGACCAAATTCTTGATTTTCTTGACCAAAAACTAGATTTTTGTTTTCACGACCCAATTCTTGATTTTCGTGATGCAAAACTAGATTTTTGTATTCGCGACCAAATTCTTGATTTTCTTGACCAAAAACTAGATTTTTGTTTTCGCGACCAAATTCATGATTTTCTTGATCCAAAACTAGATTTTTGTATTCGCGACCAAATTCTTGATTTTCTTGACCAAAAACTAGATTTTTGTTTTCGCGACCAAATTCTTGATTTTCTTGATCCAAAACTAGATTTTTGTATTCGCGACCAAATTCTTGATTTTCTTGACCAAAAACTAGATTTTTGTTTTCGCGACCAAATTCTTGATTTTCTTGATCCAAAACAAAATTTTTGTATTCGCGACCAAATTCATAATTTTCTTGACAAAAAACTAGATTTTTGTTTTCGCGACCAAATTCTTGATTTTCTTGATTCAAAACTAGATTTTTGTATTCGCGACCAAATTCTTGATTTTCGTGATCCAAAACTAGATTTTTGTATTCGCGACCAAATTCTTGATTTTATTGATCCAAAATTAGATTTTAGTAATCGCGACCAAATGCTTGATTTTCGTGATCCAAAACTAGATTTTTGTATTCGCGACCAAATTCTTGATTTTCTTGTTCCAAAACTAGATTTTTGTATTCGCGACCAAATTCTTGATTTTATTGATCCAAAACTAGATTTTTGTATTCGCGACCAAATTCCTGATTTTCTTGACCAAAAACTAGATTTTTGTTTTCGAGACCAAATTCTTGATTTTCTTGTTCCAAAACTAAATTTTTGTATTCGCGACCAAATTCTTGATTTTCTTGATCCAAAACTAGATTTTTGTGTATTCGCGACCAAATTCTTTATTTTATTGATCCAAAACTAGATTTTTGTATTCGCGAACAAATTCTTGATTTTCTTGACCAAAAACTAGATTTTTGTTTTCGCGACCAAATTCTTGATTTTCTTGATCCAAAACTAGATTTTTGTATTCGCGACCAAATTCTTGATTTTCTTGACCAAAAACTAGATTTTTGTATTCGCGACCCAATTCTTGATTTTCGTGATTCAAAACTAGATTTTTGTATTCGCGACCAAATTCTTGATTTTCTTGACCAAAAACTAGATTTTTGTATTCGCGACCCAATTCTTGATTTTCGTGATTCAAAACTAGATTTTTGTATTCGCGACCAAATTCTTGATTTTCTTGACCAAAAACTAGATTTTTGTTTTCACGACCCAATTCTTGATTTTCGTGATGCAAAACTAGATTTTTGTATTCGCGACCAAATTCTTGATTTTCTTGACCAAAAACTAGATTTTTGTTTTCGCGACCAAATTCATGATTTTCTTGATCCAAAACTAGATTTTTGTATTCGCGACCAAATTCTTGATTTTCTTGACCAAAAACTAGATTTTTGTTTTCGCGACCAAATTCTTGATTTTCTTGATCCAAAACTAGATTTTTGTATTCGCGACCAAATTCTTGATTTTCTTGACCAAAAACTAGATTTTTGTATTCGCGACCCAATTCTTGATTTTCGTGATTCAAAACTAGATTTTTGTATTCGCGACCAAATTCTTGATTTTCTTGACCAAAAACTAGATTTTTGTTTTCACGACCCAATTCTTGATTTTCGTGATGCAAAACTAGATTTTTGTATTCGCGACCAAATTCTTGATTTTCTTGACCAAAAACTAGATTTTTGTTTTCGCGACCAAATTCATGATTTTCTTGATCCAAAAAAAGATTTTTGTATTCGCGACCAAATTCCTGATTTTCTTGACCAAAAACTAGATTTTTGTTTTCGAGACCAAATTCTTGATTTTCTTGTTCCAAAACTAAATTTTTGTATTCGCGACCAAATTCTTGATTTTCTTGATCCAAAACTAGATTTTTGTGTATTCGCGACCAAATTCTTGATTTTATTGATCCAAAACTAGATTTTTGTATTCGCGAACAAATTCTTGATTTTCTTGACCAAAAACTAGATTTTTGTTTTCGCGACCAAATTCTTGATTTTCTTGATCCAAAACTAGATTTTTGTATTCGCGACCAAATTCTTGATTTTCTTGACCAAAAACTAGATTTTTGTATTCGCGACCAAATTCTTGATTTTCTTGATCCAAAACTAGATTTTTGTATTCGCGACCAAATTCTTGATTTTCTTGACCAAAAACTAGATTTTTGTATTCGCGACCCAATTCTTGATTTTCGTGATTCAAAACTAGATTTTTGTATTCGCGACCAAATTCTTGATTTTCTTGACCAAAAACTAGATTTTTGTATTCGCGACCCAATTCTTGATTTTCGTGATTCAAAACTAGATTTTTGTATTCGCGACCAAATTCTTGATTTTCTTGACCAAAAACTAGATTTTTGTTTTCACGACCCAATTCTTGATTTTCGTGATGCAAAACTAGATTTTTGTATTCGCGACCAAATTCTTGATTTTCTTGACCAAAAACTAGATTTTTGTTTTCGCGACCAAATTCATGATTTTCTTGATCCAAAACTAGATTTTTGTATTCGCGACCAAATTCTTGATTTTCTTGACCAAAAACTAGATTTTTGTTTTCGCGACCAAATTCTTGATTTTCTTGATCCAAAACTAGATTTTTGTATTCGCGACCAAATTCTTGATTTTCTTGACCAAAAACTAGATTTTTGTTTTCGCGACCAAATTCTTGATTTTCTTGATCCAAAACAAAATTTTTGTATTCGCGACCAAATTCATAATTTTCTTGACAAAAAACTAGATTTTTGTTTTCGCGACCAAATTCTTGATTTTCTTGATTCAAAACTAGATTTTTGTATTCGCGACCAAATTCTTGATTTTCGTGATCCAAAACTAGATTTTTGTATTCGCGACCAAATTCTTGATTTTATTGATCCAAAATTAGATTTTAGTAATCGCGACCAAATGCTTGATTTTCGTGATCCAAAACTAGATTTTTGTATTCGCGACCAAATTCTTGATTTTCTTGTTCCAAAACTAGATTTTTGTATTCGCGACCAAATTCTTGATTTTATTGATCCAAAACTAGATTTTTGTATTCGCGACCAAATTCCTGATTTTCTTGACCAAAAACTAGATTTTTGTTTTCGAGACCAAATTCTTGATTTTCTTGTTCCAAAACTAAATTTTTGTATTCGCGACCAAATTCTTGATTTTATTGATCCAAAACTAGATTTTTGTATTCGCGACGAAATTCTTGATTTTCTTGACCAAAAACTAGATTTTTGTATTCGCGACCAAATTCATGATTTTCTGGAGGCAAAAGTAGATTTCTGTTTTCGCGACCAAATTCTTGATTTTCTTGATCCAAAACAAGATTTTTGTATTCGCGACCAAATTCATAATTTTTTGACAAAAAAATAGATTTTTGTTTTCGCGACCAAATGCTTGATTTTCGTGATCCAAAACTAGAATTTTGTATTCGCGACCAAATTCTTGATTTTATTGATCCAAAACTAGATTTTTGTATTCGCGACCAAATTTTTGATTTTCTTGACCAAAAACTAGATTTTTGTATTCGCGACCCAATTCTTGATTTTCGTGATCCAAAACTAGATTTTTGTATTCGCGACCAAATTCTTGATTTTCTTGACAAAAAACTAGATTTTTGTTTTCGCGACTAAATTCTTGATTTTCTTGATCCAAAACAAGATTTTTGTATTCGCGACCAAATTCATAATTTTCTTGACAAAAAACTAGATTTTTGTTTTCGCGACCAAATTCTTGATTTTCTTGATCCAAAACTAGATTTTTGTATTCGCGACCAAATTCTTGATTTTCTTGACCAAAAACTAGATTTTTGTTTTCGCGACCAAATTCTTGATTTTCTTGATCCAAAACAAGATTTTTGTATTCGCGACCAAATTCATAATTTTCTTGACAAAAAACTAGATATTTGTTTTCGCGACCAAATTCTTAATTTTATTGATCCAAAACTAGATTTTTGTATTCGCGACCAAATTCTTGATTTTATTGATCCAAAACTAGATTTTTGTATTCGCGACGAAATTCTTGATTTTCTTGACCAAAAACTAGATTTTTTGTATTCGCGACCAAATTCATGATTTTCTGGAGGCAAAAGTAGATTTCTGTTTTCGCGACCAAATTCTTGATTTTCTTGATCCAAAACAAGATTTTTGTATTCGCGACCAAATTCATAATTTTTTGACAAAAAACTAGATTTTTGTTTTCGCGACCAAATGCTTGATTTTCGTGATCCAAAACTAGAATTTTGTATTCGCGACCAAATTCTTGATTTTATTGATCCAAAACTAGATTTTTGTATTCGCGACCAAATTCTTGATTTTCTTGACCAAAAACAAGATTTTTGTATTCGCGACCCAATTCTTGATTTTCGTGATCCAAAACTAGATTTTTGTATTCGCGACCAAATTCTTGATTTTCTTGACAAAAAACTAGATTTTTGTTTTCGCGACTAAATTCTTGATTTTCTTGATCCAAAACAAGATTTTTGTATTCGCGACCAAATTCATAATTTTCTTGACAAAAAACTAGATTTTTGTTTTCGCGACCAAATCCTTGATTTTCTTGATCCAAAACTAGATTTTTGTATTCGCGACCAAATTCTTGATTTTCTTGACCAAAAACTAGATTTTTGTTTTCGCGACCAAATTCTTGATTTTCTTGATCCAAAACAAAATTTTTGTATTCGCGACCAAATTCATAATTTTCTTGACAAAAAACTAGATTTTTGTTTTCGCGACCAAATTCTTGATTTTCTTGATTCAAAACTAGATTTTTGTATTCGCGACCAAATTCTTGATTTTCGTGATCCAAAACTAGATTTTTGTATTCGCGACCAAATTCTTGATTTTATTGATCCAAAATTAGATTTTAGTAATCGCGACCAAATGCTTGATTTTCGTGATCCAAAACTAGATTTTTGTATTCGCGACCAAATTCTTGATTTTCTTGTTCCAAAACTAGATTTTTGTATTCGCGACCAAATTCTTGATTTTATTGATCCAAAACTAGATTTTTGTATTCGCGACCAAATTCCTGATTTTCTTGACCAAAAACTAGATTTTTGTTTTCGAGACCAAATTCTTGATTTTCTTGTTCCAAAACTAAATTTTTGTATTCGCGACCAAATTCTTGATTTTCTTGATCCAAAACTAGATTTTTGTGTATTCGCGACCAAATTCTTTATTTTATTGATCCAAAACTAGATTTTTGTATTCGCGAACAAATTCTTGATTTTCTTGACCAAAAACTAGATTTTTGTTTTCGCGACCAAATTCTTGATTTTCTTGATCCAAAACTAGATTTTTGTATTCGCGACCAAATTCTTGATTTTCTTGACCAAAAACTAGATTTTTGTATTCGCGACCCAATTCTTGATTTTCGTGATTCAAAACTAGATTTTTGTATTCGCGACCAAATTCTTGATTTTCTTGACCAAAAACTAGATTTTTGTATTCGCGACCCAATTCTTGATTTTCGTGATTCAAAACTAGATTTTTGTATTCGCGACCAAATTCTTGATTTTCTTGACCAAAAACTAGATTTTTGTTTTCACGACCCAATTCTTGATTTTCGTGATGCAAAACTAGATTTTTGTATTCGCGACCAAATTCTTGATTTTCTTGACCAAAAACTAGATTTTTGTTTTCGCGACCAAATTCATGATTTTCTTGATCCAAAACTAGATTTTTGTATTCGCGACCAAATTCTTGATTTTCTTGACCAAAAACTAGATTTTTGTTTTCGCGACCAAATTCTTGATTTTCTTGATCCAAAACTAGATTTTTGTATTCGCGACCAAATTCTTGATTTTCTTGACCAAAAACTAGATTTTTGTTTTCGCGACCAAATTCTTGATTTTCTTGATCCAAAACAAAATTTTTGTATTCGCGACCAAATTCATAATTTTCTTGACAAAAAACTAGATTTTTGTTTTCGCGACCAAATTCTTGATTTTCTTGATTCAAAACTAGATTTTTGTATTCGCGACCAAATTCTTGATTTTCGTGATCCAAAACTAGATTTTTGTATTCGCGACCAAATTCTTGATTTTATTGATCCAAAATTAGATTTTAGTAATCGCGACCAAATGCTTGATTTTCGTGATCCAAAACTAGATTTTTGTATTCGCGACCAAATTCTTGATTTTCTTGTTCCAAAACTAGATTTTTGTATTCGCGACCAAATTCTTGATTTTATTGATCCAAAACTAGATTTTTGTATTCGCGACCAAATTCCTGATTTTCTTGACCAAAAACTAGATTTTTGTTTTCGAGACCAAATTCTTGATTTTCTTGTTCCAAAACTAAATTTTTGTATTCGCGACCAAATTCTTGATTTTCTTGATCCAAAACTAGATTTTTGTGTATTCGCGACCAAATTCTTTATTTTATTGATCCAAAACTAGATTTTTGTATTCGCGAACAAATTCTTGATTTTCTTGACCAAAAACTAGATTTTTGTTTTCGCGACCAAATTCTTGATTTTCTTGATCCAAAACTAGATTTTTGTATTCGCGACCAAATTCTTGATTTTCTTGACCAAAAACTAGATTTTTGTATTCGCGACCCAATTCTTGATTTTCGTGATTCAAAACTAGATTTTTGTATTCGCGACCAAATTCTTGATTTTCTTGACCAAAAACTAGATTTTTGTATTCGCGACCCAATTCTTGATTTTCGTGATTCAAAACTAGATTTTTGTATTCGCGACCAAATTCTTGATTTTCTTGACCAAAAACTAGATTTTTGTTTTCACGACCCAATTCTTGATTTTCGTGATGCAAAACTAGATTTTTGTATTCGCGACCAAATTCTTGATTTTCTTGACCAAAAACTAGATTTTTGTTTTCGCGACCAAATTCATGATTTTCTTGATCCAAAACTAGATTTTTGTATTCGCGACCAAATTCTTGATTTTCTTGACCAAAAACTAGATTTTTGTTTTCGCGACCAAATTCTTGATTTTCTTGATCCAAAACTAGATTTTTGTATTCGCGACCAAATTCTTGATTTTCTTGACCAAAAACTAGATTTTTGTATTCGCGACCCAATTCTTGATTTTCGTGATTCAAAACTAGATTTTTGTATTCGCGACCAAATTCTTGATTTTCTTGACCAAAAACTAGATTTTTGTTTTCACGACCCAATTCTTGATTTTCGTGATGCAAAACTAGATTTTTGTATTCGCGACCAAATTCTTGATTTTCTTGACCAAAAACTAGATTTTTGTTTTCGCGACCAAATTCATGATTTTCTTGATCCAAAAAAAGATTTTTGTATTCGCGACCAAATTCCTGATTTTCTTGACCAAAAACTAGATTTTTGTTTTCGAGACCAAATTCTTGATTTTCTTGTTCCAAAACTAAATTTTTGTATTCGCGACCAAATTCTTGATTTTCTTGATCCAAAACTAGATTTTTGTGTATTCGCGACCAAATTCTTTATTTTATTGATCCAAAACTAGATTTTTGTATTCGCGAACAAATTCTTGATTTTCTTGACCAAAAACTAGATTTTTGTTTTCGCGACCAAATTCTTGATTTTCTTGATCCAAAACTAGATTTTTGTATTCGCGACCAAATTCTTGATTTTCTTGACCAAAAACTAGATTTTTGTATTCGCGACCAAATTCTTGATTTTCTTGATCCAAAACTAGATTTTTGTATTCGCGACCAAATTCTTGATTTTCTTGACCAAAAACTAGATTTTTGTATTCGCGACCCAATTCTTGATTTTCGTGATTCAAAACTAGATTTTTGTATTCGCGACCAAATTCTTGATTTTCTTGACCAAAAACTAGATTTTTGTATTCGCGACCCAATTCTTGATTTTCGTGATTCAAAACTAGATTTTTGTATTCGCGACCAAATTCTTGATTTTCTTGACCAAAAACTAGATTTTTGTTTTCACGACCCAATTCTTGATTTTCGTGATGCAAAACTAGATTTTTGTATTCGCGACCAAATTCTTGATTTTCTTGACCAAAAACTAGATTTTTGTTTTCGCGACCAAATTCATGATTTTCTTGATCCAAAACTAGATTTTTGTATTCGCGACCAAATTCTTGATTTTCTTGACCAAAAACTAGATTTTTGTTTTCGCGACCAAATTCTTGATTTTCTTGATCCAAAACTAGATTTTTGTATTCGCGACCAAATTCTTGATTTTCTTGACCAAAAACTAGATTTTTGTTTTCGCGACCAAATTCTTGATTTTCTTGATCCAAAACAAAATTTTTGTATTCGCGACCAAATTCATAATTTTCTTGACAAAAAACTAGATTTTTGTTTTCGCGACCAAATTCTTGATTTTCTTGATTCAAAACTAGATTTTTGTATTCGCGACCAAATTCTTGATTTTCGTGATCCAAAACTAGATTTTTGTATTCGCGACCAAATTCTTGATTTTATTGATCCAAAATTAGATTTTAGTAATCGCGACCAAATGCTTGATTTTCGTGATCCAAAACTAGATTTTTGTATTCGCGACCAAATTCTTGATTTTCTTGTTCCAAAACTAGATTTTTGTATTCGCGACCAAATTCTTGATTTTATTGATCCAAAACTAGATTTTTGTATTCGCGACCAAATTCCTGATTTTCTTGACCAAAAACTAGATTTTTGTTTTCGAGACCAAATTCTTGATTTTCTTGTTCCAAAACTAAATTTTTGTATTCGCGACCAAATTCTTGATTTTCTTGATCCAAAACTAGATTTTTGTGTATTCGCGACCAAATTCTTTATTTTATTGATCCAAAACTAGATTTTTGTATTCGCGAACAAATTCTTGATTTTCTTGACCAAAAACTAGATTTTTGTTTTCGCGACCAAATTCTTGATTTTCTTGATCCAAAACTAGATTTTTGTATTCGCGACCAAATTCTTGATTTTCTTGACCAAAAACTAGATTTTTGTATTCGCGACCCAATTCTTGATTTTCGTGATTCAAAACTAGATTTTTGTATTCGCGACCAAATTCTTGATTTTCTTGACCAAAAACTAGATTTTTGTTTTCGCGACCAAATTCATGATTTTCTTGATCCAAAACTAGATTTTTGTATTCGCGACCAAATTCTTGATTTTCTTGACCAAAAACTAGATTTTTGTTTTCGCGACCAAATTCTTGATTTTCTTGATCCAAAACTAGATTTTTGTATTCGCGACCAAATTCTTGATTTTCTTGACCAAAAACTAGATTTTTGTATTCGCGACCCAATTCTTGATTTTCGTGATTCAAAACTAGATTTTTGTATTCGCGACCAAATTCTTGATTTTCTTGACCAAAAACTAGATTTTTGTTTTCACGACCCAATTCTTGATTTTCGTGATGCAAAACTAGATTTTTGTATTCGCGACCAAATTCTTGATTTTCTTGACCAAAAACTAGATTTTTGTTTTCGCGACCAAATTCATGATTTTCTTGATCCAAAAAAAGATTTTTGTATTCGCGACCAAATTCCTGATTTTCTTGACCAAAAACTAGATTTTTGTTTTCGAGACCAAATTCTTGATTTTCTTGTTCCAAAACTAAATTTTTGTATTCGCGACCAAATTCTTGATTTTCTTGATCCAAAACTAGATTTTTGTGTATTCGCGACCAAATTCTTTATTTTATTGATCCAAAACTAGATTTTTGTATTCGCGAACAAATTCTTGATTTTCTTGACCAAAAACTAGATTTTTGTTTTCGCGACCAAATTCTTGATTTTCTTGATCCAAAACTAGATTTTTGTATTCGCGACCAAATTCTTGATTTTCTTGACCAAAAACTAGATTTTTGTATTCGCGACCAAATTCTTGATTTTCTTGATCCAAAACTAGATTTTTGTATTCGCGACCAAATTCTTGATTTTCTTGACCAAAAACTAGATTTTTGTATTCGCGACCCAATTCTTGATTTTCGTGATTCAAAACTAGATTTTTGTATTCGCGACCAAATTCTTGATTTTCTTGACCAAAAACTAGATTTTTGTATTCGCGACCCAATTCTTGATTTTCGTGATTCAAAACTAGATTTTTGTATTCGCGACCAAATTCTTGATTTTCTTGACCAAAAACTAGATTTTTGTTTTCACGACCCAATTCTTGATTTTCGTGATGCAAAACTAGATTTTTGTATTCGCGACCAAATTCTTGATTTTCTTGACCAAAAACTAGATTTTTGTTTTCGCGACCAAATTCATGATTTTCTTGATCCAAAACTAGATTTTTGTATTCGCGACCAAATTCTTGATTTTCTTGACCAAAAACTAGATTTTTGTTTTCGCGACCAAATTCTTGATTTTCTTGATCCAAAACTAGATTTTTGTATTCGCGACCAAATTCTTGATTTTCTTGACCAAAAACTAGATTTTTGTTTTCGCGACCAAATTCTTGATTTTCTTGATCCAAAACAAAATTTTTGTATTCGCGACCAAATTCATAATTTTCTTGACAAAAAACTAGATTTTTGTTTTCGCGACCAAATTCTTGATTTTCTTGATTCAAAACTAGATTTTTGTATTCGCGACCAAATTCTTGATTTTCGTGATCCAAAACTAGATTTTTGTATTCGCGACCAAATTCTTGATTTTATTGATCCAAAATTAGATTTTAGTAATCGCGACCAAATGCTTGATTTTCGTGATCCAAAACTAGATTTTTGTATTCGCGACCAAATTCTTGATTTTCTTGTTCCAAAACTAGATTTTTGTATTCGCGACCAAATTCTTGATTTTATTGATCCAAAACTAGATTTTTGTATTCGCGACCAAATTCCTGATTTTCTTGACCAAAAACTAGATTTTTGTTTTCGAGACCAAATTCTTGATTTTCTTGTTCCAAAACTAAATTTTTGTATTCGCGACCAAATTCTTGATTTTCTTGATCCAAAACTAGATTTTTGTGTATTCGCGACCAAATTCTTTATTTTATTGATCCAAAACTAGATTTTTGTATTCGCGAACAAATTCTTGATTTTCTTGACCAAAAACTAGATTTTTGTTTTCGCGACCAAATTCTTGATTTTCTTGATCCAAAACTAGATTTTTGTATTCGCGACCAAATTCTTGATTTTCTTGACCAAAAACTAGATTTTTGTATTCGCGACCCAATTCTTGATTTTCGTGATTCAAAACTAGATTTTTGTATTCGCGACCAAATTCTTGATTTTCTTGACCAAAAACTAGATTTTTGTATTCGCGACCCAATTCTTGATTTTCGTGATTCAAAACTAGATTTTTGTATTCGCGACCAAATTCTTGATTTTCTTGACCAAAAACTAGATTTTTGTTTTCACGACCCAATTCTTGATTTTCGTGATGCAAAACTAGATTTTTGTATTCGCGACCAAATTCTTGATTTTCTTGACCAAAAACTAGATTTTTGTTTTCGCGACCAAATTCATGATTTTCTTGATCCAAAACTAGATTTTTGTATTCGCGACCAAATTCTTGATTTTCTTGACCAAAAACTAGATTTTTGTTTTCGCGACCAAATTCTTGATTTTCTTGATCCAAAACTAGATTTTTGTATTCGCGACCAAATTCTTGATTTTCTTGACCAAAAACTAGATTTTTGTATTCGCGACCCAATTCTTGATTTTCGTGATTCAAAACTAGATTTTTGTATTCGCGACCAAATTCTTGATTTTCTTGACCAAAAACTAGATTTTTGTTTTCACGACCCAATTCTTGATTTTCGTGATGCAAAACTAGATTTTTGTATTCGCGACCAAATTCTTGATTTTCTTGACCAAAAACTAGATTTTTGTTTTCGCGACCAAATTCATGATTTTCTTGATCCAAAAAAAGATTTTTGTATTCGCGACCAAATTCCTGATTTTCTTGACCAAAAACTAGATTTTTGTTTTCGAGACCAAATTCTTGATTTTCTTGTTCCAAAACTAAATTTTTGTATTCGCGACCAAATTCTTGATTTTCTTGATCCAAAACTAGATTTTTGTGTATTCGCGACCAAATTCTTTATTTTATTGATCCAAAACTAGATTTTTGTATTCGCGAACAAATTCTTGATTTTCTTGACCAAAAACTAGATTTTTGTTTTCGCGACCAAATTCTTGATTTTCTTGATCCAAAACTAGATTTTTGTATTCGCGACCAAATTCTTGATTTTCTTGACCAAAAACTAGATTTTTGTATTCGCGACCCAATTCTTGATTTTCGTGATTCAAAACTAGATTTTTGTATTCGCGACCAAATTCTTGATTTTCTTGACCAAAAACTAGATTTTTGTATTCGCGACCCAATTCTTGATTTTCGTGATTCAAAACTAGATTTTTGTATTCGCGACCAAATTCTTGATTTTCTTGACCAAAAACTAGATTTTTGTTTTCACGACCCAATTCTTGATTTTCGTGATGCAAAACTAGATTTTTGTATTCGCGACCAAATTCTTGATTTTCTTGACCAAAAACTAGATTTTTGTTTTCGCGACCAAATTCATGATTTTCTTGATCCAAAACTAGATTTTTGTATTCACGACCAAATTCTTGATTTTCTTGACAAAAAACTAGATTTTTGTTTTCGCGACCAAATTCTTGATTTTCTTGATCCAAAACTAGATTTTTGTATTCGCGACCAAATTCTTGATTTTCTTGACCAAAAACTAGATTTTTGTTTTCGCGACCAAATTCTTGATTTTCTTGATCCAAAACAAGATTTTTGTATTCGCGACCAAATTCATAATTTTCTTGACAAAAAACTAGATTTTTGTTTTCGCGACCAAATTCTTGATTTTCTTGATCCAAAACTAGATTTTTGTATTCGCGACCAAATTCTTGATTTTATTGATCCAAAACTAGATTTTTGTATTCGCGACCAAATTCTTGATTTTCTTGACCAAAAACTAGATTTTTGTTTTCGCGACCAAATTCTTGATTTTCTTGTTCCAAAACTAAATTTTTGTAATCGCGACCAAATTCTTGATTTTCTTGATCCAAAACTAGATTTTTGTGTATTCGCGACCAAATTCTTGATTTTATTGATCCAAAACTAGATTTTTGTATTCGCGAACAAATTCTTGATTTTCTTGACCAAAAACTAGATTTTTGTTTTCGCGACCAAATTCTTGATTTTCTTGATCCAAAACTAGATTTTTGTATTCGCGACCAAATTCTTGATTTTCTTGACCAAAAACTAGATTTTTGTTTTCGCGACCAAATTCTTGATTTTCTTGATCCAAAACAAGATTTTTGTATTCGCGACCAAATTCATAATTTTCTTGACAAAAAACCTGATTTTTGTTTTCGCGACCAAATTCTTGATTTTCTTGATCCAAAACTAGATTTTTGTATTCGCGACCAAATTCTTGATTTTATTGATCCAAAACTAGATTTTTGTATTCGCGACCAAATTCCTGATTTTCTTGACCAAAAACTAGATTTTTGTTTTCGAGACCAAATTCTTGATTTTCTTGTTCCAAAACTAAATTTTTGTATTCGCGACCAAATTCTTGATTTTCTTGATCCAAAACTAGATTTTTGTATTCGCGACCCAATTCTTGATTTTCGTGATCCAAAACTAGATTTTTGTATTCGCGACCAAATTCTTGATTTTCTTGTTCCAAAACTAGATTTTTGTATTCGCGACCAAATTCTTGATTTTATTGATCCAAAACTAGATTTTTGTATTCGCGACCAAATTCTTGATTTTCTTGACCAAAAACTAGATTTTTGTTTCCGAGACCAAATTCTTGATTTTCTTGTTCCAAAACTAGATTTTTGTATTCGCGACCAAATTCTTGATTTTCTTGATCCAAAACTAGATTTTTGTATTCGCGACCAAATTCTTGATTTTATTGATCCAAAACTAGATTTTTGTATTCGCGACCAAATTCCTGATTTTCTTGACCAAAAACTAGATTTTTGTTTTCGAGACCAAATTCTTGATTTTCTTGATCCAAAACATGATTTTTGTATTCGCGACCAAATTCATAATTTTCTTGACAAAAAACTAGATTTTTGTTTTCGCGACCAAATTCTTGATTTTCTTGATTCAAAACTAGATTTTTGTATTCGCGACCAAATTCTTGATTTTCTTGACCAAAAACTAGATTTTTGTTTTCGCTACCAAATTCTTGATTTTCTTGATCCAAAACAAGATTTTTGTATATTCGCGACCAAATTCATAATTTTCTTGACAAAAAACTAGATTTTTGTTTTCGCGACCAAATTCTTGATTTTCTTGATCCAAAACTAGATTTTAGTAATCGCGACCAAATGCTTGATTTTCTTGACCAAAAACTAGATTTTTGTTTTCGCGACCAAATTCTTGATTTTCTTGATCCAAAACAAGATTTTTGTATTCGCGACCAAATTCATAATTTTCTTGACAAAAAACTAGATTTTTGTTTTCGCGACCAAATTCTTGATTTTCTTGATTCAAAACTAGATTTTTGTATTCGCGACCATATTCTTGATTTTCGTGATCCAAAACTAGATTTTTGTATTCGCGACCCAATTCTTGATTTTATTGATCCAAAACTAGATTTTAGTAATCGCGACCAAATGCTTGATTTTCGTGATCCAAAACTAGATTTTTGTATTCGCGACCAAATTCTTGATTTTCTTGTTCCAAAACTAGTTTTTTGTATTCGCGACCAAATTCTTGATTTTATTGATCCAAAACTAGATTTTTGTATTCGCGACCAAATTCTTGATTTTCTTGACCAAAAACTAGATTTTTGTTTTCGAGACCAAATTCTTGATTTTCTTGTTCCAAAACTAAATTTTTGTATTCGCGACCAAATTCTTGATTTTCTTGATCCAAAACTAGATTTTTCTATTCGCGACCAAATTCTTGATTTTATTGATCCAAAACTAGATTTTTGTATTCGCGAACAAATTCTTGATTTTCTTGACCAAAAACTAGATTTTTGTTTTCGCGACCAAATTCTTGATTTTCTTGATCCAAAACTAGATTTTTGTATTCGCGACCAAATTCTTGATTTTCTTGACCAAAAACTAGATTTTTGTATTCGCGACCCAATTCTTGATTTTCGTGATTCAAAACTAGATTTTTGTATTCGCGACCAAATTCTTGATTTTCTTGACCAAAAACTAGATTTTTGTTTTCGCGACCCAATTCTTGATTTTCGTGATTCAAAACTAGATTTTTGTATTCGCGACCAAATTCTTGATTTTCTTGACCAAAAACTAGATTTTTGTTTTCGCGACCAAATTCATGATTTTCTTGATCCAAAACAAGATTTTTGTATTCGCGACCAAATTCATAATTTTCTTGACAAAAAACTAGATTTTTGTTTTCGCGACCAAATTCTTGATTTTCTTGATCCAAAACTAGATTTTTGTATTCGCGACCAAATTCTTGATTTTCTTGACCAAAAACTAGATTTTTGTTTTCGCGACCAAATTCTTGATTTTCTTGATCCAAAACAAGATTTTTGTATTCGCGACCAAATTCATAATTTTCTTGACAAAAAACTAGATTTTTGTTTTCGTGACCAAATTCTTGATTTTCTTGATCCAAAACTAGATTTTTGTATTCGCGACCAAATTCTTGATTTTCTTGACCAAAAACTAGATTTTTGTTTTCGCGACGAAATTCTTGATTTTCTTGATCCAAAACAAGATTTTTTTATTCGCGACCAAATTCATAATTTTCTTGACAAAAAACTAGATTTTTGTTTTCGCGACCAAATTCTTGATTTTCTTGATCCAAAACTAGATTTTTGTATTCGCGACCAAATTCTTGATTTCATTGATCCAAAACTAGATTTTTGTATTCGCGACCAAATTCTTGATTTTCTTGACCAAAAACTAGATTTTTGTATTCGCGACCCAATTCTTGATTTTCGTGATCCAAAACTAGATTTTTGAATTCGCGACCAAATTCTTGATTTTCTTGACCAAAAACTAGATTTTTGTTTTCGCGACCAAATTCTTGATTTTCTTGATCCAAAACAAGATTTTTGTATTCGCGACCAAATTCATAATTTTCTTGACAAAAAACTAGATTTTTGTTTTCGCGACCAAATTTCTTGATTTTATTGGTCCAAAACTAGATTTTTGTATTCGCGACCAAATTCTTGATTTTCTTGACCAAAAACTAGATTTTTGTTTTCGAGACCAAATTCTTGATTTTCTTGATCCAAAACAAGATTTTTGTATTCGCGACCAACTTCATAATTTTCTTGACAAAAAACTAGATTTTTGTTTTCGCGACCAAATTCTTGATTTTCTTGATCCAAAACTAGATTTTTGTATTCGCGACCAAATTCTTGATTTTCTTGACCAAAAACTAGATTTTTGTTTTCGCGACCAAATTCTTGATTTTCTTGATCCAAAACAAGATTTTTGTATTCGCGACCAAATTCATAATTTTCTTGACAAAAAACTAGATTTTTGTTTTCGCGACCAAATTCTTGATTTTCTTGATCCAAAACTAGATTTTTGTATTCGCGACCAAATTCTTGATTTTATTGATCCAAAACTAGATTTTTGTATTCGCGACCAAATTCTTGATTTTATTGACCAAAAACTAGATTTTTGTTTTCGCGACCAAATTCTTGATTTTCTTGTTCCAAAACTAAATTTTTGTAATCGCGACCAAATTCTTGATTTTCTTGATCCAAAACTAGATTTTTGTGTATTCGCGACCAAATTCTTGATTTTATTGATCCAAAACTAGATTTTTGTATTCGCGAACAAATTCTTGATTTTCTTGACCAAAAACTAGATTTTTGTTTTCGCGACCAAATTCTTGATTTTCTTGATCCAAAACTAGATTTTTGTATTCGCGACCAAATTCTTGATTTTCTTGACCAAAAACTAGATTTTTGTTTTCGCGACCAAATTCTTGATTTTCTTGATCCAAAACAAGATTTTTGTATTCGCGACCAAATTCATAATTTTCTTGACAAAAAACCTGATTTTTGTTTTCGCGACCAAATTCTTGATTTTCTTGATCCAAAACTAGATTTTTGTATTCGCGACCAAATTCTTGATTTTATTGATCCAAAACTAGATTTTTGTATTCGCGACCAAATTCCTGATTTTCTTGACCAAAAACTAGATTTTTGTTTTCGAGACCAAATTCTTGATTTTCTTGTTCCAAAACTAAATTTTTGTATTCGCGACCAAATTCTTGATTTTCTTGATCCAAAACTAGATTTTTGTATTCGCGACCCAATTCTTGATTTTCGTGATCCAAAACTAGATTTTTGTATTCGCGACCAAATTCTTGATTTTCTTGTTCCAAAACTAGATTTTTGTATTCGCGACCAAATTCTTGATTTTATTGATCCAAAACTAGATTTTTGTATGCGCGACCAAATTCTTGATTTTCTTGACCAAAAACTAGATTTTTGTTTCCGAGACCAAATTCTTGATTTTCTTGTTCCAAAACTAGCTTTTTGTATTCGCGACCAAATTCTTGATTTTCTTGATCCAAAACTAGATTTTTGTATTCGCGACCAAATTCTTGATTTTATTGATCCAAAACTAGATTTTTGTATTCGCGACCAAATTCCTGATTTTCTTGACCAAAAACTAGATTTTTGTTTTCGAGACCAAATTCTTGATTTTCTTGATCCAAAACAAGATTTTTGTATTCGCGACCAAATTCATAATTTTCTTGACAAAAAACTAGATTTTTGTT
The DNA here is from genome assembly GCA_037678475.1 of x Bolboschoenoplectus mariqueter. Classification (NCBI taxonomy): domain Eukaryota; kingdom Viridiplantae; phylum Streptophyta; class Magnoliopsida; order Poales; family Cyperaceae; genus x Bolboschoenoplectus; species x Bolboschoenoplectus mariqueter. Next base: position 2,868,013 of record CM075233.1, on the reverse strand, counting down.
TTCGCGACCAAATTCTTGATTTTCTTGATTCAAAACTAGATTTTTGTATTCGCGACCAAATTCTTGATTTTCTTGACCAAAAACTAGATTTCTGTTTTCGCTACCAAATTCTTGATTTTCTTGATCCAAAACAAGATTTTTGTATATTCGCGACCAAATTCATAATTTTCTTAACAAAAAACTAGATTTTTGTTTTCGCGACCAAATTCTTGATTTTCTTGATCCAAAACTAGATTTTAGTAATCGCGACCAAATGCTTGATTTTCTTGACCAAAAACTAGATTTTTGTTTTCGCGACCAAATTCTTGATTTTCTTGATCCAAAACAAGATTTTTGTATTCGCGACCAAATTCATAATTTTCTTGACAAAAAACTAGATTTTTGTTTTCGCGACCAAATTCTTGATTTTCTTGATTCAAAACTAGATTTTTGTATTCGCGACCAAATTCTTGATTTTCGTGATCCAAAACTAGATTTTTGTATTCGCGACCCAATTCTTGATTTTATTGATCCAAAACTAGATTTTAGTAATCGCGACCAAATGCTTGATTTTCGTGATCCAAAACTAGATTTTTGTATTCGCGACCAAATTCTTGATTTTCTTGTTCCAAAACTAGATTTTTGTATTCGCGACCAAATTCTTGATTTTATTGATCCAAAACTAGATTTTTGTATTCGCGACCAAATTCTTGATTTTCTTGACCAAAAACTAGATTTTTGTTTTCGAGACCAAATTCTTGATTTTCTTGTTCCAAAACTAAATTTTTGTATTCGCGACCAAATTCTTGATTTTCTTGATCCAAAACTAGATTTTTGTATTCGCGACCAAATTCTTGATTTTATTGATCCAAAACTAGATTTTTGTATTCGCGAACAAATTCTTGATTTTCTTGACCAAAAACTAGATTTTTGTTTTCGCGACCAAATTCTTGATTTTCTTGATCCAAAACTAGATTTTTGTATTCGCGACCAAATTCTTGATTTTCTTGACCAAAAACTAGATTTTTGTATTCGCGACCCAATTCTTGATTTTCGTGATTCAAAACTAGATTTTTGTATTCGCGACCAAATTCTTGATTTTCTTGACCAAAAACTAGATTTTTGTTTTCTCGACCCAATTCTTGATTTTCGTGATTCAAAACTAGATTTTTGTATTCGCGACCAAATTCTTGATTTTCTTGACCAAAAACTAGATTTTTGTTTTCGCGACCAAATTCATGATTTTCTTGATCCAAAACAAGATTTTTGTATTCGCGACCAAATTCATAATTTTCTTGACAAAAAACTAGATTTTTGTTTTCGCGACCAAATTCTTGATTTTCTTGATCCAAAACTAGATTTTTGTATTCGCGACCAAATTCTTGATTTTCTTGACCAAAAACTAGATTTTTGTTTTCGCGACCAAATTCTTGATTTTCTTGATCCAAAACAAGATTTTTGTATTCGCGACCAAATTCATAATTTTCTTGACAAAAAACTAGATTTTTGTTTTCGCGACCAAATTATTGATTTTCTTGATCCAAAACTAGATTTTTGTATTCGCGACCAAATTCTTGATTTTATTGATCCAAAACTAGATTTTTGTATTCGCGACCAAATTCTTGATTTTCTTGACCAAAAACTAGATTTTTGTTTTCGCGACCAAATTCTTGATTTTCTTGATCCAAAACTAGATTTTTGTATTCGCGACCAAATTCTTGATTTTCTTGACCAAAAACTAGATTTTTGTATTCGCGACCCAATTCTTGATTTTCGTGATTCAAAACTAGATTTTTGAATTCGCGACCAAATTCTTGATTTTCTTGACCAAAAACTAGATTTTTCTTTTCGCGACCAAATTCATGATTTTCTTGATCCAAAACAAGATTTTTGTATTCGCGACCAAATTCATAATTTTCTTGACAAAAAACTAGATTTTTGTTTTCGCGACCAAATTCTTGATTTTCTTGATCCAAAACTAGATTTTTGTATTCGCGACCAAATTCTTGATTTTCTTGACCAAAAACTAGATTTTTGTTTTCGCGACGAAATTCTTGATTTTCTTGATCCAAAACAAGATTTTTTTATTCGCGACCAAATTCATAATTTTCTTGACAAAAAACTAGATTTTTGTTTTCGCGACCAAATTCTTGATTTTCTTGATCCAAAACTAGATTTTTGTATTCGCGACCAAATTCTTGATTTCATTGATCCAAAACTAGATTTTTGTATTCGCGACCAAATTCTTGATTTTCTTGACCAAAAACTAGATTTTTGTATTCGCGACCCAATTCTTGATTTTCGTGATCCAAAACTAGATTTTTGAATTCGCGACCAAATTCTTGATTTTCTTGACAAAAAACTAGATTTTTGTTTTCGCGACCAAATTCTTGATTTTCTTGATCCAAAACTAGATTTTTGTATTCGCGACCAAATGCTTGATTTTCTTGATCCAAAACTAGATTTTTGTATTCGCGACCAAATTCTTGATTTTCTTGACCAAAAACTAGATTTTTGTATTCGCGACCAAATTCTTGATTTTCGTGACCCAAAACTAGATTTTTGTATTCGCCACCAAATTCCTGATTTTATTGATCCAAAACTAGATTTTTGTATTCGCGACCAAATTCTTGATTTTCTTGACCAAAAACTAGATTTTTGTTTTCGAGACCAAATTCTTGATTTTCTTGATCCAAAACAAGATTTTTGTATTCGCGACCAACTTCATAATTTTCTTGACAAAAAACTAGATTTTTGTTTTCGCGACCAAATTCTTGATTTTCTTGATCCAAAACTAGATTTTTGTATTCGCGACCAAATGCTTGATTTTCTTGATCCAAAACTAGATTTTTGTATTCGCGACCAAATTCTTGATTTTCTTGACCAAAAACTAGATTTTTGTATTCGCGACCAAATTCTTGATTTTCGTGATCCAAAACTAGATTTTTGTATTCGCCACCAAATTCTTGATTTTATTGATCCAAAACTAGATTTTTGTATTCGCGACCAAATTCTTGATTTTCTTGACCAAAAACTAGATTTTTGTATTCGCGACCCAATTCTTGATTTTCGTGATTCAAAACTAGATTTTTGAATTCGCGACCAAATTCTTGATTTTCTTGACCAAAAACTAGATTTTTCTTTTCGCGACCAAATTCATGATTTTCTTGATCCAAAACAAGATTTTTGTATTCGCGACCAAATTCTTCATTTTCTTGACAAAAAACTAGATTTTTGTTTTCGCGACCAAATTCTTGATTTTCTTGATCCAAAACTAGATTTTTGTATTCGCGACCAAATTCTTGATTTTCTTGACCAAAAACTAGATTTTTGTTTTCGCGACGAAATTCTTGATTTTCTTGATCCAAAACAAGATTTTTTTATTCGCGACCAAATTCATAATTTTCTTGACAAAAAACTAGATTTTTGTTTTCGCGACCAAATTCTTGATTTGCTTGATCCAAAACTAGATTTTTGTATTCGCGACCAAATTCTTGATTTCATTGATCCAAAACTAGATTTTTGTATTCGCGGCCAAATTCTTGATTTTCTTGACCAAAAACTAGATTTTTGTATTCGCGACCCAATTCTTGATTTTCGTGATCCAAAACTAGATTTTTGAATTCGCGACCAAATTCTTGATTTTCTTGACCAAAAACTAGATTTTTGTTTTCGCGACCAAATTCTTGATTTTCTTGATCCAAAACAAGATTTTTGTATTCGCGACCAAATTCATAATTTTCTTGACAAAAAACTAGATTTTTGTTTTCGCGACCAAATTTCTTGATTTTATTGGTCCAAAACTAGATTTTTGTATTCGCGACCAAATTCTTGATTTTCTTGACCAAAAACTAGATTTTTGTTTTCGAGACCAAATTCTTGATTTTCTTGTTCCAAAACAAGATTTTTGTATTCGCGACCAACTTCATAATTTTCTTGACAAAAAACTAGATTTTTGTTTTCGCGACCAAATTCTTGATTTTCTTGATCCAAAACTAGATTTTTGTATTCGCGACCAAATGCTTGATTTTCTTGATCCAAAACTAGATTTTTGTATTCGCGACCAAATTCTTGATTTTCTTGACCAAAAACTAGATTTTTGTATTCGCGACCAAATTCTTGATTTTCGTGATCCAAAACTAGATTTTTGTATTCGCCACCAAATTCTTGATTTTCTTGTTCCAAAACAAGATTTTTGTATTCGCGACCAACTTCATAATTTTCTTGACAAAAAACTAGATTTTTGTTTTCGCGACCAAATTCTTGATTTTCTTGATCCAAAACTAGATTTTTGTATTCGCGACCAAATGCTTGATTTTCTTGATCCAAAACTAGATTTTTGTATTCGCGACCAAATTCTTGATTTTCTTGACCAAAAACTAGATTTTTGTATTCGCGACCAAATTCTTGATTTTCGTGATCCAAAACTAGATTTTTGTATTCGCCACCAAATTCTTGATTTTATTGATCCAAAACTAGATTTTTGTATTCGCGACCAAATTCTTGATTTTCTTGACCAAAAACTAGATTTTTGTATTCGCGACCCAATTCTTGATTTTCGTGATTCAAAACTAGATTTTTGAATTCGCGACCAAATTCTTGATTTTCTTGACCAAAAACTAGATTTTTCTTTTCGCGACCAAATTCATGATTTTCTTGATCCAAAACAAGATTTTTGTATTCGCCACCAAATTCTTCATTTTCTTGACAAAAAACTAGATTTTTGTTTTCGCGACCAAATTCTTGATTTTCTTGATCCAAAACTTGATTTTTGTTTTCGCGACCAAATTCATGATTTTCTTGACCAAAAACTAGATTTTTGTATTCGCGACCAAATGCTTGATTTTCTTGATCCAAAACTAGATTTTTGTATTCGCGACCAAATTCTTGATTTTCTTGACCAAAAACTAGATTTTTGTATTCGCGACCAAATTCTTGATTTTCGTGATCCAAAACTAGATTTTTGTATTCGCTACCAAATTCTTGATTTTATTGATCCAAAACTAGATTTTTGTATTCGCGACCAAATTCTTGATTTTCTTGACCAAAAACTAGATTTTTGTATTCGCGACCCAATTCTTGATTTTCGTGATTCAAAACTAGATTTTTGAATTCGCGACCAAATTCTTCATTTTCTTGACCAAAAACTAGATTTTTCTTTTCGCGACCAAATTCATGATTTTCTTGATCCAAAACAAGATTTTTGTATTCGCGACCAAATTCTTCATTTTCTTGACAAAAAACTAGATTTTTGTTTTCGCGACCAAATTCTTGATTTTCTTGATCCAAAACTAGATTTTTGTATTCGCGACCAAATTCTTGATTTTCTTGACCAAAAACTAGATTTTTGTTTTCGCGACGAAATTCTTGATTTTCTTGATCCAAAACAAGATTTTTTTATTCGCGACCAAATTCATAATTTTCTTGACAAAAAACTAGATTTTTGTTTTCGCGACCAAATTCTTGATTTGCTTGATCCAAAACTAGATTTTTGTATTCGCGACCAAATTCTTGATTTCATTGATCCAAAACTAGATTTTTGTATTCGCGGCCAAATTCTTGATTTTCTTGACCAAAAACTAGATTTTTGTATTCGCGACCCAATTCTTGATTTTCGTGATCCAAAACTAGATTTTTGAATTCGCGACCAAATTCTTGATTTTCTTGACCAAAAACTAGATTTTTGTTTTCGCGACCAAATTCTTGATTTTCTTGATCCAAAACAAGATTTTTGTATTCGCGACCAAATTCATAATTTTCTTGACAAAAAACTAGATTTTTGTTTTCGCGACCAAATTTCTTGATTTTATTGGTCCAAAACTAGATTTTTGTATTCGCGACCAAATTCTTGATTTTCTTGACCAAAAACTAGATTTTTGTTTTCGAGACCAAATTCTTGATTTTCTTGTTCCAAAACAAGATTTTTGTATTCGCGACCAACTTCATAATTTTCTTGACAAAAAACTAGATTTTTGTTTTCGCGACCAAATTCTTGATTTTCGTGATCCAAAACTAGATTTTTGTATTCGCCACCAAATTCTTGATTTTATTGATCCAAAACTAGATTTTTGTATTCGCGACCAAATTCTTGATTTTCTTGACCAAAAACTAGATTTTTGTATTCGCGACCCAATTCTTGATTTTCGTGATTCAAAACTAGATTTTTGAATTCGCGACCAAATTCTTGATTTTCTTGACCAAAAACTAGATTTTTCTTTTCGCGACCAAATTCATGATTTTCTTGATCCAAAACAAGATTTTTGTATTCGCCACCAAATTCTTCATTTTCTTGACAAAAAACTAGATTTTTGTTTTCGCGACCAAATTCTTGATTTTCTTGATCCAAAACTAGATTTTTGTATTCGCGACCAAATTCTTGATTTTCTTGACCAAAAACTAGATTTTTGTTTTCGCGACGAAATTCTTGATTTTCTTGATCCAAAACAAGATTTTTTTATTCGCGACCAAATTCATAATTTTCTTGACAAAAAACTAGATTTTTGTTTTCGCGACCAAATTCTTGATTTGCTTGATCCAAAACTAGATTTTTGTATTCGCGACCAAATTCTTGATTTCATTGATCCAAAACTAGATTTTTGTATTCGCGACCAAATTCTTGATTTTCTTGACCAAAAACTAGATTTTTGTTTTCGCGACCAAATTTCTTGATTTCATTGATCCAAAACTAGATTTTTGTATTCGCGACCAAATTCTTGATTTTCTTGACCAAAAACTAGATTTTTGTATTCGCGACCCAATTCTTGATTTTCGTGATCCAAAACTAGATTTTTGAATTCGCGACCAAATTCTTGATTTTCTTGACCAAAAACTAGATTTTTATTTTCGCGACCAAATGCTTGATTTTCGAGATCCAAAACTAGATTTTTGTATTCGCGACCAAATTCTTGATTTTCTTGATCCAAAACTAGATTTTTGTATTCGCGACCAAATTCTTGATTTTCTTGACCAAAAACTAGATTTTTGTTTTCGCGACCAAATTCTTGATTTTCTTGATCCAAAACAAGATTTTTGTATTCGCGACCAAATTCATAATTTTCTTGACAAAAAACTAGATTTTTGTTTTCGCGACCAAATTATTGATTTTCTTGATCCAAAACTAGATTTTTGTATTCGCGACCAAATTCTTGATTTTATTGATCCAAAACTAGATTTTTGTATTCGCGACCAAATTCTTGATTTTCTTGACCAAAAACTAGATTTTTGTTTTCGCGACCAAATTCTTGATTTTCTTGATCCAAAACTAGATTTTTGTATTCGCGACCAAATTCTTGATTTTCTTGACCAAAAACTAGATTTTTGTATTCGCGACCCAATTCTTGATTTTCGTGATTCAAAACTAGATTTTTGAATTCGCGACCAAATTCTTGATTTTCTTGACCAAAAACTAGATTTTTCTTTTCGCGACCAAATTCATGATTTTCTTGATCCAAAACAAGATTTTTGTATTCGCGACCAAATTCATAATTTTCTTGACAAAAAACTAGATTTTTGTTTTCGCGACCAAATTCTTGATTTTCTTGATCCAAAACTAGATTTTTGTATTCGCGACCAAATTCTTGATTTTCTTGACCAAAAACTAGATTTTTGTTTTCGCGACGAAATTCTTGATTTTCTTGATCCAAAACAAGATTTTTTTATTCGCGACCAAATTCATAATTTTCTTGACAAAAAACTAGATTTTTGTTTTCGCGACCAAATTCTTGATTTTCTTGATCCAAAACTAGATTTTTGTATTCGCGACCAAATTCTTGATTTCATTGATCCAAAACTAGATTTTTGTATTCGCGACCAAATTCTTGATTTTCTTGACCAAAAACTAGATTTTTGTATTCGCGACCCAATTCTTGATTTTCGTGATCCAAAACTAGATTTTTGAATTCGCGACCAAATTCTTGATTTTCTTGACAAAAAACTAGATTTTTGTTTTCGCGACCAAATTCTTGATTTTCTTGATCCAAAACTAGATTTTTGTATTCGCGACCAAATGCTTGATTTTCTTGATCCAAAACTAGATTTTTGTATTCGCGACCAAATTCTTGATTTTCTTGACCAAAAACTAGATTTTTGTATTCGCGACCAAATTCTTGATTTTCGTGACCCAAAACTAGATTTTTGTATTCGCCACCAAATTCCTGATTTTATTGATCCAAAACTAGATTTTTGTATTCGCGACCAAATTCTTGATTTTCTTGACCAAAAACTAGATTTTTGTTTTCGAGACCAAATTCTTGATTTTCTTGATCCAAAACAAGATTTTTGTATTCGCGACCAACTTCATAATTTTCTTGACAAAAAACTAGATTTTTGTTTTCGCGACCAAATTCTTGATTTTCTTGATCCAAAACTAGATTTTTGTATTCGCGACCAAATGCTTGATTTTCTTGATCCAAAACTAGATTTTTGTATTCGCGACCAAATTCTTGATTTTCTTGACCAAAAACTAGATTTTTGTATTCGCGACCAAATTCTTGATTTTCGTGATCCAAAACTAGATTTTTGTATTCGCCACCAAATTCTTGATTTTATTGATCCAAAACTAGATTTTTGTATTCGCGACCAAATTCTTGATTTTCTTGACCAAAAACTAGATTTTTGTATTCGCGACCCAATTCTTGATTTTCGTGATTCAAAACTAGATTTTTGAATTCGCGACCAAATTCTTGATTTTCTTGACCAAAAACTAGATTTTTCTTTTCGCGACCAAATTCATGATTTTCTTGATCCAAAACAAGATTTTTGTATTCGCGACCAAATTCTTCATTTTCTTGACAAAAAACTAGATTTTTGTTTTCGCGACCAAATTCTTGATTTTCTTGATCCAAAACTAGATTTTTGTATTCGCGACCAAATTCTTGATTTTCTTGACCAAAAACTAGATTTTTGTTTTCGCGACGAAATTCTTGATTTTCTTGATCCAAAACAAGATTTTTGTTTTCGCGACCAAATTCATGATTTTCTTGACCAAAAACTAGATTTTTGTATTCGCGACCAAATGCTTGATTTTCTTGATCCAAAACTAGATTTTTGTATTCGCGACCAAATTCTTGATTTTCTTGACCAAAAACTAGATTTTTGTATTCGCGACCAAATTCTTGATTTTCGTGATCCAAAACTAGATTTTTGTATTCGCTACCAAATTCTTGATTTTATTGATCCAAAACTAGATTTTTGTATTCGCGACCAAATTCTTGATTTTCTTGACCAAAAACTAGATTTTTGTATTCGCGACCCAATTCTTGATTTTCGTGATTCAAAACTAGATTTTTGAATTCGCGACCAAATTCTTCATTTTCTTGACCAAAAACTAGATTTTTCTTTTCGCGACCAAATTCATGATTTTCTTGATCCAAAACAAGATTTTTGTATTCGCGACCAAATTCTTCATTTTCTTGACAAAAAACTAGATTTTTGTTTTCGCGACCAAATTCTTGATTTTCTTGATCCAAAACTAGATTTTTGTATTCGCGACCAAATTCTTGATTTTCTTGACCAAAAACTAGATTTTTGTTTTCGCGACGAAATTCTTGATTTTCTTGATCCAAAACAAGATTTTTTTATTCGCGACCAAATTCATAATTTTCTTGACAAAAAACTAGATTTTTGTTTTCGCGACCAAATTCTTGATTTGCTTGATCCAAAACTAGATTTTTGTATTCGCGACCAAATTCTTGATTTCATTGATCCAAAACTAGATTTTTGTATTCGCGGCCAAATTCTTGATTTTCTTGACCAAAAACTAGATTTTTGTATTCGCGACCCAATTCTTGATTTTCGTGATCCAAAACTAGATTTTTGAATTCGCGACCAAATTCTTGATTTTCTTGACCAAAAACTAGATTTTTGTTTTCGCGACCAAATTCTTGATTTTCTTGATCCAAAACAAGATTTTTGTATTCGCGACCAAATTCATAATTTTCTTGACAAAAAACTAGATTTTTGTTTTCGCGACCAAATTTCTTGATTTTATTGGTCCAAAACTAGATTTTTGTATTCGCGACCAAATTCTTGATTTTCTTGACCAAAAACTAGATTTTTGTTTTCGAGACCAAATTCTTGATTTTCTTGTTCCAAAACAAGATTTTTGTATTCGCGACCAACTTCATAATTTTCTTGACAAAAAACTAGATTTTTGTTTTCGCGACCAAATTCTTGATTTTCTTGATCCAAAACTAGATTTTTGTATTCGCGACCAAATGCTTGATTTTCTTGATCCAAAACTAGATTTTTGTATTCGCGACCAAATTCTTGATTTTCTTGACCAAAAACTAGATTTTTGTATTCGCGACCAAATTCTTGATTTTCGTGATCCAAAACTAGATTTTTGTATTCGCCACCAAATTCTTGATTTTATTGATCCAAAACTAGATTTTTGTATTCGCGACCAAATTCTTGATTTTCTTGACCAAAAACTAGATTTTTGTATTCGCGACCCAATTCTTGATTTTCGTGATTCAAAACTAGATTTTTGAATTCGCGACCAAATTCTTGATTTTCTTGACCAAAAACTAGATTTTTCTTTTCGCGACCAAATTCATGATTTTCTTGATCCAAAACAAGATTTTTGTATTCGCCACCAAATTCTTCATTTTCTTGACAAAAAACTAGATTTTTGTTTTCGCGACCAAATTCTTGATTTTCTTGATCCAAAACTAGATTTTTGTATTCGCGACCAAATTCTTGATTTTCTTGACCAAAAACTAGATTTTTGTTTTCGCGACGAAATTCTTGATTTTCTTGATCCAAAACAAGATTTTTTTATTCGCGACCAAATTCATAATTTTCTTGACAAAAAACTAGATTTTTGTTTTCGCGACCAAATTCTTGATTTGCTTGATCCAAAACTAGATTTTTGTATTCGCGACCAAATTCTTGATTTCATTGATCCAAAACTAGATTTTTGTATTCGCGACCAAATTCTTGATTTTCTTGACCAAAAACTAGATTTTTGTTTTCGCGACCAAATTTCTTGATTTCATTGATCCAAAACTAGATTTTTGTATTCGCGACCAAATTCTTGATTTTCTTGACCAAAAACTAGATTTTTGTATTCGCGACCCAATTCTTGATTTTCGTGATCCAAAACTAGATTTTTGAATTCGCGACCAAATTCTTGATTTTCTTGACCAAAAACTAGATTTTTATTTTCGCGACCAAATTCTTGATTTTCTTGATCCAAAACAAGATTTTTGTATTCGCGACCAAATTCATAATTTTCTTGACAAAAAACTAGATTTTTGTTTTCGCGACCAAATTTCTTGATTTTATTGGTCCAAAACTAGATTTTTGTATTCGCGACCAAATTCTTGATTTTCTTGACCAAAAACTAGATTTTTGTTTTCGAGACCAAATTCTTGATTTTCTTGTTCCAAAACAAGATTTTTGTATTCGCGACCAACTTCATAATTTTCTTGACAAAAAACTAGATTTTTGTTTTCGCGACCAAATTCTTGATTTTCTTGATCCAAAACTAGATTTTTGTATTCGCGACCAAATGCTTGATTTTCTTGATCCAAAACTAGATTTTTGTATTCGCGACCAAATTCTTGATTTTCTTGACCAAAAACTAGATTTTTGTATTCGCGACCAAATTCTTGATTTTCGTGATCCAAAACTAGATTTTTGTATTCGCCACCAAATTCTTGATTTTATTGATCCAAAACTAGATTTTTGTATTCGCGACCAAATTCTTCATTTTCTTGACCAAAAACTAGATTTTTGTTTTCGAGACCAAATTCTTGATTTTCTTGATCCAAAACAAGATTTTTGTATTCGCGACCAACTTCATAATTTTCTTGACAAAAAACTAGATTTTTGTTTTCGCGACCAAATTCTTGATTTTCTTGATCCAAAACTAGATTTTTGTATTCGCGACCAAATGCTTGATTTTCTTGATCCAAAACTAGATTTTTGTATTCGCGACCAAATTCTTGATTTTCTTGACCAAAAACTAGATTTTTGTATTCGCGACCAAATTCTTGATTTTCGTGATCCAAAACTAGATTTTTGTATTCGCCACCAAATTCTTGATTTTATTGATCCAAAACTAGATTTTTGTATTCGCGACCAAATTCTTGATTTTCTTGACCAAAAACTAGATTTTTGTTTTCGCAACCAAATTCTTGATTTTCTTGATCCAAAACAAGATTTTTGTATTCGCGACCAAATTCATAATTTTCTTGACAAAAAACTAGATTTTTGTTTTCGCGACCAAATTCTTGATTTGCTTGATCCAAAACTAGATTTTTGTATTCGCGACCAAATTCTTGATTTCATTGATCCAAAACTAGATTTTTGTATTCGCGACCAAATTCTTGATTTTCTTGACCAAAAACTAGATTTTTGTATTCGCGACCCAATTCTTGATTTTCGTGATCCAAAACTAGATTTTTGAATTCGCGACCAAATTCTTGATTTTCTTGACCAAAAACTAGATTTTTGTTTTCGCGACCAAATTCTTGATTTTCTTGATCCAAAACAAGATTTTTGTATTCGCGACCAAATTCATAATTTTCCTGACAAAAAACTAGATTTTTGTTTTCGCGACCAAATTTCTTGATTTTATTGGTCCAAAACTAGATTTTTGTATTCGCGACCAAATTCTTGATTTTCTTGACCAAAAACTAGATTTTTGTTTTCGAGACCAAATTCTTGATTTTATTGATCCAAAACTAGATTTTTGTATTCGCGACCAAATTCTTGATTTTCTTGACCAAAAACTAGATTTTGGTTTTCGAGACCAAATTCTTGATTTTCTTGATCCAAAACAAGATTTTTGTATTTGCGACCAAATACTTGATTTTCTTGACAAAAAACTAGATTTTTGTTTTCGCGACCAAATTCTTGATTTTCTTGATCCAAAACTAGATTTTTGTATTCGCCACCAAATTCTTCATTTTCTTGACAAAAAACTAGATTTTTGTTTTCGCGACCAAATTCATGATTTTCTTGATCCAAAACAAGATTTTTGTATTCGCCACCAAATTCTTCATTTTCTTGACAAAAAACTAGATTTTTGTTTTCGCGACCAAATTCTTGATTTTCTTGATCCAAAACTAGATTTTTGTATTCGCGACCAAATTCTTGATTTTCTTGACCAAAAACTAGATTTTTGTTTTCGCGACGAAATTCTTGATTTTCTTGATCCAAAACAAGATTTTTTTATTCGCGACCAAATTCATAATTTTCTTGACAAAAAACTAGATTTTTGTTTTCGCGACCAAATTCTTGATTTGCTTGATCCAAAACTAGATTTTTGTATTCGCGACCAAATTCTTGATTTCATTGATCCAAAACTAGATTTTTGTATTCGCGACCAAATTCTTGATTTTCTTGACCAAAAACTAGATTTTTGTATTCGCGACCCAATTCTTGATTTTCGTGATCCAAAACTAGATTTTTGAATTCGCGACCAAATTCTTGATTTTCTTGACCAAAAACTAGATTTTTATTTTCGCGACCAAATTCTTGATTTTCTTGATCCAAAACAAGATTTTTGTATTCGCGACCAAATTCATAATTTTCTTGACAAAAAACTAGATTTTTGTTTTCGCGACCAAATTTCTTGATTTTATTGGTCCAAAACTAGATTTTTGTATTCGCGACCAAATTCTTGATTTTCTTGACCAAAAACTAGATTTTTGTTTTCGAGACCAAATTCTTGATTTTCTTGTTCCAAAACAAGATTTTTGTATTCGCGACCAACTTCATAATTTTCTTGACAAAAAACTAGATTTTTGTTTTCGCGACCAAATTCTTGATTTTCTTGATCCAAAACTAGATTTTTGTATTCGCGACCAAATGCTTGATTTTCTTGATCCAAAACTAGATTTTTGTATTCGCGACCAAATTCTTGATTTTCTTGACCAAAAACTAGATTTTTGTATTCGCGACCAAATTCTTGATTTTCGTGATCCAAAACTAGATTTTTGTATTCGCCACCAAATTCTTGATTTTATTGATCCAAAACTAGATTTTTGTATTCGCGACCAAATTCTTCATTTTCTTGACCAAAAACTAGATTTTTGTTTTCGAGACCAAATTCTTGATTTTCTTGATCCAAAACAAGATTTTTGTATTCGCGACCAACTTCATAATTTTCTTGACAAAAAACTAGATTTTTGTTTTCGCGACCAAATTCTTGATTTTCTTGATCCAAAACTAGATTTTTGTATTCGCGACCAAATGCTTGATTTTCTTGATCCAAAACTAGATTTTTGTATTCGCGACCAAATTCTTGATTTTCTTGACCAAAAACTAGATTTTTGTATTCGCGACCAAATTCTTGATTTTCGTGATCCAAAACTAGATTTTTGTATTCGCCACCAAATTCTTGATTTTATTGATCCAAAACTAGATTTTTGTATTCGCGACCAAATTCTTCATTTTCTTGACCAAAAACTAGATTTTTGTTTTCGAGACCAAATTCTTGATTTTCTTGATCCAAAACAAGATTTTTGTATTCGCGACCAACTTCATAATTTTCTTGACAAAAAACTAGATTTTTGTTTTCGCGACCAAATTCTTGATTTTCTTGATCCAAAACTAGATTTTTGTATTCGCGACCAAATGCTTGATTTTCTTGATCCAAAACTAGATTTTTGTATTCGCGACCAAATTCTTGATTTTCTTGACCAAAAACTAGATTTTTGTATTCGCGACCAAATTCTTGATTTTCGTGATCCAAAACTAGATTTTTGTATTCGCCACCAAATTCTTGATTTTATTGATCCAAAACTAGATTTTTGTATTCGCGACCAAATTCTTCATTTTCTTGACCAAAAACTAGATTTTTGTTTTCGAGACCAAATTCTTGATTTTCTTGATCCAAAACAAGATTTTTGTATTCGCGACCAAATTCATAATTTTCTTGACAAAAAACTAGATTTTTGTTTTCGCGACCAAATTCTTGATTTGCTTGATCCAAAACTAGATTTTTGTATTCGCGACCAAATTCTTGATTTCATTGATCCAAAACTAGATTTTTGTATTCGCGACCAAATTCTTGATTTTCTTGACCAAAAACTAGATTTTTGTATTCGCGACCCAATTCTTGATTTTCGTGATCCAAAACTAGATTTTTGAATTCGCGACCAAATTCTTGATTTTCTTGACCAAAAACTAGATTTTTGTTTTCGCGACCAAATTCTTGATTTTCTTGATCCAAAACAAGATTTTTGTATTCGCGACCAAATTCATAATTTTCCTGACAAAAAACTAGATTTTTGTTTTTGCGACCAAATTTCTTGATTTTATTGGTCCAAAACTAGATTTTTGTATTCGCGACCAAATTCTTGATTTTCTTGACCAAAAACTAGATTTTTGTTTTCGAGACAAATTCTTGATTTTATTGATCCAAAACTAGATTTTTGTATTCGCGACCAAATTCTTGATTTTCTTGACCAAAAACTAGATTTTGGTTTTCGAGACCAAATTCTTGATTTTCTTGATCCAAAACAAGATTTTTGTATTTGCGACCAAATACTTGATTTTCTTGACAAAAAACTAGATTTTTGTTTTCGCGACCAAATTCTTGATTTTCTTGATCCAAAACTAGATTTTTGTATTCGCCACCAAATTCTTCATTTTCTTGACAAAAAACTAGATTTTTGTTTTCGCGACCAAATTCATGATTTTCTTGATCCAAAACAAGATTTTTGTATTCGCCACCAAATTCTTCATTTTCTTGACAAAAAACTAGATTTTTGTTTTCGCGACCAAATTCTTGATTTTCTTGATCCAAAACTAGATTTTTGTATTCGCGACCAAATTCTTGATTTTCTTGACCAAAAACTAGATTTTTGTTTTCGCGACGAAATTCTTGATTTTCTTGATCCAAAACAAGATTTTTTTATTCGCGACCAAATTCATAATTTTCTTGACAAAAAACTAGATTTTTGTTTTCGCGACCAAATTCTTGATTTGCTTGATCCAAAACTAGATTTTTGTATTCGCGACCAAATTCTTGATTTCATTGATCCAAAACTAGATTTTTGTATTCGCGACCAAATTCTTGATTTTCTTGACCAAAAACTAGATTTTTGTATTCGCGACCCAATTCTTGATTTTCGTGATCCAAAACTAGATTTTTGAATTCGCGACCAAATTCTTGATTTTCTTGACCAAAAACTAGATTTTTATTTTCGCGACCAAATTCTTGATTTTCTTGATCCAAAACAAGATTTTTGTATTCGCGACCAAATTCATAATTTTCTTGACAAAAAACTAGATTTTTGTTTTCGCGACCAAATTTCTTGATTTTATTGGTCCAAAACTAGATTTTTGTATTCGCGACCAAATTCTTGATTTTCTTGACCAAAAACTAGATTTTTGTTTTCGAGACCAAATTCTTGATTTTCTTGTTCCAAAACAAGATTTTTGTATTCGCGACCAACTTCATAATTTTCTTGACAAAAAACTAGATTTTTGTTTTCGCGACCAAATTCTTGATTTTCTTGATCCAAAACTAGATTTTTGTATTCGCGACCAAATGCTTGATTTTCTTGATCCAAAACTAGATTTTTGTATTCGCGACCAAATTCTTGATTTTCTTGACCAAAAACTAGATTTTTGTATTCGCGACCAAATTCTTGATTTTCGTGATCCAAAACTAGATTTTTGTATTCGCCACCAAATTCTTGATTTTATTGATCCAAAACTAGATTTTTGTATTCGCGACCAAATTCTTCATTTTCTTGACCAAAAACTAGATTTTTGTTTTCGAGACCAAATTCTTGATTTTCTTGATCCAAAACAAGATTTTTGTATTCGCGACCAACTTCATAATTTTCTTGACAAAAAACTAGATTTTTGTTTTCGCGACCAAATTCTTGATTTTCTTGATCCAAAACTAGATTTTTGTATTCGCGACCAAATTCTTCATTTTCTTGATCCAAAACTAGATTTTTGTATTCGCGACCAAATTCTTGATTTTCTTGACCAAAAACTAGATTTTTGTATTCGCGACCCAATTCTTGATTTTCGTGATCCAAAACTAGATTTTTGAATTCGCGACCAAATTCTTGATTTTCTTGACCAAAAACTAGATTTTTGTTTTCGCGACCAAATTCTTGATTTTCTTGATCCAAAACAAGATTTTTGTATTCGCGACCAAATTCATAATTTTCCTGACAAAAAACTAGATTTTTGTTTTCGAGACCAAATTTCTTGATTTTATTGGTCCAAAACTAGATTTTTGTATTCGCGACCAAATTCTTGATTTTCTTGACCAAAAACTAGATTTTTGTTTTCGAGACCAAATTCTTGATTTTATTGATCCAAAACTAGATTTTTGTATTCGCGACCAAATTCTTGATTTTCTTGACCAAAAACTAGATTTTGGTTTTCGAGACCAAATTCTTGATTTTCTTGATCCAAAACAAGATTTTTGTATTCGCGACCAACTTCATAATTTTCTTGACAAAAAACTAGATTTTTGTTTTCGCGACCAAATTCTTGATTTTCTTGATCCAAAACTAGATTTTTGTATTCGCGACCAAATGCTTGATTTTCTTGATCCAAAACTAGATTTTTGTATTCGCGACCAAATTCTTGATTTTCTTGACCAAAAACTAGATTTTTGTATTCGCGACCAAATTCTTGATTTTCGTGATCCAAAACTAGATTTTTGTATTCGCCACCAAATTCTTGATTTTATTGATCCAAAACTAGATTTTTGTATTCGCGACCAAATTCTTGATTTTCTTGACCAAAAACTAGATTTTTGTATTCGCGACCCAATTCTTGATTTTCGTGATTCAAAACTAGATTTTTGAATTCGCGACCAAATTCTTGATTTTCTTGACCAAAAACTAGATTTTTCTTTTCGCGACCAAATTCATGATTTTCTTGATCCAAAACAAGATTTTTGTATTCGCGACCAAATTCTTCATTTTCTTGACAAAAAACTAGATTTTTGTTTTCGCGACCAAATTCTTGATTTTCTTGATCCAAAACTAGATTTTTGTATTCGCGACCAAATTCTTGATTTTCTTGACCAAAAACTAGATTTTTGTTTTCGCGACGAAATTCTTGATTTTCTTGATCCAAAACAAGATTTTTTTATTCGCGACCAAATTCATAATTTTCTTGACAAAAAACTAGATTTTTGTTTTCGCGACCAAATTCTTGATTTTCTTGATCCAAAACTAGATTTTTGTATTCGCGACCAAATTCTTGATTTCATTGATCCAAAACTAGATTTTTGTATTCGCGACCAAATTCTTGATTTTCTTGACCAAAAACTAGATTTTTGTATTCGCGACCCAATTCTTGATTTTCGTGATCCAAAACTAGATTTTTGAATTCGCGACCAAATTCTTGATTTTCTTGACCAAAAACTAGATTTTTGTTTTCGCGACCAAATTCTTGATTTTCTTGATCCAAAACAAGATTTTTGTATTCGCGACCAAATTCATAATTTTCTTGACAAAAAACTAGATTTTTGTTTTCGCGACCAAATTTCTTGATTTTATTGGTCCAAAACTAGATTTTTGTATTCGCGACCAAATTCTTGATTTTCTTGACCAAAAACTAGATTTTTGTTTTCGAGACCAAATTCTTGATTTTCTTGATCCAAAACAAGATTTTTGTATTCGCGACCAACTTCATAATTTTCTTGACAAAAAACTAGATTTTTGTTTTCGCGACCAAATTCTTGATTTTCTTGATCCAAAACTAGATTTTTGTATTCGCGACCAAATGCTTGATTTTCTTGATCCAAAACTAGATTTTTGTATTCGCGACCAAATTCTTGATTTTCTTGACCAAAAACTAGATTTTTGTATTCGCGACCAAATTCTTGATTTTCGTGATCTAAAACTAGATTTTTGTATTCGCCACCAAATTCTTGATTTTATTGATCCAAAACTAGATTTTTGTATTCGCGACCAAATTCTTGATTTTCTTGACCAAAAACTAGATTTTTGTTTTCGCAACCAAATTCTTGATTTTCTTGATCCAAAACAAGATTTTTGTATTCGCGACCAAATTCATAATTTTCTTGACAAAAAACTAGATTTTTGTTTTCGCGACCAAATTCTTGATTTGCTTGATCCAAAACTAGATTTTTGTATTCGCGACCAAATTCTTGATTTCATTGATCCAAAACTAGATTTTTGTATTCGCGACCAAATTCTTGATTTTCTTGACCAAAAACTAGATTTTTGTATTCGCGACCCAATTCTTGATTTTCGTGATCCAAAACTAGATTTTTGAATTCGCGACCAAATTCTTGATTTTCTTGACCAAAAACTAGATTTTTGTTTTCGCGACCAAATTCTTGATTTTCTTGATCCAAAACAAGATTTTTGTATTCGCGACCAAATTCATAATTTTCCTGACAAAAAACTAGATTTTTGTTTTCGCGACCAAATTTCTTGATTTTATTGGTCCAAAACTAGATTTTTGTATTCGCGACCAAATTCTTGATTTTCTTGACCAAAAACTAGATTTTTGTTTTCGAGACCAAATTCTTGATTTTATTGATCCAAAACTAGATTTTTGTATTCGCGACCAAATTCTTGATTTTCTTGACCAAAAACTAGATTTTGGTTTTCGAGACCAAATTCTTGATTTTCTTGATCCAAAACAAGATTTTTGTATTTGCGACCAAATACTTGATTTTCTTGACAAAAAACTAGATTTTTGTTTTCGCGACCAAATTCTTGATTTTCTTGATCCAAAACTAGATTTTTGTATTCGCCACCAAATTCTTCATTTTCTTGACAAAAAACTAGATTTTTGTTTTCGCGACCAAATTCATGATTTTCTTGATCCAAAACAAGATTTTTGTATTCGCCACCAAATTCTTCATTTTCTTGACAAAAAACTAGATTTTTGTTTTCGCGACCAAATTCTTGATTTTCTTGATCCAAAACTAGATTTTTGTATTCGCGACCAAATTCTTGATTTTCTTGACCAAAAACTAGATTTTTGTTTTCGCGACGAAATTCTTGATTTTCTTGATCCAAAACAAGATTTTTTTATTCGCGACCAAATTCATAATTTTCTTGACAAAAAACTAGATTTTTGTTTTCGCGACCAAATTCTTGATTTTCTTGATCCAAAACTAGATTTTTGTATTCGCGACCAAATGCTTGATTTTCTTGATCCAAAACTAGATTTTTGTATTCGCGACCAAATTCTTGATTTTCTTGACCAAAAACTAGATTTTTGTATTCGCGACCAAATTCTTGATTTTCGTGATCTAAAACTAGATTTTTGTATTCGCCACCAAATTCTTGATTTTATTGATCCAAAACTAGATTTTTGTATTCGCGACCAAATTCTTGATTTTCTTGACCAAAAACTAGATTTTTGTTTTCGAGACCAAATTCTTGATTTTCTTGATCCAAAACGAGATTTTTGTATTCGCGACCAACTTCATAATTTTCTTGACAAAAAACTAGATTTTTGTTTTCGCGACCAAATTCTTGATTTTCTTGATCCAAAACTAGATTTTTGTATTCGCGACCAAATTCTTGATTTCATTGATCCAAAACTAGATTTTTGTATTCGCGACCAAATTCTTGATTTTCTTGACCAAAAACTAGATTTTTGTATTCGCGACCCAATTCTTGATTTTCGTGATCCAAAACTAGATTTTTGAATTCGCGACCAAATTCTTGATTTTCTTGACCAAAAACTAGATTTTTGTTTTCGCGACCAAATTCTTGATTTTCTTGATCCAAAACAAGATTTTTGTATTCGCGACCAAATTCATAATTTTCTTGACAAAAAACTAGATTTTTGTTTTCGCGACCAAATTTCTTGATTTTATTGGTCCAAAACTAGATTTTTGTATTCGCGACCAAATTCTTGATTTTCTTGACCAAAAACTAGATTTTTGTTTTCGAGACCAAATTCTTGATTTTCTTGATCCAAAACTAGATTTTTGTATTCGCGACCAAATTCTTGATTTTCTTGACCAAAAACTAGATTTTTGTATTCGCGACCAAATTCTTGATTTTCGTGATCTAAAACTAGATTTTTGTATTCGCCACCAAATTCTTGATTTTATTGATCCAAAACTAGATTTTTGTATTCGCGACCAAATTCTTGATTTTCTTGACCAAAAACTAGATTTTTGTTTTCGAGACCAAATTCTTGATTTTCTTGATCCAAAACGAGATTTTTGTATTCGCGACCAACTTCATAATTTTCTTGACAAAAAACTAGATTTTTGTTTTCGCGACCAAATTCTTGATTTTCTTGATCCAAAACTAGATTTTTGTATTCGCGACCAAATTCTTGATTTCATTGATCCAAAACTAGATTTTTGTATTCGCGACCAAATTCTTGATTTTCTTGACCAAAAACTAGATTTTTGTATTCGCGACCCAATTCTTGATTTTCGTGATCCAAAACTAGATTTTTGAATTCGCGACCAAATTCTTGATTTTCTTGACCAAAAACTAGATTTTTGTTTTCGCGACCAAATTCTTGATTTTCTTGATCCAAAACAAGATTTTTGTATTCGCGACCAAATTCATAATTTTCTTGACAAAAAACTAGATTTTTGTTTTCGCGACCAAATTTCTTGATTTTATTGGTCCAAAACTAGATTTTTGTATTCGCGACCAAATTCTTGATTTTCTTGACCAAAAACTAGATTTTTGTTTTCGAGACCAAATTCTTGATTTTCTTGATCCAAAACAAGATTTTTGTATTCGCGACCAACTTCATAATTTTCTTGACAAAAAACTAGATTTTTGTTTTCGCGACCAAATTCTTGATTTTCTTGATCCAAAACTAGATTTTTGTATTCGCGACCAAATGCTTGATTTTCTTGATCCAAAACTAGATTTTTGTATTCGCGACCAAATTCTTGATTTTCTTGACCAAAAACTAGATTTTTGTATTCGCGACCAAATTCTTGATTTTCGTGATCTAAAACTAGATTTTTGTATTCGCCACCAAATTCTTGATTTTATTGATCCAAAACTAGATTTTTGTATTCGCGACCAAATTCTTGATTTTCTTGACCAAAAACTAGATTTTTGTTTTCGAGACCAAATTCTTGATTTTCTTGATCCAAAACGAGATTTTTGTATTCGCGACCAACTTCATAATTTTCTTGACAAAAAACTAGATTTTTGTTTTCGCGACCAAATTCTTGATTTTCTTGATCCAAAACTAGATTTTTGTATTCGCGACCAAATGCTTGATTTTCTTGATCCAAAACTAGATTTTTGTATTCGCGACCAAATTCTTGATTTTCTTGACCAAAAACTAGATTTTTGTATTCGCGACCAAATTCTTGATTTTCGTGATCCAAAACTAGATTTTTGTATTCGCCACCAAATTCTTGATTTTATTGATCCAAAACTAGATTTTTGTATTCGCGACCAAAGTCCTGATTTTCTTGACCAAAAACTAGATTTTTGTTTTCGCGACCAAATTCTTGATTTTCTTGATCCAAAACAAGATTTTTGTATTCGCGACCAAATTCATAATTTTCTTGACAAAAAACTAGATTTTTGTTTTCGCGACCAAATTCTTGATTTTCTTGATCCAAAACTAGATTTTTGTATTCGCGACCAAATTCTTCATTTTCTTGATCCAAAACTAGATTTTTGTATTCGCGACCAAATTCTTGATTTTCTTGACCAAAAACTAGATTTTTGTATTCGCGACCCAATTCTTGATTTTCGTGATCCAAAACTAGATTTTTGAATTCGCGACCAAATTCTTGATTTTCTTGACCAAAAACTAGATTTTTGTTTTCGCGACCAAATTCTTGATTTTCTTGATCCAAAACAAGATTTTTGTATTCGCGACCAAATTCTTCATTTTCTTGACAAAAAACTAGATTTTTGTTTTCGCGACCAAATTCTTGATTTTCTTGATCCAAAACTAGATTTTTGTATTCGCGACCAAATTCTTGATTTTCTTGACCAAAAACTAGATTTTTGTTTTCGCGACGAAATTCTTGATTTTCTTGATCCAAAACAAGATTTTTTTATTCGCGACCAAATTCATAATTTTCTTGACAAAAAACTAGATTTTTGTTTTCGCGACCAAATTCTTGATTTTCTTGATCCAAAACTAGATTTTTGTATTCGCGACCAAATTCTTGATTTCATTGATCCAAAACTAGATTTTTGTATTCGCGACCAAATTCTTGATTTTCTTGACCAAAAACTAGATTTTTGTATTCGCGACCCAATTCTTGATTTTCGTGATCCAAAACTAGATTTTTGAATTCGCGACCAAATTCTTGATTTTCTTGACCAAAAACTAGATTTTTGTTTTCGCGACCAAATTCTTGATTTTCTTGATCCAAAACAAGATTTTTGTATTCGCGACCAAATTCATAATTTTCTTGACAAAAAACTAGATTTTTGTTTTCGCGACCAAATTTCTTGATTTTATTGGTCCAAAACTAGATTTTTGTATTCGCGACCAAATTCTTGATTTTCTTGACCAAAAACTAGATTTTTGTTTTCGAGACCAAATTCTTGATTTTCTTGATCCAAAACAAGATTTTTGTATTCGCGACCAACTTCATAATTTTCTTGACAAAAAACTAGATTTTTGTTTTCGCGACCAAATTCTTGATTTTCTTGATCCAAAACTAGATTTTTGTATTCGCGACCAAATGCTTGATTTTCTTGATCCAAAACTAGATTTTTGTATTCGCGACCAAATTCTTG
This sequence comes from x Bolboschoenoplectus mariqueter, assembly GCA_037678475.1. Lineage (NCBI taxonomy): Eukaryota > Viridiplantae > Streptophyta > Magnoliopsida > Poales > Cyperaceae > x Bolboschoenoplectus > x Bolboschoenoplectus mariqueter. The sequence goes on along the minus strand of CM075233.1, from coordinate 2,844,362 downwards.
ATTTTCTTGACCAAAAACTAGATTTTTGTATTCGCGACCAAATTCTTGATTTTCGTGATCTAAAACTAGATTTTTGTATTCGCCACCAAATTCTTGATTTTATTGATCCAAAACTAGATTTTTGTATTCGCGACCAAATTCTTGATTTTCTTGACCAAAAACTAGATTTTTGTTTTCGAGACCAAATTCTTGATTTTCTTGATCCAAAACGAGATTTTTGTATTCGCGACCAACTTCATAATTTTCTTGACAAAAAACTAGATTTTTGTTTTCGCGACCAAATTCTTGATTTTCTTGATCCAAAACTAGATTTTTGTATTCGCGACCAAATGCTTGATTTTCTTGATCCAAAACTAGATTTTTGTATTCGCGACCAAATTCTTGATTTTCTTGACCAAAAACTAGATTTTTGTATTCGCGACCAAATTCTTGATTTTCGTGATCCAAAACTAGATTTTTGTATTCGCCACCAAATTCTTGATTTTATTGATCCAAAACTAGATTTTTGTATTCGCGACCAAAGTCCTGATTTTCTTGACCAAAAACTAGATTTTTGTTTTCGCGACCAAATTCTTGATTTTCTTGATCCAAAACAAGATTTTTGTATTCGCGACCAAATTCATAATTTTCTTGACAAAAAACTAGATTTTTGTTTTCGCGACCAAATTCTTGATTTTCTTGATCCAAAACTAGATTTTTGTATTCGCGACCAAATTCTTCATTTTCTTGATCCAAAACTAGATTTTTGTATTCGCGACCAAATTCTTGATTTTCTTGACCAAAAACTAGATTTTTGTATTCGCGACCCAATTCTTGATTTTCGTGATCCAAAACTAGATTTTTGAATTCGCGACCAAATTCTTGATTTTCTTGACCAAAAACTAGATTTTTGTTTTCGCGACCAAATTCTTGATTTTCTTGATCCAAAACAAGATTTTTGTATTCGCGACCAAATTCATAATTTTCTTGACAAAAAACTAGATTTTTGTTTTCGCGACCAAATTTCTTGATTTTATTGGTCCAAAACTAGATTTTTGTATTCGCGACCAAATTCTTGATTTTCTTGACCAAAAACTAGATTTTTGTTTTCGAGACCAAATTCTTGATTTTCTTGATCCAAAACAAGATTTTTGTATTCGCGACCAACTTCATAATTTTCTTGACAAAAAACTAGATTTTTGTTTTCGCGACCAAATTCTTGATTTTCTTGATTCAAAACTAGATTTTTGTATTCGAGACCAAATTCTTGATTTTCTTGACCAAAAACTAGATTTTTGTATTCGCGACCCAATTCTTGATTTTCGTGATCCAAAACTAGATTTTTGAATTCGCGACCAAATTCTTGATTTTCTTAACCAGAAACTAGATTTTTGTTTTCGCGACCAAATTCTTGATTTTCTTGATCCAAAACAAGATTTTTGTATTCGCGACCAAATTCATAATTTTCTTGACAAAAAAATAGATTTTTGTTTTCGCGACCAAATTTCTTGATTTTATTGGTCCAAAACTAGATTTTTGTATTCGCGACCAAATTCTTGATTTTCTTGACCAAAAACTAGATTTTTGTTTTCGAGACCAAATTCTTGATTTTCTTGATCCAAAACAAGATTTTTGTATTCGCGACCAACTTCATAATTTTCTTGACAAAAAACTAGATTTTTGTTTTCGCGACCAAATTCTTGATTTTCTTGATCCAAAACTAGATTTTTGTATTCGCGACCAAATTCTTGATTTTATTGATCCAAAACTAGATTTTTGTATTCGCGACCAAATTCTTGATTTTCTTGACCAAAAACTAGATTTTTGAATTCGCGACCCAATTCTTGATTTTCGTGATCCAAAACTAGATTTTTGAATTCGCGACCAAATTCTTGATTTTCTTGACCAAAAACTAGATTTTTGTATTCGCGACCAAATTCTTGATTTTCTTGACAAAAAAATAGATTTTTGTTTTCGCGACCAAATTTCTTGATTTTATTGGTCCAAAACTAGATTTTTGTATTCGCGACCAAATTCTTGATTTTCTTGACCAAAAACTAGATTTTTGTTTTCGAGACCAAATTCTTGATTTTCTTGATCCAAAACTAGATTTTTGTATTCGCGACCAAATTCTTGATTTTAGTGATCCAAAACTAGATTTTTGTATTCGCGACCAAATTCTTGATTTTCTTGACCAAAAACTAGATTTTTGTATTCGCGACCCAATTCTTGATTTTCTTGATCCAAAACAAGATTTTTGTATTCGTGACCAAATTCATAATTTTCTTGACAAAAAACTAGATTTTTGTTTTCGCGACCAAATTTCTTGATTTTATTGGTCCAAAACTAGATTTTTGTATTCGCGACCAAATTCTTGATTTTCTGGACCAAAAACTAGATTTTTGTTTTCGAGACCAAATTCTTGATTTTCATGATCCAAAACAAGATTTTTGTATTCGCGACCAACTTCATAATTTTCTTGACAAAAAACTAGATTTTTGTTTTCGCGACCAAATTCTTGATTTTCTTGATTCAAAACTAGATTTTTGTATTCGAGACCAAATTCTTGATTTTCTTGACCAAAAACTAGATTTTTGTATTCGCGACCCAATTCTTGATTTTCGTGATCCAAAACTAGATTTTTGAATTCGCGACCAAATTCTTGATTTTCTTAACCAGAAACTAGATTTTTGTTTTCGCGACCAAATTCTTGATTTTCTTGATCCAAAACTAGATTTTTGTATTCGCGACCAAATTCTTCATTTTCTTGATCCAAAACTAGATTTTTGTATTCGCGACCAAATTCTTGATTTTCTTGACCAAAAACTAGATTTTTGTATTCGCGACCCAATTCTTGATTTTCGTGATCCAAAACTAGATTTTTGAATTCGCGACCAAATTCTTGATTTTCTTGACCAAAAACTAGATTTTTGTTTTCGCGACCAAATTCTTGATTTTCTTGATCCAAAACAAGATTTTTGTATTCGCGACCAAATTCTTCATTTTCTTGACAAAAAACTAGATTTTTGTTTTCGCGACCAAATTCTTGATTTTCTTGATCCAAAACTAGATTTTTGTTTTCGCGACCAAATTCTTGATTTTCTTGACCAAAAACTAGATTTTTGTTTTCGCGACGAAATTCTTGATTTTCTTGATCCAAAACAAGATTTTTTTATTCGCGACCAAATTCATAATTTTCTTGACAAAAAACTAGATTTTTGTTTTCGCGACCAAATTCTTGATTTTCTTGATCCAAAACTAGATTTTTGTATTCGCGACCAAATTCTTGATTTCATTGATCCAAAACTAGATTTTTGTATTCGCGACCAAATTCTTGATTTTCTTGACCAAAAACTAGATTTTTGTATTCGCGACCCAATTCTTGATTTTCGTGATCCAAAACTAGATTTTTGAATTCGCGACCAAATTCTTGATTTTCTTGACCAAAAACTAGATTTTTGTTTTCGCGACCAAATTCTTGATTTTCTTGATCCAAAACAAGATTTTTGTATTCGCGACCAAATTCATAATTTTCTTGACAAAAAACTAGATTTTTGTTTTCGCGACCAAATTTCTTGATTTTATTGGTCCAAAACTAGATTTTTGTATTCGCGACCAAATTCTTGATTTTCTTGACCAAAAACTAGATTTTTGTTTTCGAGACCAAATTCTTGATTTTCTTGATCCAAAACAAGATTTTTGTATTCGCGACCAACTTCATAATTTTCTTGACAAAAAACTAGATTTTTGTTTTCGCGACCAAATTCTTGATTTTCTTGATCCAAAACTAGATTTTTGTATTCGCGACCAAATGCTTGATTTTCTTGATCCAAAACTAGATTTTTGTATTCGCGACCAAATTCTTGATTTTCTTGACCAAAAACTAGATTTTTGTATTCGCGACCAAATTCTTGATTTTCGTGATCTAAAACTAGATTTTTGTATTCGCCACCAAATTCTTGATTTTATTGATCCAAAACTAGATTTTTGTATTCGCGACCAAATTCTTGATTTTCTTGACCAAAAACTAGATTTTTGTTTTCGAGACCAAATTCTTGATTTTCTTGATCCAAAACGAGATTTTTGTATTCGCGACCAACTTCATAATTTTCTTGACAAAAAACTAGATTTTTGTTTTCGCGACCAAATTCTTGATTTTCTTGATCCAAAACTAGATTTTTGTATTCGCGACCAAATGCTTGATTTTCTTGATCCAAAACTAGATTTTTGTATTCGCGACCAAATTCTTGATTTTCTTGACCAAAAACTAGATTTTTGTATTCGCGACCAAATTCTTGATTTTCGTGATCCAAAACTAGATTTTTGTATTCGCCACCAAATTCTTGATTTTATTGATCCAAAACTAGATTTTTGTATTCGCGACCAAAGTCCTGATTTTCTTGACCAAAAACTAGATTTTTGTTTTCGCGACCAAATTCTTGATTTTCTTGATCCAAAACAAGATTTTTGTATTCGCGACCAAATTCATAATTTTCTTGACAAAAAACTAGATTTTTGTTTTCGCGACCAAATTCTTGATTTTCTTGATCCAAAACTAGATTTTTGTATTCGCGACCAAATTCTTCATTTTCTTGATCCAAAACTAGATTTTTGTATTCGCGACCAAATTCTTGATTTTCTTGACCAAAAACTAGATTTTTGTATTCGCGACCCAATTCTTGATTTTCGTGATCCAAAACTAGATTTTTGAATTCGCGACCAAATTCTTGATTTTCTTGACCAAAAACTAGATTTTTGTTTTCGCGACCAAATTCTTGATTTTCTTGATCCAAAACAAGATTTTTGTATTCGCGACCAAATTCATAATTTTCTTGACAAAAAACTAGATTTTTGTTTTCGCGACCAAATTTCTTGATTTTATTGGTCCAAAACTAGATTTTTGTATTCGCGACCAAATTCTTGATTTTCTTGACCAAAAACTAGATTTTTGTTTTCGAGACCAAATTCTTGATTTTCTTGATCCAAAACAAGATTTTTGTATTCGCGACCAACTTCATAATTTTCTTGACAAAAAACTAGATTTTTGTTTTCGCGACCAAATTCTTGATTTTCTTGATTCAAAACTAGATTTTTGTATTCGAGACCAAATTCTTGATTTTCTTGACCAAAAACTAGATTTTTGTATTCGCGACCCAATTCTTGATTTTCGTGATCCAAAACTAGATTTTTGAATTCGCGACCAAATTCTTGATTTTCTTAACCAGAAACTAGATTTTTGTTTTCGCGACCAAATTCTTGATTTTCTTGATCCAAAACAAGATTTTTGTATTCGCGACCAAATTCATAATTTTCTTGACAAAAAAATAGATTTTTGTTTTCGCGACCAAATTTCTTGATTTTATTGGTCCAAAACTAGATTTTTGTATTCGCGACCAAATTCTTGATTTTCTTGACCAAAAACTAGATTTTTGTTTTCGAGACCAAATTCTTGATTTTCTTGATCCAAAACAAGATTTTTGTATTCGCGACCAACTTCATAATTTTCTTGACAAAAAACTAGATTTTTGTTTTCGCGACCAAATTCTTGATTTTCTTGATCCAAAACTAGATTTTTGTATTCGCGACCAAATTCTTGATTTTATTGATCCAAAACTAGATTTTTGTATTCGCGACCAAATTCTTGATTTTCTTGACCAAAAACTAGATTTTTGAATTCGCGACCCAATTCTTGATTTTCGTGATCCAAAACTAGATTTTTGAATTCGCGACCAAATTCTTGATTTTCTTGACCAAAAACTAGATTTTTGTATTCGCGACCAAATTCTTGATTTTCTTGACAAAAAAATAGATTTTTGTTTTCGCGACCAAATTTCTTGATTTTATTGGTCCAAAACTAGATTTTTGTATTCGCGACCAAATTCTTGATTTTCTTGACCAAAAACTAGATTTTTGTTTTCGAGACCAAATTCTTGATTTTCTTGATCCAAAACTAGATTTTTGTATTCGCGACCAAATTCTTGATTTTAGTGATCCAAAACTAGATTTTTGTATTCGCGACCAAATTCTTGATTTTCTTGACCAAAAACTAGATTTTTGTATTCGCGACCCAATTCTTGATTTTCTTGATCCAAAACAAGATTTTTGTATTCGTGACCAAATTCATAATTTTCTTGACAAAAAACTAGATTTTTGTTTTCGCGACCAAATTTCTTGATTTTATTGGTCCAAAACTAGATTTTTGTATTCGCGACCAAATTCTTGATTTTCTGGACCAAAAACTAGATTTTTGTTTTCGAGACCAAATTCTTGATTTTCATGATCCAAAACAAGATTTTTGTATTCGCGACCAACTTCATAATTTTCTTGACAAAAAACTAGATTTTTGTTTTCGCGACCAAATTCTTGATTTTCTTGATTCAAAACTAGATTTTTGTATTCGAGACCAAATTCTTGATTTTCTTGACCAAAAACTAGATTTTTGTATTCGCGACCCAATTCTTGATTTTCGTGATCCAAAACTAGATTTTTGAATTCGCGACCAAATTCTTGATTTTCTTAACCAGAAACTAGATTTTTGTTTTCGCGACCAAATTCTTGATTTTCTTGATCCAAAACAAGATTTTTGTATTCGCGACCAAATTCATAATTTTCTTGACAAAAAAATAGATTTTTGTTTTCGCGACCAAATTTCTTGATTTTATTGGTCCAAAACTAGATTTTTGTATTCGCGACCAAATTCTTCATTTTCTTGATCCAATACTAGATTTTTGTATTCGCGACCAAATTCTTCATTTTCTTGATCCAAAACTATATTTTTGTATTCTTGACCAAATTCTTGATTTTCGTGATCCAAAAGCAGATTTTTGAATTCACGACCAAATTCTTGATTTTCTTGATCCAAAACTAGATTTTTGTATTCGCGACAAAATTCTTGATTTTCTGGATCCAAAACTAGATTTTTGTTTTCGCGCCCAAATGCTTGATTTTATTGATCCAAAACTAGATTTTTGTATTCGCGACCAAATTATTGATTTTCTTGATCCAAAACTAGATTTTTGCATTCGCGACAAAATTATTGATTTTCTGGATCCAAAACTAGATTTTTGTTTTCGAGACCAAATTCTTGATTTTCTTGATCCAAAACAAGATTTTTGTATTCGCGACCAACTTCATAATTTTCTTGACAAAAAACTAGATTTTTGTTTTCGCGACCAAATTCTTGATTTTATTGATCCAAAACTAGATTTTTTTATTCGCGAACAAATTCTTGATTTTCTTGACCAAAAACTAGATTTTTGTTTTCACGACCAAATTCTTGATTTTCATGATCCAAAACAAGATTTTTGTATTCGCGACCAAATTCATAATTTTCTTGACAAAAAACTAGATTTTTGTTTTCGCGACCAAATTCTTGATTTTCTTGATCCAAAACTAGATTTTTGTATTCGCGACCAAATTCATAATTTTCTTGACAAAAAACTAGATTTTTGTTTTCGCGACCAAATTCTTGATTTTCTTGATCCAAAACTAGATTTTTGTATTCGCGACCAAATTCTTGATTTTCTTGATCCAAAACAAGATTTTTGTATTCGCGACCAACTTCATAATTTTCTTGACAAAAAACAAGATTTTTGTTTTCGCGACCAAATTCTTGATTTTATTGATCCAAAACTAGATTTTTTTATTCGCGAACAAATTCTTGATTTTCTTGACCAAAAACTAGATTTTTGTTTTCGCGACCAAATTCTTGATTTTCATGATCCAAAACAAGATTTTTGTATTCGCGACCAAATTCATAATTTTCTTGACAAAAAACTAGATTTTTGTTTTCGCGACCAAATTCTTGATTTTCTTGATCCAAAACTAGATTTTTGTATTCGCGACCAAATTCTTCATTTTCTTGATCCAAAACTAGATTTTTGTATTCGCGACCAAATTCTTGATTTTCTTGACCAAAAACTAGATTTTTGTATTCGCGACCCAATTCTTGATTTTCGTGATCCAAAACTAGATTTTTGAATTCGCGACCAAATTCTTGATTTTCTTGACCAAAAACTAGATTTTTGTTTTCGCGACCAAATTCTTGATTTTCTTGATCCAAAACTAGATTTTTGAATTCGCGACCAAATTCGTCATTTTCTTGATCCAAAACTAGATTTTTGTATTCGCGACCAAATTCATGATTTTCTTGACCAATAACTAGATTTTTCTATTCGCGACCCAATTCTTGATTTTCGTGATCCAAAACTAGATTTTTGTATTCGCCACCAAATTCTTGATTTTATTGATCCAAAACTAGATTTTTGTATTCGCGACCAAATTCTTGATTTTCTTGACCAAAAACTAGATTTTTGTTTTCGCAACCAAATTCTTGATTTTCTTGATCCAAAACAAGATTTTTGTATTCGCGACCAAATTCATAATTTTCTTGACAAAAAACTAGATTTTTGTTTTCGCGACCAAATTCTTGATTTTCTTGATCCAAAACTAGATTTTTGTATTCGCGACCAAATTCTTGATTTTATTGATCCAAAACTAGATTTTTGTATTCGCGACCAAATTCTTGATTTTCTTGACCAAAAACTAGATTTTTGTATTCGCGACCCAATTCTTGATTTTCTTGATCCAAAACAAGATTTTTGTATTCGTGACCAAATTCATAATTTTCTTGACAAAAAACTAGATTTTTGTTTTCGCGACCAAATTTCTTGATTTTATTGGTCCAAAACTAGATTTTTGTATTCGCGACCAAATTCTTGATTTTCTGGACCAAAAACTAGATTTTTGTTTTCGAGACCAAATTCTTGATTTTCATGATCCAAAACAAGATTTTTGTATTCGCGACCAACTTCATAATTTTCTTGACAAAAAACTAGATTTTTGTTTTCGCGACCAAATTCTTGATTTTCTTGATTCAAAACTAGATTTTTGTATTCGAGACCAAATTCTTGATTTTCTTGACCAAAAACTAGATTTTTGTATTCGCGACCCAATTCTTGATTTTCGTGATCCAAAACTAGATTTTTGAATTCGCGACCAAATTCTTGATTTTCTTAACCAGAAACTAGATTTTTGTTTTCGCGACCAAATTCTTGATTTTCTTGATCCAAAACAAGATTTTTGTATTCGCGACCAAATTCATAATTTTCTTGACAAAAAAATAGATTTTTGTTTTCGCGACCAAATTTCTTGATTTTATTGGTCCAAAACTAGATTTTTGTATTCGCGACCAAATTCTTCATTTTCTTGATCCAATACTAGATTTTTGTATTCGCGACCAAATTCTTCATTTTCTTGATCCAAAACTATATTTTTGTATTCTTGACCAAATTCTTGATTTTCGTGATCCAAAAGCAGATTTTTGAATTCACGACCAAATTCTTGATTTTCTTGATCCAAAACTAGATTTTTGTATTCGCGACAAAATTCTTGATTTTCTGGATCCAAAACTAGATTTTTGTTTTCGCGCCCAAATGCTTGATTTTATTGATCCAAAACTAGATTTTTGTATTCGCGACCAAATTATTGATTTTCTTGATCCAAAACTAGATTTTTGCATTCGCGACAAAATTATTGATTTTCTGGATCCAAAACTAGATTTTTGTTTTCGAGACCAAATTCTTGATTTTCTTGATCCAAAACAAGATTTTTGTATTCGCGACCAACTTCATAATTTTCTTGACAAAAAACTAGATTTTTGTTTTCGCGACCAAATTCTTGATTTTATTGATCCAAAACTAGATTTTTTTATTCGCGAACAAATTCTTGATTTTCTTGACCAAAAACTAGATTTTTGTTTTCACGACCAAATTCTTGATTTTCATGATCCAAAACAAGATTTTTGTATTCGCGACCAAATTCATAATTTTCTTGACAAAAAACTAGATTTTTGTTTTCGCGACCAAATTCTTGATTTTCTTGATCCAAAACTAGATTTTTGTATTCGCGACCAAATTCATAATTTTCTTGACAAAAAACTAGATTTTTGTTTTCGCGACCAAATTCTTGATTTTCTTGATCCAAAACTAGATTTTTGTATTCGCGACCAAATTCTTGATTTTCTTGATCCAAAACAAGATTTTTGTATTCGCGACCAACTTCATAATTTTCTTGACAAAAAACAAGATTTTTGTTTTCGCGACCAAATTCTTGATTTTATTGATCCAAAACTAGATTTTTTTATTCGCGAACAAATTCTTGATTTTCTTGACCAAAAACTAGATTTTTGTTTTCGCGACCAAATTCTTGATTTTCATGATCCAAAACAAGATTTTTGTATTCGCGACCAAATTCATAATTTTCTTGACAAAAAACTAGATTTTTGTTTTCGCGACCAAATTCTTGATTTTCTTGATCCAAAACTAGATTTTTGTATTCGCGACCAAATTCTTCATTTTCTTGATCCAAAACTAGATTTTTGTATTCGCGACCAAATTCTTGATTTTCTTGACCAAAAACTAGATTTTTGTATTCGCGACCCAATTCTTGATTTTCGTGATCCAAAACTAGATTTTTGAATTCGCGACCAAATTCTTGATTTTCTTGACCAAAAACTAGATTTTTGTTTTCGCGACCAAATTCTTGATTTTCTTGATCCAAAACTAGATTTTTGAATTCGCGACCAAATTCGTCATTTTCTTGATCCAAAACTAGATTTTTGTATTCGCGACCAAATTCATGATTTTCTTGACCAAAAACTAGATTTTTCTATTCGCGACCCAATTCTTGATTTTCGTGATCCAAAACTAGATTTTTGTATTCGCCACCAAATTCTTGATTTTATTGATCCAAAACTAGATTTTTGTATTCGCGACCAAATTCTTGATTTTCTTGACCAAAAACTAGATTTTTGTTTTCGCAACCAAATTCTTGATTTTCTTGATCCAAAACAAGATTTTTGTATTCGCGACCAAATTCATAATTTTCTTGACAAAAAACTAGATTTTTGTTTTCGCGACCAAATTCTTGATTTTCTTGATCCAAAACTAGATTTTTGTATTCGCGACCAAATTCTTCATTTTCTTGATCCAAAACTAGATTTTTGTATTCGCGACCAAATTCTTGATTTTCTTGACCAAAAACTAGATTTTTGTATTCGCGACCCAATTCTTGATTTTCGTGATCCAAAACTAGATTTTTGAATTCGCGACCAAATTCTTGATTTTCTTGACCAAAAACTAGATTTTTGTTTTCGCGACCAAATTCTTGATTTTCTTGATCCAAAACAAGATTTTTGTATTCGCGACCAAATTCATAATTTTCTTGACAAAAAAATAGATTTTTGTTTTCGCGACCAAATTTCTTGATTTTATTGGTCCAAAACTAGATTTTTGTATTCGCGACCAAATTCTTGATTTTCTTGACCAAAAACTAGATTTTTGTTTTCGAGACCAAATTCTTGATTTTCTTGATCCAAAACAAGATTTTTGTATTCGCGACCAAATTCATAATTTTCTTGACAAAAAACTAGATTTTTGTTTTCGCGACCAAATTCTTGATTTTCTTGATCCAAAACTAGATTTTTGTATTCGCGACCAAATTCTTGATTTTATTGATCCAAAACTAGATTTTTGTATTCGCGACCAAATTCTTGATTTTCTTGACCAAAAACTAGATTTTTGTATTCGCGACCCAATTCTTGATTTTCGTGATCCAAAACTAGATTTTTGAATTCGCGACCAAATTCTTGATTTTCTTGACCAAAAACTAGATTTTTGTTTTCGCGACCAAATTCTTGATTTTCTTGATCCAAAACAAGATTTTTGTATTCGCGACCAAATTCATAATTTTCTTGACAAAAAACTAGATTTTTGTTTTCGCGACCAAATTTCTTGATTTTATTGGTCCAAAACTAGATTTTTGTATTCGCGACCAAATTCTTGATTTTCTGGACCAAAAACTAGATTTTTGTTTTCGAGACCAAATTCTTGATTTTCTTGATCCAAAACAAGATTTTTGTATTCGCGACCAACTTCATAATTTTCTTGACAAAAAACTAGATTTTTGTTTTCGCGACCAAATTCTTGATTTTCTTGATTCAAAACTAGATTTTTGTATTCGAGACCAAATTCTTGATTTTCTTGACCAAAAACTAGATTTTTGTATTCGCGACCCAATTCTTGATTTTCGTGATCCAAAACTAGATTTTTGAATTCGCGACCAAATTCTTGATTTTCTTAACCAGAAACTAGATTTTTGTTTTCGCGACCAAATTCTTGATTTTCTTGATCCAAAACAAGATTTTTGTATTCGCGACCAAATTCATAATTTTCTTGACAAAAAACTAGATTTTTGTTTTCGCGACCAAATTTCTTGATTTTATTGGTCCAAAACTAGATTTTTGTATTCGCGACCAAATTCTTGATTTTCTTGACCAAAAACTAGATTTTTGTTTTCGAGACCAAATTCTTGATTTTCTTGATCCAAAACAAGATTTTTGTATTCGCGACCAACTTCATAATTTTCTTGACAAAAAACTAGATTTTTGTTTTCGCGACCAAATTCTTGATTTTCTTGATTCAAAACTAGATTTTTGTATTCGAGACCAAATTCTTGATTTTCTTGACCAAAAACTAGATTTTTGTATTCGCGACCCAATTCTTGATTTTCGTGATCCAAAACTAGATTTTTGAATTCGCGACCAAATTCTTGATTTTCTTAACCAGAAACTAGATTTTTGTTTTCGCGACCAAATTCTTGATTTTCTTGATCCAAAACAAGATTTTTGTATTCGCGACCAAATTCATAATTTTCTTGACAAAAAAATAGATTTTTGTTTTCGCGACCAAATTTCTTGATTTTATTGGTCCAAAACTAGATTTTTGTATTCGCGACCAAATTCTTGATTTTCTTGACCAAAAACTAGATTTTTGTTTTCGAGACCAAATTCTTGATTTTCTTGATCCAAAACAAGATTTTTGTATTCGCGACCAAATTCATAATTTTCTTGACAAAAAACTAGATTTTTGTTTTCGCGACCAAATTCTTGATTTTCTTGATCCAAAACTAGATTTTTGTATTCGCGACCAAATTCTTGATTTTATTGATCCAAAACTAGATTTTTGTATTCGCGACCAAATTCTTGATTTTCTTGACCAAAAACTAGATTTTTGTATTCGCGACCCAATTCTTGATTTTCGTGATCCAAAACTAGATTTTTGAATTCGCGACCAAATTCTTGATTTTCTTGACCAAAAACTAGATTTTTGTTTTCGCGACCAAATTCTTGATTTTCTTGATCCAAAACAAGATTTTTGTATTCGCGACCAAATTCATAATTTTCTTGACAAAAAACTAGATTTTTGTTTTCGCGACCAAATTTCTTGATTTTATTGGTCCAAAACTAGATTTTTGTATTCGCGACCAAATTCTTGATTTTCTGGACCAAAAACTAGATTTTTGTTTTCGAGACCAAATTCTTGATTTTCTTGATCCAAAACAAGATTTTTGTATTCGCGACCAAATTCATAATTTTCTTGACAAAAAACTAGATTTTTGTTTTCGCGACCAAATTCTTGATTTTCTTGATCCAAAACTAGATTTTTGTATTCGCGACCAAATTCTTGATTTTATTGATCCAAAACTAGATTTTTGTATTCGCGACCAAATTCTTGATTTTCTTGACCAAAAACTAGATTTTTGTATTCGCGACCCAATTCTTGATTTTCGTGATCCAAAACTAGATTTTTGAATTCGCGACCAAATTCTTGATTTTCTTAACCAGAAACTAGATTTTTGTTTTCGCGACCAAATTCTTGATTTTCTTGATCCAAAACAAGATTTTTGTATTCGCGACCAAATTCATAATTTTCTTGACAAAAAAATAGATTTTTGTTTTCGCGACCAAATTTCATGATTTTATTGGTCCAAAACTAGATTTTTGTATTCGCGACCAAATTCTTCATTTTCTTGATCCAATACTAGATTTTTGTATTCGCGACCAAATTCTTCATTTTCTTGATCCAAAACTATATTTTTGTATTCTTGACCAAATTCTTGATTTTCGTGATCCAAAAGTAGATTTTTGAATTCACGACCAAATTCTTGATTTTCTTGATCCAAAACTAGATTTTTGTTTTCGCGACCAAATGCTTGATTTTCGAGATCCAAAACTAGATTTTTGTATTCGCGACCAAATTCTTGATTTTCTTGATCCAAAACTAGATTTTTGTATTCGCGACCAAATTCTTGATTTTATTGATCCAAAACTAGATTTTTTTATTCGCGAACAAATTCTTGATTTTCTTGACCAAAAACTAGATTTTTGTTTTCGCGACCAAATTCTTGATTTTCTTGATCCAAAACAAGATTTTTGTATTCGCGACCAAATTCATAATTTTCTTGACGAAAAACTAGATTTTTGTTTTCGCGACCAAATGCTTGATTTTCGAGATCCAAAACTAGATTTTTGTATTCGCGACCAAATTCTTGATTTTCTTGATCCAAAACTAGATTTTTGTATTCGCGACCAAATTCTTGATTTTCTTGATCCAATACTAGATTTTTGTATTCGCGATCAAATTCTTCATTTTCTTGATCCAAAACTAGATTTTTGTATTCTTGACCAAATTCTTGATTTTCTTGATCCAAAAGTAGATTTTTGAATTCACGACCAAATTCTTGATTTTCTTGATCCATAACTAGATTTTTGTATTCGCTACAAAATTCTTGATTTTCTGGATCCAAAACTAGATTTTTGTTTTCGCGCCCAAATGCTTGATTTTATTGATCCAAAACTAGATTTTTGTTTTTGCGACCAAATTCTTGATTTTATTGATCCAAAACTAGATTTTTGTATTCGCGACCAAATTCTTGATTTTCTTGATCCAAAACTAGATTTTTGTATTCGCGACAAAATTCTTGATTTTCTGGATCCAAAACTAGATTTTTGTTTTCGAGACCAAATTCTTGATTTTCTTGATCCAAAACAAGATTTTGTATTCGCGACCAACTTCATAATTTTCTTGACAAAAAACTAGATTTTTGTTTTCGCGACCAAATTTTTGATTTTCTTGATCCAAAACTAGATTTTTGTATTCGCGACCAAATTCTTGATTTTATTGATCCAAAACTAGATTTTTGTATTCGCGACCAAATTCTTGATTTTCTTGACCAAAAACTAGATTTTTGTTTTCGAGACCAAATTCTTGATTTTCTTGATCCAAAACAAGATTTTCGTATTCGCGACCAAATTCTTGATTTTCTTGATCCAAAACTATATTTTTGTATTCGCGACCAAATTCTTGATTTTATTGATCCAAAATTAGATTTTTGTATTCGCGACCAAATTCTTGATTTTCTTGACCAAAAACTAGATTTTTGTATTCGCGACCCAATTCTTGATTTTCGTGAACCAAAACTAGATTTTTGAATTCGCGACCAAATTCTTGATTTTCTTGACCAAAAACTAGATTTTTGTTTTCGCGACCAAATTCTTGATTTTCTTGATCCAAAACAAGATTTTTGTATTCGCGACCAAATTCATAATTTTCGTGACAAAAAACTAGATTTTTGTTTTCGCGACCAAATTTCTTGATTTTATTGATCCAAAACTAGATTTTTGTATTCGCGACCAAATTCTTGATTTTCTTGACCAAAAACTAGATTTTTGTTTTCGAGACCAAATTCTTGATTTTCTTGATCCAAAACAAGATTTTTGTATTCGCGACAAAATTCATAATTTTCTTGACAAAAAACTAGATTTTTGTTTTCGCGACCAAATTCTTGATTTTCGTGATCCAAAACTAGATTTTTGAATTCGCGACCAAATTCTTGATTTTCTTAACCAGAAACTAGATTTTTGTTTTCGCGACCAAATTCTTGATTTTCTTGATCCAAAACATGATTTTTGTATTCGCGACCAAATTCATAATTTTCTTGACAAAAAAATAGATTTTTTTTTTCGCGACCAAATTTCTTGATTTTATTGGTCCAAAACTAGATTTTTGTATTCGCGACCAAATTCTTGATTTTCTTGACCAAAAACTAGATTTTTGTTTTCGAGACCAAATTCTTGATTTTCTTGATCCAAAACAAGATTTTTGTATTCGCGACCAAATTCATAATTTTCTTGACAAAAAACTAGATTTTTGTTTTCGCGACCAAATTCTTGATTTTCTTGATCCAAAACTAGATTTTTGTATTCGCGACCAAATTCTTGATTTTATTGATCCAAAACTAGATTTTTGTATTCGCGACCAAATTCTTGATTTTCTTGACCAAAAACTAGATTTTTGTATTCGCGACCCAATTCTTGATTTTCGTGATCCAAAACTAGATTTTTGAATTCGCGACCAAATTCTTGATTTTCTTGACCAAAAACTAGATTTTTGTTTTCGCGACCAAATTCTTGATTTTCTTGATCCAAAACAAGATTTTTGTATTCGCGACCAAATTCATAATTTTCTTGACAAAAAACTAGATTTTTGTTTTCGCGACCAAATTTCTTGATTTTATTGGTCCAAAACTAGATTTTTGTATTCGCGACCAAATTCTTGATTTTCTGGACCAAAAACTAGATTTTTGTTTTCGAGACCAAATTCTTGATTTTCTTGATCCAAAACAAGATTTTTGTATTCGCGACCAACTTCATAATTTTCTTGACAAAAAACTAGATTTTTGTTTTCGCGACCAAATTCTTGATTTTCTTGATTCAAAACTAGATTTTTGTATTCGAGACCAAATTCTTGATTTTCTTGACCAAAAACTAGATTTTTGTATTCGCGACCCAATTCTTGATTTTCGTGATCCAAAACTAGATTTTTGAATTCGCGACCAAATTCTTGATTTTCTTAACCAGAAACTAGATTTTTGTTTTCGCGACCAAATTCTTGATTTTCTTGATCCAAAACAAGATTTTTGTATTCGCGACCAAATTCATAATTTTCTTGACAAAAAAATAGATTTTTGTTTTCGCGACCAAATTTCTTGATTTTATTGGTCCAAAACTAGATTTTTGTATTCGCGACCAAATTCTTCATTTTCTTGATCCAATACTTGATTTTTGTATTCGCGACCAAATTCTTCATTTTCTTGATCCAAAACTATATTTTTGTATTCTTGACCAAATTCTTGATTTTCGTGATCCAAAAGTAGATTTTTGAATTCACGACCAAATTCTTGATTTTCTTGATCCAAAACTAGATTTTTGTTTTCGCGACCAAATGCTTGATTTTCGAGATCCAAAACTAGATTTTTGTATTCGCGACCAAATTCTTGATTTTCTTGATCCAAAACTAGATTTTTGTATTCGCGACCAAATTCTTGATTTTATTGATCCAAAACTAGATTTTTTTATTCGCGAACAAATTCTTGATTTTCTTGACCAAAAACTAGATTTTTGTTTTCGCGACCAAATTCTTGATTTTCTTGATCCAAAACAAGATTTTTGTATTCGCGACCAAATTCATAATTTTCTTGACAAAAAACTAGAATTTTGTTTTCGCGACCAAATGCTTGATTTTCGAGATCCAAAACTAGATTTTTGTATTCGCGACCAAATTCTTGATTTTCTTGATCCAAAACTAGATTTTTGTATTCGCGACCAAATTCTTGATTTTCTTGATCCAATACTAGATTTTTGTATTCGCGACCAAATTCTTCATTTTCTTGATCCAAAACTAGATTTTTGTATTCTTGACCAAATTCTTGATTTTCTTGATCCAAAAGTAGATTTTTGAATTCACGACCAAATTCTTGATTTTCTTGATCCATATCTAGATTTTTGTATTCGCTACAAAATTCTTGATTTTCTGGATCCAAAACTAGATTTTTGTTTTCGCGCCCAAATGCTTGATTTTATTGATCCAAAACTAGATTTTTGTTTTTGCGACCAAATTCATGATTTTATTGATCCAAAACTAGATTTTTGTATTCGCGACCAAATTCTTGATTTTCTTGATCCAAAACTAGATTTTTGTATTCGCGACAAAATTCTTGATTTTCTGGATCCAAAACTAGATTTTTGTTTTCGAGACCAAATTCTTGATTTTCTTGATCCAAAACAAGATTTTGTATTCGCGACCAACTTCATAATTTTCTTGACAAAAAACTAGATTTTTGTTTTCGCGACCAAATTTTTGATTTTCTTGATCCAAAACTAGATTTTTGTATTCGCGACCAAATTCTTGATTTTATTGATCCAAAACTAGATTTTTGTATTCGCGACCAAATTCTTGATTTTCTTGACCAAAAACTAGATTTTTGTTTTCGAGACCAAATTCTTGATTTTCTTGATCCAAAACAAGATTTTTGTATTCGCGACCAAATTCTTGATTTTCTTGATCCAAAACTATATTTTTGTATTCGCGACCAAATTCTTGATTTTATTGATCCAAAATTAGATTTTTGTATTCGCGACCAAATTCTTGATTTTCTTGACCAAAAACTAGATTTTTGTATTCGCGACCCAATTCTTGATTTTCGTGAACCAAAACTAGATTTTTGAATTCGCGACCAAATTCTTGATTTTCTTGACCAAAAACTAGATTTTTGTTTTCGCGACCAAATTCTTGATTTTCTTGATCCAAAACAAGATTTTTGTATTCGCGACCAAATTCATAATTTTCGTGACAAAAAACTAGATTTTTGTTTTCGCGACCAAATTTCTTGATTTTATTGATCCAAAACTAGATTTTTGTATTCGCGACCAAATTCTTGATTTTCTTGACCAAAAACTAGATTTTTGTTTTCGAGACCAAATTCTTGATTTTCTTGATCCAAAACAAGATTTTTGTATTCGCGACAAAATTCATAATTTTCTTGACAAAAAACTAGATTTTTGTTTTCGCGACCAAATTCTTGATTTTCTTGATCCAAAACTAGATTTTTGTATTCGCGACCAAATTCTTGATTTTATTGATCCAAAAATAGATTTTTTTATTCGCGAACAAATTCTTGATTTTCTTGACCAAAAACTAGATTTTTGTTTTCGCGACCAAATTCTTGATTTTCTTGATCCAAAACAAGATTTTTGTATTCGCGACCAAATTCATAATTTTCTTGACAAAAAACTAGATTTTTGTTTTCGCGACCAAATTCTTGATTTTCTTGATCCAAAACTAGATTTTTGTATTCGCGACCAAATTCTTGATTTTATTGATCCAAAACTAGATTTTTGTATTCGCGACCAAATTCTTGATTTTCTTGACCAAAAACTAGATTTTTGTATTCGCGACCAAATTCTTGATTTTCTTGATCCAAAACAAGATTTTTGTATTCGCGACCAAATTCATAATTTTCTTGACAAAAAACTAGATTTTTGTTTTCGCGACCAAATTTCTTGATTTTATTGGTCCAAAACTAGATTTTTGTATTCGCGACCAAATTCTTGATTTTCTTGACCAAAAACTAGATTTTTGTTTTCGAGACCAAATTCTTGATTTTCTTGATCCAAAACAAGATTTTTGAATTCGCGACCAACTTCATAATTTTCTTGACAAAAAACTAGATTTTTGTTTTCGCGACCAAATTCTTGATTTTCTTGATCCAAAACTAGATTTTTGTATTCGCGACCAAATTCTTGATTTTATTGATCCAAAACTAGATTTTTTTATTCGCGAACAAATTCTTGATTTTCTTGACCAAAAACTAGATTTTTGTTTTCGCGACAAAATTCTTGATTTTCTTGATCCAAAACAAGATTTTTGTATTCGCGACCAAATTCATAATTTTCTTGACAAAAAACTAGATTTTTGTTTTCGCGCCCAAATGCTTGATTTTCTTGACAAAAAACTAGATTTTTGTTTTCGCGACCAAATGCGTGATTTTCTTGATCCAAAACTTGATTTTTGTTTTCGCGACCAAATTCATGATTTTCTTGACCAAAAACTAGATTTTTGTATTCGCGACCAAATGCTTGATTTTCTTGATCCAAAACTAGATTTTTGTATTCGCGACCAAATTCTTGATTTTATTGATCCAAAACTAGATTTTTGTATTCGCGACCAAATTCTTGATTTTCTTGACCAAAAACTAGATTTTTGTATTCGCGACCAAATTCTTGATTTTATTGATCCAAAACTAGATTTTTGTATTCGCGACCAAATTCTTGATTTTTTTGACCAAAAACTAGATTTTTGTATTCGCGACCAAATTCTTTATTTTCGTGATCCAAAACTAGATTTTTGTATTCGCGACCAAATTCTTGATTTTATTGATCCAAAACTAGATTTTTTTATTCGCGAACAAATTCTTGATTTTCTTGACCGAAAACTAGATTTTTGTTTTCGCGACCAAATTCTTGATTTTCTTGATCCAAAACAAGATTTTTGTATTCGCGACCAAATTCATAATTTTCTTGACAAAAAACTAGATTTTTGTTTTCGCGACCAAATGCTTGATTTTCGAGATCCAAAACTAGATTTTTGTATTCGCGACCAAATTCTTGATTTTCTTGATCCAAAACTAGATTTTTGTATTCGCGACCAAATTCTTGATTTTATTGATCCAAAACTAGATTTTTTTATTCGCGAACAAATTCTTGATTTTCTTGACCAAAAACTAGATTTTTGTTTTCGCGACCAAATTCTTGATTTTCTTGATCCAAAACAAGATTTTTGTATTCGCGACCAAATTCATAATTTTCTTGACAAAAAACTAGATTTTTGTTTTCGCGACCAAATTCTTGATTTTCTTGATCCAAAACTAGATTTTTGTATTCGCGACCAAATTCTTGATTTTATTGATCCAAAAATAGATTTTTTTATTCGCGAACAAATTCTTGATTTTCTTGATCCAAAACTAGATTTTTGTATTCGCGACCAAATTCTTGATTTTATTGATCCAAAACTAGATTTTTTTTTTCGCGAACAAATTCTTGATTTTCTTGACTAAAAACTAGATTTTTGTTTTCGAGACCAAATTCTTGATTTTCTTGATCCAAAACAAGATTTTTGTATTCGCGACCAACTTCATAATTTTCTTGACAAAAAACTAGATTTTTGTTTTCGCGACCAAATTCTTGATTTTCTTGATCCAAAACTAGATTTTTGTATTCGCGACCAAATTCTTGATTTTCTTGATCCAAAACTAGATTTTTGTATTCGCGACCAAATTCTTGATTTTCTTGACCAAAAACTAGATTTTTGTTTTCGCGACCAAATTCTTGATTTTCTTGATCCAAAACAAGATTTTTGTATTCGCGACCAAATTCATAATTTTCTTGACAAAAAACTAGATTTTTGTTTTCGCGACCAAATGCTTGATTTTCGAGATCCAAAACTAGATTTTTGTATTCGCGACCAAATTCTTGATTTTCTTGATCCAAAACTAGATTTTTGTATTCGCGACCAAATTCTTGATTTTATTGATCCAAAACTAGATTTTTGTATTCGCGACCAAATTCTTGATTTTATTGATCCAAAACTAGATTTTTGTATTCGCGACCAAATTCTTGATTTTTTTGACCAAAAACTAGATTTTTGTATTCGCGACCAAATTCTTTATTTTCGTGATCCAAAACTAGATTTTTGTATTCGCGACCAAATTCTTGATTTTATTGATCCAAAACTAGATTTTTTTATTCGCGAACAAATTCTTGATTTTCTTGACCGAAAACTAGATTTTTGTTTTCGCGACCAAATTCTTGATTTTCTTGATCCAAAACAAGATTTTTGTATTCGCGACCAAATTCATAATTTTCTTGACAAAAAACTAGATTTTTGTTTTCGCGACCAAATGCTTGATTTTCGAGATCCAAAACTAGATTTTTGTATTCGCGACCAAATTCTTGATTTTCTTGATCCAAAACTAGATTTTTGTATTCGCGACCAAATTCTTGATTTTATTGATCCAAAACTAGATTTTTTTATTCGCGAACAAATTCTTGATTTTCTTGACCAAAAACTAGATTTTTGTTTTCGCGACCAAATTCTTGATTTTCTTGATCCAAAACAAGATTTTTGTATTCGCGACCAAATTCATAATTTTCTTGACAAAAAACTAGATTTTTGTTTTCGCGACCAAATTCTTGATTTTCTTGATCCAAAACTAGATTTTTGTATTCGCGACCAAATTCTTGATTTTATTGATCCAAAAATAGATTTTTTTATTCGCGAACAAATTCTTGATTTTCTTGATCCAAAACTAGATTTTTGTATTCGCGACCAAATTCTTGATTTTATTGATCCAAAACTAGATTTTTTTATTCGCGAACAAATTCTTGATTTTCTTGACTAAAAACTAGATTTTTGTTTTCGAGACCAAATTCTTGATTTTCTTGATCCAAAACAAGATTTTTGTATTCGCGACCAACTTCATAATTTTCTTGACAAAAAACTAGATTTTTGTTTTCGCGACCAAATTCTTGATTTTCTTGATCCAAAACTAGATTTTTGTATTCGCGACCAAATTCTTGATTTTCTTGATCCAAAACTAGATTTTTGTATTCGCGACCAAATTCTTGATTTTCTTGACCAAAAACTAGATTTTTGTTTTCGCGACCAAATTCTTGATTTTCTTGATCCAAAACAAGATTTTTGTATTCGCGACCAAATTCATAATTTTCTTGACAAAAAACTAGATTTTTGTTTTCGCGACCAAATGCTTGATTTTCGAGATCCAAAACTAGATTTTTGTATTCGCGACCAAATTCTTGATTCTCTTGATCCAAAACTAGATTTTTGTATTCGCGACCAAATTCTTGATTTTATTGATCCAAAACTAGATTTTTTTATTCGCGAACAAATTCTTGATTTTCTTGACCAAAAACTAGATTTTTGTTTTCGCGACCAAATTCTTGATTTTCTTGATCCAAAACAAGATTTTTGTATTCGCGACCAAATTCATAATTTTCTTGACAAAAAACTAGATTTTTGTTTTCGCGACCAAATGCTTGATTTTCGAGATCCAAAACTAGATTTTTGTATTCGCGACCAAATTCTTGATTTTCTTGATCCAAAACTAGATTTTTGTATTCGCGACCAAATTCTTGATTTTCTTGATCCAATACTAGATTTTTGTATTCGCGACCAAATTCTTCATTTTCTTGATCCAAAACTAGATTTTTGTATTCTTGACCAAATTCTTGATTTTCTTGATCCAAAAGTAGATTTTTGAATTCACGACCAAATTCTTGATTTTCTTGATCCATAACTAGATTTTTGTATTCGCTACAAAATTCTTGATTTTCTGGATCCAAAACTAGATTTTTGTTTTCGCGCCCAAATGCTTGATTTTATTGATCCAAAACTAGATTTTTGTTTTTGCGACCAAATTCTTGATTTTATTGATCCAAAACTAGATTTTTGTATTCGCGACCAAATTCTTGATTTTCTTGATCCAAAACTAGATTTTTGTATTCGCGACAAAATTCTTGATTTTCTGGATCCAAAACTAGATTTTTGTTTTCGAGACCAAATTCTTGATTTTCTTGATCCAAAACAAGATTTTTGTATTCGCGACCAAATTCATAATTTTCTTGACAAAAAACTAGATTTTTGTTTTCGCGCCCAAATGCTTGATTTTCTTGACAAAAAACTAGATTTTTGTTTTCGCGACCAAATGCGTGATTTTCTTGATCCAAAACTTGATTTTTGTTTTCGCGACCAAATTCATGATTTTCTTGACCAAAAACTAGATTTTTGTATTCGCGACCAAATGCTTGATTTTCTTGATCCAAAACTAGATTTTTGTATTCGCGACCAAATTCTTGATTTTATTGATCCAAAACTAGATTTTTGTATTCGCGACCAAATTCTTGATTTTCTTGACCAAAAACTAGATTTTTGTATTCGCGACCAAATTCATGATTTTATTGATCCAAAACTAGATTTTTGTATTCGCGACCAAATTCTTGATTTTTTTGACCAAAAACTAGATTTTTGTATTCGCGACCAAATTCTTTATTTTCGTGATCCAAAACTAGATTTTTGTATTCGCGACCAAATTCTTGATTTTATTGATCCAAAACTAGATTTTTTTATTCGCGAACAAATTCTTGATTTTCTTGACCGAAAACTAGATTTTTGTTTTCGCGACCAAATTCTTGATTTTCTTGATCCAAAACAAGATTTTTGTATTCGCGACCAAATTCATAATTTTCTTGACAAAAAACTAGATTTTTGTTTTCGCGACCAAATGCTTGATTTTCGAGATCCAAAACTAGATTTTTGTATTCGCGACCAAATTCTTGATTTTCTTGATCCAAAACTAGATTTTTGTATTCGCGACCAAATTCTTGATTTTATTGATCCAAAACTAGATTTTTTTATTCGCGAACAAATTCTTGATTTTCTTGACCAAAAACTAGATTTTTGTTTTCGCGACCAAATTCTTGATTTTCTTGATCCAAAACAAGATTTTTGTATTCGCGACCAAATTCATAATTTTCTTGACAAAAAACTAGATTTTTGATTTCGCGACCAAATTCTTGATTTTCTTGATCCAAAACTAGATTTTTGTATTCGCGACCAAATTCTTGATTTTATTGATCCAAAAATAGATTTTTTTATTCGCGAACAAATTCTTGATTTTCTTGATCCAAAACTAGATTTTTGTATTCGCGACCAAATTCTTGATTTTATTGATCCAAAACTAGATTTTTTTTTTCGCGAACAAATTCTTGATTTTCTTGACTAAAAACTAGATTTTTGTTTTCGAGACCAAATTCTTGATTTTCTTGATCCAAAACAAGATTTTTGTATTCGCGACCAACTTCATAATTTTCTTGACAAAAAACTAGATTTTTGTTTTCGCGACCAAATTCTTGATTTTCTTGATCCAAAACTAGATTTTTGTATTCGCGACCAAATTCTTGATTTTCTTGATCCAAAACTAGATTTTTGTATTCGCGACCAAATTCTTGATTTTCTTGACCAAAAACTAGATTTTTGTTTTCGCGACCAAATTCTTGATTTTCTTGATCCAAAACAAGATTTTTGTATTCGCGACCAAATTCATAATTTTCTTGACAAAAAACTAGATTTTTGTTTTCGCGACCAAATGCTTGATTTTCGAGATCCAAAACTAGATTTTTGTATTCGCGACCAAATTCTTGATTTTCTTGATCCAAAACTAGATTTTTGTATTCGCGACCAAATTCTTGATTTTATTGATCCAAAACTAGATTTTTGTATTCGCGACCAAATTCTTGATTTTATTGATCCAAAACTAGATTTTTGTATTCGCGACCAAATTCTTGATTTTTTTGACCAAAAACTAGATTTTTGTATTCGCGACCAAATTCTTTATTTTCGTGATCCAAAACTAGATTTTTGTATTCGCGACCAAATTCTTGATTTTATTGATCCAAAACTAGATTTTTTTATTCGCGAACAAATTCTTGATTTTCTTGACCGAAAACTAGATTTTTGTTTTCGCGACCAAATTCTTGATTTTCTTGATCCAAAACAAGATTTTTGTATTCGCGACCAAATTCATAATTTTCTTGACAAAAAACTAGATTTTTGTTTTCGCGACCAAATGCTTGATTTTCGAGATCCAAAACTAGATTTTTGTATTCGCGACCAAATTCTTGATTTTCTTGATCCAAAACTAGATTTTTGTATTCGCGACCAAATTCTTGATTTTATTGATCCAAAACTAGATTTTTTTATTCGCGAACAAATTCTTGATTTTCTTGACCAAAAACTAGATTTTTGTTTTCGCGACCAAATTCTTGATTTTCTTGATCCAAAACAAGATTTTTGTATTCGCGACCAAATTCATAATTTTCTTGACAAAAAACTAGATTTTTGTTTTCGCGACCAAATTCTTGATTTTCTTGATCCAAAACTAGATTTTTGTATTCGCGACCAAATTCTTGATTTTATTGATCCAAAAATAGATTTTTTTATTCGCGAACAAATTCTTGATTTTCTTGATCCAAAACTAGATTTTTGTATTCGCGACCAAATTCTTGATTTTATTGATCCAAAACTAGATTTTTTTATTCGCGAACAAATTCTTGATTTTCTTGACTAAAAACTAGATTTTTGTTTTCGAGACCAAATTCTTGATTTTCTTGATCCAAAACAAGATTTTTGTATTCGCGACCAACTTCATAATTTTCTTGACAAAAAACTAGATTTTTGTTTTCGCGACCAAATTCTTGATTTTCTTGATCCAAAACTAGATTTTTGTATTCGCGACCAAATTCTTGATTTTCTTGATCCAAAACTAGATTTTTGTATTCGCGACCAAATTCTTGATTTTCTTGACCAAAAACTAGATTTTTGTTTTCGCGACCAAATTCTTGATTTTCTTGATCCAAAACAAGATTTTTGTATTCGCGACCAAATTCATAATTTTCTTGACAAAAAACTAGATTTTTGTTTTCGCGACCAAATGCTTGATTTTCGAGATCCAAAACTAGATTTTTGTATTCGCGACCAAATTCTTGATTCTCTTGATCCAAAACTAGATTTTTGTATTCGCGACCAAATTCTTGATTTTATTGATCCAAAACTAGATTTTTTTATTCGCGAACAAATTCTTGATTTTCTTGACCAAAAACTAGATTTTTGTTTTCGCGACCAAATTCTTGATTTTCTTGATCCAAAACAAGATTTTTGTATTCGCGACCAAATTCATAATTTTCTTGACAAAAAACTAGATTTTTGTTTTCGCGACCAAATGCTTGATTTTCGAGATCCAAAACTAGATTTTTGTATTCGCGACCAAATTCTTGATTTTCTTGATCCAAAACTAGATTTTTGTATTCGCGACCAAATTCTTCATTTTCTTGATCCAAAACTAGATTTTTGTATTCGCGACCAAATTCTTGATTTTCTTGATCCAATACTAGATTTTTGTATTCGCGACCAAATTCTTCATTTTCTTGATCCAAAACTAGATTTTTGTATTCTTGACCAAATTCTTGATTTTCTTGATCCAAAAGTAGATTTTTGAATTCACGACCAAATTCTTGATTTTCTTGATCCATAACTAGATTTTTGTATTCGCTACAAAATTCTTGATTTTCTGGATCCAAAACTAGATTTTTGTTTTCGCGCCCAAATGCTTGATTTTATTGATCCAAAACTAGATTTTTGTTTTTGCGACCAAATTCTTGATTTTATTGATCCAAAACTAGATTTTTGTATTCGCGACCAAATTCTTGATTTTCTTGATCCAAAACTAGATTTTTGTATTCGCGACAAAATTCTTGATTTTCTGGATCCAAAACTAGATTTTTGTTTTCGAGACCAAATTCTTGATTTTCTTGATCCAAAACAAGATTTTTGTATTCGCGACCAAATTCATAATTTTCTTGACAAAAAACTAGATTTTTGTTTTCGCGCCCAAATGCTTGATTTTCTTGACAAAAAACTAGATTTTTGTTTTCGCGACCAAATGCGTGATTTTCTTGATCCAAAACTTGATTTTTGTTTTCGCGACCAAATTCATGATTTTCTTGACCAAAAACTAGATTTTTGTATTCGCGACCAAATGCTTGATTTTCTTGATCCAAAACTAGATTTTTGTATTCGCGACCAAATTCTTGATTTTATTGATCCAAAACTAGATTTTTGTATTCGCGACCAAATTCTTGATTTTCTTGACCAAAAACTAGATTTTTGTATTCGCGACCAAATTCATGATTTTATTGATCCAAAACTAGATTTTTGTATTCGCGACCAAATTCTTGATTTTTTTGACCAAAAACTAGATTTTTGTATTCGCGACCAAATTCTTTATTTTCGTGATCCAAAACTAGATTTTTGTATTCGCGACCAAATTCTTGATTTTATTGATCCAAAACTAGATTTTTTTATTCGCGAACAAATTCTTGATTTTCTTGACCGAAAACTAGATTTTTGTTTTCGCGACCAAATTCTTGATTTTCTTGATCCAAAACAAGATTTTTGTATTCGCGACCAAATTCATAATTTTCTTGACAAAAAACTAGATTTTTGTTTTCGCGACCAAATGCTTGATTTTCGAGATCCAAAACTAGATTTTTGTATTCGCGACCAAATTCTTGATTTTCTTGATCCAAAACTA
Source organism: x Bolboschoenoplectus mariqueter (assembly GCA_037678475.1). Taxonomy (NCBI): domain Eukaryota; kingdom Viridiplantae; phylum Streptophyta; class Magnoliopsida; order Poales; family Cyperaceae; genus x Bolboschoenoplectus; species x Bolboschoenoplectus mariqueter. Next base: position 2,816,480 of record CM075233.1, on the reverse strand, counting down.
GATTTTTGTATTCGCGACCAAATTCTTGATTTTATTGATCCAAAACTAGATTTTTTTATTCGCGAACAAATTCTTGATTTTCTTGACCAAAAACTAGATTTTTGTTTTCGCGACCAAATTCTTGATTTTCTTGATCCAAAACAAGATTTTTGTATTCGCGACCAAATTCATAATTTTCTTGACAAAAAACTAGATTTTTGTTTTCGCGACCAAATTCTTGATTTTCTTGATCCAAAACTAGATTTTTGTATTCGCGACCAAATTCTTGATTTTATTGATCCAAAAATAGATTTTTTTATTCGCGAACAAATTCTTGATTTTCTTGATCCAAAACTAGATTTTTGTATTCGCGACCAAATTCTTGATTTTATTGATCCAAAACTAGATTTTTTTTTTCGCGAACAAATTCTTGATTTTCTTGACTAAAAACTAGATTTTTGTTTTCGAGACCAAATTCTTGATTTTCTTGATCCAAAACAAGATTTTTGTATTCGCGACCAACTTCATAATTTTCTTGACAAAAAACTAGATTTTTGTTTTCGCGACCAAATTCTTGATTTTCTTGATCCAAAACTAGATTTTTGTATTCGCGACCAAATTCTTGATTTTCTTGATCCAAAACTAGATTTTTGTATTCGCGACCAAATTCTTGATTTTCTTGACCAAAAACTAGATTTTTGTTTTCGCGACCAAATTCTTGATTTTCTTGATCCAAAACAAGATTTTTGTATTCGCGACCAAATTCATAATTTTCTTGACAAAAAACTAGATTTTTGTTTTCGCGACCAAATGCTTGATTTTCGAGATCCAAAACTAGATTTTTGTATTCGCGACCAAATTCTTGATTTTCTTGATCCAAAACTAGATTTTTGTATTCGCGACCAAATTCTTGATTTTATTGATCCAAAACTAGATTTTTGTATTCGCGACCAAATTCTTGATTTTCTTGACCAAAAACTAGATTTTTGTATTCGCGACCAAATTCTTGATTTTATTGATCCAAAACTAGATTTTTGTATTCGCGACCAAATTCTTGATTTTTTTGACCAAAAACTAGATTTTTGTATTCGCGACCAAATTCTTTATTTTCGTGATCCAAAACTAGATTTTTGTATTCGCGACCAAATTCTTGATTTTATTGATCCAAAACTAGATTTTTTTATTCGCGAACAAATTCTTGATTTTCTTGACCGAAAACTAGATTTTTGTTTTCGCGACCAAATTCTTGATTTTCTTGATCCAAAACAAGATTTTTGTATTCGCGACCAAATTCATAATTTTCTTGACAAAAAACTAGATTTTTGTTTTCGCGACCAAATGCTTGATTTTCGAGATCCAAAACTAGATTTTTGTATTCGCGACCAAATTCTTGATTTTCTTGATCCAAAACTAGATTTTTGTATTCGCGACCAAATTCTTGATTTTATTGATCCAAAACTAGATTTTTTTATTCGCGAACAAATTCTTGATTTTCTTGACCAAAAACTAGATTTTTGTTTTCGCGACCAAATTCTTGATTTTCTTGATCCAAAACAAGATTTTTGTATTCGCGACCAAATTCATAATTTTCTTGACAAAAAACTAGATTTTTGTTTTCGCGACCAAATTCTTGATTTTCTTGATCCAAAACTAGATTTTTGTATTCGCGACCAAATTCTTGATTTTATTGATCCAAAAATAGATTTTTTTATTCGCGAACAAATTCTTGATTTTCTTGATCCAAAACTAGATTTTTGTATTCGCGACCAAATTCTTGATTTTATTGATCCAAAACTAGATTTTTTTTTTCGCGAACAAATTCTTGATTTTCTTGACTAAAAACTAGATTTTTGTTTTCGAGACCAAATTCTTGATTTTCTTGATCCAAAACAAGATTTTTGTATTCGCGACCAACTTCATAATTTTCTTGACAAAAAACTAGATTTTTGTTTTCGCGACCAAATTCTTGATTTTCTTGATCCAAAACTAGATTTTTGTATTCGCGACCAAATTCTTGATTTTCTTGATCCAAAACTAGATTTTTGTATTCGCGACCAAATTCTTGATTTTCTTGACCAAAAACTAGATTTTTGTTTTCGCGACCAAATTCTTGATTTTCTTGATCCAAAACAAGATTTTTGTATTCGCGACCAAATTCATAATTTTCTTGACAAAAAACTAGATTTTTGTTTTCGCGACCAAATGCTTGATTTTCGAGATCCAAAACTAGATTTTTGTATTCGCGACCAAATTCTTGATTCTCTTGATCCAAAACTAGATTTTTGTATTCGCGACCAAATTCTTGATTTTATTGATCCAAAACTAGATTTTTTTATTCGCGAACAAATTCTTGATTTTCTTGACCAAAAACTAGATTTTTGTTTTCGCGACCAAATTCTTGATTTTCTTGATCCAAAACAAGATTTTTGTATTCGCGACCAAATTCATAATTTTCTTGACAAAAAACTAGATTTTTGTTTTCGCGACCAAATGCTTGATTTTCGAGATCCAAAACTAGATTTTTGTATTCGCGACCAAATTCTTGATTTTCTTGATCCAAAACTAGATTTTTGTATTCGCGACCAAATTCTTGATTTTCTTGATCCAATACTAGATTTTTGTATTCGCGACCAAATTCTTCATTTTCTTGATCCAAAACTAGATTTTTGTATTCTTGACCAAATTCTTGATTTTCTTGATCCAAAAGTAGATTTTTGAATTCACGACCAAATTCTTGATTTTCTTGATCCATAACTAGATTTTTGTATTCGCTACAAAATTCTTGATTTTCTGGATCCAAAACTAGATTTTTGTTTTCGCGCCCAAATGCTTGATTTTATTGATCCAAAACTAGATTTTTGTTTTTGCGACCAAATTCTTGATTTTATTGATCCAAAACTAGATTTTTGTATTCGCGACCAAATTCTTGATTTTCTTGATCCAAAACTAGATTTTTGTATTCGCGACAAAATTCTTGATTTTCTGGATCCAAAACTAGATTTTTGTTTTCGAGACCAAATTCTTGATTTTCTTGATCCAAAACAAGATTTTTGTATTCGCGACCAACTTCATAATTTTCTTGACAAAAAACTAGATTTTTGTTTTCGCGACCAAATTTTTGATTTTCATGATCCAAAACTAGATTTTTGTATTCGCGACCAAATTCTTGATTTTATTGATCCAAAACTAGATTTTTGTATTCGCGACCAAATTCTTGATTTTCTTGACCAAAAACTAGATTTTTGTTTTCGAGACCAAATTCTTGATTTTCTTGATCCAAAACAAGATTTTTGTATTCGCGACCAAATTCTTGATTTTCTTGATCCAAAACTATATTTTTGTATTCGCGACCAAATTCTTGATTTTATTGATCCAAAATTAGATTTTTGTATTCGCGACCAAATTCTTGATTTTCTTGACCAAAAACTAGATTTTTGTATTCGCGACCCAATTCTTGATTTTCGTGAACCAAAACTAGATTTTTGAATTCGCGACCAAATTCTTGATTTTCTTGACCAAAAACTAGATTTTTGTTTTCGCGACCAAATTCTTGATTTTCTTGATCCAAAACAAGATTTTTGTATTCGCGACCAAATTCATAATTTTCGTGACAAAAAACTAGATTTTTGTTTTCGCGACCAAATTTCTTGATTTTATTGATCCAAAACTAGATTTTTGTATTCGCGACCAAATTCTTGATTTTCTTGACCAAAAACTAGATTTTTGTTTTCGAGACCAAATTCTTGATTTTCTTGATCCAAAACAAGATTTTTGTATTCGCGACCAAATTCATAATTTTCTTGACAAAAAACTAGATTTTTGTTTTCGCGACCAAATTCTTGATTTTCTTGATCCAAAACTAGATTTTTGTATTCGCGACCAAATTCTTGATTTTATTGATCCAAAAATAGATTTTTTTATTCGCGAACAAATTCTTGATTTTCTTGACCAAAAACTAGATTTTTGTTTTCGCGACCAAATTCTTGATTTTCTTGATCCAAAACAAGATTTTTGTATTCGCGACCAAATTCATAATTTTCTTGACAAAAAACTAGATTTTTGTTTTCGCGCCCAAATACTTGATTTTCTTGACAAAAAACTAGATTTTTGTTTTCGCGACCAAATGCGTGATTTTCTTGATCCAAAACTTCATTTTTGTTTTCGCGACCAAATTCCTGATTTTCTTGACCAAAAACTAGATTTTTGTATTCGCGACCAAATTCTTGATTTTCTTGATCCAAAACAAGATTTTTGTATTCGCGACCAAATTCATAATTTTCTTGACAAAAAACTAGATTTTTGTTTTCGCGACCAAATTTCTTGATTTTATTGGTCCAAAACTAGATTTTTGTATTCGCGACCAAATTCTTGATTTTCTTGACCAAAAACTAGATTTTTGTTTTCGAGACCAAATTCTTGATTTTCTTGATCCAAAACAAGATTTTTGAATTCGCGACTAACTTCATAATTTTCTTGACAAAAAACTAGATTTTTGTTTTCGCGACCAAATTCTTGATTTTCTTGATCCAAAACTAGATTTTTGTATTCGCGACCAAATTCTTGATTTTATTGATCCAAAACTAGATTTTTTTATTCGCGAACAAATTCTTGATTTTCTTGACCAAAAACTAGATTTTTGTTTTCGCGACAAAATTCTTGATTTTCTTGATCCAAAACAAGATTTTTGTATTCGCGACCAAATTCATAATTTTCTTGACAAAAAACTAGATTTTTGTTTTCGCGCCCAAATGCTTGATTTTCTTGACAAAAAACTAGATTTTTGTTTTCGCGACCAAATGCGTGATTTTCTTGATCCAAAACTTGATTTTTGTTTTCGCGACCAAATTCATGATTTTCTTGACCAAAAACTAGATTTTTGTATTCGCGACCAAATGCTTGATTTTCTTGATCCAAAACTAGATTTTTGTATTCGCGACCAAATTCTTGATTTTATTGATCCAAAACTAGATTTTTGTATTCGCGACCAAATTCTTGATTTTCTTGACCAAAAACTAGATTTTTGTATTCGCGACCAAATTCTTGATTTTTTTGACCAAAAACTAGATTTTTGTATTCGCGACCAAATTCTTTATTTTCGTGATCCAAAACTAGATTTTTGTATTCGCGACCAAATTCTTGATTTTATTGATCCAAAACTAGATTTTTTTATTCGCGAACAAATTCTTGATTTTCTTGACCAAAAACTAGATTTTTGTTTTCGCGACCAAATTCTTGATTTTCTTGATCCAAAACAAGATTTTTGTATTCGCGACCAAATTCATAATTTTCTTGACAAAAAACTAGATTTTTGTTTTCGCGACCAAATGCTTGATTTTCGAGATCCAAAACTAGATTTTTGTATTCGCGACCAAATTCTTGATTTTCTTGATCCAAAACTAGATTTTTGTATTCGCGACCAAATTCTTGATTTTATTGATCCAAAACTAGATTTTTTTATTCGCGAACAAATTCTTGATTTTCTTGACCAAAAACTAGATTTTTGTTTTCGCGACCAAATTCTTGATTTTCTTGATCCAAAACAAGATTTTTGTATTCGCGACCAAATTCATAATTTTCTTGACAAAAAACTAGATTTTTGTTTTCGCGACCAAATTCTTGATTTTCTTGATCCAAAACTAGATTTTTGTATTCGCGACCAAATTCTTGATTTTATTGATCCAAAAATAGATTTTTTTATTCGCGAACAAATTCTTGATTTTCTTGATCCAAAACTAGATTTTTGTATTCGCGACCAAATTCTTGATTTTATTGATCCAAAACTAGATTTTTTTATTCGCGAACAAATTCTTGATTTTCTTGACTAAAAACTAGATTTTTGTTTTCGAGACCAAATTCTTGATTTTCTTGATCCAAAACAAGATTTTTGTATTCGCGACCAACTTCATAATTTTCTTGACAAAAAACTAGATTTTTGTTTTCGCGACCAAATTCTTGATTTTCTTGATCCAAAACTTGATTTTTGTTTTCGCGACCAAATTCATGATTTTCTTGACCAAAAACTAGATTTTTGTATTCGCGACCAAATGCTTGATTTTCTTGATCCAAAACTAGATTTTTGTATTCGCGACCAAATTCTTGATTTTATTGATCCAAAACTAGATTTTTGTATTCGCGACCAAATTCTTGATTTTCTTGACCAAAAACTAGATTTTTGTATTCGCGACCAAATTCTTGATTTTTTTGACCAAAAACTAGATTTTTGTTTTCGCGACCAAATTCTTGATTTTCTTGATTCAAAACTAGATTTTTGTTTTCGCGACCAAATTCTTGATTTTATTGATCCAAAACTAGATTTTTTTATTCGCGAACAAATTCTTGATTTTCTTGACCAAAAACTAGATTTTTGTTTTCGCGACCAAATTCTTGATTTTCTTGATCCAAAACAAGATTTTTGTATTCGCGACCAAATTCATAATTTTCTTGACAAAAAACTAGATTTTTGTTTTCGCGACCAAATGCTTGATTTTCGAGATCCAAAACTAGATTTTTGTATTCGCGACCAAATTCTTGATTTTCTTGATCCAAAACTAGATTTTTGTATTCGCGACCAAATTCTTGATTTTATTGATCCAAAACTAGATTTTTTTATTCGCGAACAAATTCTTGATTTTCTTGACCAAAAACTAGATTTTTGTTTTCGCGACCAAATTCTTGATTTTCTTGATCCAAAACAAGATTTTTGTATTCGCGACCAAATTCATAATTTTCTTGACAAAAAACTAGATTTTTGTTTTCGCGACCAAATGCTTGATTTTCGAGATCCAAAACTAGATTTTTGTATTCGCGACCAAATTCTTGATTTTCTTGATCCAAAACTAGATTTTTGTATTCGCGACCAAATTCTTGATTTTATTGATCCAAAACTAGATTTTTTTATTCGCGAACAAATTCTTGATTTTCTTGACCAAAAACTAGATTTTTGTTTTCGCGACCAAATTCTTGATTTTCTTGATCCAAAACAAGATTTTTGTATTCGCGACCAAATTCATAATTTTCTTGACAAAAAACTAGATTTTTGTTTTCGCGACCAAATTCTTGATTTTCTTGATCCAAAACTAGATTTTTGTATTCGCGACCAAATTCTTGATTTTATTGATCCAAAAATAGATTTTTTTATTCGCGAACAAATTCTTGATTTTCTTGATCCAAAACTAGATTTTTGTATTCGCGACCAAATTCTTGATTTTATTGATCCAAAACTAGATTTTTTTATTCGCGAACAAATTCTTGATTTTCTTGACTAAAAACTAGATTTTTGTTTTCGAGACCAAATTCTTGATTTTCTTGATCCAAAACAAGATTTTTGTATTCGCGACCAACTTCATAATTTTCTTGACAAAAAACTAGATTTTTGTTTTCGCGACCAAATTCTTGATTTTCTTGATCCAAAACTTGATTTTTGTTTTCGCGACCAAATTCATGATTTTCTTGACCAAAAACTAGATTTTTGTATTCGCGACCAAATGCTTGATTTTCTTGATCCAAAACTAGATTTTTGTATTCGCGACCAAATTCTTGATTTTATTGATCCAAAACTAGATTTTTGTATTCGCGACCAAATTCTTGATTTTCTTGACCAAAAACTAGATTTTTGTATTCGCGACCAAATTCTTGATTTTTTTGACCAAAAACTAGATTTTTGTTTTCGCGACCAAATTCTTGATTTTCTTGATTCAAAACTAGATTTTTGTTTTCGCGACCAAATTCTTGATTTTATTGATCCAAAACTAGATTTTTTTATTCGCGAACAAATTCTTGATTTTCTTGACCAAAAACTAGATTTTTGTTTTCGCGACCAAATTCTTGATTTTCTTGATCCAAAACAAGATTTTTGTATTCGCGACCAAATTCATAATTTTCTTGACAAAAAACTAGATTTTTGTTTTCGCGACCAAATGCTTGATTTTCGAGATCCAAAACTAGATTTTTGTATTCGCGACCAAATTCTTGATTTTCTTGATCCAAAACTAGATTTTTGTATTCGCGACCAAATTCTTGATTTTATTGATCCAAAACTAGATTTTTTTATTCGCGAACAAATTCTTGATTTTCTTGACCAAAAACTAGATTTTTGTTTTCGCGACCAAATTCTTGATTTTCTTGATCCAAAACAAGATTTTTGTATTCGCGACCAAATTCATAATTTTCTTGACAAAAAACTAGATTTTTGTTTTCGCGACCAAATTCTTGATTTTCTTGATCCAAAACTAGATTTTTGTATTCGCGACCAAATTCTTGATTTTATTGATCCAAAAATAGATTTTTTTATTCGCGAACAAATTCTTGATTTTCTTGATCCAAAACTAGATTTTTGTATTCGCGACCAAATTCTTGATTTTATTGATCCAAAACTAGATTTTTTTATTCGCGAACAAATTCTTGATTTTCTTGACTAAAAACTAGATTTTTGTTTTCGAGACCAAATTCTTGATTTTCTTGATCCAAAACAAGATTTTTGTATTCGCGACCAACTTCATAATTTTCTTGACAAAAAACTAGATTTTTGTTTTCGGGACCAAATTCTTGATTTTCTTGATCCAAAACTTGATTTTTGTTTTCGCGACCAAATTCATGATTTTCTTGACCAAAAACTAGATTTTTGTATTCGCGACCAAATGCTTGATTTTCTTGATCCAAAACTAGATTTTTGTATTCGCGACCAAATTCTTGATTTTATTGATCCAAAACTAGATTTTTGTATTCGCGACCAAATTCTTGATTTTCTTGACCAAAAACTAGATTTTTGTATTCGCGACCAAATTCTTGATTTTTTTGACCAAAAACTAGATTTTTGTATTCGCGACCAAATTCTTTATTTTCGTAATCCAAAACTAGATTTTTGTATTCGCGACCAAATTCTTGATTTTATTGATCCAAAACTAGATTTTTTTATTCGCGAACAAATTCTTGATTTTCTTGACCAAAAACTAGATTTTTGTTTTCGCGACCAAATTCTTGATTTTCTTGATCCAAAACAAGATTTTTGTATTCGCGACCAAATTCATAATTTTCTTGACAAAAAACTAGATTTTTGTTTTCGCGACCAAATGCTTGATTTTCGAGATCCAAAACTAGATTTTTGTATTCGCGACCAAATTCTTGATTTTCTTGATCCAAAACTAGATTTTTGTATTCGCGACCAAATTCTTGATTTTATTGATCCAAAACTAGATTTTTTTATTCGCGAACAAATTCTTGATTTTCTTGACCAAAAACTAGATTTTTGTTTTCGCGACCAAATTCTTGATTTTCTTGATCCAAAACAAGATTTTTGTATTCGCGACCAAATTCATAATTTTCTTGACAAAAAACTAGATTTTTGTTTTCGCGACCAAATTCTTGATTTTCTTGATCCAAAACTAGATTTTTGTATTCGCGACCAAATTCTTGATTTTATTGATCCAAAAATAGATTTTTTTATTCGCGAACAAATTCTTGATTTTCTTGATCCAAAACTAGATTTTTGTATTCGCGACCAAATTCTTGATTTTATTGATCCAAAACTAGATTTTTTTATTCGCGAACAAATTCTTGATTTTCTTGACTAAAAACTAGATTTTTGTTTTCGAGACCAAATTCTTGATTTTCTTGATCCAAAACAAGATTTTTGTATTCGCGACCAACTTCATAATTTTCTTGACAAAAAACTAGATTTTTGTTTTCGCGACCAAATTCTTGATTTTCTTGATTCAAAACTAGATTTTTGTATTCGCGACCAAATTCTTGATTTTATTGATCCAAAACTAGATTTTTTTATTCGCGAACAAATTCTTGATTTTCTTGACCAAAAACTAGATTTTTGTTTTCGCGACCAAATTCTTGATTTTCTTGATCCAAAACAAGATTTTTGTATTCGCGACCAAATTCATAATTTTCTTGACAAAAAACTAGATTTTTGTTTTCGCGCCCAAATACTTGATTTTCTTGACAAAAAACTAGATTTTTGTTTTCGCGACCAAATGCGTGATTTTCTTGATCCAAAACTTCATTTTTGTTTTCGCGACCAAATTCCTGATTTTCTTGACCAAAAACTAGATTTTTGTATTCGCGACCAAATTCTTGATTTTATTGATCCAAAACTATATTTTTTTATTCGCGAACAAATTCTTGATTTTCTTGACCAAAAACTAGATTTTTGTTTTCGCGACCAAATTCTTGATTTTCTTGATCCAAAACAAGATTTTTGTATTCGCGACCAAATTAATAATTTTCTTGACAAAAAACTAGATTTTTGTTTTCGCGACCAAATTCTTGATTTTCTTGATCCAAAACTAGATTTTTGTATTCGCGACCAAATTCTTGATTTTATTGATCCAAAACTAGATTTTTTTATTCGCGAACAAATTCTTGATTTTCTTGACTAAAAACTAGATTTTTGTTTTCGAGACCAAATTCTTGATTTTCTTGATCCAAAACTAGATTTTTGTATTCGCGACCAAATTCTTGATTTTCTTGATCCAAAACTAGATTTTTGTATTCGCGACAAAATTCTTGATTTTCTGGATCCAAAACTAGATTTTTGTTTTCGAGACCAAATTCTTGATTTTCTTGATCCAAAACAAGATTTTTGTATTCGCGACCAACTTCATAATTTTCTTGACAAAAAACTAGATTTTTGTTTTCGCGACCAAATTTTTGATTTTCATGATCCAAAACTAGATTTTTGTATTCGCGACCAAATTCTTGATTTTATTGATCCAAAACTAGATTTTTGTATTCGCGACCAAATTCTTGATTTTCTTGACCAAAAACTAGATTTTTGTTTTCGAGACCAAATTCTTGATTTTCTTGATCCAAAACAAGATTTTTGTATTCGCGACCAAATTCTTGATTTTCTTGATCCAAAACTATATTTTTGTATTCGCGACCAAATTCTTGATTTTATTGATCCAAAATTAGATTTTTGTATTCGCGACCAAATTCTTGATTTTCTTGACCAAAAACTAGATTTTTGTATTCGCGACCCAATTCTTGATTTTCGTGAACCAAAACTAGATTTTTGAATTCGCGACCAAATTCTTGATTTTCTTGACCAAAAACTAGATTTTTGTTTTCGCGACCAAATTCTTGATTTTCTTGATCCAAAACAAGATTTTTGTATTCGCGACCAAATTCATAATTTTCGTGACAAAAAACTAGATTTTTGTTTTCGCGACCAAATTTCTTGATTTTATTGATCCAAAACTAGATTTTTGTATTCGCGACCAAATTCTTGATTTTCTTGACCAAAAACTAGATTTTTGTTTTCGAGACCAAATTCTTGATTTTCTTGATCCAAAACAAGATTTTTGTATTCGCGACCAAATTCATAATTTTCTTGACAAAAAACTAGATTTTTGTTTTCGCGACCAAATTCTTGATTTTCTTGATCCAAAACTAGATTTTTGTATTCGCGACCAAATTCTTGATTTTATTGATCCAAAAATAGATTTTTTTATTCGCGAACAAATTCTTGATTTTCTTGACCAAAAACTAGATTTTTGTTTTCGCGACCAAATTCTTGATTTTCTTGATCCAAAACAAGATTTTTGTATTCGCGACCAAATTCATAATTTTCTTGACAAAAAACTAGATTTTTGTTTTCGCGCCCAAATACTTGATTTTCTTGACAAAAAACTAGATTTTTGTTTTCGCGACCAAATGCGTGATTTTCTTGATCCAAAACTTCATTTTTGTTTTCGCGACCAAATTCCTGATTTTCTTGACCAAAAACTAGATTTTTGTATTCGCGACCAAATTCTTGATTTTCTTGATCCAAAACAAGATTTTTGTATTCGCGACCAAATTCATAATTTTCTTGACAAAAAACTAGATTTTTGTTTTCGCGACCAAATTTCTTGATTTTATTGGTCCAAAACTAGATTTTTGTATTCGCGACCAAATTCTTGATTTTCTTGACCAAAAACTAGATTTTTGTTTTCGAGACCAAATTCTTGATTTTCTTGATCCAAAACAAGATTTTTGAATTCGCGACTAACTTCATAATTTTCTTGACAAAAAACTAGATTTTTGTTTTCGCGACCAAATTCTTGATTTTCTTGATCCAAAACTAGATTTTTGTATTCGCGACCAAATTCTTGATTTTATTGATCCAAAACTAGATTTTTTTATTCGCGAACAAATTCTTGATTTTCTTGACCAAAAACTAGATTTTTGTTTTCGCGACAAAATTCTTGATTTTCTTGATCCAAAACAAGATTTTTGTATTCGCGACCAAATTCATAATTTTCTTGACAAAAAACTAGATTTTTGTTTTCGCGCCCAAATGCTTGATTTTCTTGACAAAAAACTAGATTTTTGTTTTCGCGACCAAATGCGTGATTTTCTTGATCCAAAACTTGATTTTTGTTTTCGCGACCAAATTCATGATTTTCTTGACCAAAAACTAGATTTTTGTATTCGCGACCAAATGCTTGATTTTCTTGATCCAAAACTAGATTTTTGTATTCGCGACCAAATCCTTGATTTTATTGATCCAAAACTAGATTTTTGTATTCGCGACCAAATTCTTGATTTTCTTGACCAAAAACTAGATTTTTGTATTCGCGACCAAATTCTTGATTTTTTTGACCAAAAACTAGATTTTTGTATTCGCGACCAAATTCTTTATTTTCGTGATCCAAAACTAGATTTTTGTATTCGCGACCAAATTCTTGATTTTATTGATCCAAAACTAGATTTTTTTATTCGCGAACAAATTCTTGATTTTCTTGACCAAAAACTAGATTTTTGTTTTCGCGACCAAATTCTTGATTTTCTTGATCCAAAACAAGATTTTTGTATTCGCGACCAAATTCATAATTTTCTTGACAAAAAACTAGATTTTTGTTTTCGCGACCAAATGCTTGATTTTCGAGATCCAAAACTAGATTTTTGTATTCGCGACCAAATTCTTGATTTTCTTGATCCAAAACTAGATTTTTGTATTCGCGACCAAATTCTTGATTTTATTGATCCAAAACTAGATTTTTTTATTCGCGAACAAATTCTTGATTTTCTTGACCAAAAACTAGATTTTTGTTTTCGCGACCAAATTCTTGATTTTCTTGATCCAAAACAAGATTTTTGTATTCGCGACCAAATTCATAATTTTCTTGACAAAAAACTAGATTTTTGTTTTCGCGACCAAATTCTTGATTTTCTTGATCCAAAACTAGATTTTTGTATTCGCGACCAAATTCTTGATTTTATTGATCCAAAAATAGATTTTTTTATTCGCGAACAAATTCTTGATTTTCTTGATCCAAAACTAGATTTTTGTATTCGCGACCAAATTCTTGATTTTATTGATCCAAAACTAGATTTTTTTATTCGCGAACAAATTCTTGATTTTCTTGACTAAAAACTAGATTTTTGTTTTCGAGACCAAATTCTTGATTTTCTTGATCCAAAACAAGATTTTTGTATTCGCGACCAACTTCATAATTTTCTTGACAAAAAACTAGATTTTTGTTTTCGCGACCAAATTCTTGATTTTCTTGATCCAAAACTTGATTTTTGTTTTCGCGACCAAATTCATGATTTTCTTGACCAAAAACTAGATTTTTGTATTCGCGACCAAATGCTTGATTTTCTTGATCCAAAACTAGATTTTTGTATTCGCGACCAAATTCTTGATTTTATTGATCCAAAACTAGATTTTTGTATTCGCGACCAAATTCTTGATTTTCTTGACCAAAAACTAGATTTTTGTATTCGCGACCAAATTCTTGATTTTTTTGACCAAAAACTAGATTTTTGTTTTCGCGACCAAATTCTTGATTTTCTTGATTCAAAACTAGATTTTTGTTTTCGCGACCAAATTCTTGATTTTATTGATCCAAAACTAGATTTTTTTATTCGCGAACAAATTCTTGATTTTCTTGACCAAAAACTAGATTTTTGTTTTCGCGACCAAATTCTTGATTTTCTTGATCCAAAACAAGATTTTTGTATTCGCGACCAAATTCATAATTTTCTTGACAAAAAACTAGATTTTTGTTTTCGCGACCAAATGCTTGATTTTCGAGATCCAAAACTAGATTTTTGTATTCGCGACCAAATTCTTGATTTTCTTGATCCAAAACTAGATTTTTGTATTCGCGACCAAATTCTTGATTTTATTGATCCAAAACTAGATTTTTTTATTCGCGAACAAATTCTTGATTTTCTTGACCAAAAACTAGATTTTTGTTTTCGCGACCAAATTCTTGATTTTCTTGATCCAAAACAAGATTTTTGTATTCGCGACCAAATTCATAATTTTCTTGACAAAAAACTAGATTTTTGTTTTCGCGACCAAATTCTTGATTTTCTTGATCCAAAACTAGATTTTTGTATTCGCGACCAAATTCTTGATTTTATTGATCCAAAAATAGATTTTTTTATTCGCGAACAAATTCTTGATTTTCTTGATCCAAAACTAGATTTTTGTATTCGCGACCAAATTCTTGATTTTATTGATCCAAAACTAGATTTTTTTATTCGCGAACAAATTCTTGATTTTCTTGACTAAAAACTAGATTTTTGTTTTCGAGACCAAATTCTTGATTTTCTTGATCCAAAACAAGATTTTTGTATTCGCGACCAACTTCATAATTTTCTTGACAAAAAACTAGATTTTTGTTTTCGCGACCAAATTCTTGATTTTCTTGATCCAAAACTTGATTTTTGTTTTCGCGACCAAATTCATGATTTTCTTGACCAAAAACTAGATTTTTGTATTCGCGACCAAATGCTTGATTTTCTTGATCCAAAACTAGATTTTTGTATTCGCGACCAAATTCTTGATTTTATTGATCCAAAACTAGATTTTTGTATTCGCGACCAAATTCTTGATTTTCTTGACCAAAAACTAGATTTTTGTATTCGCGACCAAATTCTTGATTTTTTTGACCAAAAACTAGATTTTTGTATTCGCGACCAAATTCTTTATTTTCGTGATCCAAAACTAGATTTTTGTATTCGCGACCAAATTCTTGATTTTATTGATCCAAAACTAGATTTTTTTATTCGCGAACAAATTCTTGATTTTCTTGACCAAAAACTAGATTTTTGTTTTCGCGACCAAATTCTTGATTTTCTTGATCCAAAACAAGATTTTTGTATTCGCGACCAAATTCATAATTTTCTTGACAAAAAACTAGATTTTTGTTTTCGCGACCAAATGCTTGATTTTCGAGATCCAAAACTAGATTTTTGTATTCGCGACCAAATTCTTGATTTTCTTGATCCAAAACTAGATTTTTGTATTCGCGACCAAATTCTTGATTTTATTGATCCAAAACTAGATTTTTTTATTCGCGAACAAATTCTTGATTTTCTTGACCAAAAACTAGATTTTTGTTTTCGCGACCAAATTCTTGATTTTCTTGATCCAAAACAAGATTTTTGTATTCGCGACCAAATTCATAATTTTCTTGACAAAAAACTAGATTTTTGTTTTCGCGACCAAATTCTTGATTTTCTTGATCCAAAACTAGATTTTTGTATTCGCGACCAAATTCTTGATTTTATTGATCCAAAAATAGATTTTTTTATTCGCGAACAAATTCTTGATTTTCTTGATCCAAAACTAGATTTTTGTATTCGCGACCAAATTCTTGATTTTATTGATCCAAAACTAGATTTTTTTATTCGCGAACAAATTCTTGATTTTCTTGACTAAAAACTAGATTTTTGTTTTCGAGACCAAATTCTTGATTTTCTTGATCCAAAACAAGATTTTTGTATTCGCGACCAACTTCATAATTTTCTTGACAAAAAACTAGATTTTTGTTTTCGCGACCAAATTCTTGATTTTCTTGATTCAAAACTAGATTTTTGTATTCGCGACCAAATTCTTGATTTTATTGATCCAAAACTAGATTTTTTTATTCGCGAACAAATTCTTGATTTTCTTGACCAAAAACTAGATTTTTGTTTTCGCGACCAAATTCTTGATTTTCTTGATCCAAAACAAGATTTTTGTATTCGCGACCAAATTCATAATTTTCTTGACAAAAAACTAGATTTTTGTTTTCGCGCCCAAATACTTGATTTTCTTGACAAAAAACTAGATTTTTGTTTTCGCGACCAAATGCGTGATTTTCTTGATCCAAAACTTCATTTTTGTTTTCGCGACCAAATTCCTGATTTTCTTGACCAAAAACTAGATTTTTGTATTCGCGACCAAATTCTTGATTTTATTGATCCAAAACTATATTTTTTTATTCGCGAACAAATTCTTGATTTTCTTGACCAAAAACTAGATTTTTGTTTTCGCGACCAAATTCTTGATTTTCTTGATCCAAAACAAGATTTTTGTATTCGCGACCAAATTAATAATTTTCTTGACAAAAAACTAGATTTTTGTTTTCGCGACCAAATTCTTGATTTTCTTGATCCAAAACTAGATTTTTGTATTCGCGACCAAATTCTTGATTTTATTGATCCAAAACTAGATTTTTTTATTCGCGAACAAATTCTTGATTTTCTTGACTAAAAACTAGATTTTTGTTTTCGAGACCAAATTCTTGATTTTCTTGATCCAAAACAAGATTTTTGTATTCGCGACCAACTTCATAATTTTCTTGACAAAAAACTAGATTTTTGTTTTCGCGACCAAATTCTTGATTTTCTTGATTCAAAACTAGATTTTTGTATTCGCGACCAAATTCTTGATTTTATTGATCCAAAACTAGATTTTTTTATTCGCGAACAAATTCTTGATTTTCTTGACCAAAAACTAGATTTTTGTTTTCGCGACCAAATTCTTGATTTTCTTGATCCAAAACAAGATTTTTGTATTCGCGACCAAATTCATAATTTTCTTGACAAAAAACTAGATTTTTGTTTTCGCGCCCAAATACTTGATTTTCTTGACAAAAAACTAGATTTTTGTTTTCGCGACCAAATGCGTGATTTTCTTGATCCAAAACTTCATTTTTGTTTTCGCGACCAAATTCCTGATTTTCTTGACCAAAAACTAGATTTTTGTATTCGCGACCAAATTCTTGATTTTATTGATCCAAAACTATATTTTTTTATTCGCGAACAAATTCTAGATTTTCTTGACCAAAAACTAGATTTTTGTTTTCGCGACCAAATTCTTGATTTTCTTGACCAAAAACTAGATTTTTGTTTTCGCGACCAAATTCTTGATTTCTTGATCCAAAACAAGATTTTTGTATTCGCGACCAAATTCATAATTTTCTTGACAAAAAACTAGATTTTTGTTTTCGCGACCAAATTCTTGATTTTCTTGATCCAAAACTAGATTTTTGTATTCGCGACCAAATTCTTGATTTTATTGATCCAAAACTAGATTTTTGTATTCGCGACCAAATTCTTGATTTTCTTGACCAAAAACTAGATTTTTGTATTCGCGACCCAATTCTTGATTTTCGTGATCCAAAACTAGATTTTTGAATTCGCGACCAAATTCTTGATTTTCTTGACCAAAAACTAAATTTTTGTTTTCGCGACCAAATTTCTTGATTTTATTGGTCCAAAACTAGATTTTTGTATTCGCGACCAAATTCTTGATTTTCTTGACCAAAAACTAGATTTTTGTTTTCGTGACCAAATTCTTGATTTTCTTGATCCAAAACAAGATTTTTGTATTCGCGACCAACTTCATAATTTTCTTGACAAAAAACTAGATTTTTGTTTTCGCGACCAAATTCTTGATTTTCTTGATTCAAAACTAGATTTTTGTATTCGCGACCAAATTCTTGATTTTCTTGACCAAAAACTAGATTTTTGTATTCGCGACCCAATTCTTGATTTTCGTGATCCAAAACTAGATTTTTGAATTCGCGACCAAATTCTTGATTTTCTTAACCAAAAACTAGATTTTTGTTTTCGCGACCAAATTCTTGATTTTCTTGATCCAAAACAAGATTTTTGTATTCGCGACCAAATTCATAATTTTCTTGACAAAAAAATAGATTTTTGTTTTCGCGACCAAATTTCTTGATTTTATTGATCCAAAACTAGATTTTTGTATTCGCGACCAAATTCTTGATTTTCTTGACCAAAAACTAGATTTTTGTTTTCGAGACCAAATTCTTGATTTTCTTGATCCAAAACAAGATTTTTGTATTCGCGACCAAATTCTTGATTTTCTTGATCCAAAACTATATTTTTGTATTCGCGACCAAATTCTTGATTTTCTTGACCAAAAACTAAATTTTTGTTTTCGCGACCAAATTTCTTGATTTTATTGGTCCAAAACTAGATTTTTGTATTCGCGACCAAATTCTTGATTTTCTTGACCAAAAACTAGATTTTTGTTTTCGTGACCAAATTCTTGATTTTCTTGATCCAAAACAAGATTTTTGTATTCGCGACCAAATTCATAATTTTCTTGACAAAAAACTAGATTTTTGTTTTCGCGACCAAATTCTTGATTTTCTTGATTCAAAACTAGATTTTTGTATTCGCGACCAAATTCTTGATTTTCTTGACCAAAAACTAGATTTTTGTATTCGCGACCCAATTCTTGATTTTCGTGATCCAAAACTAGATTTTTGAATTCGCGACCAAATTCTTGATTTTCTTAACCAAAAACTAGATTTTTGTTTTCGCGACCAAATTCTTGATTTTCTTGATCCAAAACAAGATTTTTGTATTCGCGACCAAATTCATAATTTTCTTGACAAAAAAATAGATTTTTGTTTTCGCGACCAAATTTCTTGATTTTATTGATCCAAAACTAGATTTTTGTATTCGCGACCAAATTCTTGATTTTCTTGACCAAAAACTAGATTTTTGTTTTCGAGACCAAATTCTTGATTTTCTTGATCCAAAACAAGATTTTTGTATTCGCGACCAAATTCTTGATTTTCTTGATCCAAAACTATATTTTTGTATTCGCGACCAAATTCTTGATTTTCTTGACCAAAAACTAGATTTTTGTTTTCGAGACCAAATTCTTGATTTTCTTGATCCAAAACAAGATTTTTGTATTCGCGACCCAATTCTTGATTTTCGTGATCCAAAACTAGATTTTTGAATTCGCGACCAAATTCTTGATTTTCTTAACCAAAAACTAGATTTTTGTTTTCGCGACCAAATTCTTGATTTTCTTGATCCAAAACAAGATTTTTGTATTCGCGACCAAATTCATAATTTTCTTGACAAAAAAATAGATTTTTGTTTTCGCGACCAAATTTCTTGATTTTATTGATCCAAAACTAGATTTTTGTATTCGCGACCAAATTCTTGATTTTCTTGACCAAAAACTAGATTTTTGTTTTCGAGACCAAATTCTTGATTTTCTTGATCCAAAACAAGATTTTTGTATTCGCGACCAAATTCTTGATTTTCTTGATCCAAAACTATATTTTTGTATTCACGACCAAATTCTTGATTTTATTGATCCAAAATTAGATTTTTGTATTCGCGACCAAATTCTTGATTTTCTTGACCAAAAACTAGATTTTTGTATTCGCGACCCAATTCTTGATTTTCGTGAACCAAAACTAGATTTTTGAATTCGCGACCAAATTCTTGATTTTCTTGACCAAAAACTAGATTTTTGTTTTCGCGACCAAATTCTTGATTTTCATGATCCAAAACAAGATTTTTGTATTCGCGACCAAATTCATAATTTTCGTGACAAAAAACTAGATTTTTGTTTTCGCGACCAAATTTCTTGATTTTATTGATCCAAAAATAGATTTTTTTATTCGCGAACAAATTCTTGATTTTCTTGACCAAAAACTAGATTTTTGTTTTCGCGACCAAATTCTTGATTTCTTGATCCAAAACAAGATTTTTGTATTCGCGACCAAATTCATAATTTTCTTGACAAAAAACTAGATTTTTGTTTTCGCGACCAAATTCTTGATTTTCTTGATCCAAAACTAGATTTTTGTATTCGCGACCAAATTCTTGATTTTATTGATCCAAAACTAGATTTTTGTATTCGCGACCAAATTCTTGATTTTCTTGACCAAAAACTAGATTTTTGTATTCGCGACCCAATTCTTGATTTTCGTGATCCAAAACTAGATTTTTGAATTCGCGACCAAATTCTTGATTTTCTTGACCAAAAACTAAATTTTTGTTTTCGCGACCAAATTTCTTGATTTTATTGGTCCAAAACTAGATTTTTGTATTCGCGACCAAATTCTTGATTTTCTTGACCAAAAACTAGATTTTTGTTTTCGTGACCAAATTCTTGATTTTCTTGATCCAAAACAAGATTTTTGTATTCGCGACCAACTTCATAATTTTCTTGACAAAAAACTAGATTATTGTTTTCGCGACCAAATTCTTGATTTTCTTGATTCAAAACTAGATTTTTGTATTCGCGACCAAATTCTTGATTTTCTTGACCAAAAACTAGATTTTTGTATTCGCGACCCAATTCTTGATTTTCGTGATCCAAAACTAGATTTTTGAATTCGCGACCAAATTCTTGATTTTCTTAACCAAAAACTAGATTTTTGTTTTCGCGACCAAATTCTTGATTTTCTTGATCCAAAACAAGATTTTTGTATTCGCGACCAAATTCATAATTTTCTTGACAAAAAAATAGATTTTTGTTTTCGCGACCAAATTTCTTGATTTTATTGATCCAAAACTAGATTTTTGTATTCGCGACCAAATTCTTGATTTTCTTGACCAAAAACTAGATTTTTGTTTTCGAGACCAAATTCTTGATTTTCTTGATCCAAAACAAGATTTTTGTATTCGCGACCAAATTCTTGATTTTCTTGATCCAAAACTATATTTTTGTATTCGCGACCAAATTCTTGATTTTCTTGACCAAAAACTAAATTTTTGTTTTCGCGACCAAATTTCTTGATTTTATTGGTCCAAAACTAGATTTTTGTATTCGCGACCAAATTCTTGATTTTCTTGACCAAAAACTAGATTTTTGTTTTCGTGACCAAATTCTTGATTTTCTTGATCCAAAACAAGATTTTTGTATTCGCGACCAAATTCATAATTTTCTTGACAAAAAACTAGATTTTTGTTTTCGCGACCAAATTCTTGATTTTCTTGATTCAAAACTAGATTTTTGTATTCGCGACCAAATTCTTGATTTTCTTGACCAAAAACTAGATTTTTGTATTCGCGACCCAATTCTTGATTTTCTTGATCCAAAACAAGATTTTTGTATTCGCGACCAAATTCTTGATTTTCTTGACCAAAAACTAGATTTTTGTTTTCGCGACCAAATTCTTGATTTTCTTGATCCAAAACAAGATTTTTGTATTCGCGACCAAATTCATAATTTTCTTGACAAAAAACTAGATTTTTGTTTTCGCGCCCAAATACTTGATTTTCTTGACAAAAAACTAGATTTTTGTTTTCGCGACCAAATGCGTGATTTTCTTGATCCAAAACTTCATTTTTGTTTTCGCGACCAAATTCCTGATTTTCTTGACCAAAAACTAGATTTTTGTATTCGCGACCAAATTCTTGATTTTATTGATCCAAAACTATATTTTTTTATTCGCGAACAAATTCTTGATTTTCTTGACCAAAAACTAGATTTTTGTTTTCGCGACCAAATTCTTGATTTTCTTGACCAAAAACTAGATTTTTGTTTTCGCGACCAAATTCTTGATTTCTTGATCCAAAACAAGATTTTTGTATTCGCGACCAAATTCATAATTTTCTTGACAAAAAACTAGATTTTTGTTTTCGCGACCAAATTCTTGATTTTCTTGATCCAAAACTAGATTTTTGTATTCGCGACCAAATTCTTGATTTTATTGATCCAAAACTAGATTTTTGTATTCGCGACCAAATTCTTGATTTTCTTGACCAAAAACTAGATTTTTGTATTCGCGACCCAATTCTTGATTTTCGTGATCCAAAACTAGATTTTTGAATTCGCGACCAAATTCTTGATTTTCTTGACCAAAAACTAAATTTTTGTTTTCGCGACCAAATTTCTTGATTTTATTGGTCCAAAACTAGATTTTTGAATTCGCGACCAAATTCTTGATTTTCTTAACCAAAAACTAGATTTTTGTTTTCGCGACCAAATTCTTGATTTTCTTGATCCAAAACAAGATTTTTGTATTCGCGACCAAATTCATAATTTTCTTGACAAAAAAATAGATTTTTGTTTTCGCGACCAAATTTCTTGATTTTATTGATCCAAAACTAGATTTTTGTATTCGCGACCAAATTCTTGATTTTCTTGACCAAAAACTAGATTTTTGTTTTCGAGACCAAATTCTTGATTTTCTTGATCCAAAACAAGATTTTTGTTTTCGCGACCAAATTCTTGATTTTCATGATCCAAAACAAGATTTTTGTATTCGCGACCAAATTCATAATTTTCGTGACAAAAAACTAGATTTTTGTTTTCGCGACCAAATTTCTTGATTTTATTGATCCAAAAATAGATTTTTTTATTCGCGAACAAATTCTTGATTTTCTTGACCAAAAACTAGATTTTTGTTTTCGCGACCAAATTCTTGATTTCTTGATCCAAAACAAGATTTTTGTATTCGCGACCAAATTCATAATTTTCTTGACAAAAAACTAGATTTTTGTTTTCGCGACCAAATTCTTGATTTTCTTGATCCAAAACTAGATTTTTGTATTCGCGACCAAATTCTTGATTTTATTGATCCAAAACTAGATTTTTGTATTCGCGACCAAATTCTTGATTTTCTTGACCAAAAACTAGATTTTTGTATTCGCGACCCAATTCTTGATTTTCGTGATCCAAAACTAGATTTTTGAATTCGCGACCAAATTCTTGATTTTCTTGACCAAAAACTAAATTTTTGTTTTCGCGACCAAATTTCTTGATTTTATTGGTCCAAAACTAGATTTTTGTATTCGCGACCAAATTCTTGATTTTCTTGACCAAAAACTAGATTTTTGTTTTCGCGACCAAATTCTTGATTTCTTGATCCAAAACAAGATTTTTGTATTCGCGACCAAATTCTTGATTTTCTTGATCCAAAACTATATTTTTGTATTCGCGACCAAATTCTTGATTTTCTTGACCAAAAACTAGATTTTTGTTTTCGAGACCAAATTCTTGATTTTCTTGATCCAAAACAAGATTTTTGTATTCGCGACCCAATTCTTGATTTTCGTGATCCAAAACTAGATTTTTGAATTCGCGACCAAATTCTTGATTTTCTTAACCAAAAACTAGATTTTTGTTTTCGCGACCAAATTCTTGATTTTCTTGATCCAAAACAAGATTTTTGTATTCGCGACCAAATTCATAATTTTCTTGACAAAAAAATAGATTTTTGTTTTCGCGACCAAATTTCTTGATTTTATTGATCCAAAACTAGATTTTTGTATTCGCGACCAAATTCTTGATTTTCTTGACCAAAAACTAGATTTTTGTTTTCGAGACCAAATTCTTGATTTTCTTGATCCAAAACAAGATTTTTGTATTCGCGACCAAATTCTTGATTTTCTTGATCCAAAACTATATTTTTGTATTCACGACCAAATTCTTGATTTTATTGATCCAAAATTAGATTTTTGTATTCGCGACCAAATTCTTGATTTTCTTGACCAAAAACTAGATTTTTGTATTCGCGACCCAATTCTTGATTTTCGTGAACCAAAACTAGATTTTTGAATTCGCGACCAAATTCTTGATTTTCTTGACCAAAAACTAGATTTTTGTTTTCGCGACCAAATTCTTGATTTTCATGATCCAAAACAAGATTTTTGTATTCGCGACCAAATTCATAATTTTCGTGACAAAAAACTAGATTTTTGTTTTCGCGACCAAATTTCTTGATTTTATTGATCCAAAAATAGATTTTTTTATTCGCGAACAAATTCTTGATTTTCTTGACCAAAAACTAGATTTTTGTTTTCGCGACCAAATTCTTGATTTCTTGATCCAAAACAAGATTTTTGTATTCGCGACCAAATTCATAATTTTCTTGACAAAAAACTAGATTTTTGTTTTCGCGACCAAATTCTTGATTTTCTTGATCCAAAACTAGATTTTTGTATTCGCGACCAAATTCTTGATTTTATTGATCCAAAACTAGATTTTTGTATTCGCGACCAAATTCTTGATTTTCTTGACCAAAAACTAGATTTTTGTATTCGCGACCCAATTCTTGATTTTCGTGATCCAAAACTAGATTTTTGAATTCGCGACCAAATTCTTGATTTTCTTGACCAAAAACTAAATTTTTGTTTTCGCGACCAAATTTCTTGATTTTATTGGTCCAAAACTAGATTTTTGTATTCGCGACCAAATTCTTGATTTTCTTGACCAAAAACTAGATTTTTGTTTTCGCGACCAAATTCTTGATTTTCTTGATCCAAAACAAGATTTTTGTATTCGCGACCAACTTCATAATTTTCTTGACAAAAAACTAGATTTTTGTTTTCGCGACCAAATTCTTGATTTTCTTGATTCAAAACTAGATTTTTGTATTCGCGACCAAATTCTTGATTTTATTGGTCCAAAACTAGATTTTTGTATTCGCGACCAAATTCTTGATTTTCTTGACCAAAAACTAGATTTTTGTTTTCGAGACCAAATTCTTGATTTTCTTGATCCAAAACAAGATTTTTGAATTCGCGACCAACTTCATAATTTTCTTGACCAAAAACTAGATTTTTGTTTTCGCGACCAAATTCTTGATTTTCTTGATCCAAAACTAGATTTTTGTATTCGCGACCAAATTCTTGATTTTATTGATCCAAAACTAGATTTTTTTATTCGCGAACAAATTCTTGATTTTCTTGACCAAAAACTAGATTTTTGTTTTCGCGACAAAATTCTTGATTTTCTTGATCCAAAACAAGATTTTTGTATTCGCGACCAAATTCATAATTTTCTTGACAAAAAACTAGATTTTTGTTTTCGCGCCCAAATGCTTGATTTTCTTGACAAAAAACTAGATTTTTGTTTTCGCGACCAAATGCGTGATTTTCTTGATCCAAAACTTGATTTTTGTTTTCGCGACCAAATTCATGATTTTCTTGACCAAAAACTAGATTTTTGTATTCGCGACCAAATGCTTGATTTTCTTGATCCAAAACTAGATTTTGGTATTCGCGACCAAATTCTTGATTTTATTGATCCAAAACTAGATTTTTGTATTCGCGACCAAATTCTTGATTTTCTTGACCAAAAACTAGATTTTTGTATTCGCGACCAAATTCTTGATTTTATTGATCCAAAACAAGATTTTTGTATTCGCGACCAAATTCATAATTTTCTTGACAAAAAAATAGATTTTTGTTTTCGCGACCAAATTTCTTGATTTTATTGATCCAAAACTAGATTTTTGTATTCGCGACCAAATTCTTGATTTTCTTGACCAAAAACTAGATTTTTGTTTTCGAGACCAAATTCTTGATTTTCTTGATCCAAAACAAGATTTTTGTATTCGCGACCAAATTCTTGATTTTCTTGATCCAAAACTATATTTTTGTATTCGCGACCAAATTCTTGATTTTCTTGACCAAAAACTAGATTTTTGTTTTCGAGACCAAATTCTTGATTTTCTTGATCCAAAACAAGATTTTTGTATTCGCGACCCAATTCTTGATTTTCGTGATCCAAAACTAGATTTTTGAATTCGCGACCAAATTCTTGATTTTCTTAACCAAAAACTAGATTTTTGTTTTCGCGACCAAATTCTTGATTTTCTTGATCCAAAACAAGATTTTTGTATTCGCGACCAAATTCATAATTTTCTTGACAAAAAAATAGATTTTTGTTTTCGCGACCAAATTTCTTGATTTTATTGATCCAAAACTAGATTTTTGTATTCGCGACCAAATTCTTGATTTTCTTGACCAAAAACTAGATTTTTGTTTTCGAGACCAAATTCTTGATTTTCTTGATCCAAAACAAGATTTTTGTATTCGCGACCAAATTCTTGATTTTCTTGATCCAAAACTATATTTTTGTATTCACGACCAAATTCTTGATTTTATTGATCCAAAATTAGATTTTTGTATTCGCGACCAAATTCTTGATTTTCTTGACCAAAAACTAGATTTTTGTATTCGCGACCCAATTCTTGATTTTCGTGAACCAAAACTAGATTTTTGAATTCGCGACCAAATTCTTGATTTTCTTGACCAAAAACTAGATTTTTGTTTTCGCGACCAAATTCTTGATTTTCTTGATCCAAAACAAGATTTTTGTATTCGCGACCAAATTCATAATTTTCGTGACAAAAAACTAGATTTTTGTTTTCGCGACCAAATTTCTTGATTTTATTGATCCAAAAATAGATTTTTTTATTCGCGAACAAATTCTTGATTTTCTTGACCAAAAACTAGATTTTTGTTTTCGCGACCAAATTCTTGATTTCTTGATCCAAAACAAGATTTTTGTATTCGCGACCAAATTCATAATTTTCTTGACAAAAAACTAGATTTTTGTTTTCGCGACCAAATTCTTGATTTTCTTGATCCAAAACTAGATTTTTGTATTCGCGACCAAATTCTTGATTTTATTGATCCAAAACTAGATTTTTGTATTCGCGACCAAATTCTTGATTTTCTTGACCAAAAACTAGATTTTTGTATTCGCGACCCAATTCTTGATTTTCGTGATCCAAAACTAGATTTTTGAATTCGCGACCAAATTCTTGATTTTCTTGACCAAAAACTAAATTTTTGTTTTCGCGACCAAATTTCTTGATTTTATTGGTCCAAAACTAGATTTTTGTATTCGCGACCAAATTCTTGATTTTCTTGACCAAAAACTAGATTTTTGTTTTCGTGACCAAATTCTTGATTTTCTTGATCCAAAACAAGATTTTTGTATTCGCGACCAACTTCATAATTTTCTTGACAAAAAACTAGATTTTTGTTTTCGCGACCAAATTCTTGATTTTCTTGATTCAAAACTAGATTTTTGTATTCGCGACCAAATTCTTGATTTTCTTGACCAAAAACTAGATTTTTGTATTCGCGACCCAATTCTTGATTTTCGTGATCCAAAACTAGATTTTTGAATTCGCGACCAAATTCTTGATTTTCTTAACCAAAAACTAGATTTTTGTTTTCGCGACCAAATTCTTGATTTTCTTGATCCAAAACAAGATTTTTGTATTCGCGACCAAATTCATAATTTTCTTGACAAAAAAATAGATTTTTGTTTTCGCGACCAAATTTCTTGATTTTATTGATCCAAAACTAGATTTTTGTATTCGCGACCAAATTCTTGATTTTCTTGACCAAAAACTAGATTTTTGTTTTCGAGACCAAATTCTTGATTTTCTTGATCCAAAACAAGATTTTTGTATTCGCGACCAAATTCTTGATTTTCTTGATCCAAAACTATATTTTTGTATTCGCGACCAAATTCTTGATTTTCTTGACCAAAAACTAAATTTTTGTTTTCGCGACCAAATTTCTTGATTTTATTGGTCCAAAACTAGATTTTTGTATTCGCGACCAAATTCTTGATTTTCTTGACCAAAAACTAGATTTTTGTTTTCGTGACCAAATTCTTGATTTTCTTGATCCAAAACAAGATTTTTGTATTCGCGACCAAATTCATAATTTTCTTGACAAAAAACTAGATTTTTGTTTTCGCGACCAAATTCTTGATTTTCTTGATTCAAAACTAGATTTTTGTATTCGCGACCAAATTCTTGATTTTCTTGACCAAAAACTAGATTTTTGTATTCGCGACCGAATTCTTGATTTTCGTGATCCAAAACTAGATTTTTGAATTCGCGACCAAATTCTTGATTTTCTTAACCAAAAACTAGATTTTTGTTTTCGCGACCAAATTCTTGATTTTCTTGATCCAAAACAAGATTTTTGTATTCGCGACCAAATTCATAATTTTCTTGACAAAAAAATAGATTTTTGTTTTCGCGACCAAATTTCTTGATTTTATTGATCCAAAACTAGATTTTTGTATTCGCGACCAAATTCTTGATTTTCTTGACCAAAAACTAGATTTTTGTTTTCGAGACCAAATTCTTGATTTTCTTGATCCAAAACAAGATTTTTGTATTCGCGACCAAATTCTTGATTTTCTTGATCCAAAACTATATTTTTGTATTCGCGACCAAATTCTTGATTTTCTTGACCAAAAACTAGATTTTTGTTTTCGAGACCAAATTCTTGATTTTCTTGATCCAAAACAAGATTTTTGTATTCGCGACCCAATTCTTGATTTTCGTGATCCAAAACTAGATTTTTGAATTCGCGACCAAATTCTTGATTTTCTTAACCAAAAACTAGATTTTTGTTTTCGCGACCAAATTCTTGATTTTCTTGATCCAAAACAAGATTTTTGTATTCGCGACCAAATTCATAATTTTCTTGACAAAAAAATAGATTTTTGTTTTCGCGACCAAATTTCTTGATTTTATTGATCCAAAACTAGATTTTTGTATTCGCGACCAAATTCTTGATTTTCTTGACCAAAAACTAGATTTTTGTTTTCGAGACCAAATTCTTGATTTTCTTGATCCAAAACAAGATTTTTGTATTCGCGACCAAATTCTTGATTTTCTTGATCCAAAACTATATTTTTGTATTCACGACCAAATTCTTGATTTTATTGATCCAAAATTAGATTTTTGTATTCGCGACCAAATTCTTGATTTTCTTGACCAAAAACTAGATTTTTGTATTCGCGACCCAATTCTTGATTTTCGTGAACCAAAACTAGATTTTTGAATTCGCGACCAAATTCTTGATTTTCTTGACCAAAAACTAGATTTTTGTTTTCGCGACCAAATTCTTGATTTTCTTGATCCAAAACAAGATTTTTGTATTCGCGACCAAATTCATAATTTTCGTGACAAAAAACTAGATTTTTGTTTTCGCGACCAAATTTCTTGATTTTATTGATCCAAAACTAGATTTTTGTATTCGCGACCAAATTCTTGATTTTCTTGACCAAAAACTAGATTTTTGTTTTCGAGACCAAATTCTTGATTTTCTTGATCCAAAACAAGATTTTTGTATTCGCGACCAAATTCATAATTTTCTTGACAAAAAACTAGATTTTTGTTTTCGCGACCAAATTCTTGATTTTCTTGATCCAAAACTAGATTTTTGTATTCGCGACCAAATTCTTGATTTTATTGATCCAAAAATAGATTTTTTTATTCGCGAACAAATTCTTGATTTTCTTGACCAAAAACTAGATTTTTGTTTTCGCGACCAAATTCTTGATTTTCTTGATCCAAAACAAGATTTTTGTATTCGCGACCAAATTCATAATTTTCTTGACAAAAAACTAGATTTTTGTTTTCGCGACCAAATTCTTGATTTTCTTGATCCAAAACTAGATTTTTGTATTCGCGACCAAATTCTTGATTTTCTTGATCCAAAACTAGATTTTTGTATTCGCGACCAAATTCTTGATTTTCTTGACCAAAAACTAGATTTTTGTATTCGCGACCAAATTCTTGATTTTCTTGATCCAAAACAAGATTTTTGTATTCGCGACCAAATTCATAATTTTCTTGACAAAAAACTAGATTTTTGTTTTCGCGACCAAATTTCTTGATTTTATTGGTCCAAAACTAGATTTTTGTATTCGCGACCAAATTCTTGATTTTCTTGACCAAAAACTAGATTTTTGTTTTCGAGACCAAATTCTTGATTTTCTTGATCCAAAACAAGATTTTTGAATTCGCGACCAACTTCATAATTTTCTTGACCAAAAACTAGATTTTTGTTTTCGCGACCAAATTCTTGATTTTCTTGATCCAAAACTAGATTTTTGTATTCGCGACCAAATTCTTGATTTTATTGATCCAAAACTAGATTTTTTTATTCGCGAACAAATTCTTGATTTTCTTGACCAAAAACTAGATTTTTGTTTTCGCGACAAAATTCTTGATTTTCTTGATCCAAAACAAGATTTTTGTATTCGCGACCAAATTCATAATTTTCTTGACAAAAAACTAGATTTTTGTTTTCGCGCCCAAATGCTTGATTTTCTTGACAAAAAACTAGATTTTTGTTTTCGCGACCAAATGCGTGATTTTCTTGATCCAAAACTTGATTTTTGTTTTCGCGACCAAATTCATGATTTTCTTGACCAAAAACTAGATTTTTGTATTCGCGACCAAATGCTTGATTTTCTTGATCCAAAACTAGATTTTTGTATTCGCGACCAAATTCTTGATTTTATTGATCCAAAACTAGATTTTTGTATTCGCGACCAAATTCTTGATTTTCTTGACCAAAAACTAGATTTTTGTATTCGCGACCAAATTCTTGATTTTATTGATCCAAAACTAGATTTTTGTATTCGCGACCAAATTCTTGATTTTTTTGACCAAAAACTAGATTTTTGTATTCGCGACCAAATTCTTTATTTTCGTGATCCAAAACTAGATTTTTGTATTCGCGACCAAATTCTTGATTTTATTGATCCAAAACTAGATTTTTTTATTCGCGAACAAATTCTTGATTTTCTTGACCAAAAACTAGATTTTTGTTTTCGCGACCAAATTCTTGATTTTCTTGATCCAAAACAAGATTTTTGTATTCGCGACCAAATTCATAATTTTCTTGACAAAAAACTAGATTTTTGTTTTCGCGACCAAATGCTTGATTTTCGAGATCCAAAACTAGATTTTTGTATTCGCGACAAAATTCTTGATTTTCTTGATCCAAAACTAGATTTTTGTATTCGCGACCAAATTCTTGATTTTATTGATCCAAAACTAGATTTTTTTATTCGCGAACAAATTCTTGATTTTCTTGACCAAAAACTAGATTTTTGTTTTCGCGACCAAATTCTTGATTTTCTTGATCCAAAACAAGATTTTTGTATTCGCGACCAAATTCATAATTTTCTTGACAAAAAACTAGATTTTTGTTTTCGCGACCAAATGCTTGATTTTCGAGATCCAAAACTAGATTTTTGTATTCGCGACCAAATTCTTGATTTTCTTGATCCAATACTAGATTTTTGTATTCGCGACCAAATTCTTCATTTTCTTGATCCAAAACTAGATTTTTGTATTCTTGACCAAATTCTTGATTTTCTTGATCCAAAAGTAGATTTTTGAATTCACGACCAAATTCTTGATTTTCTTGATCCATAACTAGATTTTTGTATTCGCTACAAAATTCTTGATTTTCTGGATCCAAAACTAGATTTTTGTTTTCGCGCCCAAATGCTTGATTTTATTGATCCAAAACTAGATTTTTGTTTTTGCGACCAAATTCATGATTTTATTGATCCAAAACTAGATTTTTGTATTCGCGACCAAATTCTTGATTTTCTTGATCCAAAACTAGATTTTTGTATTCGCGACAAAATTCTTGATTTTCTGGATCCAAAACTAGATTTTTGTTTTCGAGACCAAATTCTTGATTTTCTTGATCCAAAACAAGATTTTTGTATTCGCGACCAACTTCATAATTTTCTTGACAAAAAACTAGATTTTTGTTTTCGCGACCAAATTTTTGATTTTCTTGATCCAAAACTAGATTTTTGTATTCGCGACCAAATTCTTGATTTTATTGATCCAAAACTAGATTTTTTTATTCGCGAACAAATTCTTGATTTTCTTGACCAAAAACTAGATTTTTGTTTTCGCGACCAAATTCTTGATTTTCTTAACCAGAAACTAGATTTTTGTTTTCGCGACCAAATTCTTGATTTTCTTGATCCAAAACAAGATTTTTGTATTCGCGACCAAATTCATAATTTTCTTGACAAAAAACTAGGTTTTTTTTATCGCGACCAAATGCTTGATTTTCTTGATCCAAAACTAGATTTTTGTATTCGCGACCAAATTCTTGATTTTATTGATCCAAAACTAGATTTTTTTATTCGCGAACAAATTCTTGATTTTCTTGACCAAAAACTAGATTTTTGTTTTCGCGACCAAATTCTTGATTTTCTTAACCAGAAACTAGATTTTTGTTTTCGCGACCAAATTCTTGATTTTCTTGATCCAAAACAAGATTTTTGTATTCGCGACCAAATTCATAATTTTCTTGACAAAAAAATAGATTTTTGTTTTCGCGCCCAAATGCTTGATTTTATTGATCCAAAACTAGATTTTTTTATTCGCGAACAAATTCTTGATTTTCTTGACCAAAAACTAGATTTTTGTTTTCGCGACCAAATTCTTGATTTTCTTGATCCAAAACAAGATTTTTGTATTCGCGACCAAATTCATAATTTTCTTGACAAAAAACTAGATTTTTGTTTTCGCGCCCAAATGCTTGATTTTCTTGACAAAAAACTAGATTTTTGTTTTCGCGACCAAATGCGTGATTTTCTTGATCCAAAACTTGATTTTTGTTTTCGCGACCAAATTCATGATTTTCTTGACCAAAAACTAGATTTTTGTATTCGCGACCAAATGCTTGATTTTCTTGATCCAAAATAAGATTTTTGTATTCGCGACCAAATTCTTGATTTTATTGATCCAAAACTAGATTTTTGTATTCGCGACCAAATTCTTGATTTTCTTGACCAAAAACTAGATTTTTGTATTCGCGACCAAATTCTTGATTTTATTGATCCAAAACTAGATTTTTGTATTCGCGACCAAATTCTTGATTTTTTTGACCAAAAACTAGATTTTTGTATTCGCGACCAAATTCTTGATTTTCGTGATCCAAAACTAGATTTTTGTATTCGCCACCAAATTCTTGATTTTATTGATCCAAAACTAGATTTTTGTATTCGCGACCAAATTCTTGATTTTCTTGACCAAAAACTAGATTTTTGTTTTCGCGACCAAATTCTTGATTTTCTTGATCCAAAACAAGATTTTTGTATTCGCGACCAACTTCATAATTTTCTTGACAAAAAACTAGATTTTTGTATTCGCGACCCAATTCTTGATTTTCGTGATCCAAAACTAGATTTTTGAATTCGCGACCAAATTCATAATTTTCTTGACAAAAAACTAGATTTTTGTTTTCGCGACCAAATTCTTGATTTTCTTGATCCAAAACTATATTTTTGTATTCGCGACCAAATTCTTGATTTTATTGATCCAAAACTAGATTTTTGTATTCGCGACCAAATTCTTGATTTTCTTGACCAAAAACTAGATTTTTGTATTCGCGACCAAATTCTTGATTTTATTGATCCAAAAATAGATTTTTTTATTCGCGAACAAATTCTTGATTTTCTTGACCAAAAACTATTTTTTTGTTTTCGCGACCAAATTCTTGATTTTCTTGATCCAATACAAGATTTTTGTATTCGCGACCAAATTCATAATTTTCTTGACAAAAAACTAGATTTTTGTTTTCGCGACCAAATTCTTGATTTTCTTGATCCAAAACTAGATTTTTGTATTCGCGACCAAATTCTTGATTTTATTGATCCAAAAATAGATTTTTTTATTCGCGAACAAATTCTTGATTTTCTTGACCAAAAACTAGATTTTTGTTTTCGCGACCAAATTCTTCATTTTCTTGATCCAAAACAAGATTTTTGTATTCGCGACCAAATTCATAATTTTCTTGACAAAAAACTAGATTTTTGTTTTCGCGACCAAATTCTTGATTTTCTTGATCCAAAACTAGATTTTTGTATTCGCGACCAAATTCTTGATTTTATTGATCCAAAACTAGATTTTTGTATTCGCGACCAAATTCTTGATTTTCTTGACCAAAAACTAGATTTTTGTATTCGCGACCCAATTCTTGATTTTCGTGATCCAAAACTAGATTTTTGTATTCGCGACCAAATTCATAATTTTCATGACAAAAAACTAGATTTTTGTTTTCGCGACCAAATTTCTTGATTTTATTGATCCAAAACTAGATTTTTGTATTCGCGACCAAATTCTTAATTTCTTGATCCAAAACTAGATTTTTGTATTCGCGACCAAATTCTTGATTTTATTGATCCAAAACTAGATTTTTGTATTCGCGACCAAATTCTTGATTTTCTTGACCAAAAACTAGATTTTTGTATTCGCGACCCAATTCTTGATTTTCGTGATCCAAAACTAGATTTTTGAATTCGCGACCAAATTCTTGATTTTCTTGATCCAAAACAAGATTTTTGTATTCGCGACCAAATTCATAATTTTCTTGACAAAAAACTAGATTTTTGTTTTCGCGACCAAATTTCTTGATTTTATTGGTCCAAAACTAGATTTTTGTATTCGCGACCAAATTCTTGAT
Source organism: x Bolboschoenoplectus mariqueter (assembly GCA_037678475.1). NCBI lineage: Eukaryota > Viridiplantae > Streptophyta > Magnoliopsida > Poales > Cyperaceae > x Bolboschoenoplectus > x Bolboschoenoplectus mariqueter. The sequence continues at coordinate 2,782,442 of CM075233.1, read as the reverse complement.
TTTCTTGACCAAAAACTAGATTTTTGTTTTCGAGATCAAATTCTTGATTTTCTTGATCCAAAACAAGATTTTTGTATTCGCGACCAACTTCATAATTTTCTTGACAAAAAACTAGATTTTTGTTTTCGAGACCAAATTCTTGATTTTCATGATTCAAAACTAGATTTTTGTATTCGCGACCAAATTCTTGATTTTCTTGACCAAAAACTAGATTTTTGTATTCGCGACCCAATTCTTGATTTTCGTGATTCAAAACTAGATTTTTGAATTCGCGACCAAATTCTTGATTTTCTTAACCAAAAACTAAATTTTTGTTTTCGCGACCAAATTCTTGATTTTCTTGATCCAAAACAAGATTTTTTTATTCGCGAACAAATTCTTGATTTTCTTGACCAAAAACTAGATTTTTGTTTTCGCGACCAAATTCTTGATTTTCTTAACCAGAAACTAGATTTTTGTTTTCGCGACCAAATTCTTGATTTTCTTGATCCAAAACAAGATTTTTGTATTCGCGACCAAATTCATAATTTTCTTGACAAAAAACTAGATTTTTGTTTTCGCGACCAAATGCTTGATTTTCTTGATCCAAAACTAGATTTTTGTATTCGCGACCAAATCCTTGATTTTATTGATCCAAAACTAGATTTTTTTATTCGCGAACAAATTCTTGATTTTCTTGACCAAAAACTAGATTTTTGTTTTCGCGACCAAATTCTTGATTTTCTTAACCAGAAACTAGATTTTTGTTTTCGCGACCAAATTCTTGATTTTCTTGATCCAAAACAAGATTTTTGTATTCGCGACCAAATTCATAATTTTCTTGACAAAAAAATAGATTTTTGTTTTCGCGCCCAAATGCTTGATTTTATTGATCCAAAACTAGATTTTTTTATTCGCGAACAAATTCTTGATTTTCTTGACCAAAAACTAGATTTTTGTTTTCGCGACCAAATTCTTGATTTTCTTGATCCAAAACAAGATTTTTGTATTCGCGACCAAATTCATAATTTTCTTGACAAAAAACTAGATTTTTGTTTTCGCGCCCAAATGCTTGATTTTCTTGACAAAAAACTAGATTTTTGTTTTCGCGACCAAATGCGTGATTTTCTTGATCCAAAACTTGATTTTTGTTTTCGCGACCAAATTCATGATTTTCTTGACCAAAAACTAGATTTTTGTATTCGCGACCAAATGCTTGATTTTCTTGACCAAAAACTAGATTTTTGTATTCGCGACCCAATTCTTGATTTTCGTGATCCAAAACTAGATTTTTGAATTCGCGACCAAATTCTTGATTTTCTTGATCCAAAACAAGATTTTTGTATTCGCGACCAAATTCATAATTTTCTTGACAAAAAACTAGATTTTTGTTTTCGCGACCAAATTTCTTGATTTTATTGGTCCAAAACTAGATTTTTGTATTCGCGACCAAATTCTTGATTTTCTTGACCAAAAACTAGATTTTTGTTTTCGAGATCAAATTCTTGATTTTCTTGATCCAAAACAAGATTTTTGTATTCGCGACCAACTTCATAATTTTCTTGACAAAAAACTAGATTTTTGTTTTCGAGACCAAATTCTTGATTTTCATGATTCAAAACTAGATTTTTGTATTCGCGACCAAATTCTTGATTTTCTTGACCAAAAACTAGATTTTTGTATTCGCGACCCAATTCTTGATTTTCGTGATTCAAAACTAGATTTTTGAATTCGCGACCAAATTCTTGATTTTCTTAACCAAAAACTAAATTTTTGTTTTCGCGACCAAATTCTTGATTTTCTTGATCCAAAACTAGATTTTTGTATTCGCGACCAAATTCTTGATTTTATTGATCCAAAACTAGATTTTTGTATTCGCGACCAAATTCTTGATTTTCTTGACCAAAAACTAGATTTTTGTATTCGCGACCCAATTCTTGATTTTCGTGATCCAAAACTAGATTTTTGTATTCGCGACCAAATTCATAATTTTCATGACAAAAAACTAGATTTTTGTTTTCGCGACCAAATTTCTTGATTTTATTGATCCAAAACTAGATTTTTGTATTCGCGACCAAATTCTTGATTTTCTTGATCCAAAACTAGATTTTTGTATTCGCGACCAAATTCTTGATTTTATTGATCCAAAACTAGATTTTTGTATTCGCGACCAAATTCTTGATTTTCTTGACCAAAAACTAGATTTTTGTATTCGCGACCCAATTCTTGATTTTCGTGATCCAAAACTAGATTTTTGAATTCGCGACCAAATTCTTGATTTTCTTGATCCAAAACAAGATTTTTGTATTCGCGACCAAATTCATAATTTTCTTGACAAAAAACTAGATTTTTGTTTTCGCGACCAAATTTCTTGATTTTATTGGTCCAAAACTAGATTTTTGTATTCGCGACCAAATTCTTGATTTTCTTGACCAAAAACTAGATTTTTGTTTTCGAGATCAAATTCTTGATTTTCTTGATCCAAAACAAGATTTTTGTATTCGCGACCAAATTCATAATTTTCTTGACAAAAAACTAGATTTTTGTTTTCGCGACCAAATTTCTTGATTTTATTGGTCCAAAACTAGATTTTTGTATTCGCGACCAAATTCTTGATTTTCTTGACCAAAAACTAGATTTTTGTTTTCGAGATCAAATTCTTGATTTTCTTGATCCAAAACAAGATTTTTGTATTCGCGACCAACTTCATAATTTTCTTGACAAAAAACTAGATTTTTGTTTTCGAGACCAAATTCTTGATTTTCATGATTCAAAACTAGATTTTTGTATTCGCGACCAAATTCTTGATTTTCTTGACCAAAAACTAGATTTTTGTATTCGCGACCCAATTCTTGATTTTCGTGATTCAAAACTAGATTTTTGAATTCGCGACCAAATTCTTGATTTTCTTAACCAAAAACTAAATTTTTGTTTTCGCGACCAAATTCTTGATTTTCTTGATCCAAAACAAGATTTTTTTATTCGCGAACAAATTCTTGATTTTCTTGACCAAAAACTAGATTTTTGTTTTCGCGACCAAATTCTTGATTTTCTTAACCAGAAACTAGATTTTTGTTTTCGCGACCAAATTCTTGATTTTCTTGATCCAAAACAAGATTTTTGTATTCGCGACCAAATTCATAATTTTCTTGACAAAAAACTAGATTTTTGTTTTCGCGACCAAATGCTTGATTTTCTTGATCCAAAACTAGATTTTTGTATTCGCGACCAAATCCTTGATTTTATTGATCCAAAACTAGATTTTTTTATTCGCGAACAAATTCTTGATTTTCTTGACCAAAAACTAGATTTTTGTTTTCGCGACCAAATTCTTGATTTTCTTAACCAGAAACTAGATTTTTGTTTTCGCGACCAAATTCTTGATTTTCTTGATCCAAAACAAGATTTTTGTATTCGCGACCAAATTCATAATTTTCTTGACAAAAAAATAGATTTTTGTTTTCGCGCCCAAATGCTTGATTTTATTGATCCAAAACTAGATTTTTTTATTCGCGAACAAATTCTTGATTTTCTTGACCAAAAACTAGATTTTTGTTTTCGCGACCAAATTCTTGATTTTCTTGATCCAAAACAAGATTTTTGTATTCGCGACCAAATTCATAATTTTCTTGACAAAAAACTAGATTTTTGTTTTCGCGCCCAAATGCTTGATTTTCTTGACAAAAAACTAGATTTTTGTTTTCGCGACCAAATGCGTGATTTTCTTGATCCAAAACTTGATTTTTGTTTTCGCGACCAAATTCATGATTTTCTTGACCAAAAACTAGATTTTTGTATTCGCGACCAAATGCTTGATTTTCTTGACCAAAAACTAGATTTTTGTATTCGCGACCCAATTCTTGATTTTCGTGATCCAAAACTAGATTTTTGAATTCGCGACCAAATTCTTGATTTTCTTGATCCAAAACAAGATTTTTGTATTCGCGACCAAATTCATAATTTTCTTGACAAAAAACTAGATTTTTGTTTTCGCGACCAAATTTCTTGATTTTATTGGTCCAAAACTAGATTTTTGTATTCGCGACCAAATTCTTGATTTTCTTGACCAAAAACTAGATTTTTGTTTTCGAGATCAAATTCTTGATTTTCTTGATCCAAAACAAGATTTTTGTATTCGCGACCAACTTCATAATTTTCTTGACAAAAAACTAGATTTTTGTTTTCGAGACCAAATTCTTGATTTTCATGATTCAAAACTAGATTTTTGTATTCGCGACCAAATTCTTGATTTTCTTGACCAAAAACTAGATTTTTGTATTCGCGACCCAATTCTTGATTTTCGTGATTCAAAACTAGATTTTTGAATTCGCGACCAAATTCTTGATTTTCTTAACCAAAAACTAAATTTTTGTTTTCGCGACCAAATTCTTGATTTTCTTGATCCAAAACTAGATTTTTGTATTCGCGACCAAATTCTTGATTTTATTGATCCAAAACTAGATTTTTGTATTCGCGACCAAATTCTTGATTTTCTTGACCAAAAACTAGATTTTTGTATTCGCGACCCAATTCTTGATTTTCGTGATCCAAAACTAGATTTTTGTATTCGCGACCAAATTCATAATTTTCATGACAAAAAACTAGATTTTTGTTTTCGCGACCAAATTTCTTGATTTTATTGATCCAAAACTAGATTTTTGTATTCGCGACCAAATTCTTGATTTTCTTGATCCAAAACTAGATTTTTGTATTCGCGACCAAATTCTTGATTTTATTGATCCAAAACTAGATTTTTGTATTCGCGACCAAATTCTTGATTTTCTTGACCAAAAACTAGATTTTTGTATTCGCGACCCAATTCTTGATTTTCGTGATCCAAAACTAGATTTTTGAATTCGCGACCAAATTCTTGATTTTCTTGATCCAAAACAAGATTTTTGTATTCGCGACCAAATTCATAATTTTCTTGACAAAAAACTAGATTTTTGTTTTCGCGACCAAATTTCTTGATTTTATTGGTCCAAAACTAGATTTTTGTATTCGCGACCAAATTCTTGATTTTCTTGACCAAAAACTAGATTTTTGTTTTCGAGATCAAATTCTTGATTTTCTTGATCCAAAACAAGATTTTTGTATTCGCGACCAACTTCATAATTTTCTTGACAAAAAACTAGATTTTTGTTTTCGAGACCAAATTCTTGATTTTCATGATTCAAAACTAGATTTTTGTATTCGCGACCAAATTCTTGATTTTCTTGACCAAAAACTAGATTTTTGTATTCGCGACCCAATTCTTGATTTTCGTGATTCAAAACTAGATTTTTGAATTCGCGACCAAATTCTTGATTTTCTTAACCAAAAACTAAATTTTTGTTTTCGCGACCAAATTCTTGATTTTCTTGATCCAAAACAAGATTTTTTTATTCGCGAACAAATTCTTGATTTTCTTGACCAAAAACTAGATTTTTGTTTTCGCGACCAAATTCTTGATTTTCTTAACCAGAAACTAGATTTTTGTTTTCGCGACCAAATTCTTGATTTTCTTGATCCAAAACAAGATTTTTGTATTCGCGACCAAATTCATAATTTTCTTGACAAAAAACTAGATTTTTGTTTTCGCGACCAAATGCTTGATTTTCTTGATCCAAAACTAGATTTTTGTATTCGCGACCAAATTCTTGATTTTATTGATCCAAAACTAGATTTTTTTATTCGCGAACAAATTCTTGATTTTCTTGACCAAAAACTAGATTTTTGTTTTCGCGACCAAATTCTTGATTTTCTTAACCAGAAACTAGATTTTTGTTTTCGCGACCAAATTCTTGATTTTCTTGATCCAAAACAAGATTTTTGTATTCGCGACCAAATTCATAATTTTCTTGACAAAAAAATAGATTTTTGTTTTCGCGCCCAAATGCTTGATTTTATTGATCCAAAACTAGATTTTTTTATTCGCGAACAAATTCTTGATTTTCTTGACCAAAAACTAGATTTTTGTTTTCGCGACCAAATTCTTGATTTTCTTGATCCAAAACAAGATTTTTGTATTCGCGACCAAATTCATAATTTTCTTGACAAAAAACTAGATTTTTGTTTTCGCGCCCAAATGCTTGATTTTCTTGACAAAAAACTAGATTTTTGTTTTCGCGACCAAATGCGTGATTTTCTTGATCCAAAACTTGATTTTTGTTTTCGCGACCAAATTCATGATTTTCTTGACCAAAAACTAGATTTTTGTATTCGCGACCAAATGCTTGATTTTCTTGACCAAAAACTAGATTTTTGTATTCGCGACCCAATTCTTGATTTTCGTGATCCAAAACTAGATTTTTGAATTCGCGACCAAATTCTTGATTTTCTTGATCCAAAACAAGATTTTTGTATTCGCGACCAAATTCATAATTTTCTTGACAAAAAACTAGATTTTTGTTTTCGCGACCAAATTTCTTGATTTTATTGGTCCAAAACTAGATTTTTGTATTCGCGACCAAATTCTTGATTTTCTTGACCAAAAACTAGATTTTTGTTTTCGAGATCAAATTCTTGATTTTCTTGATCCAAAACAAGATTTTTGTATTCGCGACCAACTTCATAATTTTCTTGACAAAAAACTAGATTTTTGTTTTCGAGACCAAATTCTTGATTTTCATGATTCAAAACTAGATTTTTGTATTCGCGACCAAATTCTTGATTTTCTTGACCAAAAACTAGATTTTTGTATTCGCGACCCAATTCTTGATTTTCGTGATTCAAAACTAGATTTTTGAATTCGCGACCAAATTCTTGATTTTCTTAACCAAAAACTAAATTTTTGTTTTCGCGACCAAATTCTTGATTTTCTTGATCCAAAACAAGATTTTTTTATTCGCGAACAAATTCTTGATTTTCTTGACCAAAAACTAGATTTTTGTTTTCGCGACCAAATTCTTGATTTTCTTAACCAGAAACTAGATTTTTGTTTTCGCGACCAAATTCTTGATTTTCTTGATCCAAAACAAGATTTTTGTATTCGCGACCAAATTCATAATTTTCTTGACAAAAAACTAGATTTTTGTTTTCGCGACCAAATGCTTGATTTTCTTGATCCAAAACTAGATTTTTGTATTCGCGACCAAATTCTTGATTTTATTGATCCAAAACTAGATTTTTTTATTCGCGAACAAATTCTTGATTTTCTTGACCAAAAACTAGATTTTTGTTTTCGCGACCAAATTCTTGATTTTCTTAACCAGAAACTAGATTTTTGTTTTCGCGACCAAATTCTTGATTTTCTTGATCCAAAACAAGATTTTTGTATTCGCGACCAAATTCATAATTTTCTTGACAAAAAAATAGATTTTTGTTTTCGCGCCCAAATGCTTGATTTTATTGATCCAAAACTAGATTTTTTTATTCGCGAACAAATTCTTGATTTTCTTGACCAAAAACTAGATTTTTGTTTTCGCGACCAAATTCTTGATTTTCTTGATCCAAAACAAGATTTTTGTATTCGCGACCAAATTCATAATTTTCTTGACAAAAAACTAGATTTTTGTTTTCGCGCCCAAATGCTTGATTTTCTTGACAAAAAACTAGATTTTTGTTTTCGCGACCAAATGCGTGATTTTCTTGATCCAAAACTTGATTTTTGTTTTCGCGACCAAATTCATGATTTTCTTGACCAAAAACTAGATTTTTGTATTCGCGACCAAATGCTTGATTTTCTTGACCAAAAACTAGATTTTTGTATTCGCGACCCAATTCTTGATTTTCGTGATCCAAAACTAGATTTTTGAATTCGCGACCAAATTCTTGATTTTCTTGATCCAAAACAAGATTTTTGTATTCGCGACCAAATTCATAATTTTCTTGACAAAAAACTAGATTTTTGTTTTCGCGACCAAATTTCTTGATTTTATTGGTCCAAAACTAGATTTTTGTATTCGCGACCAAATTCTTGATTTTCTTGACCAAAAACTAGATTTTTGTTTTCGAGATCAAATTCTTGATTTTCTTGATCCAAAACAAGATTTTTGTATTCGCGACCAACTTCATAATTTTCTTGACAAAAAACTAGATTTTTGTTTTCGAGACCAAATTCTTGATTTTCATGATTCAAAACTAGATTTTTGTATTCGCGACCAAATTCTTGATTTTCTTGACCAAAAACTAGATTTTTGTATTCGCGACCCAATTCTTGATTTTCGTGATTCAAAACTAGATTTTTGAATTCGCGACCAAATTCTTGATTTTCTTAACCAAAAACTAAATTTTTGTTTTCGCGACCAAATTCTTGATTTTCTTGATCCAAAACAAGATTTTTTTATTCGCGAACAAATTCTTGATTTTCTTGACCAAAAACTAGATTTTTGTTTTCGCGACCAAATTCTTGATTTTCTTAACCAGAAACTAGATTTTTGTTTTCGCGACCAAATTCTTGATTTTCTTGATCCAAAACAAGATTTTTGTATTCGCGACCAAATTCATAATTTTCTTGACAAAAAACTAGATTTTTGTTTTCGCGACCAAATGCTTGATTTTCTTGATCCAAAACTAGATTTTTGTATTCGCGACCAAATTCTTGATTTTATTGATCCAAAACTAGATTTTTTTATTCGCGAACAAATTCTTGATTTTCTTGACCAAAAACTAGATTTTTGTTTTCGCGACCAAATTCTTGATTTTCTTAACCAGAAACTAGATTTTTGTTTTCGCGACCAAATTCTTGATTTTCTTGATCCAAAACAAGATTTTTGTATTCGCGACCAAATTCATAATTTTCTTGACAAAAAAATAGATTTTTGTTTTCGCGCCCAAATGCTTGATTTTATTGATCCAAAACTAGATTTTTTTATTCGCGAACAAATTCTTGATTTTCTTGACCAAAAACTAGATTTTTGTTTTCGCGACCAAATTCTTGATTTTCTTGATCCAAAACAAGATTTTTGTATTCGCGACCAAATTCATAATTTTCTTGACAAAAAACTAGATTTTTGTTTTCGCGCCCAAATGCTTGATTTTCTTGACAAAAAACTAGATTTTTATTTTCGCGACCAAATGCGTGATTTTCTTGATCCAAAACTTGATTTTTGTTTTCGCGACCAAATTCATGATTTTCTTGACCAAAAACTAGATTTTTGTATTCGCGACCAAATGCTTGATTTTCTTGATCCAAAATAAGATTTTTGTATTCGCGACCAAATTCTTGATTTTATTGATCCAAAACTAGATTTTTGTATTCGCGACCAAATTCTTGATTTTCTTGACCAAAAACTAGATTTTTGTATTCGCGACCAAATTCTTGATTTTATTGATCCAAAACTAGATTTTTGTATTCGCGACCAAATTCTTGATTTTTTTGACCAAAAACTAGATTTTTGTATTCGCGACCAAATTCTTGATTTTCGTGATCCAAAACTAGATTTTTGTATTCGCCACCAAATTCTTGATTTTATTGATCCAAAACTAGATTTTTGTATTCGCGACCAAATTCTTGATTTTCTTGACCAAAAACTAGATTTTTGTTTTCGCGACCAAATTCTTGATTTTCTTGATCCAAAACAAGATTTTTGTATTCGCGACCAACTTCATAATTTTCTTGACAAAAAACTAGATTTTTGTATTCGCGACCCAATTCTTGATTTTCGTGATCCAAAACTAGATTTTTGAATTCGCGACCAAATTCATAATTTTCTTGACAAAAAACTAGATTTTTGTTTTCGCGACCAAATTCTTGATTTTCTTGATCCAAAACTATATTTTTGTATTCGCGACCAAATTCTTGATTTTATTGATCCAAAACTAGATTTTTGTATTCGCGACCAAATTCTTGATTTTCTTGACCAAAAACTAGATTTTTGTATTCGCGACCAAATTCTTGATTTTATTGATCCAAAAATAGATTTTTTTATTCGCGAACAAATTCTTGATTTTCTTGACCAAAAACTATTTTTTTGTTTTCGCGACCAAATTCTTGATTTTCTTGATCCAATACAAGATTTTTGTATTCGCGACCAAATTCATAATTTTCTTGACAAAAAACTAGATTTTTGTTTTCGCGACCAAATTCTTGATTTTCTTGATCCAAAACTAGATTTTTGTATTCGCGACCAAATTCTTGATTTTATTGATCCAAAAATAGATTTTTTTATTCGCGAACAAATTCTTGATTTTCTTGACCAAAAACTAGATTTTTGTTTTCGCGACCAAATTCTTCATTTTCTTGATCCAAAACAAGATTTTTGTATTCGCGACCAAATTCATAATTTTCTTGACAAAAAACTAGATTTTTGTTTTCGCGACCAAATTCTTGATTTTCTTGATCCAAAACTAGATTTTTGTATTCGCGACCAAATTCTTGATTTTATTGATCCAAAACTAGATTTTTGTATTCGCGACCAAATTCTTGATTTTCTTGACCAAAAACTAGATTTTTGTATTCGCGACCCAATTCTTGATTTTCGTGATCCAAAACTAGATTTTTGTATTCGCGACCAAATTCATAATTTTCATGACAAAAAACTAGATTTTTGTTTTCGCGACCAAATTTCTTGATTTTATTGATCCAAAACTAGATTTTTGTATTCGCGACCAAATTCTTGATTTTCTTGATCCAAAACTAGATTTTTGTATTCGCGACCAAATTCTTGATTTTATTGATCCAAAACTAGATTTTTGTATTCGCGACCAAATTCTTGATTTTCTTGACCAAAAACTAGATTTTTGTATTCGCGACCCAATTCTTGATTTTCGTGATCCAAAACTAGATTTTTGAATTCGCGACCAAATTCTTGATTTTCTTGATCCAAAACAAGATTTTTGTATTCGCGACCAAATTCATAATTTTCTTGACAAAAAACTAGATTTTTGTTTTCGCGACCAAATTTCTTGATTTTATTGGTCCAAAACTAGATTTTTGTATTCGCGACCAAATTCTTGATTTTCTTGACCAAAAACTAGATTTTTGTTTTCGAGATCAAATTCTTGATTTTCTTGATCCAAAACAAGATTTTTGTATTCGCGACCAACTTCATAATTTTCTTGATAAAAAACTAGATTTTTGTTTTCGAGACCAAATTCTTGATTTTCATGATTCAAAACTAGATTTTTGTATTCGCGACCAAATTCTTGATTTTCTTGACCAAAAACTAGATTTTTGTATTCGCGACCCAATTCTTGATTTTCGTGATTCAAAACTAGATTTTTGAATTCGCGACCAAATTCTTGATTTTCTTAACCAAAAACTAAATTTTTGTTTTCGCGACCAAATTCTTGATTTTCTTGATCCAAAACAAGATTTTTGTATTCGCGACCAAATTCATAATTTTCTTGACAAAAAACTAGATTTTTGTTTTCGCGACCAAATTTCTTGATTTTATTGGTCCAAAACTAGATTTTTGTATTCGCGACCAAATTCTTGATTTTCTTGATCCAAAACAAGATTTTTGTATTCGCGACCAACTTCATAATTTTCTTGACAAAAAACTAGATTTTTGTTTTCGCGACCAAATTCTTGATTTTCTTGATCCAAAACTAGATTTTTGTATTCGCGACCAAATTCTTGATTTTCTTGATCCAAAACTAGATTTTTGTATTCGCGACCAAATTCTTAATTTTCTTGATCCAATACTAGATTTTTGTATTCGCGACCAAATTCTTCATTTTCTTGATCCAAAACTAGATTTTTGTATTCTTCACCAAATTCTTGATTTTCTTGATCCAAAAGTAGATTTTTGAATTCACGACCAAATTCTTGATTTTCTTGATCCAAAACTAGATTTTTGTATTCGCGACAAAATTCTTGATTTTCTGGATCCAAAACTAGATTTTTGTTTTCGCGCCCAAATGCTTGATTTTATTGATCCAAAACTAGATTTTTGTATTCGCGATCAAATTCTTGATTTTCGTGATCCAAACTAGATTTTTGTATTCGCGACCAAATTCGTAATTTTCTTGACAAAAAACTAGATTTTTGTTTTCGCGACCAAATGCTTGATTTTCGAGATCCAAAACTAGATTTTTGTATTCGCGACCAAATTCTTGATTTTCTTGATCCAAAACTAGATTTTTGTATTCGCGACCAAATTCTTCATTTTCTTGATCCAATACTAGATTTTTGTATTCGCGACCAAATTCTTCATTTTCTTGATCCAAAACTAGATTTTTGTATTCTTGACCAAATTCTTGATTTTCTTGATCCAAAAGTAGATTTTTGAATTCACGACCAAATTCTTGATTTTCTTGATCCAAAACTAGATTTTTGTATTCGCGACAAAATTCTTGATTTTCTGGATCCAAAACTAGATTTTTGTTTTCGCGCCCAAATGCTTGATTTTATTGATCCAAAACTAGATTTTTGTATTCGCGACCAAATTCTTGATTTTCGTGATCCAAAACTAGATTTTTGTATTCGCCACCAAATTCTTGATTTTATTGATCCAAAACTAGATTTTTGTATTCGCGACCAAATTCTTGATTTTCTTGACCAAAAACTAGATTTTTGTTTTCGCGACCAAATTCTTGATTTTCTTGATCCAAAACAAGATTTTTGTATTCGCGACCAAATTCATAATTTTCTTGACAAAAAACTAGATTTTTGTTTTCGCGACCAAATTCTTGATTTTCTTGATCCAAAACTATATTTTTGTATTCGCGACCAAATTCTTGATTTTATTGATCCAAAACTAGATTTTTGTATTCGCGACCAAATTCTTGATTTTCTTGACCAAAAATTAGATTTTTGTATTCGCGACCCAATTCTTAATTTTCTTGACCAAAAACTAGATTTTTGTTTTCGCGACCAAATTCTTGATTTTCTTGATCCAAAACAAGATTTTTGTATTCGCGACCAAATTCATAATTTTCATGACAAAAAACTAGATTTTTGTTTTCGCGACCAAATTTCTTGATTTTATTGATCCAAAACTAGATTTTTGTATTCGCGACCAAATTCTTGATTTTCTTGACCAAAAACTAGATTTTTGTTTTCGAGACCAAATTCTTGATTTTCTTGATCCAAAACAAGATTTTTGTATTCGCGACCAAATTCATAATTTTCTTGACAAAAAACTAGATTTTTGTTTTCGCGACCAAATTCTTGATTTTCTTGATCCAAAACTAGATTTTTGTATTCGCGACCAAATTCTTGATTTTATTGATCCAAAAATAGATTTTTTTATTCGCGAACAAATTCTTGATTTTCTTGACCAAAAACTAGATTTTTGTTTTCGCGACCAAATTCTTGATTTTCTTGATCCAAAACAAGATTTTTGTATTCGCGACCAAATTCATAATTTTCTTGACAAAAAACTAGATTTTTGTTTTCGCGACCAAATTCTTGATTTTCTTGATCCAAAACTAGATTTTTGTATTCGCGACCAAATTCTTGATTTTCATGATTCAAAACTAGATTTTTGTATTCGCGACCAAATACTTGATTTTCTTGACCAAAAACTAGATTTTTGTATTCGCGACCCAATTCATGATTTTCGTGATCCAAAACTAGATTTTTGAATTCGCGACCAAATTCTTGATTTTCTTAACCAAAAACTAAATTTTTGTTTTCGCGACCAAATTCTTGATTTTCTTGATCCAAAACAAGATTTTTGTATTCGCGACCAAATTCATAATTTTCTTGACAAAAAACTAGATTTTTGTTTTCGCGACCAAATTTCTTGATTTTATTGGTCCAAAACTAGATTTTTGTATTCGCGACCAAATTCTTGATTTTCTTGATCCAAAACAAGATTTTTGTATTCGCGACCAACTTCATAATTTTCTTGACAAAAAACTAGATTTTTGTTTTCGCGACCAAATTCTTGATTTTCTTGATCCAAAACTAGATTTTTGTATTCGCGACCAAATTCTTGATTTTATTGATCCAAAACTAGATTTTTTTATTCGCGAACAAATTCTTGATTTTCTTGACCAAAGACTAGATTTTAGTTTTCGCGACCAAATTCTTGATTTTCTTGATCCAAAACAAGATTTTTGTATTCGCGACCAAATTCATAATTTTCTTGACAAAAAACTAGATTTTTGTTTTCGCGACCAAATGCTTGATTTTCGAGATCCAAAACTAGATTTTTGTATTTGCGACCAAATTCTTGATTTTCTTGATCCAAAACTAGATTTTTGTATTCGCGATCAAATTCTTGATTTTCTTGATCCAATACTAGATTTTTGTATTCGCGACCAAATTCTTCATTTTCTTGATCCAAAACTAGATTTTTGTATTCTTGACCAAATTCTTGATTTTCTTGATCCAAAAGTAGATTTTTGAATTCACGACCAAATTCTTGATTTTCTTGATCCAAAACTAGATTTTTGTATTCGCGACAAAATTCTTGATTTTCTGGATCCAAAACTAGATTTTTGTTTTCGCGCCCAAATGCTTGATTTTATTGATCCAAAACTAGATTTTTGTATTCGCGACCAAATTCTTGATTTTCGTGATCCAAAACTAGATTTTTGTATTCGCCACCAAATTCTTGATTTTATTGATCCAAAACTAGATTTTTGTATTCGCGACCAAATTCTTGATTTTCTTGACCAAAAACTAGATTTTTGTTTTCGCGACCAAATTCTTGATTTTCTTGATCCAAAACAAGATTTTTGTATTCGCGACCAAATTCATAATTTTCTTGACAAAAAACTAGATTTTTGTTTTCGCGACCAAATTCTTGATTTTCTTGATCCAAAACTATATTTTTGTATTCGCGACCAAATTCTTGATTTTATTGATCCAAAACTAGATTTTTGTATTCGCGACCAAATTCTTGATTTTCTTGACCAAAAACTAGATTTTTGTATTCGCGACCCAATTCTTAATTTTCTTGACCAAAAACTAGATTTTTGTTTTCGCGACCAAATTCTTGATTTTCTTGATCCAAAACAAGATTTTTGTATTCGCGACCAAATTCATAATTTTCATGACAAAAAACTAGATTTTTGTTTTCGCGACCAAATTTCTTGATTTTATTGATCCAAAACTAGATTTTTGTATTCGCGACCAAATTCTTGATTTTCTTGACCAAAAACTAGATTTTTGTTTTCGAGACCAAATTCTTGATTTTCTTGATCCAAAACAAGATTTTTGTATTCGCGACCAAATTCATAATTTTCTTGACAAAAAACTAAATTTTTGTTTTCGCGACCAAATTCTTGATTTTCTTGATCCAAAACTAGATTTTTGTATTCGCGACCAAATTCTTGATTTTATTGATCCAAAAATAGATTTTTTTATTCGCGAACAAATTCTTGATTTTCTTGACCAAAAACTAGATTTTTGTTTTCGCGACCAAATTCTTGATTTTCTTGATCCAAAACAAGATTTTTGTATTCGCGACCAAATTCATAATTTTCTTGACAAAAAACTAGATTTTTGTTTTCGCGACCAAATTCTTGATTTTCTTGATCCAAAACTATATTTTTGTATTCGCGACCAAATTCTTGATTTTATTGATCCAAAACTAGATTTTTGTATTCACGACCAAATTCTTGATTTTCTTGACCAAAAACTAGATTTTTGTATTCGCGACCCAATTCTTGATTTTCGTGATCCAAAACTAGATTTTTGAATTCGCGACCAAATTCTTGATTTTCTTGATCCAAAACAAGATTTTTGTATTCGCGACCAAATTCATAATTTTCTTGACAAAAAACTAGATTTTTGTTTTCGCGACCAAATTTCTTGATTTTATTGGTCCAAAACTAGATTTTTGTATTCGCGACCAAATTCTTGATTTTCTTGACCAAAAACTGGATTTTTGTTTTCGAGACCAAATTCTTGATTTTCATGATTCAAAACTAGATTTTTGTATTCGCGACCCAATTCTTGATTTTCGTGATCCAAAACTAGATTTTTGAATTCGCGACCAAATTCTTGATTTTCTTAACCAAAAACTAAATTTTTGTTTTCGCGACCAAATTCTTGATTTTCTTGATCCAAAACAAGATTTTTGTATTCGCGACCAAATTCATAATTTTCTTGACAAAAAACTAGATTTTTGTTTTCGCGACCAAATTTCTTGATTTTATTGGTCCAAAACTAGATTTTTGTATTCGCGACCCAATTCTTGATTTTCGTGATCCAAAACTAGATTTTTGAATTCGCGACCAAATTCTTGATTTTCTTGATCCAAAACAAGATTTTTGTATTCGCGACCAAATTCATAATTTTCTTGACAAAAAACTAGATTTTTGTTTTCGCGACCAAATTTCTTGATTTTATTGGTCCAAAACTAGATTTTTGTATTCGCGACCAAATTCTTGATTTTCTTGATCCAAAACTAGATTTTTGTATTCGCGACCAAATTCTTGATTTTATTGATCCAAAAATAGATTTTTTTATTCGCGAACAAATTCTTGATTTTCTTGACCAAAAACTAGATTTTTGTTTTCGCGACCAAATTCTTGATTTTCTTGATCCAAAACAAGATTTTTGTATTCGCGACCAAATTCATAATTTTCTTGACAAAAAACTAGATTTTTGTTTTCGCGACCAAATTCTTGATTTTCTTGATCCAAAACTATATTTTTGTATTCGCGACCAAATTCTTGATTTTATTGATCCAAAACTAGATTTTTGTATTCGCGACCAAATTCTTGATTTTCTTGACCAAAAACTAGATTTTTGTATTCGCGACCCAATTCTTAATTTTCTTGACCAAAAACTAGATTTTTGTTTTCGCGACCAAATTCTTGATTTTCTTGATCCAAAACAAGATTTTTGAATTCGCGACCAAATTCATAATTTTCATGACAAAAAACTAGATTTTTGTTTTCGCGACCAAATTTCTTGATTTTATTGATCCAAAACTAGATTTTCGTATTCGCGACCAAATTCTTGATTTTCTTGACCAAAAACTAGATTTTTGTTTTCGAGACCAAATTCTTGATTTTCTTGATCCAAAACAAGATTTTTGTATTCGCGACCAAATTCATAATTTTCTTGATAAAAAACTAAATTTTTGTTTTCGCGACCAAATTCTTGATTTTCTTGATCCAAAACTAGATTTTTGTATTCGCGACCAAATTCTTGATTTTATTGATCCAAAAATAGATTTTTTTATTCGCGAACAAATTCTTGATTTTCTTGACCAAAAACTAGATTTTTGTTTTCGCGACCAAATTCTTGATTTTCTTGATCCAAAACAAGATTTTTGTATTCGCGACCAAATTCATAATTTTCTTGACAAAAAACTAGATTTTTGTTTTCGCGACCAAATTCTTGATTTTCTTGATCCAAAACTATATTTTTGTATTCGCGACCAAATTCTTGATTTTATT
Source organism: x Bolboschoenoplectus mariqueter (assembly GCA_037678475.1). Classification (NCBI taxonomy): domain Eukaryota; kingdom Viridiplantae; phylum Streptophyta; class Magnoliopsida; order Poales; family Cyperaceae; genus x Bolboschoenoplectus; species x Bolboschoenoplectus mariqueter. The sequence goes on along the minus strand of CM075233.1, from coordinate 2,765,234 downwards.
GATCCAAAACTAGATTTTTGTATTCACGACCAAATTCTTTATTTTCTTGACCAAAAACTAGATTTTTGTATTCGCGACCCAATTCTTGATTTTCGTGATCCAAAACTAGATTTTTGAATTCGCGACCAAATTCTTGATTTTCTTGATCCAAAACAAGATTTTTGTATTCGCGACCAAATTCATAATTTTCTTGACAAAAAACTAGATTTTTGTTTTCGCGACCAAATTTCTTGATTTTATTGGTCCAAAACTAGATTTTTGTATTCGCGACCAAATTCTTGATTTTCTTGACCAAAAACTGGATTTTTGTTTTCGAGACCAAATTCTTGATTTTCATGATTCAAAACTAGATTTTTGTATTCGCGACCAAATTCTTGATTTTCTTGACCAAAAACTAGATTTTTGTATTCGCGACCCAATTCTTGATTTTCGTGATCCAAAACTAGATTTTTGAATTCGCGACCAAATTCTTGATTTTCTTAACCAAAAACTAAATTTTTGTTTTCGCGACCAAATTCTTGATTTTCTTGATCCAAAACAAGATTTTTGTATTCGCGACCAAATTCATAATTTTCTTGACAAAAAACTAGATTTTTGTTTTCGCGACCAAATTTCTTGATTTTATTGGTCCAAAACTAGATTTTTGTATTCGCGACCAAATTCTTGATTTTCTTGACCAAAAACTAGATTTTTGTTTTCGAGACCAAATTCTTGATTTTCTTGATCCAAAACAAGATTTTTGTATTCGCGACCAACTTCATAATTTTCTTGACAAAAAACTAGATTTTTGTTTTCGCGACCAAATTCTTGATTTTCTTGATCCAAAACTAGATTTTTGTATTCGCGACCAAATTCTTGATTTTCTTGATCCAAAACTAGATTTTTGTATTCGCGACCAAATTCTTGATTTTATTGATCCAAAAATAGATTTTTTTATTCGCGAACAAATTCTTGATTTTCTTCACCAAAAACTAGATTTTTGTTTTCGCGACCAAATTCTTGATTTTCTTGATCCAAAACAAGATTTTTGTATTCGCGACCAAATTCATAATTTTCTTGACAAAAAACTAGATTTTTGTTTTCGCGACCAAATTCTTGATTTTCTTGATCCAAAACTATATTTTTGTATTCGCGACCAAATTCTTGATTTTATTGATCCAAAACTAGATTTTTGTATTCGCGACCAAATTCTTGATTTTCTTGACCAAAAACTAGATTTTTGTATTCGCGACCCAATTCTTAATTTTCTTGACCAAAAACTAGATTTTTGTTTTCGCGACCAAATTCTTGATTTTCTTGATCCAAAACAAGATTTTTGTATTCGCGACCAAATTCATAATTTTCATGACAAAAAACTAGATTTTTGTTTTCGCGACCAAATTTCTTGATTTTATTGATCCAAAACTAGATTTTTGTATTCGCGACCAAATTCTTGATTTTCTTGACCAAAAACTAGATTTTTGTTTTCGAGACCAAATTCTTGATTTTCTTGATCCAAAACAAGATTTTTGTATTCGCGACCAAATTCATAATTTTCTTGATAAAAAACTAAATTTTTGTTTTCGCGACCAAATTCTTGATTTTCTTGATCCAAAACTAGATTTTTGTATTCGCGACCAAATTCTTGATTTTATTGATCCAAAAATAGATTTTTTTATTCGCGAACAAATTCCTGATTTTCTTGACCAAAAACTAGATTTTTGTTTTCGCGACCAAATTCTTGATTTTCTTGATCCAAAACAAGATTTTTGTATTCGCGACCAAATTCATAATTTTCATGACAAAAAACTAGATTTTTGTTTTCGCGACCAAATTTTCTTGATTTTATTGATCCAAAACTAGATTTTTGTATTCGCGACCAAATTCTTGATTTTCTTGACCAAAAACTAGATTTTTGTTTTCGAGACCAAATTCTTGATTTTCTTGATCCAAAACAAGATTTTTGTATTCGCGACCAAATTCATAATTTTCTTGATAAAAAACAAAATTTTTGTTTTCGCGACCAAATTCTTGATTTTCTTGATCCAAAACTAGATTTTTGTATTCGCGACCAAATTCTTGATTTTATTGATCCAAAAATAGATTTTTTTATTCGCGAACAAATTCTTGATTTTCTTGACCAAAAACTAGATTTTTGTTTTCGCGACCAAATTCTTGATTTTCTTGATCCAAAACAAGATTTTTGTATTCGCGACCAAATTCATAATTTTCTTGACAAAAAACTAGATTTTTGTTTTCGCGACCAAATTCTTGATTTTCTTGATCCAAAACTATATTTTTGTATTCGCGACCAAATTCTTGATTTTATTGATCCAAAACTAGATTTTTGTATTCACGACCAAATTCTTTATTTTCTTGACCAAAAACTAGATTTTTGTATTCGCGACCCAATTCTTGATTTTCGTGATCCAAAACTAGATTTTTGAATTCGCGACCAAATTCTTGATTTTCTTGATCCAAAACAAGATTTTTGTATTCGCGACCAAATTCATAATTTTCTTGACAAAAAACTAGATTTTTGTTTTCGCGACCAAATTTCTTGATTTTATTGGTCCAAAACTAGATTTTTGTATTCGCGACCAAATTCTTGATTTTCTTGACCAAAAACTGGATTTTTGTTTTCGAGACCAAATTCTTGATTTTCATGATTCAAAACTAGATTTTTGTATTCGCGACCAAATTCTTGATTTTCTTGACCAAAAACTAGATTTTTGTATTCGCGACCCAATTCTTGATTTTCGTGATCCAAAACTAGATTTTTGAATTCGCGACCAAATTCTTGATTTTCTTAACCAAAAACTAAATTTTTGTTTTCGCGACCAAATTCTTGATTTTCTTGATCCAAAACAAGATTTTTGTATTCGCGACCAAATTCATAATTTTCTTGACAAAAAACTAGATTTTTGTTTTCGCGACCAAATTTCTTGATTTTATTGGTCCAAAACTAGATTTTTGTATTCGCGACCAAATTCTTGATTTTCTTGACCAAAAACTAGATTTTTGTTTTCGAGACCAAATTCTTGATTTTCTTGATCCAAAACAAGATTTTTGTATTCGCGACCAACTTCATAATTTTCTTGACAAAAAACTAGATTTTTGTTTTCGCGACCAAATTCTTGATTTTCTTGATCCAAAACTAGATTTTTGTATTCGCGACCAAATTCTTGATTTTCTTGATCCAAAACTAGATTTTTGTATTCGCGACCAAATTCTTGATTTTATTGATCCAAAAATAGATTTTTTTATTCGCGAACAAATTCTTGATTTTCTTGACCAAAAACTAGATTTTTGTTTTCGCGACCAAATTCTTGATTTTCTTGATCCAAAACAAGATTTTTGTATTCGCGACCAAATTCATAATTTTCTTGACAAAAAACTAGATTTTTGTTTTCGCGACCAAATTCTTGATTTTCTTGATCCAAAACTATATTTTTGTATTCGCGACCAAATTCTTGATTTTATTGATCCAAAACTAGATTTTTGTATTCGCGACCAAATTCTTGATTTTCTTGACCAAAAACTAGATTTTTGTATTCGCGACCCAATTCTTAATTTTCTTGACCAAAAACTAGATTTTTGTTTTCGCGACCAAATTCTTGATTTTCTTGATCCAAAACAAGATTTTTGTATTCGCGACCAAATTCATAATTTTCATGACAAAAAACTAGATTTTTGTTTTCGCGACCAAATTTCTTGATTTTATTGATCCAAAACTAGATTTTTGTATTCGCGACCAAATTCTTGATTTTCTTGACCAAAAACTAGATTTTTGTTTTCGAGACCAAATTCTTGATTTTCTTGATCCAAAACAAGATTTTTGTATTCGCGACCAAATTCATAATTTTCTTGATAAAAAACTAAATTTTTGTTTTCGCGACCAAATTCTTGATTTTCTTGATCCAAAACTAGATTTTTGTATTCGCGACCAAATTCTTGATTTTATTGATCCAAAAATAGATTTTTTTATTCGCGAACAAATTCCTGATTTTCTTGACCAAAAACTAGATTTTTGTTTTCGCGACCAAATTCTTGATTTTCTTGATCCAAAACAAGATTTTTGTATTCGCGACCAAATTCATAATTTTCTTGACAAAAAACTAGATTTTTGTTTTCGCGACCAAATTCTTGATTTTCTTGATCCAAAACTATATTTTTGTATTCGCGACCAAATTCTTGATTTTATTGATCCAAAACTAGATTTTTGTATTCACGACCAAATTCTTGATTTTCTTGACCAAAAACTAGATTTTTGTATTCGCGACCCAATTCTTGATTTTCGTGATCCAAAACTAGATTTTTGAATTCGCGACCAAATTCTTGATTTTCTTGATCCAAAACAAGATTTTTGTATTCGCGACCAAATTCATAATTTTCTTGACAAAAAACTAGATTTTTGTTTTCGCGACCAAATTTCTTGATTTTATTGGTCCAAAACTAGATTTTTGTATTCGCGACCAAATTCTTCATTTTCTTGACCAAAAACTGGATTTTTGTTTTCGAGACTAAATTCTTGATTTTCATGATTCAAAACTAGATTTTTGTATTCGCGACCAAATTCTTGATTTTCTTGACCAAAAACTAGATTTTTGTATTCGCGACCCAATTCTTGATTTTCGTGATCCAAAACTAGATTTTTGAATTCGCGACCAAATTCTTGATTTTCTTAACCAAAAACTAAATTTTTGTTTTCGCGACCAAATTCTTGATTTTCTTGATCCAAAACAAGATTTTTGTATTCGCGACCAAATTCATAATTTTCTTGACAAAAAACTAGATTTTTGTTTTCGCGACCAAATTTCTTGATTTTATTGGTCCAAAACTAGATTTTTGTATTCGCGACCAAATTCTTGATTTTCTTGACCAAAAACTAGATTTTTGTTTTCGAGACCAAATTCTTGATTTTCTTGATCCAAAACAAGATTTTTGTATTCGCGACCAACTTCATAATTTTCTTGACAAAAAACTAGATTTTTGTTTTTGCGACCAAATTCTTGATTTTCTTGATCCAAAACTAGATTTTTGTATTCGCGACCAAATTCTTGATTTTATTGATCCAAAACTAGATTTTTTTATTCGCGAACAAATTCTTGATTTTCTTGACCAAAAACTAGATTTTAGTTTTCGCGACCAAATTCTTGATTTTCTTGATCCAAAACAAGATTTTTGTATTCGCGACCAAATTCATAATTTTCTTGACAAAAAAATAGATTTTTGTTTTCGCGACCAAATGCTTGATTTTCGAGATCCAAAACTAGATTTTTGTATTCGTGACCAAATTCTTGATTTTCTTGATCCAAAACTAGATTTTTGTATTCGCGACAAAATTCTTGATTTTCTTGATCCAATACTAGATTTTTGTATTCGCGACCAAATTCTACATTTTCTTGATCCAAAACTAGATTTTTGTATTCTTGACCAAATTCTTGATTTTCTTGATCCAAAAGTAGATTTTTGAATTCACGACCAAATTCTTGATTTTCTTGATCCAAAACTAGATTTTTGTATTCGCGACAAAATTCTTGATTTTCTGGATCCAAAACTAGATTTTTGTTTTCGCGCCCAAATGCTTGATTTTATTGATCCAAAACTAGATTTTTGTTTTTGCGACCAAATTCTTGATTTTATTGATCCAAAACTAGATTTTTGTATTCGCGACCAAATTCTTGATTTTCTTCATCCAAAACTAGATTTTTGTATTCGCGACAAAATTCTTGATTTTCTGGATCCAAAACTAGATTTTTGTTTTCGAGACCAAATTCTTGATTTTCTTGATCCAAAACAAGATTTTTGTATTCGCGACCAACTTCATAATTTTCTTGACAAAAAACTAGATTTTTGTTTTCGCGACCAAATTCTTGATTTTCTTGATTCAAAACTAGATTTTTGTATTCGCGACCAAATTCTTGATTTTATTGATCCAAAACTAGATTTTTTTATTCGCGAACAAATTCTTGATTTTCTTGACCAAAAACTAGATTTTTGTTTTCGCGACCAAATTCTTGATTTTCTTGATCCAAAACAAGATTTTTGTATTCGCGACCAAATTCATAATTTTCTTGACAAAAAACTAGATTTTTGTTTTCGCGCCCAAATGCTTGATTTTCTTGACCAAAAACTAGATTTTTGTTTTCGCGACCAAATGCGTGATTTTCTTGATCCAAAACTTGATTTTTGTTTTCGCGACCAAATTCATGATTTTCTTGACCAAAAACTAGATTTTTGTATTCGCGACCAAATGCTTGATTTTCTTGATCCAAAACTAGATTTTTGTATTCGCGACCAAATTCTTGATTTTATTGATCCAAAACTAGATTTTTGTATTCGCGACCAAATTCTTGATTTTCTTGACCAAAAACTAGATTTTTGTATTCGCGACCAAATTCTTGATTTTATTGATCCAAAACTAGATTTTTGTATTCGCGACCAAATTCTTGATTTTGGTGATCCAAAACTAGATTTTTGTATTCGCCACCAAATTCTTGATTTTATTGATCCAAAACTAGATTTTTGTATTCGCGACCAAATTCTTGATTTTCTTGATCCAAAACAAGATTTTTGTATTCGCGACCAAATTCATAATTTTCTTGACAAAAAACTAGATTTTTGTTTTCGCGAACAAATTCTTGATTTTCTTGATCCAAAACTAGATTTTTGTATTCGCGACCAGATTCTTGATTTTATTGATCCAAAACTAGATTTTTGTATTCGCGACCAAATTCTTGATTTTCTTGACCAAAAACTAGATTTTTGTATTCGCGACCCAATTCTTGATTTTCGTGATCCAAAACTAGATTTTTGAATTCGCGACCAAATTCTTGATTTTCTTGACCAAAAACTAGATTTTTGTTTTCGCGACCAAATTCTTGATTTTATTGATCCAAAACAAGATTTTTGTATTCGCGACCAATTTCATAATTTTCTTGACAAAAAACTAGATTTTTGTTTTCGCGACCAAATTCTTGATTTTCTTGATCCATAACTAGATTTTTGTATTCGCGACCAAATTCTTGATTTTATTGATCCAAAAATAGATTTTTTTATTCGCGAACAAATTCTTGATTTTCTTGACCAAAAACTAGATTTTTGTTTTCGCGACCAAATTCTTGATTTTCTTGATCCAAAACAAGATTTTTGTATTCGCGACCAAATTCTTGATTTTATTGATCCAAAAATAGATTTTTTTATTCGCGAACAAATTCTTGATTTTCTTGACCAAAAACTAGATTTTTGTTTTCGCGACCAAATTCTTGATTTTCTTGATCCAAAACAAGATTTTTGTATTCGCGACCAAATTCATAATTTACTTGTCAAAAAACTAGAATTTTGTTTTCGCGACCAAATGCTTGATTTTCGTGATCCAAAACTAGATTTTTGTATTCGCGACCAAATTCTTGATTTTCTTGATCCAAAACTAGATTTTTGTATTCGCGACCAAATTCTTGATTTTCTTGATCCAATACTAAATTTTTGTATTCGCGACCAAATTATTCATTTTCTTGATCCAAAACTAGATTTTTGTATTCTTGACCAAATTCTTGATTTTCTTGATCCAAAAGTAGATTTTTGAATTCGCGACCAAATTCTTGATTTTCTGGATCCAAAACTAGATTTTTGTTTTCGCGCCCAAATGCTTGATTTTATTGATCCAAAACTAGATTTTTGTTTTTGCGACCAAATTCTTGATTTTATTGATCCAAAACTTGATTTTTGTATTCGCGACCAAATTTTTGATTTTCTTGTTCCAAAACAAGATTTTTGTATTCGCGACCAACTTCATAATTTTCTTGACAAAAAACTAGATTTTTGTTTTCGCGACCAAATTCTTGATTTTCTTGATTCAAAACTAGAATTTTGTATTCGCGACCAAATTCTTGATTTTATTGATCCAAAACTAGATTTTTTTATTCGCGAACAAATTCTTGATTTTCTTGACCAAAAACTAGATTTTTGTTTTCCCGACCAAATTCTTGATTTTCTTGATCCAAAACAAGATTTTTGTATTCGCGACCAAATTCATAATTTTCTTGACAAAAAACTAGATTTTTGTTTTCGCGCCCAAATGCTTGATTTTCTTGACCAAAAACTAGATTTTTGTTTTCGCGACCAAATGCGTGATTTTCTTGATCCAAAACTTGATTTTTGTTTTCGCGACCAAATTCATGATTTTCTTGACCAAAAACTAGATTTTTGTATTCGCGACCAAATGCTTGATTTTCTTGATCCAAAACTAGATTTTTGTATTCGCGACCAAATTCTTGATTTTATTGATCCAAAACTAGATTTTTGTATTCGCGACCAAATTCTTGATTTTCTTGACCAAAAACTAGATTTTTGTATTCGCGACCAAATTCTTGATTTTATTGATCCAAAACTAGATTTTTGTATTCGCGACCAAATTCTTGATTTTGGTGATCCAAAACTAGATTTTTGTATTCGCCACCAAATTCTTGATTTTATTGATCCAAAACTAGATTTTTGTATTCGCGACCAAATTCTTGATTTTCTTGATCCAAAACAAGATTTTTGTATTCGCGACCAAATTCATAATTTTCTTGACAAAAAACTAGATTTTTGTTTTCGCGACCAAATTCTTGATTTTCTTGATCCAAAACTAGATTTTTGTATTCGCGACCAGATTCTTGATTTTATTGATCCAAAACTAGATTTTTGTATTCGCGACCAAATTCTTGATTTTCTTGACCAAAAACTAGATTTTTGTATTCGCGACCCAATTCTTGATTTTCGTGATCCAAAACTAGATTTTTGAATTCGCGACCAAATTCTTGATTTTCTTGACCAAAAACTAGATTTTTGTTTTCGCGACCAAATTCTTGATTTTATTGATCCAAAACAAGATTTTTGTATTCGCGACCAAATTCATAATTTTCTTGACAAAAAACTAGATTTTTGTTTTCGCGACCAAATTCTTGATTTTCTTGATCCAAAACTAGATTTTTGTATTCGCGACCAAATTCTTGATTTTATTGATCCAAAAATAGATTTTTTTATTCGCGAACAAATTCTTGATTTTCTTGACCAAAAACTAGATTTTTGTTTTCGCGACCAAATTCTTGATTTTCTTGATCCAAAACAAGATTTTTGTATTCGCGACCAAATTCTTGATTTTATTGATCCAAAAATAGATTTTTTTATTCGCGAACAAATTCTTGATTTTCTTGACCAAAAACTAGATTTTTGTTTTCGCGACCAAATTCTTGATTTTCTTGATCCAAAACAAGATTTTTGTATTCGCGACCAAATTCATAATTTACTTGTCAAAAAACTAGAATTTTGTTTTCGCGACCAAATGCTTGATTTTCGTGATCCAAAACTAGATTTTTGTATTCGCGACCAAATTCTTGATTTTCTTGATCCAAAACTAGATTTTTGTATTCGCGACCAAATTCTTGATTTTCTTGATCCAATACTAAATTTTTGTATTCGCGACCAAATTCTTGATTTTATTGATCCAAAAATAGATTTTTTTATTCGCGAACAAATTCTTGATTTTCTTGACCAAAAACTAGATTTTTGTTTTCGCGACCAAATTCTTGATTTTCTTGATCCAAAACAAGATTTTTGTATTCGCGACCAAATTCTTGATTTTATTGATCCAAAAATAGATTTTTTTATTCGCGAACAAATTCTTGATTTTCTTGACCAAAAACTAGATTTTTGTTTTCGCGACCAAATTCTTGATTTTCTTGATCCAAAACAAGATTTTTGTATTCGCGACCAAATTCATAATTTTCTTGACAAAAAACTAGATTTTTGTTTTCGCGCCCAAATGCTTGATTTTCTTGACCAAAAACTAGATTTTTGTTTTCGCGACCAAATGCGTGATTTTCTTGATCCAAAACTTGATTTTTGTTTTCGCGACCAAATTCATGATTTTCTTGACCAAAAACTAGATTTTTGTATTCGCGACCAAATGCTTGATTTTCTTGATCCAAAACTAGATTTTTGTATTCGCGACCAAATTCTTGATTTTATTGATCCAAAACTAGATTTTTGTATTCGCGACCAAATTCTTGATTTTCTTGACCAAAAACTAGATTTTTGTATTCGCGACCAAATTCTTGATTTTATTGATCCAAAACTAGATTTTTGTATTCGCGACCAAATTCTTGATTTTGGTGATCCAAAACTAGATTTTTGTATTCGCCACCAAATTCTTGATTTTATTGATCCAAAACTAGATTTTTGTATTCGCGACCAAATTCTTGATTTTCTTGATCCAAAACAAGATTTTTGTATTCGCGACCAAATTCATAATTTTCTTGACAAAAAACTAGATTTTTGTTTTCGCGAACAAATTCTTGATTTTCTTGATCCAAAACTAGATTTTTGTATTCGCGACCAGATTCTTGATTTTATTGATCCAAAACTAGATTTTTGTATTCGCGACCAAATTCTTGATTTTCTTGACCAAAAACTAGATTTTTGTATTCGCGACCCAATTCTTGATTTTCGTGATCCAAAACTAGATTTTTGAATTCGCGACCAAATTCTTGATTTTCTTGACCAAAAACTAGATTTTTGTTTTCGCGACCAAATTCTTGATTTTATTGATCCAAAACAAGATTTTTGTATTCGCGACCAATTTCATAATTTTCTTGACAAAAAACTAGATTTTTGTTTTCGCGACCAAATTCTTGATTTTCTTGATCCATAACTAGATTTTTGTATTCGCGACCAAATTCTTGATTTTATTGATCCAAAAATAGATTTTTTTATTCGCGAACAAATTCTTGATTTTCTTGACCAAAAACTAGATTTTTGTTTTCGCGACCAAATTCTTGATTTTCTTGATCCAAAACAAGATTTTTGTATTCGCGACCAAATTCTTGATTTTATTGATCCAAAAATAGATTTTTTTATTCGCGAACAAATTCTTGATTTTCTTGACCAAAAACTAGATTTTTGTTTTCGCGACCAAATTCTTGATTTTCTTGATCCAAAACAAGATTTTTGTATTCGCGACCAAATTCATAATTTACTTGTCAAAAAACTAGAATTTTGTTTTCGCGACCAAATGCTTGATTTTCGTGATCCAAAACTAGATTTTTGTATTCGCGACCAAATTCTTGATTTTCTTGATCCAAAACTAGATTTTTGTATTCGCGACCAAATTCTTGATTTTCTTGATCCAATACTAAATTTTTGTATTCGCGACCAAATTATTCATTTTCTTGATCCAAAACTAGATTTTTGTATTCTTGACCAAATTCTTGATTTTCTTGATCCAAAAGTAGATTTTTGAATTCGCGACCAAATTCTTGATTTTCTGGATCCAAAACTAGATTTTTGTTTTCGCGCCCAAATGCTTGATTTTATTGATCCAAAACTAGATTTTTGTTTTTGCGACCAAATTCTTGATTTTATTGATCCAAAACTTGATTTTTGTATTCGCGACCAAATTTTTGATTTTCTTGTTCCAAAACAAGATTTTTGTATTCGCGACCAACTTCATAATTTTCTTGACAAAAAACTAGATTTTTGTTTTCGCGACCAAATTCTTGATTTTCTTGATTCAAAACTAGAATTTTGTATTCGCGACCAAATTCTTGATTTTATTGATCCAAAACTAGATTTTTTTATTCGCGAACAAATTCTTGATTTTCTTGACCAAAAACTAGATTTTTGTTTTCCCGACCAAATTCTTGATTTTCTTGATCCAAAACAAGATTTTTGTATTCGCGACCAAATTCATAATTTTCTTGACAAAAAACTAGATTTTTGTTTTCGCGCCCAAATGCTTGATTTTCTTGACCAAAAACTAGATTTTTGTTTTCGCGACCAAATGCGTGATTTTCTTGATCCAAAACTTGATTTTTGTTTTCGCGACCAAATTCATGATTTTCTTGACCAAAAACTAGATTTTTGTATTCGCGACCAAATGCTTGATTTTCTTGATCCAAAACTAGATTTTTGTATTCGCGACCAAATTCTTGATTTTATTGATCCAAAACTAGATTTTTGTATTCGCGACCAAATTCTTGATTTTCTTGACCAAAAACTAGATTTTTGTATTCGCGACCAAATTCTTGATTTTATTGATCCAAAACTAGATTTTTGTATTCGCGACCAAATTCTTGATTTTGGTGATCCAAAACTAGATTTTTGTATTCGCCACCAAATTCTTGATTTTATTGATCCAAAACTAGATTTTTGTATTCGCGACCAAATTCTTGATTTTCTTGATCCAAAACAAGATTTTTGTATTCGCGACCAAATTCATAATTTTCTTGACAAAAAACTAGATTTTTGTTTTCGCGACCAAATTCTTGATTTTCTTGATCCAAAACTAGATTTTTGTATTCGCGACCAGATTCTTGATTTTATTGATCCAAAACTAGATTTTTGTATTCGCGACCAAATTCTTGATTTTCTTGACCAAAAACTAGATTTTTGTATTCGCGACCCAATTCTTGATTTTCGTGATCCAAAACTAGATTTTTGAATTCGCGACCAAATTCTTGATTTTCTTGACCAAAAACTAGATTTTTGTTTTCGCGACCAAATTCTTGATTTTATTGATCCAAAACAAGATTTTTGTATTCGCGACCAAATTCATAATTTTCTTGACAAAAAACTAGATTTTTGTTTTCGCGACCAAATTCTTGATTTTCTTGATCCAAAACTAGATTTTTGTATTCGCGACCAAATTCTTGATTTTATTGATCCAAAAATAGATTTTTTTATTCGCGAACAAATTCTTGATTTTCTTGACCAAAAACTAGATTTTTGTTTTCGCGACCAAATTCTTGATTTTCTTGATCCAAAACAAGATTTTTGTATTCGCGACCAAATTCATAATTAACTTGTCAAAAAACTAGATTTTTGTTTTCGCGACCAAATGCTTGATTTTCGTGATCCAAAACTAGATTTTTGTATTCGCGACCAAATTCTTGATTTTCTTGATCCAAAACTAGATTTTTGTATTCGCGACCAAATTCTTGATTTTCTTGATCCAATACTAGATTTTTGTATTCGCGACCAAATTATTCATTTTCTTGATCCAAAACTAGATTTTTGTATTCTTGACCAAATTCTTGATTTTCTTGATCCAAAAGTAGATTTTTGAATTCGCGACCAAATTCTTGATTTTCTTGATCCAAAACTATATTTTTGTATTCGCGACAAAATTCTTGATTTTCTGGATCCAAAACTAGATTTTTGTTTTCGCGCCCAAATGCTTGATTTTATTGATCCAAAACTAGATTTTTGTTTTTGCGACCAAATTCTTGATTTTATTGATCCAAAACTTGATTTTTGTATTCGCGACCAAATTTTTGATTTTCTTGTTCCAAAACTAGGTTTTTGTATCCGCGACCAAATTCTTCATTTTATTGATCCAAAACTAGATTTTTGTATTCGCGCCCAAATGCTTGATTTTCTTGACCAAAAACTAGATTTTTGTTTTCGCGACCAAGTGCGTGATTTTCTTGATCCAAAACATGATTTTTGTTTTCGCGACCAAATTCATAATTTTCTTGACCAAAAACTAGATTTTTGTATTCGCGACCAAATGCTTGATTTTCTTGATCCAAAACTAGATTTTTGTATTCGCGACCAAGTGCGTGATTTTCTTGATCCAAAACTTGATTTTTGTTTTCGCGACCAAATTCATGATTTTCTTGACCAAAAACTAGATTTTTGTATTCGCGACCAAATGCTTGATTTTCTTGATCCAAAACTAGATTTTTGTATTCGCGACCAAATTCTTGATTTTATTGATCCAAAACTAGATTTTTGTATTCGCGACAAAATTCTTGATTTTCTGGATCCAAAACTAGATTTTTGTTTTCGCGCCCAAATGCTTGATTTTATTGATCCAAAACTAGATTTTTGTTTTTGCGACCAAATTCTTGATTTTATTGATCCAAAACTAGATTTTTGTATTCGCGACCAAATTCTTGATTTTCTTCATCCAAAACTAGATTTTTGTATTCGCGACAAAATTCTTGATTTTCTGGATCCAAAACTAGATTTTTGTTTTCGAGACCAAATTCTTGATTTTCTTGATCCAAAACAGGATTTTTGTATTCGCGACCAACTTCATAATTTTCTTGACAAAAAACTAGATTTTTGTTTTCGCGACCAAATTCTTGATTTTCTTGATTCAAAACTAGATTTTTGTATTCGCGACCAAATTCTTGATTTTATTGATCCAAAACTAGATTTTTTTATTCGCGAACAAATTCTTGATTTTCTTGACCAAAAACTAGATTTTTGTTTTCGCGACCAAATTCTTGATTTTCTTGATCCAAAACAAGATTTTTGTATTCGCGACCAAATTCATAATTTTCTTGACAAAAAACTAGATTTTTGTTTTCGCGCCCAAATGCTTGATTTTCTTGACCAAAAACTAGATTTTTGTTTTCGCGACCAAATGCGTGATTTTCTTGATCCAAAACTTGATTTTTGTTTTCGCGACCAAATTCATGATTTTCTTGACCAAAAACTAGATTTTTGTATTCGCGACCAAATGCTTGATTTTCTTGATCCAAAACTAGATTTTTGTATTCGCGACCAAATTTTGATTTTATTGATCCAAAACTAGATTTTTGTATTCGCGACCAAATTCTTGATTTTCTTGACCAAAAACTAGATTTTTGTATTCGCGACCAAATTCTTGATTTTATTGATCCAAAACTAGATTTTTGTATTCGCGACCAAATTCTTGATTTTGGTGATCCAAAACTAGATTTTTGTATTCGCCACCAAATTCTTGATTTTATTGATCCAAAACTAGATTTTTGTATTCGCGACCAAATTCTTGATTTTCTTGATCCAAAACAAGATTTTTGTATTCGCGACCAAATTCATAATTTTCTTGACAAAAAAACTAGATTTTTGTTTTCGCGACCAAATTCTTGATTTTCTTGATCCAAAACTAGATTTTTGTATTCGCGACCAGATTCTTGATTTTATTGATCCAAAACTAGATTTTTGTATTCGCGACCAAATTCTTGATTTTCTTGACCAAAAACTAGATTTTTGTATTCGCGACCCAATTCTTGATTTTCGTGATCCAAAACTAGATTTTTGAATTCGCGACCAAATTCTTGATTTTCTTGACCAAAAACTAGATTTTTGTTTTCGCGACCAAATTCTTGATTTTATTGATCCAAAACAAGATTTTTGTATTCGCGACCAAATTCATAATTTTCTTGACAAAAAACTAGATTTTTGTTTTCGCGACCAAATTCTTGATTTTCTTGATCCAAAACTAGATTTTTGTATTCGCGACCAAATTCTTGATTTTATTGATCCAAAAATAGATTTTTTTATTCGCGAACAAATTCTTGATTTTCTTGACCAAAAACTAGATTTTTGTTTTCGCGACCAAATTGTTGATTTTCTTGATCCAAAACAAGATTTTTGTATTCGCGACCAAATTCATAATTTACTTGTCAAAAAACTAGATTTTTGTTTTCGCGACCAAATGCTTGATTTTCGTGATCCAAAACTAGATTTTTGTATTCGCGACCAAATTCTTGATTTTCTTGATCCAAAACTAGATTTTTGTATTCGCGACCAAATTCTTGATTTTCTTGATCCAATACTAGATTTTTGTATTCGCGACCAAATTATTCATTTTCTTGATCCAAAACTAGATTTTTGTATTCTTGACCAAATTCTTGATTTTCTTGATCCAAAAGTAGATTTTTGAATTCGCGACCAAATTCTTGATTTTCTTGATCCAAAACTAAATTTTTGTATTCGCGACAAAATTCTTGATTTTCTGGATCCAAAACTAGATTTTTGTTTTCGCGCCCAAATGCTTGATTTTATTGATCCAAAACTAGATTTTTGTTTTTGCGACCAAATTCTTGATTTTATTGATCCAAAACTTGATTTTTGTATTCGCGACCAAATTTTTGATTTTCTTGTTCCAAAACTAGGTTTTTGTATCCGCGACCAAATTCTTCATTTTATTGATCCAAAACTAGATTTTTGTATTCGCGCCCAAATGCTTGATTTTCTTGACCAAAAACTAGATTTTTGTTTTCGCGACCAAGTGCGTGATTTTCTTGATCCAAAACATGATTTTTGTTTTCGCGACCAAATTCATAATTTTCTTGACCAAAAACTAGATTTTTGTATTCGCGACCAAATGCTTGATTTTCTTGATCCAAAACTAGATTTTTGTATTCGCGACCAAGTGCGTGATTTTCTTGATCCAAAACTTGATTTTTGTTTTCGCGACCAAATTCATGATTTTCTTGACCAAAAACTAGATTTTTGTATTCGCGACCAAATGCTTGATTTTCTTGATCCAAAACTAGATTTTTGTATTCGCGACCAAATTCTTGATTTTATTGATCCAAAACTAGATTTTTGTATTCGCGACAAAATTCTTGATTTTCTGGATCCAAAACTAGATTTTTGTTTTCGCGCCCAAATGCTTGATTTTATTGATCCAAAACTAGATTTTTGTTTTTGCGACCAAATTCTTGATTTTATTGATCCAAAACTAGATTTTTGTATTCGCGACCAAATTCTTGATTTTCTTGATCCAAAACTAGATTTTTGTTTTCGCGACCAAATGCTTGATTTTCGTGATCCAAAACTAGATTTTTGTATTCGCGACCAAATTCTTGATTTTCTTGATCCAAAACTAGATTTTTGTATTCGCGACCAAATTCTTGATTTTCTTGATCCAATACTAGATTTTTGTATTCGCGACCAAATTATTCATTTTCTTGATCCAAAACTAGATTTTTGTATTCTTGACCAAATTCTTGATTTTCTTGATCCAAAAGTAGATTTTTGAATTCGCGACCAAATTCTTCATTTTCTTGATCCAAAACTAGATTTTTGTATTCGCGACAAAATTCTTGATTTTCTGGATCCAAAACTAGATTTTTGTTTTCGCGCCCAAATGCTTGATTTTATTGATCCAAAACTAGATTTTTGTTTTTGCGACCAAATTCTTGATTTTATTGATCCCAAACTTGATTTTTGTATTCGCGACCAAAATTTTGATTTTCTTGTTCCAAAACTAGGTTTTTGTATCCGCGACCAAATTCTTCATTTTATTGATCCAAAACTAGATTTTTGTATTCGCGCCCAAATGCTTGATTTTCTTGACCAAAAACTAGATTTTTGTTTTCGCGACCAAGTGCGTGATTTTCTTGATCCAAAACATGATTTTTGTTTTCGCGACCAAATTCATAATTTTCTTGACCAAAAACTAGATTTTTGTATTCGCGACCAAATGCTTGATTTTCTTGATCCAAAACTAGATTTTTGTATTCGCGACCAAGTGCGTGATTTTCTTGATCCAAAACTTGATTTTTGTTTTCGCGACCAAATTCATGATTTTCTTGACCAAAAACTAGATTTTTGTATTCGCGACCAAATGCTTGATTTTCTTGATCCAAAACTAGATTTTTGTATTCGCGACCAAATTCTTGATTTTATTGATCCAAAACTAGATTTTTGTATTCGCGACAAAATTCTTGATTTTCTGGATCCAAAACTAGATTTTTGTTTTCGCGCCCAAATGCTTGATTTTATTGATCCAAAACTAGATTTTTGTTTTTGCGACCAAATTCTTGATTTTATTGATCCAAAACTAGATTTTTGTATTCGCGACCAAATTCTTGATTTTCTTGATCCAAAACTAGATTTTTGTTTTCGCGACCAAATGCTTGATTTTCGTGATCCAAAACTAGATTTTTGTATTCGCGACCAAATTCTTGATTTTCTTGATCCAAAACTAGATTTTTGTATTCGCGACCAAATTCTTGATTTTCTTGATCCAATACTAGATTTTTGTATTCGCGACCAAATTATTCATTTTCTTGATCCAAAACTAGATTTTTGTATTCTTGACCAAATTCTTGATTTTCTTGATCCAAAAGTAGATTTTTGAATTCGCGACCAAATTCTTGATTTTCTTGATCCAAAACTAGATTTTTGTATTCGCGACAAAATTCTTGATTTTCTGGATCCAAAACTAGATTTTTGTTTTCGCGCCCAAATGCTTGATTTTATTGATCCAAAACTAGATTTTTGTTTTTGCGACCAAATTCTTGATTTTATTGATCCCAAACTTGATTTTTGTATTCGCGACCAAATTTTTGATTTTCTTGTTCCAAAACTAGGTTTTTGTATCCGCGACCAAATTCTTCATTTTATTGATCCAAAACTAGATTTTTGTATTCGCGCCCAAATGCTTGATTTTCTTGACCAAAAACTAGATTTTTGTTTTCGCGACCAAGTGCGTGATTTTCTTGATCCAAAACATGATTTTTGTTTTCGCGACCAAATTCATAATTTTCTTGACCAAAAACTAGATTTTTGTATTCGCGACCAAATGCTTGATTTTCTTGATCCAAAACTAGATTTTTGTATTCGCGACCAAGTGCGTGATTTTCTTGATCCAAAACTTGATTTTTGTTTTCGCGACCAAATTCATGATTTTCTTGACCAAAAACTAGATTTTTGTATTCGCGACCAAATGCTTGATTTTCTTGATCCAAAACTAGATTTTTGTATTCGCGACCAAATTCTTGATTTTATTGATCCAAAACTAGATTTTTGTATTCGCGACAAAATTCTTGATTTTCTGGATCCAAAACTAGATTTTTGTTTTCGCGCCCAAATGCTTGATTTTATTGATCCAAAACTAGATTTTTGTTTTTGCGACCAAATTCTTGATTTTATTGATCCAAAACTAGATTTTTGTATTCGCGACCAAATTCTTGATTTTCTTCATCCAAAACTAGATTTTTGTATTCGCGACAAAATTCTTGATTTTCTGGATCCAAAACTAGATTTTTGTTTTCGAGACCAAATTCTTGATTTTCTTGATCCAAAACAAGATTTTTGTATTCGCGACCAACTTCATAATTTTCTTGACAAAAAACTAGATTTTTGTTTTCGCGACCAAATTCTTGATTTTCTTGATTCAAAACTAGATTTTTGTATTCGCGACCAAATTCTTGATTTTATTGATCCAAAACTAGATTTTTTTATTCGCGAACAAATTCTTGATTTTCTTGACCAAAAACTAGATTTTTGTTTTCGCGACCAAATTCTTGATTTTCTTGATCCAAAACAAGATTTTTGTATTCGCGACCAAATTCATAATTTTCTTGACAAAAAACTAGATTTTTGTTTTCGCGCCCAAATGCTTGATTTTCTTGACCAAAAACTAGATTTTTGTATTCGCGCCCAAATGCGTGATTTTCTTGACCAAAAACTAGATTTTTTGTTTTCGCGACCAAGTGCGTGATTTTCTTGATCCAAAACATGATTTTTGTTTTCGCGACCAAATTCATAATTTTCTTGACCAAAAACTAGATTTTTGTATTCGCGACCAAATGCTTGATTTTCTTGATCCAAAACTAGATTTTTGTATTCGCGACCAAGTGCGTGATTTTCTTGATCCAAAACTTGATTTTTGTTTTCGCGACCAAATTCATGATTTTCTTGACCAAAAACTAGATTTTTGTATTCGCGACCAAATGCTTGATTTACTTGATCCAAAACTAGATTTTTGTATTCGCGACCAAATTCTTGATTTTATTGATCCAAAACTAGATTTTTGTATTCGCGACCAAATTCTTGATTTTGTTGACCAAAAACTAGATTTTTGTATTCGCGACCAAATTCTTGATTTTATTGATCCAAAAACTAGATTTTTGTATTCGCGACCAAATGCTTGATTTTCATGATCCAAAACTAGATTTTTGTATTCGCGACCAAATTTTTGATTTTTTTGTTCCAAAACAAGGTTTTTGTATCCGCGACCAAATTCTTCATTTTATTGATCCAAAACTAGATTTTTGTATTCGCGCCCAAATGCTTGATTTTCTTGACCAAAAACTAGATTTTTGTTTTCGCGACCAAATGCGTGATTTTCTTGATCCAAAACTGGATTTTTGTTTTCGCGACCAAATTCATGATTTTCTTGACCAAAAACTAGATTTTTGTATTCGCGACCAAATGCTTGATTTTCTTGATCCACAACTAGATTTTTTTTTTCGCGACCAAATTCTTGATTTTCTTGAACCAAAACAAGATTTTTGTATTCGCGACCAAATGCTTGATTTTCTTGATCCAAAACTAGATTTTTGTATTCGCGACCAAATTCTTGATTTTCTTGATCCAAAACTAGATTTTTGTATTCGCGACCAAATTCTTGATTTTCTTGATCCAATACTAGATTTTTGTATTCGCGACCAAATTCATCATTTTCTTGATCCAAAACTAGATTTTTGTATTCGCGACCAAATTCTTGATTTTCTTGATCCAATACTAGATTTTTGTATTCGCGACCAAATTATTCATTTTCTTGATCCAAAACTAGATTTTTGTATTCTTGACCAAATTCTTGATTTTCTTGATCCAAAAGTAGATTTTTGAATTCGCGACCAAATTCTTGATTTTCTTGATCCAAAATTAGATTTTTGTATTCGCGACAAAATTCTTGATTTTCTGGATCCAAAACTAGATTTTTGTTTTCGCGCCCAAATGCTTGATTTTATTGATCCAAAACTAGATTTTTGTTTTTGCGACCAAATTCTTGATTTTATTGATCCAAAACTTGATTTTTGTATTCGCGACCAAATTTTTGATTTTCTTGTTCCAAAACTAGGTTTTTGTATCCGCGACCAAATTCTTCATTTTATTGATCCAAAACTAGATTTTTGTATTCGCGCCCAAATGCTTGATTTTCTTGACCAAAAACTAGATTTTTGTTTTCGCGACCAAGTGCGTGATTTTCTTGATCCAAAACTTGATTTTTGTTTTCGCGACCAAATTCATGATTTTCTTGACCAAAAACTAGATTTTTGTATTCGCGACCAAATGCTTGATTTTCTTGATCCACAACTAGATTTTTGTTTTCGCGACCAAATTCTTGATTTTCTTGATCCAAAACAAGATTTTTGTATTCGCGACCAAATGCTTGATTTTCTTGATCCAAAACTAGATTTTTGTATTCGCGACCAAATTCTTGATTTTCTTGATCCAAAACTAGATTTTTGTATTCGCGACCAAATTCTTGATTTTCTTGATCCAATACTAGATTTTTGAATTCGCGACCAAATTCTTGATTTTCTTGATCCAAAACTAGATTTTTGTATTCGCGACAAAATTCTTGATTTTCTGGATCCTAAACTAGATTTTTGTTTTCGCGCCCAAATGCTTGATTTTATTGATCCAAAACTAGATTTTTGTTTTGGCGACCAAATTCTTGATTTTATTGATCCAAAACTAGATTTTTGTATTCGCGACCAAATTTTTGATTTTCTTGTTCCAAAACTAGGTTTTTGTATCCGCGACCAAATTCTTCATTTTATTGATCCAAAACTAGATTTTTGTATTCGCGCCCAAATGCTTGATTTTCTTGACCAAAAACTAGATTTTTGTTTTCGCGACCAAGTGCGTGATTTTCTTGATCCAAAACTTGATTTTTGTTTTCGCGACCAAATTCATGATTTTCTTGACCAAAAACTAGATTTTTGTATTCGCGACCAAATGCTTGATTTTCTTGATCCAAAACTAGATTTTTGTATTCGCGACCAAGTGCGTGATTTTCTTGATCCAAAACTTGATTTTTGTTTTCGCGACCAAATTCATGATTTTCTTGACCAAAAACTAGATTTTTGTATTCGCGACCAAATGCTTGATTTTCTTGATCCAAAACTAGATTTTTGTATTCGCGACCAAATTCTTGATTTTCTTGATCCAAAACTAGATTTTTGTATTCGCGACCAAATTCTTGATTTTCTTGATCCAATACTAGATTTTTGTATTCGCGACCAAATTCTTCATTTTCTTGATCCAAAACTAGATTTTTGTATTCTTGACCAAATTCTTGATTTTCTTGATCCAAAAGTAGATTTTTGAATTTGCGACCAAATTCTTGATTTTGTTGATCCAAAACTAGATTTTTGTATTCGCGACAAAATTCTTGATTTTCTGGATCCAAAACTAGATTTTTGTTTTCGCGCCCAAATGCTTGATTTTATTGATCCAAAACTAGATTTTTGTTTTTGCGACCAAATTCTTGAATTTATTGATCCAAAACTAGATTTTTGTATTCGCGACCAAATTTTTGATTTTTTTGTTCCAAAACAAGGTTTTTGTATCCGCGACCAAATTCTTCATTTTATTGATCCAAAACTAGATTTTTGTATTCGCGCCCAAATGCTTGATTTTCTTGACCAAAAACTAGATTTTTGTTTTCGCGACCAAATGCGTGATTTTCTTGATCCAAAACTTGATTTTTGTTTTCGCGACCAAATTCATGATTTTCTTGACCAAAAACTAGATTTTTGTATTCGCGACCAAATGCTTGATTTTCTTGATCCACAACTAGATTTTTTTTTTCGCGACCAAATTCTTGATTTTCTTGAACCAAAACAAGATTTTTGTATTCGCGACCAAATTCTTGATTTTCTTGATCCAAAACTAGATTTTTGTATTCGCGACCAAATTCTTGATTTTCTTGATCCAATACTAGATTTTTGTATTCGCGACCAAATTCTTCATTTTCTTGATCCAAAACTAGATTTTTGTATTCGCGACAAAATTCTTGATTTTCTGGATCCTAAACTAGATTTTTGTTTTCGCGCCCAAATGCTTGATTTTATTGATCCAAAACTAGATTTTTGTTTTTGCGACCAAATTCTTGATTTTATTGATCCAAAACTAGATTTTTGTATTCGCGACCAAATTTTTGATTTTCTTGTTCCAAAACTAGGTTTTTGTATCCCCGACCAAATTCTTCATTTTATTGATCCAAAACTAGATTTTTGTATTCGCGCCCAAATGCTTGATTTTCTTGACCAAAAACTAGATTTTTGTTTTCGCGACCAAGTGCGTGATTTTCTTGATCCAAAACTTGATTTTTGTTTTCGCGACCAAATTCATGATTTTCTTGACCAAAAACTAGATTTTTGTATTCGCGACCAAATGCTTGATTTTCTTGATCCAAAACTAGATTTTTGTATTCGCGACCAAGTGCGTGATTTTCTTGATCCAAAACATGATTTTTGTTTTCGCGACCAAATTCATGATTTTCTTGACCAAAAACTAGATTTTTGTATTCACGACCAAATGCTTGATTTTCTTGATCCACAACTAGATTTTTGTTTTCGCGACCAAATTCTTGATTTTCTTGAACCAAAACAAGATTTTTGTATTCGCGACCAAATGCTTGATTTTCTTGATCCAAAACTAGATTTTTGTATTCGCGACCAAATTCTTGATTTTCTTGATCCAAAACTAGATTTTTGTATTCGCGACCAAATTCTTGATTTTCTTGATCCAATACTAGATTTTTGAATTCGCGACCAAATTCTTGATTTTCTTGATCCAAAACTACATTTTTGTATTCGCGACAAAATTCTTGATTTTCTGGATCCTAAACTAGATTTTTGTTTTCGCGCCCAAATGCTTGATTTTATTGATCCAAAACTAGATTTTTGTTTTTGCGACCAAATTCTTGATTTTATTGATCCAAAACTAGATTTTTGTATTCGCGACCAAATTTTTTATTTTCTTGTTCCAAAACAAGGTTTTTGTATCCGCGACCAAATTCTTCATTTTATTGATCCAAAACTAGATTTTTGTATTCGCGCCCAAATGCTTGATTTTCTTGACCAAAAACTAGATTTTTGTTTTCGCGACCAAATGCGTGATTTTCTTGATCCAAAACTTGATTTTTGTTTTCGCGACCAAATTCATGATTTTCTTGACCAAAAACTAGATTTTTGTATTCGCGACCAAATGCTTGATTTTCTTGATCCACAACTAGATTTTTTTTTTCGCGACCAAATTCTTGATTTTCTTGAACCAAAACAAGATTTTTGTATTCGCGACCAAATGCTTGATTTTCTTGATCCAAAACTAGATTTTTGTATTCGCGACCAAATTCTTGATTTTCTTGATCCAAAACTAGATTTTTGTATTCGCGACCAAATTCTTGATTTTCTTGATCCAAAACTAGATTTTTGTATTCGCGACCAAATTCTTGATTTTCTTGATCCAAAACTAGATTTTTGTATTCGCGACAAAATTCTTGATTTTCTGGATCCTAAACTAGATTTTTGTTTTCGCGCCCAAATGCTTGATTTTATTGATCCAAAACTAGATTTTTGTTTTTGCGACCAAATTCTTGATTTTATTGATCCAAAACTAGATTTTTGTATTCGCGACCAAATTTTTGATTTTCTTGTTCCAAAACTAGGTTTTTGTATCCGCGACCAAATTCTTCATTTTATTGATCCAAAACTAGATTTTTGTATTCGCGCCCAAATGCTTGATTTTCTTGACCAAAAACTAGATTTTTGTTTTCGCGACCAAGTGCGTGATTTTCTTGATCCAAAACTTGATTTTTGTTTTCGCGACCAAATTCATGATTTTCTTGACCAAAAACTAGATTTTTGTATTCGCGATCAAATGCTTGATTTTCTTGATCCAAAACTAGATTTTTGTATTCGCGACCAAGTGCGTGATTTTCTTGATCCAAAACTTGATTTTTGTTTTCGCGACCAAATTCATGATTTTCTTGACCAAAAACTAGATTTTTTTATTCGCGACCAAATGCTTGATTTTCTTGATCCAAAACTAGATTTTTGTATTCGCGATCAAATTCTTGATTTTCTTGATCCAAAACTAGATTTTTGTATTCGCGACCAAATTCTTGATTTTCTTGATCCAATACTAGATTTTTGTATTCGCGACCAAATTCTTCATTTTCTTGATCCAAACTAGATTTTTGTATTCTTGACCAAATTCTTGATTTTCTTGATCCAAAAGTAGATTTTTGAATTTGCGACCAAATTCTTGATTTTGTTGATCCAAAACTAGATTTTTGTATTCGCGACAAAATTCTTGATTTTCTGGATCCAAAACTAGATTTTTGTTTTCGCGCCCAAATGCTTGATTTTATTGATCCAAAACTAGATTTTTGTTTTTGCGACCAAATTCTTGAATTTATTGATCCAAAACTAGATTTTTGTATTCGCGACCAAATTTTTGATTTTTTTGTTCCAAAACAAGGTTTTTGTATCCGCGACCAAATTCTTCATTTTATTGATCCAAAACTAGATTTTTGTATTCGCGCCCAAATGCTTGATTTTCTTGACCAAAAACTAGATTTTTGTTTTCGCGACCAAATGCGTGATTTTCTTGATCCAAAACTTGATTTTTGTTTTCGCGACCAAATTCATGATTTTCTTGACCAAAAACTAGATTTTTGTATTCGCGACCAAATGCTTGATTTTCTTGATCCACAACTAGATTTTTTTTTTCGCGACCAAATTCTTGATTTTCTTGAACCAAAACAAGATTTTTGTATTCGCGACCAAATGCTTGATTTTCTTGATCCAAAACTAGATTTTTGTATTCGTGACCAAATTCTTGATTTTCTTGATCCAAAACTAGATTTTTGTATTCGCGACCAAATTCTTGATTTTCTTGATCCAATACTAGATTTTTGTATTCGCGACCAAATTCTTCATTTTCTTGATCCAAAACTAGATTTTTGTATTCGCGACCAAATTCTTGATTTTCTTGATCCAATACTAGATTTTTGTATTCGCGACCAAATTATTCATTTTCTTGATCCAAAACTAGATTTTTGTATTCTTGACCAAATTCTTGATTTTCTTGATCCAAAAGTAGATTTTTGAATTCGCGACCAAATTCTTGATTTTCTTGATCCAAAATTAGATTTTTGTATTCGCGACAAAATTCTTGATTTTCTGGATCCAAAACTAGATTTTTGTTTTCGCGCCCAAATGCTTGATTTTATTGATCCAAAACTAGATTTTTGTTTTTGCGACCAAATTCTTGATTTTATTGATCCAAAACTTGATTTTTGTATTCGCGACCAAATTTTTGATTTTCTTGTTCCAAAACTAGGTTTTTGTATCCGCGACCAAATTCTTCATTTTATTGATCCAAAACTAGATTTTTGTATTCGCGCCCAAATGCTTGATTTTCTTGACCAAAAACTAGATTTTTGTTTTCGCGACCAAGTGCGTGATTTTCTTGATCCAAAACATGATTTTTGTTTTCGCGACCAAATTCATAATTTTCTTAACCAAAAACTAGATTTTTGTATTCGCGGCCAAATGCTTGATTTTCATGATCCAAAACTAGATTTTTGTATTCGCGACCAAGTGCGTGATTTTCTTGATCCAAAACTTGATTTTTGTTTTCGCGACCAAATTCATGATTTTCTTGACCAAAAACTAGATTTTTGTATTCGCGACCAAATGCTTGATTTTCTTGATCCAAAACTAGATTTTTGTATTCGCGACCAAATTCTTGATTTTCTTGATCCAAAACTAGATTTTTGTATTCGCGACCAAATTCTTGATTTTCTTGATCCAATACTAGATTTTTGTATTCGCGACCAAATTCTTCATTTTCTTGATCCAAAACTAGATTTTTGTATTCTTGACCAAATTCTTGATTTTCTTGATCCAAAAGTAGATTTTTGAATTTGCGACCAAATTGTTGATTTTCTTGATCCAAAACTAGATTTTTGTATTCGCGACAAAATTCTTGATTTTCTGGATCCAAAACTAGATTTTTGTTTTCGCGCCCAAATGCTTGATTTTATTGATCCAAAACTAGATTTTTGTTTTTGCGACCAAATTCTTGAATTTATTGATCCAAAACTAGATTTTTGTATTCGCGACCAAATTTTTGATTTTTTTGTTCCAAAACAAGGTTTTTGTATCCGCGACCAAATTCTTCATTTTATTGATCCAAAACTAGATTTTTGTATTCGCGCCCAAATGCTTGATTTTGTTGACCAAAAACTAGATTTTTGTTTTCGCGACCAAATGCGTGATTTTCTTGATCCAAAACTTGATTTTTGTTTTCGCGACCAAATTCATGATTTTCTTGACCAAAAACTAGATTTTTGTATTCGCGACCAAATGCTTGATTTTCTTGATCCACAACTAGATTTTTGTTTTCGCGACCAAATTCTTGATTTTCTTGAACCAAAACAAGATTTTTGTATTCGCGACCAAATGCTTGATTTTCTTGATCCAAAACTAGATTTTTGTATTCGCGACCAAATTCTTGATTTTCTTGATCCAAAACTAGATTTTTGTATTCGCGACCAAATTCTTGATTTTCTTGATCCAATACTAGATTTTTGTATTCGCGACCAAATTCTTCATTTTCTTGATCCAAAACTAGATTTTTGTATTCGCGACCAAATTCTTGATTTTCTTGATCCAATACTAGATTTTTGTATTCGCGACCAAATTATTCATTTTCTTGATCCAAAACTAGATTTTTGTATTCTTGACCAAATTCTTGATTTTCTTGATCCAAAAGTAGATTTTTGAATTCGCGACCAAATTCTTGATTTTCTTGATCCAAAATTAGATTTTTGTATTCGCGACAAAATTCTTGATTTTCTGGATCCAAAACTAGATTTTTGTTTTCGCGCCCAAATGCTTGATTTTATTGATCCAAAACTAGATTTTTGTTTTTGCGACCAAATTCTTGATTTTATTGATCCAAAACTTGATTTTTGTATTCGCGACCAAATTTTTGATTTTCTTGTTCCAAAACTAGGTTTTTGTATCCGCGACCAAATTCTTCATTTTATTGATCCAAAACTAGATTTTTGTATTCGCGCCCAAATGCTTGATTTTCTTGACCAAAAACTAGATTTTTGTTTTCGCGACCAAGTGCGTGATTTTCTTGATCCAAAACATGATTTTTGTTTTCGCGACCAAATTCATAATTTTCTTAACCAAAAACTAGATTTTTGTATTCGCGGCCAAATGCTTGATTTTCATGATCCAAAACTAGATTTTTGTATTCGCGACCAAGTGCGTGATTTTCTTGATCCAAAACTTGATTTTTGTTTTCGCGACCAAATTCATGATTTTCTGGACCAAAAACTAGATTTTTGTATTCGCGACCAAATGCTTGATTTTCTTGATCCAAAACTAGATTTTTGTATTCGCGACCAAATTCTTGATTTTCTTGATCCAAAACTAGATTTTTGTATTCGCGACCAAATTCTTGATTTTCTTGATCCAATACTAGATTTTTGTATTCGCGACCAAATTCTTCATTTTCTTGATCCAAAACTAGATTTTTGTATTCTTGACCAAATTCTTGATTTTCTTGATCCAAAAGTAGATTTTTGAATTTGCGACCAAATTCTTGATTTTCTTGATCCAAAACTAGATTTTTGTATTCGCGACAAAATTCTTGATTTTCTGGATCCAAAACTAGATTTTTGTTTTCGCGCCCAAATGCTTGATTTTATTGATCCAAAACTAGATTTTTGTTTTTGCGACCAAATTCTTGAATTTATTGATCCAAAACTATATTTTTGTATTCGCGACCAAATTTTTGATTTTTTTGTTCCAAAACAAGGTTTTTGTATCCGCGACCAAATTCTTCATTTTATTGATCCAAAACTAGATTTTTGTATTCGCGCCCAAATGCTTGATTTTCTTGACCAAAAACTAGATTTTTGTTTTCGCGACCAAATGCGTGATTTTCTTGATCCAAAACTTGATTTTTGTTTTCGCGACCAAATTCATGATTTTCTTGACCAAAAACTAGATTTTTGTATTCGCGACCAAATGCTTGATTTTCTTGATCCACAACTAGATTTTTGTTTTCGCGACCAAATTCTTGATTTTCTTGAACCAAAACAAGATTTTTGTATTCGCGACCAAATGCTTGATTTTCTTGATCCAAAACTAGATTTTTGTATTCGCGACCAAATTCTTGATTTTCTTGATCCAAAACTAGATTTTTGTATTCGCGACCAAATTCTTGATTTTCTTGATCCAATACTAGATTTTTGTATTCGCGACCAAATTCTTCATTTTCTTGATCCAAAACTAGATTTTTGTATTCGCGACCAAATTCTTGATTTTCTTGATCCAATACTAGATTTTTGTATTCGCGACCAAATTATTCATTTTCTTGATCCAAAACTAGATTTTTGTATTCTTGACCAAATTCTTGATTTTCTTGATCCAAAAGTAGATTTTTGAATTCGCGACCAAATTCTTGATTTTCTTGATCCAAAATTAGATTTTTGTATTCGCGACAAAATTCTTGATTTTCTGGATCCAAAACTAGATTTTTGTTTTCGCGCCCAAATGCTTGATTTTATTGATCCAAAACTAGATTTTTGTTTTTGCGACCAAATTCTTGATTTTATTGATCCAAAACTTGATTTTTGTATTCGCGACCAAATTTTTGATTTTCTTGTTCCAAAACTAGGTTTTTGTATCCGCGACCAAATTCTTCATTTTATTGATCCAAAACTAGATTTTTGTATTCGCGCCCAAATGCTTGATTTTCTTGACCAAAAACTAGATTTTTGTTTTCGCGACCAAGTGCGTGATTTTCTTGATCCAAAACATGATTTTTGTTTTCGCGACCAAATTCATAATTTTCTTGACCAAAAACTAGATTTTTGTATTCGCGACCAAATGCTTGATTTTCTTGATCCAAAACTAGATTTTTGTATTCGCGACCAAGTGCGTGATTTTCTTGATCCAAAACTTGATTTTTGTTTTCGCGACCAAATTCATGATTTTCTTGACCGAAAACTAGATTTTTGTATTCGCGACCAAATGCTTGATTTTCTTGATCCAAAACTAGATTTTTGTATTCGCGACCAAATTCTTGATTTTATTGATCCAAAACTAGATTTTTGTATTCGCGACCAAATTCTTGATTTTGTTGACCAAAAACTAGATTTTTGTATTCGCGACCAAATTCTTGATTTTATTGAACCAAAACTAGATTTTTGTATTCGCGACCAAATTCTTGATTTTATTGATCCAAAACTAGATTTTTGTATTCGCGACCAAATTTTTGATTTTTTTGTTCCAAAACTAGGTTTTTGTATCCGCGACCAAATTCTTCATTTTATTGATCCAAAACTAGATTTTTGTATTCGCGCCCAAATGCTTGATTTTCTTGACCAAAAACTAGATTTTTGTTTTCGCGACCAAATGCGTGATTTTCTTAATCCAAAACTTGATTTTTGTTTTCGCGACCAAATTCATGATTTACTTGACCAAAAACTAGATTTTTGTATTCGCGACCAAATGCTTGATTTTCTTGATCCAAAACTAGATTTTTGTTTTCGCGACCAAATTCTTGATTTTCTTGATCCAAACCAAGATTTTTGTATTCGCGACCAAATTTTTGATTTTCTTGACCAAAAACTAGATTTTTGTTTTCGCGACCAAATTCTTGATTTTCTTGATCCAAAACAAGATTTTTGTATTCGCGACCAAATTCATAATTTACTTGTCAAAAAACTAGATTTTTGTTTTCGCGACCAAATGCTTGATTTTCGTGATCCAAAACTAGATTTTTGTATTCGCGACCAAATTCTTGATTTTCTTTATCCAAAACTAGATTTTTGTATTCGCGACCAAATTCTTGATTTTCTTGATCCAATACTAGATTTTTGTATTCGCGACCAAATTATTCATTTTCTTGATCCAAAACTAGATTTTTGTATTCTTGACCAAATTCTTGATTTTCTTGATCCAAAAGTAGATTTTTGAATTCGCGACCAAATTCTTGATTTTCATGATCCAAAACTAGATTTT
The DNA here is from genome assembly GCA_037678475.1 of x Bolboschoenoplectus mariqueter. Classification (NCBI taxonomy): domain Eukaryota; kingdom Viridiplantae; phylum Streptophyta; class Magnoliopsida; order Poales; family Cyperaceae; genus x Bolboschoenoplectus; species x Bolboschoenoplectus mariqueter. The sequence continues at coordinate 2,734,629 of CM075233.1, read as the reverse complement.
TGTATTCGCGACAAAATTCTTGATTTTCTGGATCCTAAACTAGATTTTTGTTTTCGCGCCCAAATACTTGATTTTATTGATCCAAAACTAGATTTTTGTTTTTGCGACCAAATTCTTGATTTTATTGATCCAAAACTAGATTTTTGTATTCGCGACCAAATTTTTGATTTTCTTGTTCCAAAACTAGGTTTTTGTATCCGCGACCAAATTCTTCATTTTATTGATCCAAAACTAGATTTTTGTATTCGCGCCCAAATGCTTGATTTTCTTGACCAAAAACTAGATTTTTGTTTTCGCGACCAAGTGCGTGATTTTCTTGATCCAAAACTTGATTTTTGTTTTCGCGACCAAATTCATGATTTTCTTGACCAAAAACTAGATTTTTGTATTCGCGACCAAATGCTTGATTTTCTTGATCCAAAACTAGATTTTTGTATTCGCGACCAAGTGCGTGATTTTCTTGATCCAAAACTTGATTTTTGTTTTCGCGACCAAATTCATGATTTTCTTGACCAAAAACTAGATTTTTGTATTCGCGACCAAATTCTTGATTTTCTTGATCCAAAACTAGATTTTTGTATTCGCGACCAAATTCTTGATTTTCTTGATCCAAAACTAGATTTTTGTATTCGCGACCAAATTCTTGATTTTCATGATCCAATACTAGATTTTTGTATTCGCGACCAAATTCTTCATTTTCTTGATCCAAAACTAGATTTTTGTATTCTTGACCAAATTCTTGATTTTCTTGATCCAAAAGTAGATTTTTGAATTTGCGACCAAATTCTTGATTTTCTTGATCCAAAACTAGATTTTTGTATTCGCGACAAAATTCTTGATTTTCTGGATCCAAAACTAGATTTTTTGTTTTCGCGCCCAAATGCTTGATTTTATTGATCCAAAACTAGATTTTTGTTTTTGCGACCAAATTCTTGAATTTATTGATCCAAAACTAGATTTTTGTATTCGCGACCAAATTTTTGATTTTTTTGTTCCAAAACAAGGTTTTTGTATCCGCGACCAAATTCTTCATTTTATTGATCCAAAACTAGATTTTTGTATTCGCGCCCAAATGCTTGATTTTCTTGACCAAAAACTAGATTTTTGTTTTCGCGACCAAATGCGTGATTTTCTTGATCCAAAACTTGATTTTTGTTTTCGCGACCAAATTCATGATTTTCTTGACCAAAAACTAGATTTTTGTATTCGCGACCAAATGCTTGATTTTCTTGATCCACAACTAGATTTTTGTTTTCGCGACCAAATTCTTGATTTTCTTGAACCAAAACAAGATTTTTGTATTCGCGACCAAATGCTTGATTTTCTTGATCCAAAACTAGATTTTGTATTCGCGACCAAATTCTTGATTTTCTTGATCCAAAACTAGATTTTTGTATTCGCGACCAAATTCTTGATTTTCTTGATCCAATACTAGATTTTTGTATTCGCGACCAAATTCTTCATTTTCTTGATCCAAAACTAGATTTTTGTATTCGCGACCAAATTCTTGATTTTCTTGATCCAATACTAGATTTTTATATTCGCGACCAAATTATTCATTTTCTTGATCCAAAACTAGATTTTTGTATTCTTGACCAAATTCTTGATTTTCTTGATCCAAAAGTAGATTTTTGAATTCGCGACCAAATTCTTGATTTTCTTGATCCAAAATTAGATTTTTGTATTCGCGACAAAATTCTTGATTTTCTGGATCCAAAACTAGATTTTTGTTTTCGCGCCCAAATGCTTGATTTTATTGATCCAAAACTAGATTTTTGTTTTTGCGACCAAATTCTTGAATTTATTGATCCAAAACTAGATTTTTGTATTCGCGACCAAATTTTTTATTTTTTTGTTCCAAAACTAGGTTTTTGTATCCGCGACCAAATTCTTCATTTTATTGATCCAAAACTAGATTTTTGTATTCGCGCCCAAATGCTTGATTTTCTTGACCAAAAACTAGATTTTTGTTTTCGCGACCAAGTGCGTGATTTTCTTGATCCAAAACTTGATTTTTGTTTTCGCGACCAAATTCATGATTTTCTTGACCAAAAACTAGATTTTTGTATTCGCGACCAAATGCTTGATTTTCTTGATCCAAAACTAGATTTTTGTATTCGCGACCAAGTGCGTGTTTTTCTTGATCCAAAACTTGATTTTTGTTTTCGCGACCAAATTCATGATTTTCTTGACCAAAAACTAGATTTTTGTATTCGCGACCAAATGCTTGATTTTCTTGATCCAAAACTAGATTTTTGTATTCGCGACCAAATTCTTGATTTTCTTGATCCAAAACTAGATTTTTGTATTCGCGACCAAATTCTTGATTTTCTTGATCCAATACTAGATTTTTGTATTCGCGACCAAATTCTTCATTTTCTTGATCCAAAACTAGATTTTTGTATTCTTGACCAAATTCTTGATTTTCTTGATCCAAAAGTAGATTTTTGAATTCGCGACCAAATTCTTGATTTTCTTGATCCAAAATTAGATTTTTGTATTCGCGACAAAATTCTTGATTTTCTGGATCCAAAACTAGATTTTTGTTTTCGCGCCCAAATGCTTGATTTTATTGATCCAAAACTAGATTTTTGTTTTTGCGACCAAATTCTTGAATTTATTGATCCAAAACTAGATTTTTGTATTCGCGACCAAATTTTTTATTTTTTTGTTCCAAAACTAGGTTTTTGTATCCGCGACCAAATTCTTCATTTTATTGATCCAAAACTAGATTTTTGTATTCGCGCCCAAAAGCTTGATTTTCTTGACCAAAAACTAGATTTTTGTTTTCGCGACCAAGTGCGTGATTTTTTTGATCCAAAACTTGATTTTTGTTTTCGCGACCAAATTCATGATTTTCTTGACCAAAAACTAGATTTTTGTATTCGCGACCAAATGCTTGATTTTCTTGATCCAAAACTAGATTTTTGTATTCGCGACCAAGTGCGTGATTTTCTTGATCCAAATTTGATTTTTGTTTTCGCGACTAAATTCATGATTTTCTTGACCAAAAACTAGATTTTTGTATTCGCGACCAAATTCTTGATTTTCTTGATCCAAAACTAGATTTTTGTATTCGCGACCAAATTCTTGATTTTCTTGATCCAAAACTAAATTTTTGTATTCGCGACCAAATTCTTGATTTTCTTGATCCAATACTAGATTTTTGTATTCGCGACCAAATTCTTCATTTTCTTGATCCAAAACTAGATTTTTGTATTCTTGACCAAATTCTTGATTTTCTTGATCCAAAAGTAGATTTTTGAATTCGCGACCAAATTCTTCATTTTCTTGATCCAATACTAGATTTTTATATTCGCGACCAAATTATTCATTTTCTTGATCCAAAACTAGATTTTTGTATTCTTGACCAAATTCTTGATTTTCTTGATCCAAAAGTAGATTTTTGAATTCGCGACCAAATTCTTGATTTTCTTGATCCAAAATTAGATTTTTGTATTCGCGACAAAATTCTTGATTTTCTGGATCCAAAACTAGATTTTTGTTTTCGCGCCCAAATGCTTGATTTTATTGATCCAAAACTAGATTTTTGTTTTCGCGACCAAGTGCGTGATTTTCTTGATCCAATACTAGATTTTTGTATTCGCGACCAAATTCTTCATTTTCTTGATCCAAAACTAGATTTTTGTATTCTTGACCAAATTCTTGATTTTCTTGATCCAAAAGTAGATTTTTGAATTCGCGACCAAATTCTTGATTTTCTTGATCCAAAACTAGATTTTTGTATTCGCGACAAAATTCTTGATTTTCTGGATCCAAAACTAGATTTTTGTTTTCGCGCCCAAATGCTTGATTTTATTGAACCAAAACTAGATTTTTGTTTTCGCGACCAAGTGCGTGATTTTTTTGATCCAAAACTTGATTTTTGTTTTCGCGACCAAATTCATGATTTTCTTGACCAAAAACTAGATTTTTGTATTCGCGACCAAATGCTTGATTTTCTTGATCCAAAACTAGATTTTTGTATTCGCGACCAAGTGCGTGATTTTCTTGATCCAAATTTGATTTTTGTTTTCGCGACTAAATTCATGATTTTCTTGACCAAAAACTAGATTTTTGTATTCGCGACCAAATGCTTGATTTTCTTGATCCACAACTAGATTTTTGTTTTCGCGACCAAATTCTTCATTTTCTTGAACCAAAACAAGATTTTTGTATTCGCGACCAAATGCTTGATTTTCTTGATCCACAACTAGATTTTTGTTTTCGCGACCAAATTCTTGATTTTCTTGAACCAAAACAAGATTTTTGTATTCGCGACCAAATGCTTGATTTTCTTGATCCAAAACTAGATTTTTGTATTCGCGACCAAATTCTTGATTTTCTTGATCCAAAACTAGATTTTTGTATTCGCGACCAAATTCTTGATTTTCTTGATCCAATACTAGATTTTTGTATTCGCGACCAAATTCTTCATTTTCTTGATCCAAAACTAGATTTTTGTATTCGCGACCAAATTCTTGATTTTCTTGATCCAATACTAGATTTTTATATTCGCGACCAAATTATTCATTTTCTTGATCCAAAACTAGATTTTTGTATTCTTGACCAAATTCTTGATTTTCTTGATCCAAAAGTAGATTTTTGAATTCGCGACCAAATTCTTGATTTTCTTGATCCAAAATTAGATTTTTGTATTCGCGACAAAATTCTTGATTTTCTGGATCCAAAACTAGATTTTTGTTTTCGCGCCCAAATGCTTGATTTTATTGATCCAAAACTAGATTTTTGTTTTTGCGACCAAATTCTTGAATTTATTGATCCAAAACTAGATTTTTGTATTCGCGACCAAATTTTTTATTTTTTTGTTCCAAAACTAGGTTTTTGTATCCGCGACCAAATTCTTCATTTTATTGATCCAAAACTAGATTTTTGTATTCGCGCCCAAATGCTTGATTTTCTTGACCAAAAACTAGATTTTTGTTTTCGCGACCAAGTGCGTGATTTTCTTGATCCAAAACTTGATTTTTGTTTTCGCGACCAAATTCATGATTTTCTTGACCAAAAACTAGATTTTTGTATTCGCGACCAAATGCTTGATTTTCTTGATCCAAAACTAGATTTTTGTATTCGCGACCAAGTGCGTGATTTTCTTGATCCAAAACTTGATTTTTGTTTTCGCGACCAAATTCATGATTTTCTTGACCAAAAACTAGATTTTTGTATTCGCGACCAAATGCTTGATTTTCTTGATCCAAAACTAGATTTTTGTATTCGCGACCAAATGCTTGATTTTCTTGATCCAAAACTAGATTTTTGTATTCGCGACCAAATTCTTGATTTTCTTGATCCAAAACTAGATTTTTGTTTTCGCGACCAAATTCTTGATTTTCTTGATCCAATACTAGATTTTTGTATTCGCGACCAAATTCTTCATTTTCTTGATCCAAAACTAGATTTTTGTATTCTTGACCAAATTCTTGATTTTCTTGATCCAAAAGTAGATTTTTGAATTCGCGACCAAATTCTTGAATTTATTGATCCAAAACTAGATTTTTGTATTCGCGACCAAATTTTTTATTTTTTTGTTCCAAAACTAGGTTTTTGTATCCGCGACCAAATTCTTCATTTTATTGATCCAAAACTAGATTTTTGTATTCGCGCCCAAATGCTTGATTTTCTTGACCAAAAACTAGATTTTTGTTTTCGCGACCAAGTGCGTGATTTTCTTGATCCAAAACTTGATTTTTGTTTTCGCGACCAAATTCATGATTTTCTTGACCAAAAACTAGATTTTTGTATTCGCGACCAAATGCTTGATTTTCTTGATCCAAAACTAGATTTTTGTATTCGCGACCAAGTGCGTGATTTTCTTGATCCAAAACTTGATTTTTGTTTTCGCGACCAAATTCATGATTTTCTTGACCAAAAACTAGATTTTTGTATTCGCGACCAAATGCTTGATTTTCTTGATCCAAAACTAGATTTTTGTATTCGCGACCAAATGCTTGATTTTCTTGATCCAAAACTAGATTTTTGTATTCGCGACCAAATTCTTGATTTTCTTGATCCAAAACTAGATTTTTGTTTTCGCGACCAAATTCTTGATTTTCTTGATCCAATACTAGATTTTTGTATTCGCGACCAAATTCTTCATTTTCTTGATCCAAAACTAGATTTTTGTATTCTTGACCAAATTCTTGATTTTCTTGATCCAAAAGTAGATTTTTGAATTCGCGACCAAATTCTTGAATTTATTGATCCAAAACTAGATTTTTGTATTCGCGACCAAATTTTTTATTTTTTTGTTCCAAAACTAGGTTTTTGTATCCGCGACCAAATTCTTCATTTTATTGATCCAAAACTAGATTTTTGTATTCGCGCCCAAAAGCTTGATTTTCTTGACCAAAAACTAGATTTTTGTTTTCGCGACCAAGTGCGTGATTTTTTTGATCCAAAACTTGATTTTTGTTTTCGCGACCAAATTCATGATTTTCTTGACCAAAAACTAGATTTTTGTATTCGCGACCAAATGCTTGATTTTCTTGATCCAAAACTAGATTTTTGTATTCGCGACCAAGTGCGTGATTTTCTTGATCCAAATTTGATTTTTGTTTTCGCGACTAAATTCATGATTTTCTTGACCAAAAACTAGATTTTTGTATTCGCGACCAAATGCTTGATTTTCTTGATCCAAAACTAGATTTTTGTATTCGCGACCAAATTCTTGATTTTCTTGATCCAAAACTAGATTTTTGTATTCGCGACCAAATTCTTGATTTTCTTGATCCAATACTAGATTTTTGTATTCGCGACCAAATTCTTCATTTTCTTGATCCAAAACTAGATTTTTGTATTCTTGACCAAATTCTTGATTTTCTTGATCCAAAAGTAGATTTTTGAATTTGCGACCAAATTCTTGATTTTCTTGATCCAAAACTAGATTTTTGTATTCGCGACCAAATTCTTCATTTTCTTGATCCAAAACTAGATTTTTGTATTCTTGACCAAATTCTTGATTTTCTTGATCCAAAAGTAGATTTTTGAATTCGCGACCAAATTCTTGATTTTCTTGATCCAAAACTAGATTTTTGTATTCGCGACAAAATTCTTGATTTTCTGGATCCAAAACTAGATTTTTGTTTTCGCGCCCAAATGCTTGATTTTATTGAACCAAAACTAGATTTTTGTTTTCGCGACCAAGTGCGTGATTTTTTTGATCCAAAACTTGATTTTTGTTTTCGCGACCAAATTTATGATTTTCTTGACCAAAAACTAGATTTTTGTATTCGCGACCAAATGCTTGATTTTCTTGATCCAAAACTAGATTTTTGTATTCGCGACCAAGTGCGTGATTTTCTTGATCCAAATTTGATTTTTGTTTTCGCGACTAAATTCATGATTTTCTTGACCAAAAACTAGATTTTTGTATTCGCGACCAAATGCTTGATTTTCTTGATCCAAAACTAGATTTTTGTATTCGCGACCAAATTCTTGATTTTCTTGATCCAAAACTAGATTTTTGTATTCGCGACCAAATTCTTGATTTTCTTGATCCAATACTAGATTTTTGTATTCGCGACCAAATTCTTCATTTTCTTGATCCAAAACTAGATTTTTGTATTCTTGACCAAATTCTTGATTTTCTTGATCCAAAAGTAGATTTTTGTATTCGCGACCAAATTCTTGATTTTCTTGATCCAATACTAGATTTTTGTATTCGCGACCAAATTCTTCATTTTCTTGATCCAAAACTAGATTTTTGTATTCTTGACCAAATTCTTGATTTTCTTGATCCAAAAGTAGATTTTTGAATTCGCGACCAAATTCTTGATTTTCTTGATCCAAAACTAGATTTTTGTATTCGCGACAAAATTCTTGATTTTCTGGATCCAAAACTAGATTTTTGTTTTCGCGCCCAAATGCTTGATTTTATTGCACCAAAACTAGATTTTTGTTTTCGCGACCAAGTGCGTGATTTTTTTGATCCAAAACTTGATTTTTGTTTTCGCGACCAAATTCATGATTTTCTTGACCAAAAACTAGATTTTTGTATTCGCGACCAAATGCTTGATTTTCTTGATCCAAAACTAGATTTTTGTATTCGCGACCAAGTGCGTGATTTTCTTGATCCAAATTTGATTTTTGTTTTCGCGACTAAATTCATGATTTTCTTGACCAAAAACTAGATTTTTGTTTTCGCGACCAAATGCTTGATTTTCTTGATCCACAACTAGATTTTTGTTTTCGCGACCAAATTCTTCATTTTCTTGAACCAAAACAAGATTTTTGTATTCGCGACCAAATGCTTGATTTTCTTGATCCACAACTAGATTTTTGTTTTCGCGACCAAATTCTTGATTTTCTTGAACCAAAACAAGATTTTTGTATTCGCGACCAAATGCTTGATTTTCTTGATCCAAAACTAGATTTTTGTATTCGCGACCAAATTCTTGATTTTCTTGATCCAAAACTAGATTTTTGTATTCGCGACCAAATTCTTGATTTTCTTGATCCAATACTAGATTTTTGTATTCGCGACCAAATTCTTCATTTTCTTGATCCAAAACTAGATTTTTGTATTCGCGACCAAATTCTTGATTTTCTTGATCCAATACTAGATTTTTATATTCGCGACCAAATTATTCATTTTCTTGATCCAAAACTAGATTTTTGTATTCTTGACCAAATTCTTGATTTTCTTGATCCAAAAGTAGATTTTTGAATTCGCGACCAAATTCTTGATTTTCTTGATCCAAAATTAGATTTTTGTATTCGCGACAAAATTCTTGATTTTCTGGATCCAAAACTAGATTTTTGTTTTCGCGCCCAAATGCTTGATTTTATTGATCCAAAACTAGATTTTTGTTTTTGCGACCAAATTCTTGAATTTATTGATCCAAAACTAGATTTTTGTATTCGCGACCAAATTTTTTATTTTTTTGTTCCAAAACTAGGTTTTTGTATCCGCGACCAAATTCTTCATTTTATTGATCCAAAACTAGATTTTTGTATTCGCGCCCAAATGCTTGATTTTCTTGACCAAAAACTAGATTTTTGTTTTCGCGACCAAGTGCGTGATTTTCTTGATCCAAAACTTGATTTTTGTTTTCGCGACCAAATTCATGATTTTCTTGACCAAAAAGTAGATTTTTGTATTCGCGACCAAATGCTTGATTTTCTTGATCCAAAACTAGATTTTTGTATTCGCGACCAAGTGCGTGATTTTCTTGATCCAAAACTTGATTTTTGTTTTCGCGACCAAATTCATGATTTTCTTGACCAAAAACTAGATTTTTGTATTCGCGACCAAATGCTTGATTTTCTTGATCCAAAACTAGATTTTTGTATTCGCGACCAAATGCTTGATTTTCTTGATCCAAAACTAGATTTTTGTATTCGCGACCAAATTCTTGATTTTCTTGATCCAAAACTAGATTTTTGTTTTCGCGACCAAATTCTTGATTTTCTTGATCCAATACTAGATTTTTGTATTCGCGACCAAATTCTTCATTTTCTTGATCCAAAACTAGATTTTTGTATTCTTGACCAAATTCTTGATTTTCTTGATCCAAAAGTAGATTTTTGAATTCGCGACCAAATTCTTGAATTTATTGATCCAAAACTAGATTTTTGTATTCGCGACCAAATTTTTTATTTTTTTGTTCCAAAACTAGGTTTTTGTATCCGCGACCAAATTCTTCATTTTATTGATCCAAAACTAGATTTTTGTATTCGCGCCCAAATGCTTGATTTTCTTGACCAAAAACTAGATTTTTGTTTTCGCGACCAAGTGCGTGATTTTCTTGATCCAAAACTTGATTTTTGTTTTCGCGACCAAATTCATGATTTTCTTGACCAAAAACTAGATTTTTGTATTCGCGACCAAATGCTTGATTTTCTTGATCCAAAACTAGATTTTTGTATTCGCGACCAAGTGCGTGATTTTCTTGATCCAAAACTTGATTTTTGTTTTCGCGACCAAATTCATGATTTTCTTGACCAAAAACTAGATTTTTGTATTCGCGACCAAATGCTTGATTTTCTTGATCCAAAACTAGATTTTTGTATTCGCGACCAAATGCTTGATTTTCTTGATCCAAAACTAGATTTTTGTATTCGCGACCAAATTCTTGATTTTCTTGATCCAAAACTAGATTTTTGTTTTCGCGACCAAATTCTTGATTTTCTTGATCCAATACTAGATTTTTGTATTCGCGACCAAATTCTTCATTTTCTTGATCCAAAACTAGATTTTTGTATTCTTGACCAAATTCTTGATTTTCTTGATCCAAAAGTAGATTTTTGAATTCGCGACCAAATTCTTGAATTTATTGATCCAAAACTAGATTTTTGTATTCGCGACCAAATTTTTTATTTTTTTGTTCCAAAACTAGGTTTTTGTATCCGCGACCAAATTCTTCATTTTATTGATCCAAAACTAGATTTTTGTATTCGCGCCCAAAAGCTTGATTTTCTTGACCAAAAACTAGATTTTTGTTTTCGCGACCAAGTGCGTGATTTTTTTGATCCAAAACTTGATTTTTGTTTTCGCGACCAAATTCATGATTTTCTTGACCAAAAACTAGATTTTTGTATTCGCGACCAAATGCTTGATTTTCTTGATCGAAAACTAGATTTTTGTATTCGCGACCAAGTGCGTGATTTTCTTGATCCAAATTTGATTTTTGTTTTCGCGACTAAATTCATGATTTTCTTGACCAAAAACTAGATTTTTGTATTCGCGACCAAATGCTTGATTTTCTTGATCCAAAACTAGATTTTTGTATTCGCGACCAAATTCTTGATTTTCTTGATCCAAAACTAGATTTTTGTATTCGCGACCAAATTCTTGATTTTCTTGATCCAATACTAGATTTTTGTATTCGCGACCAAATTCTTCATTTTCTTGATCCAAAACTAGATTTTTGTATTCTTGACCAAATTCTTGATTTTCTTGATCCAAAAGTAGATTTTTGAATTCGCGACCAAATTCTTGATTTTCTTGATCCAAAACTAGATTTTTGTATTCGCGACAAAATTCTTGATTTTCTGGATCCAAAACTAGATTTTTGTTTTCGCGCCCAAATGCTTGATTTTATTGAACCAAAACTAGATTATTGTTTTTGCGACCAAATTCTTGAATTTATTAATCCAAAACTAGATTTTTGTATTCGCGACCAAATTTTTTATTTTTTTGTTCCAAAACTAGGTTTTTGTATCCGCGACCAAATTCTTCATTTTATTGATCCAAAACTAGATTTTTGTATTCGCGCCCAAATGCTTGATTTTCTTGACCAAAAACTAGATTTTTGTTTTCGCGACCAAGTGCGTGATTTTCTTGATCCAAAACTTGATTTTTGTTTTCGCGACCAAATTCATGATTTTCTTGACCAAAAACTAGATTTTTGTATTCGCGACCAAATGCTTGATTTTCTTGATCCAAAACTAGATTTTTGTATTCGCGACCAAGTGCGTGATTTTCTTGATCCAAAACTTGATTTTTGTTTTCGCGACCAAATTCATGATTTTCTTGACCAAAAACTAGATTTTTGTATTCGCGACCAAATGCTTGATTTTCTTGATCCAAAACTAGATTTTTGTATTCGCGACCAAATTCTTGATTTTCTTGATCCAAAACTAGATTTTTGTATTCGCGACCAAATTCTTGATTTTCTTGATCCAATACTAGATTTTTGTATTCGCGACCAAATTCTTCATTTTCTTGATCCAAAACTAGATTTTTGTATTCTTGACCAAATTCTTGATTTTCTTGATCCAAAAGTAGATTTTTGAATTCGCGACCAAATTCTTGATTTTCTTGATCCAAAACTAGATTTTTGTATTCGCGACAAAATTCTTGATTTTCTGGATCCAAAACTAGATTTTTGTTTTCGCGCCCAAATGCTTGATTTTATTGAACCAAAACTAGATTTTTGTTTTCGCGACCAAGTGCGTGATTTTTTTGATCCAAAACTTGATTTTTGTTTTCGCGACCAAATTCATGATTTTCTTGACCAAAAACTAGATTTTTGTATTCGCGACCAAATGCTTGATTTTCTTGATCCAAAACTAGATTTTTGTATTCGCGACCAAGTGCGTGATTTTCTTGATCCAAATTTGATTTTTGTTTTCGCGACTAAATTCATGATTTTCTTGACCAAAAACTAGATTTTTGTATTCGCGACCAAATGCTTGATTTTCTTGATCCAAAACTAGATTTTTGTATTCGCGACCAAATTCTTGATTTTCTTGATCCAAAACTAGATTTTTGTATTCGCGACCAAATTCTTGATTTTCTTGATCCAATACTAGATTTTTGTATTCGCGACCAAATTCTTCATTTTCTTGATCCAAAACTAGATTTTTGTATTCTTGACCAAATTCTTGATTTTCTTGATCCAAAAGTAGATTTTTGAATTCGCGACCAAATTCTTGATTTTCTTGATCCAAAACTAGATTTTTGTATTCGCGACAAAATTCTTGATTTTCTGGATCCAAAACTAGATTTTTGTTTTCGCGCCCAAATGCTTGATTTTATTGAACCAAAACTAGATTTTTGTTTTCGCGACCAAATTCTTGAATTTATTAATCCAAAACTAGATTTTTGTATTCGCGACCAAATTCTTGAATTTATTGATCCAAAACTAGATTTTTGTATTCGCGACCAAATTTTTTATTTTTTTGTTCCAAAACTAGGTTTTTGTATCCGCGACCAAATTCTTCATTTTATTGATCCAAAACTAGATTTTTGTATTCGCGCCCAAAAGCTTGATTTTCTTGACCAAAAACTAGATTTTTGTTTTCGCGACCAAGTGCGTGATTTTTTTGATCCAAAACTTGATTTTTGTTTTCGCGACCAAATTCATGATTTTCTTGACCAAAAACTAGATTTTTGTATTCGCGACCAAATGCTTGATTTTCTTGATCCAAAACTAGATTTTTGTATTCGCGACCAAGTGCGTGATTTTCTTGATCCAAATTTGATTTTTGTTTTCGCGACTAAATTCATGATTTTCTTGACCAAAAACTAGATTTTTGTATTCGCGACCAAATGCTTGATTTTCTTGATCCAAAACTAGATTTTTGTATTCGCGACCAAATTCTTGATTTTCTTGATCCAAAACTAGATTTTTGTATTCGCGACCAAATTCTTGATTTTCTTGATCCAATACTAGATTTTTGTATTCGCGACCAAATTCTTCATTTTCTTGATCCAAAACTAGATTTTTGTATTCTTGACCAAATTCTTGATTTTCTTGATCCAAAAGTAGATTTTTGAATTCGCGACCAAATTCTTGATTTTCTTGATCCAAAACTAGATTTTTGTATTCGCGACAAAATTCTTGATTTTCTGGATCCAAAACTAGATTTTTGTTTTCGCGCCCAAATGCTTGATTTTATTGAACCAAAACTAGATTTTTGTTTTTGCGACCAAATTCTTGAATTTATTAATCCAAAACTAGATTTTTGTATTCGCGACCAAATTTTTTATTTTTTTGTTCCAAAACTAGGTTTTTGTATCCGCGACCAAATTCTTCATTTTATTGATCCAAAACTAGATTTTTGTATTCGCGCCCAAATGCTTGATTTTCTTGACCAAAAACTAGATTTTTGTTTTCGCGACCAAGTGCGTGATTTTCTTGATCCAAAACTTGATTTTTGTTTTCGCGACCAAATTCATGATTTTCTTGACCAAAAACTAGATTTTTGTATTCGCGACCAAATGCTTGATTTTCTTGATCCAAAACTAGATTTTTGTATTCGCGACCAAGTGCGTGATTTTCTTGATCCAAAACTTGATTTTTGTTTTCGCGACCAAATTCATGATTTTCTTGACCAAAAACTAGATTTTTGTATTCGCGACCAAATGCTTGATTTTCTTGATCCAAAACTAGATTTTTGTATTCGCGACCAAATTCTTGATTTTCTTGATCCAAAACTAGATTTTTGTTTTCGCGACCAAATTCTTGATTTTCTTGAACCAAAAAAAGATTTTTGTATTCTTGACCAAACTCTTGATTTTCTTGATCCAAAAGTAGATTTTTGTATTCGCGACCAAATTCTTGATTTTCTTGATCCAAAACTAGATTTTTGTATTCGCGACCAAATTCTTGATTTTCTTGATCCAATACTAGATTTTTGTATTCGCGACCAAATTCTTCATTTTCTTGATCCAAAACTAGATTTTTGTATTCGCGACCAAATTCTTGATTTTCTTGATCCAATACTAGATTTTTGTATTCGCGACCAAATTATTCATTTTCTTGATCCAAAACTAGATTTTTGTATTCTTGACCAAATTCTTGATTTTCTTGATCCAAAAGTAGATTTTTGAATTCGCGACCAAATTCTTGATTTTCTTGATCCAAAATTAGATTTTTGTATTCGCGACAAAATTCTTGATTTTCTGGATCCAAAACTAGATTTTTGTTTTCGCGCCCAAATGCTTGATTTTATTGATCCAAAACTAGATTTTTGTTTTTGCGACCAAATTCTTGAATTTATTGATCCAAAACTAGATTTTTGTATTCGCGACCAAATTTTTTATTTTTTTGTTCCAAAACTAGGTTTTTGTATCCGCGACCAAATTCTTCATTTTATTGATCCAAAACTAGATTTTTGTATTCGCGCCCAAAAGCTTGATTTTCTTGACCAAAAACTAGATTTTTGTTTTCGCGACCAAGTGCGTGATTTTTTTGATCCAAAACTTGATTTTTGTTTTCGCGACCAAATTCATGATTTTCTTGACCAAAAACTAGATTTTTGTATTCGCGACCAAATGCTTGATTTTCTTGATCCAAAACTAGATTTTTGTATTCGCGACCAAGTGCGTGATTTTATTGATCCAAATTTGATTTTTGTTTTCGCGACTAAATTCATGATTTTCTTGACCAAAAACTAGATTTTTGTATTCGCGACCAAATGCTTGATTTTCTTGATCCAAAACTAGATTTTTGTATTCGCGACCAAATTCTTGATTTTCTTGATCCAAAACTAGATTTTTGTATTCGCTACCAAATTCTTGATTTTCTTGATCCAATACTAGATTTTTGTATTCGCGACCAAATTCTTCATTTTCTTGATCCAAAACTAGATTTTTGTATTCTTGACCAAATTCTTGATTTTCTTGATCCAAAAGTAGATTTTTGAATTCGCGACCAAATTCTTGATTTTCTTGATCCAAAACTAGATTTTTGTATTCGCGACAAAATTCTTGATTTTCTGGATCCAAAACTAGATTTTTGTTTTCGCGCCCAAATGCTTGATTTTATTGAACCAAAACTAGATTTTTGTTTTTGCGACCAAATTCTTGAATTTATTAATCCAAAACTAGATTTTTGTATTCGCGACCAAATTTTTTATTTTTTTGTTCCAAAACTAGGTTTTTGTATCCGCGACCAAATTCTTCATTTTATTGATCCAAAACTAGATTTTTGTATTCGCGCCCAAATGCTTGATTTTCTTGACCAAAAACTAGATTTTTGTTTTCGCGACCAAGTGCGTGATTTTCTTGATCCAAAACTTGATTTTTGTTTTCGCGACCAAATTCATGATTTTCTTGACCAAAAACTAGATTTTTGTATTCGCGACCAAATGCTTGATTTTCTTGATCCAAAACTAGATTTTTGTATTCGCGACCAAGTGCGTGATTTTCTTGATCCAAAACTTGATTTTTGTTTTCGCGACCAAATTCATGATTTTCTTGACCAAAAACTAGATTTTTGTATTCGCGACCAAATGCTTGATTTTCTTGATCCAAAACTAGATTTTTGTATTCGCGACCAAATTCTTGATTTTCTTGATCCAAAACTAGATTTTTGTTTTCGCGACCAAATTCTTGATTTTCTTGAACCAAAAAAAGATTTTTGTATTCGCGACCAAATGCTTGATTTTCTTGATCCAAAACTAGATTTTTGTATTCGCGACCAAATTCTTGATTTTCTTGATCCAAAACTAGATTTTTGTATTCGCGACCAAATTCTTGATTTTCTTGATCCAATACTAGATTTTTGTATTCGCGACCAAATTCTTCATTTTCTTGATCCAAAACTAGATTTTTGTATTCGCGACCAAATTCTTGATTTTCTTGATCCAATACTAGATTTTTGTATTCGCGACCAAATTATTCATTTTCTTGATCCAAAACTAGATTTTTGTATTCTTGACCAAATTCTTGATTTTCTTGATCCAAAAGTAGATTTTTGAATTCGCGACCAAATTCTTGATTTTCTTGATCCAAAATTAGATTTTTGTATTCGCGACAAAATTCTTGATTTTCTGGATTTAAAACTAGATTTTTGTTTTCGCGCCCAAATGCTTGATTTTATTGATCCAAAACTAGATTTTTGTTTTTGCGACCAAATTCTTGAATTTATTGATCCAAAACTAGATTTTTGTATTCGCGACCAAATTTTTTATTTTTTTGTTCCAAAACTAGGTTTTTGTATCCGCGACCAAATTCTTCATTTTATTGATCCAAAACTAGATTTTTGTATTCGCGCCCAAAAGCTTGATTTTCTTGACCAAAAACTAGATTTTTGTTTTCGCGACCAAGTGCGTGATTTTTTTGATCCAAAACTTGATTTTTGTTTTCGCGACCAAATTCATGATTTTCTTGACCAAAAACTAGATTTTTGTATTCGCGACCAAATGCTTGATTTTCTTGATCCAAAACTAGATTTTTGTATTCGCGACCAAGTGCGTGATTTTCTTGATCCAAATTTGATTTTTGTTTTCGCGACTAAATTCATGATTTTCTTGACCAAAAACTAGATTTTTGTATTCGCGACCAAATGCTTGATTTTCTTGATCCAAAACTAGATTTTTGTATTCGCGACCAAATTCTTGATTTTCTTGATCCAAAACTAGATTTTTGTATTCGCGACCAAATTCTTGATTTTCTTGATCCAATACTAGATTTTTGTATTCGCGACCAAATTCTTCATTTTCTTGATCCAAAACTAGATTTTTGTATTCTTGACCAAATTCTTGATTTTCTTGATCCAAAAGTATATTTTTGAATTCGCGACCAAATTCTTGATTTTCTTGATCCAAAACTAGATTTTTGTATTCGCGACAAAATTCTTGATTTTCTGGATCCAAAACTAGATTTTTGTTTTCGCGCCCAAATGCTTGATTTTATTGAACCAAAACTAGATTTTTGTTTTTGCGACCAAATTCTTGAATTTATTAATCCAAAACTAGATTTTTGTATTCGCGACCAAATTTTTGATTTTTTTGTTCCAAAACAAGGTTTTTGTATCCGCGACCAAATTCTTCATTTTATTGATCCAAAACTAGATTTTTGTATTCGCGCCCAAATGCTTGATTTTCTTGACCAAAAACTAGATTTTTGTTTTCGCGACCAAATGCGTGATTTTCTTGATCCAAAACTTGATTTTTGTTTTCGCGACCAAATTCATGATTTTCTTGACCAAAAACTAGATTTTTGTATTCGCGACCAAATGCTTGATTTTCTTGATCCACAACTAGATTTTTGTTTTCGCGACCAAATTCTTGATTTTCTTGAACCAAAACAAGATTTTTGTATTCGCGACGAAATGCTTGATTTTCTTGATCCAAAACTAGATTTTTGTATTCGCGACCAAATTCTTGATTTTCTTGATCCAAAACTAGATTTTTGTATTCGCGACCAAATTCTTGATTTTCTTGATCCAATACTAGATTTTTGTATTCGCGACCAAATTCTTCATTTTCTTGATCCAAAACTAGATTTTTGTATTCGCGACCAAATTCTTGATTTTCTTGATCCAATACTAGATTTTTGTATTCGCGACCAAATTATTCATTTTCTTGATCCAAAACTAGATTTTTGTATTCTTGACCAAATTCTTGATTTTCTTGATCCAAAAGTAGATTTTTGAATTCGCGACCAAATTCTTGATTTTCTTGATCCAAAATTAGATTTTTGTATTCGCGACAAAATTCTTGATTTTCTGGATCCAAAACTAAATTTTTGTTTTCGCGCCCAAATGCTTGATTTTATTGATCCAAAACTAGATTTTTGTTTTTGCGACCAAATTCTTGAATTTATTGATCCAAAACTAGATTTTTGTATTCGCGACCAAATTTTTTATTTTTTTGTTCCAAAACTAGGTTTTTGTATCCTCGACCAAATTCTTCATTTTATTGATCCAAAACTAGATTTTTGTATTCGCGCCCAAAAGCTTGATTTTCTTGACCAAAAACTAGATTTTTGTTTTCGCGACCAAGTGCGTGATTTTTTTGATCCAAAACTTGATTTTTGTTTTCGCGACCAAATTCATGATTTTCTTGACCAAAAACTAGATTTTTGTATTCGCGACCAAATGCTTGATTTTCTTGATCCAAAACTAGATTTTTGTATTCGCGACCAAGTGCGTGATTTTCTTGATCCAAATTTGATTTTTGTTTTCGCGACTAAATTCATGATTTTCTTGACCAAAAACTAGATTTTTGTATTCGCGACCAAATGTTTGATTTTCTTGATCCAAAACTAGATTTTTGTATTCGCGACCAAATTCTTGATTTTCTTGATCCAAAACTAGATTTTTGTATTCGCGACCAAATTCTTGATTTTCTTGATCCAATACTAGATTTTTGTATTCGCGACCAAATTCTTCATTTTCTTGATCCAAAACTAGATTTTTGTATTCTTGACCAAATTCTTGATTTTCTTGATCCAAAAGTAGATTTTTGAATTCGCGACCAAATTCTTGATTTTCTTGATCCAAAACTAGATTTTTGTATTCGCGACAAAATTCTTGATTTTCTGGATCCAAAACTAGATTTTTGTTTTCGTGCCCAAATGCTTGATTTTATTGAACCAAAACTAGATTTTTGTTTTTGCGACCAAATTCTTGAATTTATTAATCCAAAACTAGATTTTTGTATTCGCGACCAAATTTTTGATTTTTTTGTTCCAAAACAAGGTTTTTGTATCCGCGACCAAATTCTTCATTTTATTGATCCAAAACTAGATTTTTGTATTCGCGCCCAAATGCTTGATTTTCTTGACCAAAAACTAGATTTTTGTTTTCGCGACCAAATGCGTGATTTTCTTGATCCAAAACTTGATTTTTGTTTTCGCGACCAAATTCATGATTTTCTTGACCAAAAACTAGATTTTTGTATTCGCGACCAAATGCTTGATTTTCTTGATCCACAACTAGATTTTTGTTTTCGCGACCAAATTCTTGATTTTCTTGAACCAAAACAAGATTTTTGTATTCGCGACGAAATGCTTGATTTTCTTGATCCAAAACTAGATTTTTGTATTCGCGACCAAATTCTTGATTTTCTTGATCCAAAACTAGATTTTTGTATTCGCGACCAAATTCTTGATTTTCTTGATCCAATACTAGATTTTTGTATTCGCGACCAAATTCTTCATTTTCTTGATCCAAAACTAGATTTTTGTATTCGCGACCAAATTCTTGATTTTCTTGATCCAATACTAGATTTTTGTATTCGCGACCAAATTATTCATTTTCTTGATCCAAAACTAGATTTTTGTATTCTTGACCAAATTCTTGATTTTCTTGATCCAAAAGTAGATTTTTGAATTCGCGACCAAATTCTTGATTTTCTTGATCCAAAATTAGATTTTTGTATTCGCGACAAAATTCTTGATTTTCTGGATCCAAAACTAGATTTTTGTTTTCGCGCCCAAATGCTTGATTTTATTGATCCAAAACTAGATTTTTGTTTTTGCGACCAAATTCTTGAATTTATTGATCCAAAACTAGATTTTTGTATTCGCGACCAAATTTTTTATTTTTTTGTTCCAAAACTAGGTTTTTGTATCCGCGACCAAATTCTTCATTTTATTGATCCAAAACTAGATTTTTGTATTCGCGCCCAAAAGCTTGATTTTCTTGACCAAAAACTAGATTTTTGTTTTCGCGACCAAGTGCGTGATTTTTTTGATCCAAAACTTGATTTTTGTTTTCGCGACCAAATTCATGATTTTCTTGACCAAAAACTAGATTTTTGTATTCGCGACCAAATGCTTGATTTTCTTGATCCAAAACTAGATTTTTGTATTCGCGACCAAGTGCGTGATTTTCTTGATCCAAATTTGATTTTTGTTTTCGCGACTAAATTCATGATTTTCTTGACCAAAAACTAGATTTTTGTATTCGCGACCAAATGCTTGATTTTCTTGATCCAAAACTAGATTTTTGTATTCGCGACCAAATTCTTGATTTTCTTGATCCAAAACTAGATTTTTGTATTCGCGACCAAATTCTTGATTTTCTTGATCCAATACTAGATTTTTGTATTCGCGACCAAATTCTTCATTTTCTTGATCCAAAACTAGATTTTTGTATTCTTGACCAAACTCTTGATTTTCTTGATCCAAAAGTAGATTTTTGAATTCGCGACCAAATTCTTGATTTTCTTGATCCAAAACTAGATTTTTGTATTCGCGACAAAATTCTTGATTTTCTGGATCCAAAACTAGATTTTTGTTTTCGCGCCCAAATGCTTTATTTTATTGAACCAAAACTAGATTTTTGTTTTTGCGACCAAATTCTTGAATTTATTAATCCAAAACTAGATTTTTGTATTCGCGACCAAATTTTTGATTTTTTTGTTCCAAAACAAGGTTTTTGTATCCGCGACCAAATTCTTCATTTTATTGATCCAAAACTAGATTTTTGTATTCGCGCCCAAATGCTTGATTTTCTTGACCAAAAACTAGATTTTTGTTTTCGCGACCAAATGCGTGATTTTCTTGATCCAAAACTTGATTTTTGTTTTCGCGACCAAATTCATGATTTTCTTGACCAAAAACTAGATTTTTGTATTCGCGACCAAATGCTTGATTTTCTTGATCCACAACTAGATTTTTGTTTTCGCGACCAAATTCTTGATTTTCTTGATCCAAAACAAGATTTTTGTATTCGCGACCAAATGCTTGATTTTCTTGATCCAAAACTAGATTTTTGTATTCGCGACCAAATTCTTGATTTTCTTGATCCAAAACTAGATTTTTGTATTCGCGACCAAATTCTTGATTTTCTTGATCCAATACTAGATTTTTGTATTCGCGACCAAATTCTTCATTTTCTTGATCCAAAACTAGATTTTTGTATTCGCGACCAAATTCTTGATTTTCTTGATCCAATACTAGATTTTTGTATTCGCGACCAAATTATTCATTTTCTTGATCCAAAACTAGATTTTTGTATTCTTGACCAAATTCTTGATTTTCTTGATCCAAAAGTAGATTTTTGAATTCGCGACCAAATTCTTGATTTTCTTGATCCAAAATTAGATTTTTGTATTCGCGACAAAATTCTTGATTTTCTGGATCCAAAACTAGATTTTTGTTTTCGCGCCCAAATGCTTGATTTTATTGATCCAAAACTAGATTTTTGTTTTTGCGACCAAATTCTTGAATTTATTGATCCAAAACTAGATTTTTGTATTCGCGACCAAATTTTTTATTTTTTTGTTCCAAAACTAGGTTTTTGTATCCGCGACCAAATTCTTCATTTTATTGATCCAAAACTAGATTTTTGTATTCGCGCCCAAAAGCTTGATTTTCTTGACCAAAAACTAGATTTTTGTTTTCGCGACCAAGTGCGTGATTTTTTTGATCCAAAACTTGATTTTTGTTTTCGCGACCAAATTCATGATTTTCTTGACCAAAAACTAGATTTTTGTATTCGCGACCAAATGCTTGATTTTCTTGATCCAAAACTAGATTTTTGTATTCGCGACCAAGTGCGTGATTTTCTTGATCCAAATTTGATTTTTGTTTTCGCGACTAAATTCATGATTTTCTTGACCAAAAACTAGATTTTTGTATTCGCGACCAAATGCTTGATTTTCTTGATCCAAAACTAGATTTTTGTATTCGCGACCAAATTCTTGATTTTCTTGATCCAAAACTAGATTTTTGTATTCGCGACCAAATTCTTGATTTTCTTGATCCAATACTAGATTTTTGTATTCGCGACCAAATTCTTCATTTTCTTGATCCAAAACTAGATTTTTGTATTCTTGACCAAACTCTTGATTTTCTTGATCCAAAAGTAGATTTTTGAATTCGCGACCAAATTCTTGATTTTCTTGATCCAAAACTAGATTTTTGTATTCGCGACAAAATTCTTGATTTTCTGGATCCAAAACTAGATTTTTGTTTTCGCGCCCAAATGCTTTATTTTATTGAACCAAAACTAGATTTTTGTTTTTGCGACCAAATTCTTGAATTTATTAATCCAAAACTAGATTTTTGTATTCGCGACCAAATTTTTGATTTTTTTGTTCCAAAACAAGGTTTTTGTATCCGCGACCAAATTCTTCATTTTATTGATCCAAAACTAGATTTTTGTATTCGCGCCCAAATGCTTGATTTTCTTGACCAAAAACTAGATTTTTGTTTTCGCGACCAAATGCGTGATTTTCTTGATCCAAAACTTGATTTTTGTTTTCGCGACCAAATTCATGATTTTCTTGACCAAAAACTAGATTTTTGTATTCGCGACCAAATGCTTGATTTTCTTGATCCACAACTAGATTTTTGTTTTCGCGACCAAATTCTTGATTTTCTTGATCCAAAACAAGATTTTTGTATTCGCGACCAAATGCTTGATTTTCTTGATCCAAAACTAGATTTTTGTATTCGCGACCAAATTCTTGATTTTCTTGATCCAAAACTAGATTTTTGTATTCGCGACCAAATTCTTGATTTTCTTGATCCAATACTAGATTTTTGTATTCGCGACCAAATTCTTCATTTTCTTGATCCAAAACTAGATTTTTGTATTCGCGACCAAATTCTTGATTTTCTTAATCCAATACTAGATTTTTGTATTCGCGACCAAATTATTCATTTTCTTGATCCAAAACTAGATTTTTGTATTCTTGACCAAATTCTTGATTTTCTTGATCCAAAAGTAGATTTTTGAATTCGCGACCAAATTCTTGATTTTCTTGATCCAAAACTAGATTTTTGTATTCGCGACAAAATTCTTGATTTTCTGGATCCAAAACTAGATTTTTGTTTTCGCGCCCAAATGCTTGATTTTATTGAACCAAAACTAGATTTTTGTTTTTGCGACCAAATTCTTGAATTTATTAATCCAAAACTAGATTTTTGTATTCGCGACCAAATTTTTGATTTTTTTGTTCCAAAACAAGGTTTTTGTATCCGCGACCAAATTCTTCATTTTATTGATCCAAAACTAGATTTTTGTATTCGCGCCCAAATGCTTGATTTTCTTGACCAAAAACTAGATTTTTGTTTTCGCGACCAAATGCGTGATTTTCTTGATCCAAAACTTGATTTTTGTTTTCGCGACCAAATTCATGATTTTCTTGACCAAAAACTAGATTTTTGTATTCGCGACCAAATGCTTGATTTTCTTGATCCACAACTAGATTTTTGTTTTCGCGACCAAATTATTCATTTTCTTGATCCAAAACTAGATTTTTGTATTCTTGACCAAATTCTTGATTTTCTTGATCCAAAAGTAGAT
The DNA here is from genome assembly GCA_037678475.1 of x Bolboschoenoplectus mariqueter. Lineage (NCBI taxonomy): Eukaryota > Viridiplantae > Streptophyta > Magnoliopsida > Poales > Cyperaceae > x Bolboschoenoplectus > x Bolboschoenoplectus mariqueter. The sequence goes on along the minus strand of CM075233.1, from coordinate 2,711,173 downwards.
TTTTGAATTCGCGACCAAATTCTTGATTTTCTTGATCCAAAACTAGATTTTTGTATTCGCGACAAAATTCTTGATTTTCTGGATCCAAAACTAGATTTTTGTTTTCGCGCCCAAATGCTTGATTTTATTGATCCAAAACTAGATTTTTGTATTCGCGACCAAATTCTTGATTTTCTTGATCCAATACTAGATTTTTGTATTCGCGACCAAATTCTTCATTTTCTTGATCCAAAACTAGATTTTTGTATTCTTGACCAAATTCTTGATTTTCTTGATCCAAAAGTAGATTTTTGAATTCGCGAGCAAATTCTTGATTTTCTTGATCCAAAACTAGATTTTTGTATTCGCGACAAAATTCTTGATTTTCTGGATCCAAAACTAGATTTTTGTTTTCGCGCCCAAATTCTTGATTTTATTGATCCAAAACTAGATTTTTGTTTTTGCGACCAAATTCTTGAATTTATTGATCCAAAACTAGATTTTTGTATTCGCGACCAAATTTTTTATTTTTTTGTTCCAAAACTAGGTTTTTGTATCCGCGACCAAATTCTTCATTTTATTGATCCAAAACTAGATTTTTGTATTCGCGCCCAAATGCTTGATTTTCTTGACCAAAAACTAGATTTTTGTTTTCGCGACAAAATGCGTAATTTTCTTGATCCAAAACTTGATTTTTGTTTTCGCGACAAAATTCATGATTTTCTTGACCAAAAAATAGATTTTTGTATTCGCGACCAAATGCTTGATTTTCTTGATCCAAAACTAGATTTTTGTTTTCGCGACCAAATTCTTGATTTTCTTGATCCAAAACAAGATTTTTGTATTCGCGACCATATTTTTGATTTTCTTGACCAAAAACTAGATTTTTGTTTTCGCGAGCAAATTCTTGATTTTCTTGACCCAAAACAAGATTTTTGTATTCGCGACCAAATTCATAATTTACTTGTCAAAAAACTAGATTTTTGTTTTCGCGACCAAATGCTTGATTTTCGTGATCCAAAACTAGATTTTTGTATTCGCGACCAAATTCTTGATTTTCTTGATCCAAAACTAGATTTTTTTATTCGCGACCAAATTCTTGATTTTCTTGATCCAATACTAGATTTTTGTATTCGCGACCAAATTATTCATTTTCTTGATCCAAAACTAGATTTTTGTATTCTTGACCAAATTCTTGATTTTCTTGATCCAAAAGTAGATTTTTGAATTCGCGACCAAATTCTTGATTTTCTTGATCCAAAACTAGATTTTTGTATTCGCGACAAAATTCTTGATTTTCTGGATCCAAAACTAGATTTTTGTTTTCGCGCCCAAATGCTTGATTTTATTGATCCAAAACTAGATTTTTGTTTTTGCGACCAAATTCTTGATTTTTTTGATCCAAAACTAGATTTTTGTATGCGCGTCCAAATTCTTCATTTTCTTGTTCCAAAACTAGGTTTTTGTATCCGCGTCCAAATTCTTCATTTTATTGATCCAAAACTAGATTTTTGTATTCGCGCCCAAATGCTTGATTTTCTTAACCAAAAACTAGATTTTTGTTTTCGCGACCAAATTCCTGATTTTCTCGACCAAAAACTAGATTTTTGTATTCGCGACCAAATGCTTGATTTTCTTGATCCAAAACTAGATTTTTGTATTCGCGACCAAGTGCGTGATTTTCTTGATCCAAAACTTGATTTTTGTTTTCGCGACCAAATTCATGATTTTCTTGACCAAAAACTAGATTTTTGAATTCGCGACCAAATGCTTGATTTTCTTGATCCAAAACTAGATTTTTGTATTCGCGACCAAATTCTTGATTTTCTTGATCCAAAACTAGATTTTTGTATTCGCGACCAAATTCTTGATTTTCTTGATCCAATACTAGATTTTTGTATTCGCGACCAAATTCTTCATTTTCTTGATCCAAAACTAGATTTTTGTATTCTTGACCAAATTCTTGATTTTCTTGATCCAAAAGTAGATTTTTGAATTCGCGACCAAATTCTTGATTTTCTTGATCCAAAACTAGATTTTTGTATTCGCGACAAAATTCTTGATTTTCTGGATCCAAAACTAGATTTTTGTTTTCGCGCCCAAATGCTTGATTTTATTGATCCAAAACTAGATTTTTGTTTTTGCGACCAAATTCTTGAATTTATTGATCCAAAACTAGATTTTTGTATTCGCGACCAAATTTTTGATTTTTTTGTTCCAAAACTAGGTTTTTGTATCCGCGACCAAATTCTTCATTTTATTGATCCAAAACTAGATTTTTGTATTCGCGCCCAAATGCTTCATTTTCTTGACCAAAAACTAGATTTTTGTTTTCGCGACCAAATGCGTGATTTTCTTGATCCAAAACTTGATTTTTGTTTTCGCGACCAAATTCATGATTTTCTTGACCAAAAACTAGATTTTTGTATTCGCGACCAAATGCTTGATTTTCTTGATCCACAACTAGATTTTTGTTTTCGCGACCAAATTCTTGATTTTCTTGAACCAAAACAAGATTTTTGTATTCGCGACCAAATGCTTGATTTTCTTGATCCAAAACTAGATTTTTGTATTCGCGACCAAATTCTTGATTTTCTTGATCCAAAACAAGATTTTTGTATTCGCGACCAAATTCATAATTTACTTGTCAAAAAACTAGATTTTTGTTTTCGCGACCAAATTCTTGATTTTCGTGATGCAAAACTAGATTTTTGTATTCGCGACCAAATTCTTGATTTTCTTGATCCAAAACTAGATTTTTGTATTCGCGACCAAATTCTTGATTTTCTTGATCCAATACTAGATTTTTGTATTCGCGACCAAATTCTTCATTTTCTTGATCCAAAACTAGATTTTTGTATTCTTGACCAAATTCTTGATTTTCTTGATCCAAAAGTAGATTTTTGAATTCGCGACCAAATTCTTGATTTTCTTGATCCAAAAGTAGATTTTTGAATTCGCGACCAAATTCTTGATTTTCTTGATCCAAAACTAGATTTTTGTATTCGCGACAAAATTCTTGATTTTCTGGATCCAAAACTAGATTTTTGTTTTCGCGCCCAAATGCTTGATTTTATTGATCCAAAACTAGATTTTTGTTTTTGCGACCAAATTCTTGAATTTATTGATCCAAAACTAGATTTTTGTATTCGCGACCAAATTTTTTATTTTTTTGTTCCAAAACTAGGTTTTTGTATCCGCGACCAAATTCTTCATTTTATTGATCCAAAACTAGATTTTTGTATTCGCGCCCAAATGCTTGATTTTCTTGACCAAAAACTAGATTTTTGTTTTCGCGACAAAATGCGTGATTTTCTTGATCCAAAACTTGATTTTTGTTTTCGCGACAAAACTCATGATTTTCTTGACCAAAAAATAGATTTTTGTATTCGCGACCAAATGCTTGATTTTCTTGATCCAAAACTAGATTTTTGTTTTCGCGACCAAATTCTTGATTTTCTTGATCCAAAACAAGATTTTTGTATTCGCGACCATATTTTTGATTTTCTTGATCCAAAAGTAGATTTTTGTTTTCGCGACCAAATTTTTGATTTTCTTGATCCAAAACAAGATTTTTGTATTCGCGACCAAATTCATAATTTACTTGTCAAAAAACTAGATTTTTGTTTTCGCGACCAAATGCTTGATTTTCGTGATCCAAAACTAGATTTTTGTATTCGCGACCAAATTCTTGATTTTCTTGATCCAAAACTAGATTTTTGTATTCGCGACCAAATTCTTGATTTTCTTGATCCAATACTAGATTTTTGTATTCGCGACCAAATTATTCATTTTCTTGATCCAAAACTAGATTTTTGTATTCTTGACCAAATTCTTGATTTTCTTGATCCAAAAGTAGATTTTTGAATTCGCGACCAAATTCTTGATTTTCTTGATCCAAAACTAGATTTTTGTATTCGCGACAAAATTCTTGATTTTCTGGATCCAAAACTAGATTTTTGTTTTCGCGCCCAAATGCTTGATTTTATTGATCCAAAACTAGATTTTTGTTTTTGCGACCAAATTCTTGATTTTTTTGATCCAAAACTAGATTTTTGTATGCGCGTCCAAATTCTTCATTTTCTTGTTCCAAAACTAGGTTTTTGTATCCGCGTCCAAATTCTTCATTTTATTGATCCAAAACTAGATTTTTGTATTCGCGCCCAAATGCTTGATTTTCTTGACCAAAAACTAGATTTTTGTTTTCGCGACCAAATTCCTGATTTTCTCGACCTAAAACTAGATTTTTGTATTCGCGACCAAATGCTTGATTTTCTTGATCCAAAACTAGATTTTTGTATTCGCGACCAAGTGCGTGATTTTCTTGATCCAAAACTTGATTTTTGTTTTCGCGACCAAATTCATGATTTTCTTGACAAAAACTAGATTTTTGTATTCGCGACCAAATGCTTGATTTTCTTGATCCAAAACTAGATTTTTGTATTCGCTACCAAATTCTTGATTTTCTTGACCAAAAACTAGATTTTTGATTTCGCGACCAAATGCGTGATTTTCTTGATCCAAAACTTGATTTTTGTTTTCGCGACCAAATTCATGATTTTCTTGACCAAAAACTAGATTTTTGTATTCGCGACCAAATGCTTGATTTTCTTGATCCACAACTAGATTTTTGTTTTCGCGACCAAATTCTTGATTTTCTTGAACCAAAACAAGATTTTTGTATTCGCGACCAAATGCTTGATTTTCTTGATCCAAAACTAGATTTTTGTATTCGCGACCAAATTCTTGATTTTCTTGATCCAAAACTAGATTTTTGTATTCTTGACCAAATTCTTGATTTTCTTGATCCAAAACTAGATTTTTGTATTCGCGACCAAATTCTTGATTTTCTTGATCCAAAACTAGATTTTTGTATTCGCGACCAAATTCTTGATTTTCTTGATCCAATACTAGATTTTTGTATTCGCGACCAAATTCTTCATTTTCTTGATCCAAAACTAGATTTTTGTATTCTTGACCAAATTCTTGATTTTCTTGATCCAAAAGTAGATTTTTGAATTCGCGACCAAATTCTTGATTTTCTTGATCCAAAAGTAGATTTTTGAATTCGCGACCAAATTCTTGATTTTCTTGATCCAAAACTAGATTTTTGTATTCGCGACAAAATTCTTGATTTTCTGGATCCAAAACTAGATTTTTGTTTTCGCGCCCAAATGCTTGATTTTATTGATCCAAAACTAGATTTTTGTTTTCGCGACAAAATGCGTGATTTTCTTGATCCAAAACTTGATTTTTGTTTTCGCGACAAAATTCATGATTTTCTTGACCAAAAAATAGATTTTTGTATTCGCGACCAAATGCTTGATTTTCTTGATCCAAAACTAGATTTTTGTTTTCGCGACCAAATTCTTGATTTTCTTGATCCAAAACAAGATTTTTGTATTCGCGACCATATTTTTGATTTTCTTGACCAAAAACTAGATTTTTGTTTTCGCGACCAAATTTTTGATTTTCTAGATCCAAAACAAGATTTTTGTATTCGCGACCAAATTCATAATTTACTTGTCAAAAAACTAGATTTTTGTTTTCGCGACCAAATGCTTGATTTTCGTGATCCAAAACTAGATTTTTGTATTCGCGACCAAATTCTTGATTTTCTTGATCCAAAACTAGATTTTTGTATTCGCGACCAAATTCTTGATTTTCTTGATCCAATACTAGATTTTTGTATTCGCGACCAAATTATTCATTTTCTTGATCCAAAACTAGATTTTTGTATTCTTGACCAAATTCTTGATTTTCTTGATCCAAAAGTAGATTTTTGAATTCGCGACCAAATTCTTGATTTTCTTGATCCAAAACTAGATTTTTGTATTCGCGACAAAATTCTTGATTTTCTGGATCCAAAACTAGATTTTTGTTTTCGCGCCCAAATGCTTGATTTTATTGATCCAAAACTAGATTTTTGTTTTTGCGACCAAATTCTTGATTTTTTTGATCCAAAACTAGATTTTTGTATGCGCGTCCAAATTCTTCATTTTCTTGTTCCAAAACTAGGTTTTTGTATCCGCGTCCAAATTCTTCATTTTATTGATCCAAAACTAGATTTTTGTATTCGCGCCCAAATGCTTGATTTTCTTGACCAAAAACTAGATTTTTGTTTTCGCGACCAAATTCCTGATTTTCTCGACCAAAAACTAGATTTTTGTATTCGCGACCAAATGCTTGATTTTCTTGATCCAAAACTAGATTTTTGTATTCGCGACCAAGTGCGTGATTTTCTTGATCCAAAACTTGATTTTTGTTTTCGCGACCAAATTCATGATTTTCTTGACAAAAACTAGATTTTTGTATTCGCGACCAAATGCTTGATTTTCTTGATCCAAAACTAGATTTTTGTATTCGCGACCAAATTCTTGATTTTCTTGATCCAAAACTAGATTTTTGTATTCGCGACCAAATTCTTGATTTTCTTGATCCAATACTAGATTTTTGTATTCGCGACCAAATTCTTCATTTTCTTGATCCAAAACTAGATTTTTGTATTCTTGACCAAATTCTTGATTTTCTTGATCCAAAAGTAGATTTTTGAATTCGCGACCAAATTCTTGATTTTCTTGATCCAAAACTAGATTTTTGTATTCGCGACAAAATTCTTGATTTTCTGGATCCAAAACTAGATTTTTGTTTTCGCGCCCAAATGCTTGATTTTATTGATCCAAAACTAGATTTTTGTTTTTGCGACCAAATTCTTGAATTTATTGATCCAAAACTAGATTTTTGTATTCGCGACCAAATTTTTGATTTTTTTGTTCCAAAACTAGGTTTTTGTATCCACGACCAAATTCTTCATTTTATTGATCCAAAACTAGATTTTTGTATTCGCGCCCAAATGCTTGATTTTCTTGACCAAAAACTAGATTTTTGTTTTCGCGACCAAATGCGTGATTTTCTTGATCCAAAACTTGATTTTTGTTTTCGCGACCAAATTCATGATTTTCTTGACCACAAACTAGATTTTTGTATTCGCGACTAAATGCTTGATTTTCTTGATCCAAAACTAGATTTTTGTTTTCGCGACCAAATTCTTGATTTTCTTGATCCAAAACAAGATTTTTGTATTCGCGACCAAATTTTTGATTTTCTTGACCAAAAACTAGATTTTTGTTTTCGCGACCAAATTCTTGATTTTCTTGATCCAAAACAAGATTTTTGTATTCGCGACCAAATTCATAATTTACTTGTCAAAAAACTAGATTTTTGTTTTCGCGACCAAATGCTTGATTTTCGTGATCCAAAACTAGATTTTTGTATTCGCGACCAAATTCTTGATTTTCTTGATCCAAAACTAGATTTTTGTATTCGCGACCAAATTCTTGATTTTCTTGATCCAATACTAGATTTTTGTATTCGCGACCAAATTATTCATTTTCTTGATCCAAAACTAGATTTTTGTATTCTTGACCAAATTCTCGATTTTCTTGATCCAAAAGTAGATTTTTGAATTCGCGACCAAATTCTTGATTTTCTTGATCCAAAACTAGATTTTTGTATTCGCGACAAAATTCTTGATTTTCTGGATCCAAAACTAGATTTTTGTTTTCGCGCCCAAATGCTTGATTTTATTGATCCAAAACTAGATTTTTGTATTCGCGCCCAAATGCTTGATTTTCTTGACCAAAAACTAGATTTTTGTTTTCGCGACCAAATGCGTGATTTTCTTGATCCAAAACTTGATTTTTGTTTTCGCGACCAAATTCATGATTTTCTTGACCAAAAAAAAGATTTTTGTATTCGCGACCAAATGCTTGATTTTCTTGATCCAAAACTAGATTTTTGTATTCGCGACCAAATTCTTGATTTTCTTGATCCAAAACTAGATTTTTGTATTCGCGACCAAATTCTTGATTTTCTTGATCCAATACTAGATTTTTGTATTCGCGACCAAATTATTCATTTTCTTGATCCAAAACTAGATTTTTGTATTCTTGACCAAATTCTTGATTTTCTTGATCCAAAAGTAGATTTTTGAATTCGCGACCAAATTCTTGATTTTCTTGATCCAAAACTAGATTTTTGTATTCGCGACAAAATTCTTGATTTTCTGGATCCAAAACTAGATTTTTGTTTTCGCGCCCAAATGCTTGATTTTATTGATCCAAAACTAGATTTTTGTATTCGCGCCCAAATGCTTGATTTTCTTGACCAAAAACTAGATTTTTGTTTTCGCGACCAAATGCGTGATTTTCTTGATCCAAAACTTGATTTTTGTTTTCGCGACCAAATTCATGATTTTCTTGACCAAAAAATAGATTTTTGTATTCGCGACCAAATGCTTGATTTTCTTGATCCAAAACTAGATTTTTGTTTTCGCGACCAAATTCATGATTTTCTTGACCAAAAACTAGATTTTTGTATTCGCGACTAAATGCTTGATTTTCTTGATCCAAAACTAGATTTTTGTTTTCGCGACCAAATTCTTGATTTTCTTGATCCAATACTAGATTTTTGTATTCGCGACCAAATTTTTGATTTTCTTGACCAAAAACTAGATTTTTGTTTTCGCGACCAAATTCTTGATTTTCTTGATCCAAAACAAGATTTTTGTATTCGCGACCAAATTCATAATTTACTTGTCAAAAAACTAGATTTTTGTTTTCGCGACCAAATGCTTGATTTTCGTGATCCAAAACTAGATTTTTGTATTCGCGACCAAATTCTTGATTTTCTTGATCCAAAACTAGATTTTTGTATTCGCGACCAAATTCTTGATTTTCTTGATCCAATACTAGATTTTTGTATTCGCGACCAAATTATTCATTTTCTTGATCCAAAACTAGATTTTTGTATTCTTGACCAAATTCTTGATTTTCTTGATCCAAAAGTAGATTTTTGAATTCGCGACCAAATTCTTGATTTTCTTGATCCAAAACTAGATTTTTGTATTCGCGACAAAATTCTTGATTTTCTGGATCCAAAACTAGATTTTTGTTTTCGCGCCCAAATGCTTGATTTTATTGATCCAAAACTAGATTTTTGTATTCGCGCCCAAATGCTTGATTTTCTTGACCAAAAACTAGATTTTTGTTTTCGCGACCAAATGCGTGATTTTCTTGATCCAAAACTTGATTTTTGTTTTCGCGACCAAATTCATGATTTTCTTGACCAAAAAATAGATTTTTGTATTCGCGACCAAATGCTTGATTTTCTTGATCCAAAACTAGATTTTTGTTTTCGCGACCAAATTCATGATTTTCTTGACCAAAAACTAGATTTTTGTATTCGCGACTAAATGCTTGATTTTCTTGATCCAAAACTAGATTTTTGTTTTCGCGACCAAATTCTTGATTTTCTTGATCCAAAACTAGATTTTTGTATTCGCGACAAAATTCTTGATTTTCTGGATCCAAAACTAGATTTTTGTTTTCGCGCCCAAATGCTTGATTTTATTGATCCAAAACTAGATTTTTGTTTTTGCGACCAAATTCTTGAATTTATTGATCCAAAACTAGATTTTTGTATTCGCGACCAAATTTTTTATTTTTTTGTTCCAAAACTAGGTTTTTGTATCCGCGACCAAATTCTTCATTTTATTGATCCAAAACTAGATTTTTGTATTCGCGCCCAAATGCTTGATTTTCTTGACCAAAAACTAGATTTTTGTTTTCGCGACAAAATGCGTGATTTTCTTGATCCAAAACTAGATTTTTGTATTCGCGACAAAATTCTTGATTTTCTGGATCCAAAACTAGATTTTTGTTTTCGCGCCCAAATGCTTGATTTTATTGATCCAAAACTAGATTTTTGTTTTTGCGACCAAATTCTTGAATTTATTGATCCAAAACTAGATTTTTGTATTCGCGACCAAATTATTCATTTTCTTGATCCAAAACTAGATTTTTGTATTCTTGACCAAATTCTCGATTTTCTTGATCCAAAAGTAGATTTTTGAATTCGCGACCAAATTCTTGATTTTCTTGATCCAAAACTAGATTTTTGTATTCGCGACAAAATTCTTGATTTTCTGGATCCAAAACTAGATTTTTGTTTTCGCGCCCAAATGCTTGATTTTATTGATCCAAAACTAGATTTTTGTATTCGCGCCCAAATGCTTGATTTTCTTGACCAAAAACTAGATTTTTGTTTTCGCGACCAAATGCGTGATTTTCTTGATCCAAAACTTGATTTTTGTTTTCGCGACCAAATTCATGATTTTCTTGACCAAAAAAAAGATTTTTGTATTCGCGACCAAATGCTTGATTTTCTTGATCCAAAACTAGATTTTTGTATTCGCGACCAAATTCTTGATTTTCTTGATCCAAAACTAGATTTTTGTATTCGCGACCAAATTCTTGATTTTCTTGATCCAATACTAGATTTTTGTATTCGCGACCAAATTATTCATTTTCTTGATCCAAAACTAGATTTTTGTATTCTTGACCAAATTCTTGATTTTCTTGATCCAAAAGTAGATTTTTGAATTCGCGACCAAATTCTTGATTTTCTTGATCCAAAACTAGATTTTTGTATTCGCGACAAAATTCTTGATTTTCTGGATCCAAAACTAGATTTTTGTTTTCGCGCCCAAATGCTTGATTTTATTGATCCAAAACTAGATTTTTGTTTTCGCGCCCAAATGCTTGATTTTATTGATCCAAAACTAGATTTTTGTTTTTGCGACCAAATTCTTGAATTTATTGATCCAAAACTAGATTTTTGTATTCGCGACCAAATTTTTGATTTTTTTGTTCCAAAACTAGGTTTTTGTATCCACGACCAAATTCTTCATTTTATTGATCCAAAACTAGATTTTTGTATTCGCGCCCAAATGCTTGATTTTCTTGACCAAAAACTAGATTTTTGTTTTCGCGACCAAATGCGTGATTTTCTTGATCCAAAACTTGATTTTTGTTTTCGCGACCAAATTCATGATTTTCTTGACCACAAACTAGATTTTTGTATTCGCGACTAAATGCTTGATTTTCTTGATCCAAAACTAGATTTTTGTTTTCGCGACCAAATTCTTGATTTTCTTGATCCAAAACAAGATTTTTGTATTCGCGACCAAATTTTTGATTTTCTTGACCAAAAACTAGATTTTTGTTTTCGCGACCAAATTCTTGATTTTCTTGATCCAAAACTAGATTTTTGTATTCGGGGCCAAATTCTTGATTTTTTTGATCCAAAACTTGTATTTTGTATTCGCGACCAAATTATTCATTTTCTTGATCCAAAACTAGATTTTTGTATTCTTGACCAAATTCTTGATTTTCTTGATCCAAAAGTAGATTTTTGAATTCGCGACCAAATTCTTGATTTTCTTGATCCAAAACTAGATTTTTGTATTCGCGACAAAATTCGAGATTTTCTGGATCCAAAACTAGATTTTTGTTTTCGCGCCCAAATGCTTGATTTTATTGATCCAAAACTAGATTTTTGTATTCGCGCCCAAATGCTTGATTTTCTTGACCAAAAACTAGATTTTTGTTTTCGCGACCAAATGCGTGATTTTCTTGATCCAAAACATGATTTTTGTTTTCGCGACCAAATTCATGATTTTCTTGACCAAAAAATAGATTTTTGTATTCGCGACCAAATGCTTGATTTTCTTGATCCAAAACTAGATTTTTGTTTTCGCGACCAAATTCATGATTTTCTTGACCAAAAACTAGATTTTTGTATTCGCGACTAAATGCTTGATTTTCTTGATCCAAAACTAGATTTTTGTTTTCGCGACCAAATTCTTGATTTTCTTGATCCAAAACTAGATTTTTGTATTCGCGACAAAATTCTTGATTTTCTGGATCCAAAACTAGATTTTTGTTTTCGCGCCCAAATGCTTGATTTTATTGATCCAAAACTAGATTTTTGTTTTTGCGACCAAATTCTTGAATTTATTGATCCAACACTAGATTTTTGTATTCGCGACCAAATTTTTTATTTTTTTGTTCCAAAACTAGGTTTTTGTATCCGCGACCAAATTCTTCATTTTATTGATCCAAAACTAGATTTTTGTATTCGCACCCAAATGCTTGATTTTCTTGACCAAAAACTAGATTTTTGTTTTCGCGACAAAATGCGTGATTTTCTTGATCCAAAACTTGATTTTTGTTTTCGCGACAAAATTCATGATTTTCTTGACCAAAAAATAGATTTTTGTATTCGCGACCAAATGCTTGATTTTCTTGATCCAAAACTAGATTTTTGTTTTCGCGACCAAATTCTTGATTTTCTTGATCCAAAACAAGATTTTTGTATTCGCGACCATATTTTTGATTTTCTTGACCAAAAACTAGATTTTTGTTTTCGCGACCAAATTCTTGATTTTCTTGATCCAAAACAAGATTTTTGTATTCGCGACCAAATTCTTGACTTTCTTGATCCAATACTAGATTTTTGTATTCGCGACCAAATTATTCATTTTCTTGATCCAAAACTAGATTTTTGTATTCTTGACCAAATTCTTGATTTTCTTGATCCAAAAGTAGATTTTTGAATTCGCGACCAAATTCTTGATTTTCTTGATCCAAAACTAGATTTTTGTATTCGCGACAAAATTCTTGATTTTCTGGATCCAAAACTAGATTTTTGTTTTCGCGCCCAAATGCTTGATTTTATTGATCCAAAACTAGATTTTTGTTTTTGCGACCAAATTCTTGATTTTTTTGATCCAAAACTAGATTTTTGTATGCGCGTCCAAATTCTTCATTTTCTTGTTCCAAAACTAGGTTTTTGTATCCGCGTCCAAATTCATCATTTTATTGATCCAAAACTAGATTTTTGTATGCGCGTCCAAATTCTTCATTTTCTTGTTCCAAAACTAGGTTTTTGTATCCGCGTCCAAATTCTTCATTTTATTGATCCAAAACTAGATTTTTGTATTCGCGCCCAAATGCTTGATTTTCTTGACCAAAAACTAGATTTTTGTTTTCGCGACCAAATTCCTGATTTTCTCGACCAAAAACTAGATTTTTGTATTCGCGACCAAATGCTTGATTTTCTTGATCCAAAACTAGATTTTTGTATTCGCGACCAAGTGCGTGATTTTCTTGATCCAAAACTTGATTTTTGTTTTCGCGACCAAATTCATGATTTTCTTGACCAAAAACTAGATTTTTGTATTCGCGACCAAATGCTTGATTTTCTTGATCCAAAACTAGATTTTTGTATTCGCGACCAAATTCTTGATTTTCTTGATCCAAAACTAGATTTTTGTATTCGCGACCAAATTCTTGATTTTCTTGATCCAATACTAGATTTTTGTATTCGCGACCAAATTCTTCATTTTCTTGATCCAAAACTAGATTTTTGTATTCTTGACCAAATTCTTGATTTTCTTGATCCAAAAGTAGATTTTTGAATTCGCGACCAAATTCTTGATTTTCTTGATCCAAAACTAGATTTTTGTATTCGCGACAAAATTCTTGATTTTCTGGATCCAAAACTAGATTTTTGTTTTCGCGCCCAAATGCTTGATTTTATTGATCCAAAACTAGATTTTTGTTTTTGCGACCAAATTCTTGAATTTATTGATCCAAAACTAGATTTTTGTATTCGCGACCAAATTTTTGATTTTTTTGTTCCAAAACTAGGTTTTTGTATCCGCGACCAAATTCTTCATTTTATTGATCCAAAACTAGATTTTTGTATTCGCGCCCAAATGCTTGATTTTCTTGACCAAAAACTAGATTTTTGTTTTCGCGACCAAATGCGTGATTTTCTTGATCCAAAACTTGATTTTTGTTTTCGCGACCAAATTCATGATTTTCTTGACCAAAAACTAGATTTTTGTATTCGCGACTAAATGCTTGATTTTCTTGATCCAAAACTAGATTTTTGTTTTCGCGACCAAATTCTTGATTTTCTTGATCCAAAACAAGATTTTTGTATTCGCGACCAAATTTTTGATTTTCTTGACCAAAAACTAGATTTTTGTTTTCGCGACCAAATTCTTGATTTTCTTGATCCAAAACAAGATTTTTGTATTCGCGACCAAATTCATAATTTACTTGTCAAAAAACTAGATTTTTGTTTTCGCGACCAAATGCTTGATTTTCGTGATCCAAAACTAGATTTTTGTATTCGCGACCAAATTCTTGATTTTCTTGATCCAGAACTAGATTTTTGTATTCGCGACCAAATTCTTGATTTTCTTGATCCAATACTAGATTTTTGTATTCGCGACCAAATTATTCATTTTCTTGATCCAAAACTAGATTTTTGTATTCTTGACCAAATTCTTGATTTTCTTGATCCAAAAGTAGATTTTTGAATTCGCGACCAAATTCTTGATTTTCTTGATCCAAAACTAGATTTTTGTATTCGCGACAAAATTCTTGATTTTCTGGATCCAAAACTAGATTTTTGTTTTCGCGCCCAAATGCTTGATTTTATTGATCCAAAACTAGATTTTTGTATTCGCGCCCAAATGCTTGATTTTCTTGACCAAAAACTAGATTTTTGTTTTCGCGACCAAATGCGTGATTTTCTTGATCCAAAACTTGATTTTTGTTTTCGCGACCAAATTCATGATTTTCCTGACCAAAAGACTAGATTTTTGTATTCGCGACCAAATTATTCATTTTCTTGATCCAAAACTAGATTTTTGTATTCTTGACCAAATTCTTGATTTTCTTGATCCAAAAGTAGATTTTTGAATTCGCGACCAAATTCTTGATTTTCTTGATCCAAAACTAGATTTTTGTATTCGCGACCATATTTTTGATTTTCTTGACCAAAAACTAGATTTTTGTTTTCGCGACCAAATTCTTGATTTTCTTGATCCAAAACAAGATTTTTGTATTCGCGACCAAATTCATAATTTACTTGTCAAAAAACTAGATTTTTGTTTTCGCGACCAAATGCTTGATTTTCGTGATCCAAAACTAGATTTTTGTATTCGCGACCAAATTCTTGATTTTCTTGATCCAAAGCTAGATTTTTGTATTCGCGACCAAATTCTTGATTTTCTTGATCCAATACTAGATTTTTGTATTCGCGACAAAATTATTCATTTTCTTGATCCAAAACTAGATTTTTGTATTCTTGACCAAATTCTTGATTTTCTTGATCCAAAAGTAGATTTTTGAATTCGCGACCAAATTCTTGATTTTCTTGATCCAAAACTAGATTTTTGTATTCGCGACAAAATTCTTTATTTTCTGGATCCAAAACTAGATTTTTGTTTTCGCGCCCAAATGCTTGATTTTATTGATCCAAAACTAGATTTTTGTTTTTGCGACCAAATTCTTGATTTTATTGATCCAAAACTAGATTTTTGTATTCGCGACCAAATTTTTGATTTTCTTGTTCCAAAACTAGGTTTTTGTATCCGCGACCAAATTCTTCATTTTATTGATCCAAAACTAGATTTTTGTATTCGCGCCCAAATTCTTGATTTTCTTGACCAAAAACTAGATTTTTGTTTTCGCGACCAAGTGCGTGATTTTCTTGATCCAAAACTTGATTTTTGTTTTCGCGACCAAATTCATGATTTTCTTGACCAAAAACTAGATTTTTGTATTCGCGACCAAATGCTTGATTTTCTTGATCCAAAACTAGATTTTTGTATTCGCGACCAAGTGCGTGATTTTCTTGATCCAAAACTTGATTTTTGTTTTCGCGACCAAATTCATGATTTTCTTGACCAAAAACTAGATTTTTGTATTCGCGACCAAATGCTTGATTTTCTTGATCCAAAACTAGATTTTTGTATTCGCGACCAAATTCTTGATTTTATTGATCCAAAACTAGATTTTTGTATTCGCGACCAAATTCTTGATTTTGTTGACCAAAAACTAGATTTTTGTATTCGCGACCAAATTCTTGATTTTCTTGATCAAAAACTAGATTTTTGTATTCGCGACCAAATTCTTGATTTTATTGATCCAAAACTAGATTTTTGTATTCGCGACCAAATTCTTGATTTTCTTGACCAAAAACTAGATTTTTGTTTTCGCGACCAAATTCTTGATTTTCATGATCCAAAACAAGATTTTTGTATTCGCGACCAAATTCATAATTTTCTTGACAAAAAACTAGATTTTTGTTTTCGCGACCAAATTCTTGATTTTCGTGATCCAAAACTAGATTTTTGTATTCGCGACCAAATTCGTGATTTTATTGATCCAAAACTAGATTTTTTTATTCGCGAACAAATTCTTGATTTTCTTGACCAAAAACTAGATTTTTGTTTTCGCGACCAAATTCTTGATTTCCTTGATCCAAAACAAGATTTTTGTATTCGCGACCAAATTCATAATTTTCTTGACAAAAAACCAGATTTTTGTTTTCGCGACCAAATGCTTGATTTTCGTGATCCAAAACTAGATTTTTGTATTCGCGACCAAATTCTTGATTTTCTTGATCCAAAACTAGATTTTTGTATTCGCGACCAAATTCTTGATTTTCTTGATCCAATACTAGATTTTTGTATTCGCGACCAAATTCTTCATTTTCTTGATCCAAAACTAGATTTTTGTTTTCGCGACCAAATTCTTGATTTTCTTGATCCAAAACAAGATTTTTGTATTCGCGACCATATTTTTGATTTTCTTGACCAAAAACTAGATTTTTGTTTTCGCGACCAAATTCTTGATTTTCTTGATCCAAAACAAGATTTTTGTATTCGCGACCAAATTCATAATTTACTTGTCAAAAAACTAGATTTTTGTTTTCGCGACCAAATGCTTGATTTTCGTGATCCAAAACTAGATTTTTGTATTCGCGACCAAATTCTTGATTTTCTTGATCCAAAACTAGATTTTTGTATTCGCGACCAAATTCTTGATTTTCTTGATCCAATACTAGATTTTTGTATTCGCGACCAAATTATTCATTTTCTTGATCCAAAACTAGATTTTTGTATTCTTGACCAAATTCTTGATTTTCTTGATCCAAAAGTAGATTTTTGAATTCGCGACCAAATTCTTGATTTTCTTGATCCAAAACTAGATTTTTGTATTCGCGACAAAATTCTTGATTTTCTGGATCCAAAACTAGATTTTTGTTTTCGCGCCCAAATGCTTGATTTTATTGATCCAAAACTAGATTTTTGTTTTCGCGCCCAAATGCTTGATTTTATTGATCCAAAACTAGATTTTTGTATTCGCGACCAAATTTTTGATTTTCTTGTTCCAAAACTAGGTTTTTGTATCCGCTACCAAATTCTTCATTTTATTGATCCAAAACTAGATTTTTGTATTCGCGCCCAAATGCTTGATTTTGTTGACCAAAAACTACATTTTTGTATTCGCGACCAAATTCATGATTTTCTTGACCAAAAACTAGATTTTTGTATTCGCGACCAAATTCTTGATTTTCTTGATCCAAAACTAGATTTTTGTATTCGCGACCAAATTATTCATTTTCTTGATCCAAAACTAGATTTTTGTATTCTTGACCAAATTCTTGATTTTCTTGATCCAAAAGTAGATTTTTGAATTCTCGACCAAATTCTTGATTTTCTTGATCCAAAACTAGATTTTTGTATTCGCGACAAAATTCTTGATTTTCTGGATCCAAAACTAGATTTTTGTTTTCGCGCCCAAATGCTTGATTTTATTGATCCAAAACTAGATTTTTGTTTTCGCGCCCAAATGCTTGATTTTATTGATCCAAAACTAGATTTTTGTATTCGCGACCAAATTTTTGATTTTCTTGTTCCAAAACTAGGTTTTTGTATCCGCTACCAAATTCTTCATTTTATTGATCCAAAACTAGGTTTTTGTATCCGCTACCAAATTCTTCATTTTATTGATCCAAAACTAGATTTTTGTATTCGCGCCCAAATGCTTGATTTTCTTGACCAAAAACTACATTTTTGTATTCGCGACCAAATTCATGATTTTCTTGACCAAAAACTAGATTTTTGTATTCGCGACCAAATTCTTGATTTTCTTGATCCAAAACTAGATTTTTGTATTCGCGACCAAATTCTTGATTTTCTTGATCCAATACTAGATTTTTGTATTCGCGACCAAATTCTTGATTTTCTTGATCCAATACTAGATTTTTGTATTCGCGACCAAATTCTTCATTTTATTGATCCAAAACTAGATTTTTGTATTCGCGACCAAATTCTTGATTTTCTTGACCAAAAACTAGATTTTTGTTTTCGCGACCAAATTCTTGATTTTCATGATCCAAAACAAGATTTTTGTATTCGCGACCAAATTCATAATTTTCTTGACAAAAAACTAGATTTTTGTTTTCGCGACCAAATTCTTGATTTTCGTGATCCAAAACTAGATTTTTGTATTCGCGACCAAATTCGTGATTTTATTGATCCAAAACTAGATTTTTTTATTCGCGAACAAATTCTTGATTTTCTTGACCAAAAACTAGATTTTTGTTTTCGCGACCAAATTCTTGATTTCCTTGATCCAAAACAAGATTTTTGTATTCGCGACCAAATTCATAATTTTCTTGACAAAAAACTAGATTTTTGTTTTCGCGACCAAATGCTTGATTTTCGTGATCCAAAACTAGATTTTTGTATTCGCGACCAAATTCTTGATTTTCTTGATCCAAAACTAGATTTTTGTATTCGCGACCAAATTCTTGATTTTCTTGATCCAATACTAGATTTTTGTATTCGCGACCAAATTCTTCATTTTCTTGATCCAAAACTAGATTTTTGTTTTCGCGACCAAATTCTTGATTTTCTTGATCCAAAACAAGATTTTTGTATTCGCGACCATATTTTTGATTTTCTTGACCAAAAACTAGATTTTTGTTTTCGCGACCAAATTCTTGATTTTCTTGATCCAAAACAAGATTTTTGTATTCGCGACCAAATTCATAATTTACTTGTCAAAAAACTAGATTTTTGTTTTCGCGACCAAATGCTTGATTTTCGTGATCCAAAACTAGATTTTTGTATTCGCGACCAAATTCTTGATTTTCTTGATCCAAAACTAGATTTTTGTATTCGCGACCAAATTCTTGATTTTCTTGATCCAATACTAGATTTTTGTATTCGCGACCAAATTATTCATTTTCTTGATCCAAAACTAGATTTTTGTATTCTTGACCAAATTCTTGATTTTCTTGATCCAAAAGTAGATTTTTGAATTCGCGACCAAATTCTTGATTTTCTTGATCCAAAACTAGATTTTTGTATTCGCGACAAAATTCTTGATTTTCTGGATCCAAAACTAGATTTTTGTTTTCGCGCCCAAATGCTTGATTTTATTGATCCAAAACTAGATTTTTGTTTTCGCGCCCAAATGCTTGATTTTATTGATCCAAAACTAGATTTTTGTATTCGCGACCAAATTTTTGATTTTCTTGTTCCAAAACTAGGTTTTTGTATCCGCTACCAAATTCTTCATTTTATTGATCCAAAACTAGATTTTTGTATTCGCGCCCAAATGCTTGATTTTGTTGACCAAAAACTACATTTTTGTATTCGCGACCAAATTCATGATTTTCTTGACCAAAAACTAGATTTTTGTATTCGCGACCAAATTCTTGATTTTCTTGATCCAAAACTAGATTTTTGTATTCGCGACCAAATTCTTGATTTTCTTGATCCAATACTATATTTTTGTATTCGCGACCAAATTCTTGATTTTGTTGACCAAAAACTAGATTTTTGTATTCGCGACCAAATTCTTGATTTTATTGATCCAAAACTAGATTTTTGTATTCGCGACCAAATTCTTGATTTTATTGATCCAAAACTAGATTTTTGTATTCGCGACCAAATTCTTGATTTTCTTGACCAAAAACTAGATTTTTGTTTTCGCGACCAAATTCTTGATTTTCATGATCCAAAACAAGATTTTTGTATTCGCGACCAAATTCATAATTTTCTTGACAAAAAACTAGATTTTTGTTTTCGCGACCAAATTCTTGATTTTCGTGATCCAAAACTAGATTTTTGTATTCGCGACCAAATTCTTGATTTTATTGATCCAAAACTAGATTTTTGTATTCGCGACCAAATTCTTCATTTTCTTGATCCAAAACTAGATTTTTGTTTTCGCGACCAAATTCTTGATTTTCTTGATCCAAAACAAGATTTTTGTATTCGCGACCATATTTTTGATTTTCTTGACCAAAAACTAGATTTTTTTATTCTTGACCAAATTCTTGATTTTCTTGATCCAAAACTAGATTTTTGTATTCGCGACCAAATTCTTGATTTTCTTGATCCAATACTAGATTTTTGTATTCGCGACCAAATTCTTCATTTTCTTGATCCAAAACTAGATTTTTGTTTTCGCGACCAAATTCTTGATTTTCTTGATCCAAAACAAGATTTTTGTATTCGCGACCATATTTTTGATTTTCTTGACCAAAAACTAGATTTTTGTTTTCGCGACCAAATTCTTGATTTTCTTGATCCAAAACAAGATTTTTGTATTCGCGACCAAATTCATAATTTACTTGTCAAAAAACTAGATTTTTGTTTTCGCGACCAAATGCTTGATTTTCGTGATCCAAAACTAGATTTTTGTATTCGCGACCAAATTCTTGATTTTCTTGATCCAAAACTAGATTTTTGTATTCGCGACCAAATTCTTGATTTTCTTGATCCAATACTAGATTTTTGTATTCGCGACCAAATTATTCATTTTCTTGATCCAAAACTAGATTTTTGTATTCTTGACCAAATTCTTGATTTTCTTGATCCAAAAGTAGATTTTTGAATTCGCGACCAAATTCTTGATTTTCTTGATCCAAAACTAGATTTTTGTATTCGCGACAAAATTCTTGATTTTCTGGATCCAAAACTAGATTTTTGTTTTCGCGCCCAAATGCTTGATTTTATTGATCCAAAACTAGATTTTTGTTTTCGCGCCCAAATGCTTGATTTTATTGATCCAAAACTAGATTTTTGTATTCGCGACCAAATTTTTGATTTTCTTGTTCCAAAACTAGGTTTTTGTATCCGCTACCAAATTCTTCATTTTATTGATCCAAAACTAGATTTTTGTATTCGCGCCCAAATGCTTGATTTTGTTGACCAAAAACTACATTTTTGTATTCGCGACCAAATTCATGATTTTCTTGACCAAAAACTAGATTTTTGTATTCGCGACCAAATTCTTGATTTTCTTGATCCAAAACTAGATTTTTGTATTCGCGACCAAATTCTTGATTTTCTTGATCCAATACTATATTTTTGTATTCGCGACCAAATTCTTGATTTTGTTGACCAAAAACTAGATTTTTGTATTCGCGACCAAATTCTTGATTTTATTGATCCAAAACTAGATTTTTGTATTCGCGACCAAATTCTTGATTTTATTGATCCAAAACTAGATTTTTGTATTCGCGACCAAATTCTTGATTTTCTTGACCAAAAACTAGATTTTTGTTTTCGCGACCAAATTCTTGATTTTCATGATCCAAAACAAGATTTTTGTATTCGCGACCAAATTCATAATTTTCTTGACAAAAAACTAGATTTTTGTTTTCGCGACCAAATTCTTGATTTTCGTGATCCAAAACTAGATTTTTGTATTCGCGACCAAATTCTTGATTTTATTGATCCAAAACTAGATTTTTTTATTCGCGAACAAATTCTTGATTTTCTTGACCAAAAACTAGATTTTTGTTTTCGCGACCAAATTCTTGATTTTCTTGATCCAAAACAAGATTTTTGTATTCGCGACCAAATTCATAATTTTCTTGACAAAAAACTAGATTTTTGTTTTCGCGACCAAATGCTTGATTTTCGTGATCCAAAACTAGATTTTTGTATTCGCGACCAAATTCTTGATTTTCTTGATCCAAAACTAGATTTTTGTATTCGCGACCAAATTCTTGATTTTCTTGATCCAATACTAGATTTTTGTATTCGCGACCAAATTCTTCATTTTCTTGATCCAAAACTAGATTTTTGTTTTCGCGACCAAATTCTTGATTTTCTTGATCCAAAACAAGATTTTTGTATTCGCGACCATATTTTTGATTTTCTTGACCAAAAACTAGATTTTTGTTTTCGCGACCAAATTCTTGATTTTCTTGATCCAAAACAAGATTTTTGTATTCGCGACTAAATTCATAATTTACTTGTCAAAAAACTAGATTTTTGTTTTCGCGACCAAATGCATGATTTTCGTGATCCAAAACTAGATTTTTGTATTCGCGACCAAATTCTTGATTTTCTTGATCCAAAACTAGATTTTTGTATTCGCGACCAAATTCTTGATTTTCTTGATCCAATACTAGATTTTTGTATTCGCGACCAAATTATTCATTTTCTTGATCCAAAACTAGATTTTTGTATTCTTGACCAAATTCTTGATTTTCTTGATCCAAAAGTAGATTTTTGAATTCGCGACCAAATTCTTGATTTTCTTGATCCAAAACTAGATTTTTGTATTCGCGACAAAATTCTTGATTTTCTGGATCCAAAACTAGATTTTTGTTTTCGCGCCCAAATGCTTGATTTTATTGATCCAAAACTAGATTTTTGTTTTCGCGCCCAAATGCTTGATTTTATTGATCCAAAACTAGATTTTTGTATTCGCGACCAAATTTTTGATTTTCTTGTTCCAAAACTAGGTTTTTGTATCCGCTACCAAATTCTTCATTTTATTGATCCAAAACTAGATTTTTGTATTCGCGCCCAAATGCTTGATTTTGTTGACCAAAAACTACATTTTTGTATTCGCGACCAAATTCATGATTTTCTTGACCAAAAACTAGATTTTTGTATTCGCGACCAAATTCTTGATTTTCTTGATCCAAAACTAGATTTTTGTATTCGCGACCAAATTCTTGATTTTCTTGATCCAATACTAGATTTTTGTATTCGCGACCAAATTCTTGATTTTCTTGATCCAATACTAGATTTTTGTATTCGCGACCAAATTCTTCATTTTATTGATCCAAAACTAGATTTTTGTATTCGCGACCAAATTCTTGATTTTCTTGACCAAAAACTAGATTTTTGTTTTCGCGACCAAATTCTTGATTTTCATGATCCAAAACAAGATTTTTGTATTCGCGACCAAATTCATAATTTTCTTGACAAAAAACTAGATTTTTGTTTTCGCGACCAAATTCTTGATTTTCGTGATCCAAAACTAGATTTTTGTATTCGCGACCAAATTCGTGATTTTATTGATCCAAAACTAGATTTTTTTATTCGCGAACAAATTCTTGATTTTCTTGACCAAAAACTAGATTTTTGTTTTCGCGACCAAATTCTTGATTTCCTTGATCCAAAACAAGATTTTTGTATTCGCGACCAAATTCATAATTTTCTTGACAAAAAACTAGATTTTTGTTTTCGCGACCAAATGCTTGATTTTCGTGATCCAAAACTAGATTTTTGTATTCGCGACCAAATTCTTGATTTTCTTGATCCAAAACTAGATTTTTGTATTCGCGACCAAATTCTTGATTTTCTTGATCCAATACTAGATTTTTGTATTCGCGACCAAATTATTCATTTTCTTGATCCAAAACTAGATTTTTGTATTCTTGACCAAATTCTTGATTTTCTTGATCCAAAAGTAGATTTTTGAATTCTCGACCAAATTCTTGATTTTCTTGATCCAAAACTAGATTTTTGTATTCGCGACAAAATTCTTGATTTTCTGGATCCAAAACTAGATTTTTGTTTTCGCGCCCAAATGCTTGATTTTATTGATCCAAAACTAGATTTTTGTTTTCGCGCCCAAATGCTTGATTTTATTGATCCAAAACTAGATTTTTGTATTCGCGACCAAATTTTTGATTTTCTTGTTCCAAAACTAGGTTTTTGTATCCGCTACCAAATTCTTCATTTTATTGATCCAAAACTAGATTTTTGTATTCGCGCCCAAATGCTTGATTTTGTTGAACAAAAACTACATTTTTGTATTCGCGACCAAATTCATGATTTTCTTGACCAAAAACTAGATTTTTGTATTCGCGACCAAATTCTTGATTTTCTTGATCCAAAACTAGATTTTTGTATTCGCGACCAAATTCTTGATTTTCTTGATCCAATACTAGATTTTTGTATTCGCGACCAAATTCTTGATTTTCTTGATCCAATACTAGATTTTTGTATTCGCGACCAAATTCTTGATTTTCTTGATCCAATACTAGATTTTTGTATTCGCGACCAAATTCTTCATTTTATAGATCCAAAACTAGATTTTTGTATTCGCGACCAAATTCTTGATTTTCTTGACCAAAAACTAGATTTTTGTTTTCGCGACCAAATTCTTGATTTTCATGATCCAAAACAAGATTTTTGTATTCGCGACCAAATTCATAATTTTCTTGACAAAAAACTAGATTTTTGTTTTCGCGACCAAATTCTTGATTTTCGTGATCCAAAACTAGATTTTTGTATTCGCGACCAAATTCGTGATTTTATTGATCCAAAACTAGATTTTTTTATTCGCGAACAAATTCTTGATGTTCTTGACCAAAAACTAGATTTTTGTTTTCGCGACCAAATTCTTGATTTCCTTGATCCAAAACAAGATTTTTGTATTCGCGACCAAATTCATAATTTTCTTGACAAAAAACTAGATTTTTGTTTTCGCGACCAAATGCTTGATTTTCGTGATCCAAAACTAGATTTTTGTATTCGCGACCAAATTCTTGATTTTCTTGATCCAAAACTAGATTTTTGTATTCGCGACCAAATTCTTGATTTTCTTGATCCAATACTAGATTTTTGTATTCGCGACCAAATTCTTCATTTTCTTGATCCAAAACTAGATTTTTGTTTTCGCGACCAAATTCTTGATTTTCTTGATCCAAAACAAGATTTTTGTATTCGCGACCATATTTTTGATTTTCTTGACCAAAAACTAGATTTTTGTTTTCGCGACCAAATTCTTGATTTTCTTGATCCAAAACAAGATTTTTGTATTCGCGACCAAATTCTTGATTTTCTTGATCCAATACTAGATTTTTGTATTCGCGACCAAATTATTCATTTTCTTGATCCAAAACTAGATTTTTGTATTCTTGACCAAATTCTTGATTTTCTTGATCCAAAAGTAGATTTTTGAATTCGCGACCAAATTCTTGATTTTCTTGATCCAAAACTAGATTTTTGTATTCGCGACAAAATTCTTGATTTTCTGGATCCAAAACTAGATTTTTGTTTTCGCGCCCAAATGCTTGATTTTATTGATCCAAAACTAGATTTTTGTTTTCGCGCCCAAATGCTTGATTTTATTGATCCAAAACTAGATTTTTGTATTCGCGACCAAATTTTTGATTTTCTTGTTCCAAAACTAGGTTTTTGTATCCGCTACCAAATTCTTCATTTTATTGATCCAAAACTAGATTTTTGTATTCGCGCCCAAATGCTTGATTTTGTTGACCAAAAACTACATTTTTGTATTCGCGACCAAATTCATGATTTTCTTGACCAAAAACTAGATTTTTGTATTCGCGACCAAATTCTTGATTTTCTTGATCCAAAACTAGATTTTTGTATTCGCGACCAAATTCTTGATTTTCTTGATCCAATACTAGATTTTTGTATTCGCGACCAAATTCTTGATTTTGTTGACCAAAAACTAGATTTTTGTATTCGCGACCAAATTCTTGATTTTATTGATCCAAAACTAGATTTTTGTATTCGCGACCAAATTCTTGATTTTATTGATCCAAAACTAGATTTTTGTATTCGCGACCAAATTCTTGATTTTCTTAACCAAAAACTAGATTTTTGTTTTCGCGACCAAATTCTTGATTTTCATGATCCAAAACAAGATTTTTGTATTCGCGACCAAATTCATAATTTTCTTGACAAAAAACTAGATTTTTGTTTTCGCGACCAAATTCTTGATTTTCGTGATCCAAAACTAGATTTTTGTATTCGCGACCAAATTCTTGATTTTATTGATCCAAAACTAGATTTTTTTATTCGCGAACAAATTCTTGATTTTCTTGACCAAAAACTAGATTTTTGTTTTCGCGACCAAATTCTTGATTTGCTTGATCCAAAACAAGATTTTTGTATTCGCGACCAAATTCATAATTTTCTTGACAAAAAACTAGATTTTTGTTTTCGCGACCAAATGCTTGATTTTCGTGATCCAAAACTAGATTTTTGTATTCGCGACCAAATTCTTGATTTTCTTGATCCAAAACTAGATTTTTGTATTCGCGACCAAATTCTTGATTTTCTTGATCCAATACTAGATTTTTGTATTCGCGACCAAATTCTTCATTTTCTTGATCCAAAACTAGATTTTTGTTTTCGCGACCAAATTCTTGTTTTCTTGATCCAAAACAAGATTTTTGTATTCGCGACCATATTTTTGATTTTCTTGACCAAAAACTAGATTTTTGTTTTCGCGACCAAATTCTTGATTTTCTTGATCCAAAACAAGATTTTTGTATTCGCGACTAAATTCATAATTTACTTGTCAAAAAACTAGATTTTTGTTTTCGCGACCAAATGCTTGATTTTCGTGATCCAAAACTAGATTTTTGTATTCGCGACCAAATTCTTGATTTTCTTGATCCAAAACTAGATTTTTGTATTCGCGACCAAATTCTTGATTTTCTTGATCCAATACTAGATTTTTGTATTCGCGACCAAATTATTCATTTTCTTGATCCAAAACTAGATTTTTGTATTCTTGACCAAATTCTTGATTTTCTTGATCGAAAAGTAGATTTTTGAATTCGCGACCAAATTCTTGATTTTCTTGATCCAAAACTAGATTTTTGTATTCGCGACAAAATTCTTGATTTTCTGGATCCAAAACTAGATTTTTGTTTTCGCGCCCAAATGCTTGATTTTATTGATCCAAAACTAGATTTTTGTTTTTGCGACCAAATTCTTGATTTTATTGATCCAAAACTAGATTTTTGTATTCGCGACCAAATTTTTGATTTTCTTGTTCCAAAACTAGGTTTTTGTATCCGCTACCAAATTCTTCATTTTATTGATCCAAAACTAGATTTTTGTATTCGCGCCCAAATGCTTGATTTTGTTGACCAAAAACTAGATTTTTGTATTCGCGACCAAATTCATGATTTTCTTGACCAAAAACTAGATTTTTGTATTCGCGACCAAATTCTTGATTTTCTTGATCCAAAACTAGATTTTTGTATTCGCGACCAAATTCTTGATTTTCTTGATCCAAAACTAGATTTTTGTATTCGCGACAAAATTCTTGATTTTCTGGATCCAAAACTAGATTTTTGTTTTCGCGCCCAAATGCTTGATTTTATTGATCCAAAACTAGATTTTTGTTTTTGCGACCAAATTCTTGATTTTATTGATCCAAAACTAGATTTTTGTATTCGCGACCAAATTTTTGATTTTCTTGTTCCAAAACTAGGTTTTTGTATCCGCTACCAAATTCTTCATTTTATTGATCCAAAACTAGATTTTGTATTCGCGCCCAAATGCTTGATTTTGTTGACCAAAAACTAGATTTTTGTATTCGCGACCAAATTCATGATTTTCTTGACCAAAAACTAGATTTTTGTATTTGCGACCAAATTCTTGATTTTCTTGATCCAAAACTAGATTTTTGTATTCGCGACCAAATTCTTGAATTTCTTGATCCAATACTAGATTTTTGTATTCGCGACCAAATTATTCATTTTCTTAATCCAAAACTAGATTTTTGTATTCTTGACCAAATTCTTGATTTTATTGATCCAAAACTAGATTTTTGTTTTCGCGACCAAATTCTTGATTTTCTTGATCCAAAAGTAGATTTTTGAATTCGCGACCAAATTCTTGATTTTCTTGATCGAAAACTAGATTTTTGTATTCGCGACCAAATTCTTGATTTTCTTGATCCAAAACTAGATTTTTGTATTCGCGACCAAATTCTTGATTTTATTGATCCAAAACTAGATTTTTGTATTCGCGACCAAATTCTTGATTTTCTGGATCCAAAACTAGATTTTTGTTTTCGCGCCCAAATGCTTGATTTTATTGATCCAAAACTAGATTTTTGTTTTTGCGACCAAATTCTTGATTTTATTGATCCAAAACTAGATTTTTGTATTCGCGACCAAATTTTTGATTTTCTTGTTCCAAAAGTAGATTTTTGTATCCGCTACCAAATTCTTCATTTTATTGATCCAAAACTAGATTTTTGTATTCGCGCCCAAATGCTTGATTTTGTTGACCAAAAACTAGATTTTTGTATTCGCGACCAAATTCATGATTTTCTTGACCAAAAACTAGATTTTTGTATTCGCGACCAAATTCTTGATTTTCTTGATCCAAAACTAGATTTTTGTATTCGCGACCAAATTCTTGATTTTCTTGATCCAAAACTAGATTTTTGTATTCGCGACAAAATTCTTGATTTTCTGGATCCAAAACTAGATTTTTGTTTTCGCGCCCAAATGCTTGATTTTATTGATCCAAAACTAGATTTTTGTTTTTGCGACCAAATTCTTGATTTTATTGATCCAAAACTAGATTTTTGTATTCGCGACCAAATTTTTGATTTTCTTGTTCCAAAACTAGGTTTTTGTATCCGCTACCAAATTCTTCATTTTATTGATCCAAAACTAGATTTTGTATTCGCGCCCAAATGCTTGATTTTGTTGACCAAAAACTAGATTTTTGTATTCGCGACCAAATTCATGATTTTCTTGACCAAAAACTAGATTTTTGTATTGGCGACCAAATTCTTGATTTTCTTGATCCAAAACTAGATTTTTGTATTCGCGACCAAATTCTTGAATTTCTTGATCCAATACTAGATTTTTGTATTCGCGACCAAATTATTCATTTTCTTAATCCAAAACTAGATTTTTGTATTCTTGACCAAATTCTTGATTTTATTGATCCAAAACTAGATTTTTGTTTTCGCGACCAAATTCTTGATTTTCTTGATCCAAAAGTAGATTTTTGAATTCGCGACCAAATTCTTGATTTTCTTGATCGAAAACTAGATTTTTGTATTCGCGACCAAATTCTTGATTTTCTTGATCCAAAACTAGATTTTTGTATTCGCGACCAAATTCTTGATTTTATTGATCCAAAACTAGATTTTTGTATTCGCGACCAAATTCTTGATTTTCTTGACCAAAAACTAGATTTTTGTTTTCGCGACCAAATTCTTGATTTTCATGATCCAAAACAAGATTTTTGTATTCGCGACCAAATTCATAATTTTCTTGACAAAAAACTAGATTTTTGTTTTCGCGACCAAATTCTTGATTTTCTTGATCCAAAAGTAGATTTTTGTATTCGCGACCAAATTCTTGATTTTCTTGATCGAAAACTAGATTTTTGTATTCGCGACCAAATTCTTGATTTTGTTGACCAAAAACTAGATTTTTGTATTCGCGACCAAATTCTTGATTTTCTTGATCCAATACTAGATTTTTGTATTCGCGACCAAATTCTTGATTTTATTGATCCAAAACTAGATTTTTGTATTCGCGACCAAATTCTTGATTTTCTTGACCAAAAACTAGATTTTTGTTTTCGCGACCAAATTCTTGATTTTCATTATCCAAAACAAGATTTTTGTATTCGCGACCAAATTCATAATTTTCTTGACAAAAAACTAGATTTTTGTATTCGCGACCAAATTCTTCATTTTCTTGATCCAAAACTAGATTTTTGTTTTCGCGACCAAATTCTTGATTTTCTTGATCCAAAACAAGATTTTTGTATTCGCGACCATATTTTTGATTTTCTTGACCAAAAACTAGATTTTTGTTTTCGCGACCAAATTCTTGATTTTCTTGATCCAATACTAGATTTTTGTATTCGCGACCAAATTATTCATTTTCTTAATCCAAAACTAGATTTTTGTATTCTTAACCAAATTCTTGATTTTCTTGATCCAAAAGTAGATTTTTGAATTCGCGACCAAATTCTTGATTTTCTTGATCGAAAACTAGATTTTTGTATTCGCGACCAAATTCTTGATTTTGTTGACCAAAAACTAGATTTTTGTATTCGCGACCAAATTCTTGATTTTATTGATCCAAAACTAGATTTTTGTATTCGCGACCAAATTCTTGATTTTATTGATCCAAAACTAGATTTTTGTATTCGCGACCAAATTCTTGATTTTCTTGACCAAAAACTAGATTTTTGTTTTCGCGACCAAATTCTTGATTTTCATGATCCAAAACAAGATTTTTGTATTCGCGACCAAATTCATAATTTTCTTGACAAAAAACTAGATTTTTGTTTTCGCGACCAAATTCTTGATTTTCTTGATCCAAAAGTAGATTTTTGAATTCGCGACCAAATTCTTGATTTTCTTGATCGAAAACTAGATTTTTGTATTCGCGACCAAATTCTTGATTTTGTTGACCAAAAACTAGATTTTTGTATTCGCGACCAAATTCTTGATTTTATTGATCCAAAACTAGATTTTTGTATTCGCGACCAAATTCTTGATTTTATTGATCCAAAACTAGATTTTTGTATTCGTGACCAAATTCTTGATTTTCTTGACCAAAAACTAGATTTTTGTTTTCGCGACCAAATTCTTGATTTTCATGATCCAAAACAAGATTTTTGTATTCGCGACCAAATTCATAATTTTCTTGACAAAAAACTAGATTTTTGTATTCGCGACCAAATTATTCATTTTCTTAATCCAAAACTAGATTTTTGTATTCTTGACCAAATTCTTGATTTTCTTGATCCAAAAGTAGATTTTTGAATTCGCGACCAAATTCTTGATTTTCTTGATCGAAAACTAGATTTTTGTATTCGCGACCAAATTCTTGATTTTGTTGACCAAAAACTAGATTTTTGTATTCGCGACCAAATTCTTGATTTTATTGATCCAAAACTAGATTTTTGTATTCGCGACCAAATTCTTGATTTTATTGATCCAAAACTAGATTTTTGTATTCGCGACCAAATTCTTGATTTTCTTGACCAAAAACTAGATTTTTGATTTCGCGACCAAATTCTTGATTTTCATGATCCAAAACAAGATTTTTGTATTCGCGACCAAATTCATAATTTTCTTGACAAAAAACTAGATTTTTGTATTCGCGACCAAATTCTTCATTTTCTTGATCCAAAACTAGATTTTTGTTTTCGCGACCAAATTCTTGATTTTCTTGATCCAAAACAAGATTTTTGTATTCGCGACCATATTTTTGATTTTCTTGACCAAAAACTAGATTTTTGTTTTCGCGACCAAATTCTTGATTTTCTTGATCCAAAACAAGATTTTTGTATTCGCGACCAAATTCATAATTTACTTGTCAAAAAACTAGATTTTTGTTTTCGCGACCAAATGCTTGATTTTCGTGATCCAAAACTAGATTTTTGTATTCGCGACCAAATTCTTGATTTTCTTGATCCAAAACTAGATTTTTGTATTCGCGACCAAATTCTTGATTTTCTTGATCCAATACTAGATTTTTGTATTCGCGACCAAATTATTCATTTTCTTGATCCAAAACTAGATTTTTGTTTTCTTGACCAAATTCTTGATTTTCTTGATCCAAAAGTAGATTTTTGAATTCGCGACCAAATTCTTGATTTTCTTGATCGAAAACTAGATTTTTGTATTCGCGACCAAATTCTTGATTTTGTTGACCAAAAACTAGATTTTTGTATTCGCGACCAAATTCTTGATTTTATTGATCCAAAACTAGATTTTTGTATTCGCGACCAAATTCTTGATTTTATTGATCCAAAACTAGATTTTTGTATTCGCGACCAAATTCTTGATTTTCTTGACCAAAAACTAGATTTTTGTTTTCGCGACCAAATTCTTGATTTTCATGATCCAAAACAAGATTTTTGTATTCGCGACCAAATTCATAATTTTCTTGACAAAAAACTAGATTTTTGTTTTCGCGACCAAATTCTTGATTTTCTTGATCCAAAAGTAGATTTTTGAATTCGCGACCAAATTCTTGATTTTCTTGATCGAAAACTAGATTTTTGTATTCGCGACCAAATTCTTGATTTTGTTGACCAAAAACTAGATTTTTGTATTCGCGACCAAATTCTTGATTTTATTGATCCAAAACTAGATTTTTGTATTCGCGACCAAATTCTTGATTTTATTGATCCAAAACTAGATTTTTGTATTCGTGACCAAATTCTTGATTTTCTTGACCAAAAACTAGATTTTTGTTTTCGCGACCAAATTCTTGATTTTCATGATCCAAAACAAGATTTTTGTATTCGCGACCAGATTCATAATTTTCTTGACAAAAAACTAGATTTTTGTATTCGCGACCAAATTATTCATTTTCTTAATCCAAAACTAGATTTTTGTATTCTTGACCAAATTCTTGATTTTCTTGATCCAAAAGTAGATTTTTGAATTCGCGACCAAATTCTTGATTTTCTTGATCGAAAACTAGATTTTTGTATTCGCGACCAAATTCTTGATTTTGTTGACCAAAAACTAGATTTTTGTATTCGCGACCAAATTCTTGATTTTATTGATCCAAAACTAGATTTTTGTATTCGCGACCAAATTCTTGATTTTATTGAT
The DNA here is from genome assembly GCA_037678475.1 of x Bolboschoenoplectus mariqueter. Classification (NCBI taxonomy): domain Eukaryota; kingdom Viridiplantae; phylum Streptophyta; class Magnoliopsida; order Poales; family Cyperaceae; genus x Bolboschoenoplectus; species x Bolboschoenoplectus mariqueter. The sequence continues at coordinate 2,678,837 of CM075233.1, read as the reverse complement.
CCAAAACTAGATTTTTGTATTCGCGACCAAATTCTTGATTTTCTTGACCAAAAACTAGATTTTTGATTTCGCGACCAAATTCTTGATTTTCATGATCCAAAACAAGATTTTTGTATTCGCGACCAAATTCATAATTTTCTTGACAAAAAACTAGATTTTTGTATTCGCGACCAAATTCTTCATTTTCTTGATCCAAAACTAGATTTTTGTTTTCGCGACCAAATTCTTGATTTTCTTGATCCAAAACAAGATTTTTGTATTCGCGACCATATTTTTGATTTTCTTGACCAAAAACTAGATTTTTGTTTTCGCGACCAAATTCTTGATTTTCTTGATCCAAAACAAGATTTTTGTATTCGCGACCAAATTCATAATTTACTTGTCAAAAAACTAGATTTTTGTTTTCGCGACCAAATGCTTGATTTTCGTGATCCAAAACTAGATTTTTGTATTCGCGACCAAATTCTTGATTTTCTTGATCCAAAACTAGATTTTTGTATTCGCGACCAAATTCTTGATTTTCTTGATCCAATACTAGATTTTTGTATTCGCGACCAAATTATTCATTTTCTTGATCCAAAACTAGATTTTTGTTTTCTTGACCAAATTCTTGATTTTCTTGATCCAAAAGTAGATTTTTGAATTCGCGACCAAATTCTTGATTTTCTTGATCCAAAACTAGATTTTTGTATTCGCGACAAAATTCTTGATTTTCTGGATCCAAAACTAGATTTTTGTTTTCGCGCCCAAATGCTTGATTTTATTGATCCAAAACTAGATTTTTGTTTTTGCGACCAAATTCTTGATTTTATTGATCCAAAACTAGATTTTTGTATTCGCGACCAAATTTTTTATTTTCTTGTTCCAAAACTAGGTTTTTGTATCCGCTACCAAATTCTTCATTTTATTGATCCAAAACAAGATTTTTGTATTCGCGCCCAAATGCTTGATTTTCTTGACCAAAAACTAGATTTTTGTATTCGCGACCAAATTCATGATTTTCTTGACCAAAAACTAGATTTTTGTATTAGCGACCAAATTCTTGATTTTCTTGATCCAAAACTAGATTTTTGTATTCGCGACCAAATTCTTGATTTTCTTGACCAAAAACTAGATTTTTGTATTCGCGACCAAATTCTTGATTTTCTTGATCCAAAACTAGATTTTTGTATTCGCGACCAAATTCTTGATTTTCTTGATCCAATACTAGATTTTTGTATTCGCGACCAAATTATTCATTTTCTTAATCCAAAACTAGATTTTTGTATTCTTGACCAAATTCTTGATTTTCTTGATCCAAAAGTAGATTTTTGAATTCGCGACCAAATTCTTGATTTTCTTGATCGAAAACTAGATTTTTGTATTCGCGACCAAATTCTTGATTTTGTTGACCAAAAACTAGATTTTTGTATTCGCGACCAAATTCTTGATTTTATTGATCCAAAACTAGATTTTTGTATTCGCGACCAAATTCTTGATTTTATTGATCCAAAACTAGATTTTTGTATTCGCGACCAAATTCTTGATTTTCTTGACCAAAAACTAGATTTTTGTTTTCGCGACCAAATTCTTGATTTTCATGATCCAAAACAAGATTTTTGTATTCGCGACCAAATTCATAATTTTCTTGACAAAAAACTAGATTTTTGTTTTCGCGACCAAATTCTTGATTTTCGTGATCCAAAACTAGATTTTTGTATTCGCGACCAAATTCTTGATTTTATTGATCCAAAACTAGATTTTTTTATTCGCGAACAAATTCTTGATTTTCTTGACCAAAAACTAGATTTTTGTTTTCGCGACCAAATTCTTGATTTTCTTGATCCAAAACAAGATTTTTGTATTCGCGACCAAATTCATAATTTTCTTGACAAAAAACTAGATTTTTGTTTTCGCGACCAAATGCTTGATTTTCGTGATCCAAAACTAGATTTTTGTATTCGCGACCAAATTCTTGATTTTCTTGATCCAAAACTAGATTTTTGTATTCGCGACCAAATTCTTGATTTTCTTGATCCAATACTAGATTTTTGTATTCGCGACCAAATTCTTCATTTTCTTGATCCAAAACTAGATTTTTGTTTTCGCGACCAAATTCTTGATTTTCTTGATCCAAAACAAGATTTTTGTATTCGCGACCATATTTTTGATTTTCTTGACCAAAAACTAGATTTTTGTTTTCGCGACCAAATTCTTGATTTTCTTGATCCAATACTAGATTTTTGTATTCGCGACCAAATTATTCATTTTCTTAATCCAAAACTAGATTTTTGTATTCTTGACCAAATTCTTGATTTTCTTGATCCAAAAGTAGATTTTTGAATTCGCGACCAAATTCTTGATTTTCTTGATCGAAAACTAGATTTTTGTATTCGCGACCAAATTCTTGATTTTGTTGACCAAAAACTAGATTTTTGTATTCGCGACCAAATTCTTGATTTTATTGATCCAAAACTAGATTTTTGTATTCGCGACCAAATTCTTGATTTTATTGATCCAAAACTAGATTTTTGTATTCGCGACCAAATTCTTGATTTTCTTGACCAAAAACTAGATTTTTGTTTTCGCGACCAAATTCTTGATTTTCATGATCCAAAACAAGATTTTTGTATTCGCGACCAAATTCATAATTTTCTTGACAAAAAACTAGATTTTTGTTTTCGCGACCAAATTCTTGATTTTCGTGATCCAAAACTAGATTTTTGTATTCGCGACCAAATTCTTGATTTTATTGATCCAAAACTAGATTTTTTTATTCGCGAACAAATTCTTGATTTTCTTGACCAAAAACTAGATTTTTGTTTTCGCGACCAAATTCTTGATTTTCTTGATCCAAAACAAGATTTTTGTATTCGCGACCAAATTCATAATTTTCTTGACAAAAAACTAGATTTTTGTTTTCGCGATCAAATGCTTGATTTTCGTGATCCAAAACTAGATTTTTGTATTCGCGACCAAATTCTTGATTTTCTTGATCCAAAACTAGATTTTTGTATTCGCGACCAAATTCTTGATTTTCTTGATCCAATACTAGATTTTTGTATTCGCGACCAAATTCTTCATTTTCTTGATCCAAAACTAGATTTTTGTTTTCGCGACCAAATTCTTGATTTTCTTGATCCAAAACAAGATTTTTGTATTCGCGACCATATTTTTGATTTTCTTGACCAAAAACTAGATTTTTGTTTTCGCGACCAAATTCATAATTTACTTGTCAAAAAACTAGATTTTTGTTTTCGCGACCAAATGCTTGATTTTCGTGATCCAAAACTAGATTTTTGTATTCACGACCAAATTCTTGATTTTCTTGATCCAAAACTAGATTTTTGTATTCGCGACCAAATTCTTGATTTTCTTGATCCAATACTAGATTTTTGTATTCGCGACCAAATTATTCATTTTCTTGATCCAAAACTAGATTTTTGTATTCTTGACCAAATTCTTGATTTTCTTGATCCAAAAGTAGATTTTTGAATTCGCGACCAAATTCTTGATTTTCTTGATCCAAAACTAGATTTTTGTATTCGCGACAAAATTCTTGATTTTCTGGATCCAAAACTAGATTTTTGTTTTCGCGCCCAAATGCTTGATATTATTGATCCAAAACTAGATTTTTGTTTTTGCGACCAAATTCTTGATTTTATTGATCCAAAACTAGATTTTTGTATTCGCGACCAAATTTTTTATTTTCTTGTTCCAAAACTAGGTTTTTGTATCCGCTACCAAATTCTTCATTTTATTGATCCAAAACTAGATTTTTGTATTCGCGCCCAAATGCTTGATTTTCTTGACCAAAAACTAGATTTTTGTTTTCGCGACCAAGTGCGTGATTTTCTTGATCCAAAACTTGATTTTTGTTTTCGCGACCAAATTCATGATTTTCTTGACCAAAAACTAGATTTTTGTATTCGCGACCAAATGCTTGATTTTCTTGATCCAAAACTAGATTTTTGTATTCGCGACCAAGTGCGTGATTTTCTTGATCCAAAACTTGATTTTTGTTTTCGCGACCAAATTCATGATTTTCTTGACCAAAAACTAGATTTTTGTATTCGCGACCAAATGCTTGATTTTCTTGATCCAAAACTAGATTTTTGTATTCGCGACCAAATCCTTGATTTTATTGATCGAAAACTAGATTTTTGTATTCGCGACCAAATTCTTGATTTTGTTGACCCAAAACTAGATTTTTGTATTCGCGACCAAATTCTTGATTTTATTGATCCAAAACTAGATTTTTGTTTTCGCGACCAAATGCTTGATTTTCGTGATCCAAAACTAGATTTTTGTATTCGCGACCAAATTCTTGATTTTCTTGATCCAAAACTAGATTTTTGTATTCGCGACCAAATTCTTGATTTTATTGATCCAAAACTAGATTTTTGTATTCGCGACCAAATTCTTGATTTTCTTGATCCAATACTAGATTTTTGTATTCGCGACCAAATTATTCATTTTCTTGATCCAAAACTAGATTTTTGTATTCTTGACCAAATTCTTGATTTTCTTGATCCAAAAGTAGATTTTTGAATTCGCGACCAAATTCTTGATTTTCTTGATCCAAAACTAGATTTTTGTATTCGCGACAAAATTCTTGATTTTCTGGATCCAAAACTAGATTTTTGTTTTCGCGCCCAAATGCTTGATTTTATTGATCCAAAACTAGATTTTTGTTTTTGCGACCAAATTCTTGATTTTATTGATCCAAAACTAGATTTTTGTATTCGCGACCAAATTTTTTATTTTCTTGTTCCAAAACTAGGTTTTTGTATCCGCTACCAAATTCTTCATTTTATTGATCCAAAACTAGATTTTTGTATTCGCGCCCAAATGCTTGATTTTCTTGACCAAAAACTAGATTTTTGTTTTCGCGACCAAGTGCGTGATTTTCTTGATCCAAAACTTGATTTTTGTTTTCGCGACCAAATTCATGATTTTCTTGACCAAAAACTAGATTTTTGTATTCGCGACCAAATGCTTGATTTTCTTGATCCAAAACTAGATTTTTGTATTCGCGACCAAGTGCGTGATTTTCTTGATCCAAAACTTGATTTTTGTTTTCGCGACCAAATTCATGATTTTCTTGACCAAAAACTAGATTTTTGTATTCGCGACCAAATGCTTGATTTTCTTGATCCAAAACTAGATTTTTGTATTCGCGACCAAATTCTTGATTTTATTGATCGAAAACTAGATTTTTGTATTCGCGACCAAATTCTTGATTTTGTTGACCCAAAACTAGATTTTTGTATTCGCGACCAAATTCTTGATTTTATTGATCCAAAACTAGATTTTTGTTTTCGCGACCAAATGCTTGATTTTCGTGATCCAAAACTAGATTTTTGTATTCGCGACCAAATTCTTGATTTTCTTGATCCAAAACTAGATTTTTGTATTCGCGACCAAATTCTTGATTTTCTTGATCCAATACTAGATTTTTGTATTCGCGACCAAATTATTCATTTTCTTGATCCAAAACTAGATTTTTGTATTCTTGACCAAATTCTTGATTTTCTTGATCCAAAACTAGATTTTTGTCTTCGCGACCAAATGCTTGATTTTCTTGATCCAAAACTAGATTTTTGTATTCGCGACCAAATTCTTGATTTTATTGATCCAAAACTAGATTTTTGTATTCGCGACCAAATTCTTGATTTTGTTGACCAAAAACTAGATTTTTGTATTCGCGACCAAATTCTTGATTTTATTGATCCAAAACTAGATTTTTGTATTCGCGACCAAATTCTTGATTTTATTGATCCAAAACTAGATTTTTGTATTCGCGACCAAATTCTTGATTTTCTTGACCAAAAACTAGATTTTTGTTTTCGCGACCAAATTCATGATTTTCATGATCCAAAACAAGATTTTTGTATTCGCGACCAAATTCATAATTTTCTTGACAAAAAACTAGATTTTTGTTTTCGCGACCAAATTCTTGATTTTCGTGATCCAAAACTAGATTTTTGTATTCGCGACCAAATTCTTGATTTTATTGATCCAAAACTAGATTTTTTTATTCGCGAACAAATTCTTGATTTTCTTGACCAAAAACTAGATTTTTGTTTTCGCGACCAAATTCTTGATTTTCTTGATCCAAAACAAGATTTTTGTATTCGCGACCAAATTCATAATTTTCTTGACAAAAAACTAGATTTTTGTTTTCGCGACCAAATGCTTGATTTTCGTGATCCAAAACTAGATTTTTGTATTCGCGACCAAATTCTTGATTTTCTTGATCCAAAACTAGATTTTTGTATTCGCGACCAAATTCTTGATTTTCTTGATCCAATACTAGATTTTTGTATTCGCGACCAAATTCTTCATTTTCTTGATCCAAAACTAGATTTTTGTTTTCGCGACCAAATTCTTGATTTTCTTGATCCAAAACAAGATTTTTGTATTCGCGACCATATTTTTGATTTTCTTGACCAAAAACTAGATTTTTGTTTTCGCGACCAAATTCTTGATTTTCTTGATCCAAAACAAGATTTTTGTATTCGCGACCAAATTCATAATTTACTTGTCAAAAAACTAGATTTTTGTTTTCGCGACCAAATGCTTGATTTTCGTGATCCAAAACTAGATTTTTGTATTCGCGACCAAATTCTTGATTTTCTTGATCCAAAACTAGATTTTTGTATTCGCGACCAAATTCTTGATTTTCTTAATCCAATACTAGATTTTTGTATTCGCGACCAAATTATTCATTTTCTTGATCCAAAACTAGATTTTTGTATTCTTGACCAAATTCTTGATATTCTTGATCCAAAAGTAGATTTTTGAATTCGCGACCAAATTCTTGATTTTCTTGATCGAAAACTAGATTTTTGTATTCGCGACAAAATTCTTGATTTTCTGGATCCAAAACTAGATTTTTTTTTTCGCGCCCAAATGCTTGATTTTATTGATCCAAAACTAGATTTTTGTTTTTGCGACCAAATTCTTGATTTTATTGATCCAAAACTAGATTTTTGTATTCGCGACCAAATTTTTGATTTTCTTGTTCCAAAACTAGGTTTTTGTATCCGCTACCAAATTCTTCATTTTATTGATCCAAAACTAGATTTTTGTATTCGCGCCCAAATGCTTGATTTTCTTGACCAAAAACTAGATTTTTGTTTTCGCGACCAAGTGCGTGATTTTCTTGATAAAAAACTTGATTTTTGTTTTCGCGACCAAATTCATGATTTTCTTGACCAAAAACTAGATTTTTGTATTCGCGACCAAATGCTTGATTTTCTTGATCCAAAACTAGATTTTTGTATTCGCGACCAAGTGCGTGATTTTCTTGATCCAAAACTTGATTTTTGTTTTCGCGACCAAATTCATGATTTTCTTGACCAAAAACTAGATTTTTGTATTCGCGACCAAATGCTTGATTTTCTTGATCCAAAACTAGATTTTTGTATTCGCGACCAAATTCTTGATTTTATTGATCGAAAACTAGATTTTTGTATTCGCGACCAAATTCTTGATTTTGTTGACCAAAAACTAGATTTTTGTATTCGCGACCAAATTCTTGATTTTATTGATCCAAAACTAGATTTTTGTATTCGCGACCAAATTCTTGATTTTATTGATCCAAAACTAGATTTTTGTATTCGCGACCAAATTCTTGATTTTCTTGACCAAAAACTAGATTTTTGTTTTCGCGACCAAATTCTTGATTTTCATGATCCAAAACAAGATTTTTGTATTCGCGACCAAATTCATAATTTTCTTGACAAAAAACTAGATTTTTGTTTTCGCGACCAAATTCTTGATTTTCGTGATCCAAAACTAGATTTTTGTATTCGCGACCAAATTCATGATTTTATTGATCCAAAACTAGATTTTTTTATTCGCGAACAAATTCTTGATTTTCTTGACCAAAAACTAGATTTTTGTTTTCGCGACCAAATTCTTGATTTTCTTGATCCAAAACAAGATTTTTGTATTCGCGACCAAATTCATAATTTTCTTGACAAAAAACTAGATTTTTGTTTTCGCGACCAAATGCTTGATTTTCGTGATCCAAAACTAGATATTTGTATTCGCGACCAAATTCTTGATTTTCTTGATCCAAAACTAGATTTTTGTATTCGCGACCAAATTCTTGATTTTCTTGATCCAATACTAGATTTTTGTATTCGCGACCAAATTCTTCATTTTCTTGATCCAAAACTAGATTTTTGTTTTCGCGCCCAAATGCTTGATTTTATTGATCCAAACCTAGATTTTTGTTTTCGCGACCAAATTCTTGATTTTCTTGATCCAAAACAAGATTTTTGTATTCGCGACCAAATTCATAATTTACTTGTCAAAAAACTAGATTTTTGTTTTCGCGACCAAATGCTTGATTTTCGTGATCCAAAACTAGATTTTTGTATTCGCGACCAAATTCTTGATTTTCTTGATCCAAAACTAGATTTTTGTATTCGCGACCAAATTCTTGATTTTCTGGATCCAAAACTAGATTTTTGTTTTCGCGCCCAAATGCTTGATTTTATTGATCCAAAACTAGATTTTTGTTTTTGCGACCAAATTCTTGATTTTATTGATCCAAAACTAGATTTTTGTATTCGCGACCAAATTTTTGATTTTCTTGATCCAAAACTAGGTTTTTGTATCCGCTACCAAATTCTTCATTTTATTGATCCAAAACTAGATTTTTGTATTCGCGCCCAAATTCTTGATTTTCTTGACCAAAAACTAGATTTTTGTTTTCGCGACCAAGTGCGTGATTTTCTTGATCCAAAACTTGATTTTTGTTTTCGTGACCAAATTCATGATTTTCTTGACCAAAAACTAGATTTTTGTATTCGCGACCAAATGCTTGATTTTCTTGATCCAAAACTAGATTTTTGTATTCGCGACCAAGTGCGTGATTTTCTTGATCCAAAACTTGATTTTTGTTTTCGCGACCAAATTCATGATTTTCTTGACCAAAAACTAGATTTTTGTATTCGCGACCAAATGCTTGATTTTCTTGATCCAAAACTAGATTTTTGTATTTGCGACCAAATTCTTGATTTTATTGATCGAAAACTAGATTTTTGTATTCGCGACCAAATTCTTGATTTTGTTGACCAAAAACTAGATTTTTGTATTCGCGACCAAATTCTTGATTTTATTGATCCAAAACTAGATTTTTGTTTTCGCGACCAAATGCTTGATTTTCGTGATCCAAAACTAGATTTTTGTATTCGCGACCAAATTCTTGATTTTCTTGATCCAAAACTAGATTTTTGTATTCGCGACCAAATTCTTGATTTTCTTGATCCAATACTAGATTTTTGTATTCGCGACCAAATTATTCATTTTCTTGATCCAAAACTAGATTTTTGTATTCTTGACCAAATTCTTGATTTTCTTGATCCAAAACTAGATTTTTGTATTCGCGACCAAATGCTTGATTTTCTTGATCCAAAACTAGATTTTTGTATTCGCGACCAAATTCTTGATTTTATTGATCCAAAACTAGATTTTTGTATTCGCGACCAAATTCTTGATTTTGTTGACCAAAAACTAGATTTTTGTATTCGCGACCAAATTCTTGATTTTATTGATCCAAAACTAGATTTTTGTATTCGCGACCAAATTCTTGATTTTATTGATCCAAAACTAGATTTTTGTATTCGCGACCAAATTCTTGATTTTCTTGACCAAAAACTAGATTTTTGTTTTCGCGACCAAATTCTTGATTTTCATGATCCAAAACAAGATTTTTGTATTCGCGACCAAATTCATAATTTTCTTGACAAAAAACTAGATTTTTGTTTTCGCGACCAAATTCTTGATTTTCGTGATCCAAAACTAGATTTTTGTATTCGCGACCAAATTCTTGATTTTATTGATCCAAAACTAGATTTTTTTATTCGCGAACAAATTCTTGATTTTCTTGACCAAAAACTAGATTTTTGTTTTCGCGACCAAATTCTTGATTTTCTTGATCCAAAACAAGATTTTTGTATTCGCGACCTAATTCATAATTTTCTTGACAAAAAACTAGATTTTTGTTTTCGCGACCAAATGCTTGATTTTCGTGATCCAAAACTAGATTTTTGTATTCGCGACCAAATTCTTGATTTTCTTGATCCAAAACTAGATTTTTGTATTCGCGACCAAATTCTTGATTTTCTTGATCCAATACTAGATTTTTGTATTCGCGACCAAATTCTTCATTTTCTTGATCCAAAACTAGATTTTTGTTTTCGCGACCAAATTCTTGATTTTCTTGATCCAAAACAAGATTTTTGTATTCGCGACCATATTTTTGATTTTCTTGACCAAAAACTAGATTTTTGTTTTCGCGACCAAATTCTTGATTTTCTTGATCCAAAACAAGATTTTTGTATTCGCGACCAAATTCATAATTTACTTGTCAAAAAACTAGATTTTTGTTTTCGCGACCAAATGCTTGATTTTCGTGATCCAAAACTAGATTTTTGTATTCGCGACCAAATTCTTGATTTTCTTGATCCAAAACTAGATTTTTGTATTCGCGACCAAATTCTTGATTTTCTTGATCCAATACTAGATTTTTGTATTCGCGACCAAATTATTCATTTTCTTGATCCAAAACTAGATTTTTGTATTCTTGACCAAATTCTTGATTTTCTTGATCCAAAAGTAGATTTTTGAATTCGCGACCAAATTCTTGATTTTCTTGATCCAAAACTAGATTTTTGTATTCGCGACAAAATTCTTGATTTTCTGGATCCAAAACTAGATTTTTGTTTTCGCGCCCAAATGCTTGATTTTATTGATCCAAAACTAGATTTTTGTTTTTGCGACCAAATTCTTGATTTTATTGATCCAAAACTAGATTTTTGTATTCGCGACCAAATTTTTGATTTTCTTGTTCCAAAACTAGGTTTTTGTATCCGCTACCAAATTCTTCATTTTATTGATCCAAAACTAGATTTTTGTATTCGCGCCCAAATGCTTGATTTTCTTGACCAAAAACTAGATTTTTGTTTTCGCGACCAAGTGCGTGATTTTCTTGATCCAAAACTTGATTTTTGTTTTCGCGACCAAATTCATGATTTTCTTGACCAAAAACTAGATTTTTGTATTCGCGACCAAATGCTTGATTTTCTTGATCCAAAACTAGATTTTTGTATTCGCGACCAAGTGCGTGATTTTCTTGATCCAAAACTTGATTTTTGTTTTCGCGACCAAATTCATGATTTTCTTGACCAAAAACTAGATTTTTGTATTCGCGACCAAATGCTTGATTTTCTTGATCCAAAACTAGATTTTTGTATTCGCGACCAAATTCTTGATTTTATTGATCGAAAACTAGATTTTTGTATTCGCGACCAAATTCTTGATTTTGTTGACCAAAAACTAGATTTTTGTATTCGCGACCAAATTCTTGATTTTATTGATCCAAAACTAGATTTTTGTATTCGCGACCAAATTCTTGATTTTATTGATCCAAAACTAGATTTTTGTATTCGCGACCAAATTCTTGATTTTCTTGACCAAAAACTAGATTTTTGTTTTCGCGACCACATTCTTGATTTTCATGATCCAAAACAAGATTTTTGTATTCGCGACCAAATTCATAATTTTCTTGACAAAAAACTAGATTTTTGTTTTCGCGACCAAATTCTTGATTTTCGTGATCGAAAACTAGATTTTTGTATTCGCGACCAAATTCTTGATTTTATTGATCCAAAACTAGATTTTTTTATTCGCGAACAAATTCTTGATTTTCTTGACCAAAAACTAGATTTTTGTTTTCGCGACCAAATTCTTGATTTTCTTGATCCAAAACAAGATTATTGTATTCGCGACCAAATTCATAATTTTCTTGACAAAAAACTAGATTTTTGTTTTCGCGACCAAATGCTTGATTTTCGTGATCCAAAACTAGATTTTTGTATTCGCGACCAAATTCTTGATTTTCTTGATCCAAAACTAGATTTTTGTATTCGCGACCAAATTCTTGATTTTCTTGATCCAATACTAGATTTTTGTATTCGCGACCAAATTCTTCATTTTCTTGATCCAAAACTAGATTTTTGTTTTCGCGCCCAAATGCTTGATTTTATTGATCCAAAACTAGATTTTTGTTTTCGCGACCAAATTCTTGATTTTCTTGATCCAAAACAAGATTTTTGTATTCGCGACCAAATTCATAATTTACTTGTCAAAAAACTAGATTTTTGTTTTCGCGACCAAATGCTTGATTTTCGTGATCCAAAACTAGATTTTTGTATTCGCGACCAAATTCTTGATTTTCTTGATCCAAAACTAGATTTTTGTATTCGCGACCAAATTCTTGATTTTCTGGATCCAAAACTAGATTTTTGTTTTCGCGCCCAAATGCTTGATTTTATTGATCCAAAACTAGATTTTTGTTTTTGGCGACCAAATTCTTGATTTTATTGATCCAAAACTAGATTTTTGTATTCGCGACCAAATTTTTGATTTTCTTGTTCCAAAACTAGGTTTTTGTATCCGCTACCAAATTCTTCATTTTATTGATCCAAAACTAGATTTTTGTATTCGCGCCCAAATGCTTGATTTTCTTGACCAAAAACTAGATTTTTGTTTTCGCGACCAAGTGCGTGATTTTCTTGATCCAAAACTTGATTTTTGTTTTCGCGACCAAATTCATGATTTTCTTGACCAAAAACTAGATTTTTGTATTCGCGACCAAATGCTTGATTTTCTTGATCCAAAACTAGATTTTTGTATTCGCGACCAAGTGCGTGATTTTCTTGATCCAAAACTTGATTTTTGTTTTCGCGACCAAATTCATGATTTTCTTGACCAAAAACTAGATTTTTGTATTCGCGACCAAATGCTTGATTTTCTTGATCCAAAACTAGATTTTTGTATTCGCGACCAAATTCTTGATTTTATTGATCGAAAACTAGATTTTTGTATTCGCGACCAAATTCTTGATTTTGTTGACCTAAAACTAGATTTTTGTATTCGCGACCAAATTCTTGATTTTATTGATCCAAAACTAGATTTTTGTTTTCGCGACCAAATGCTTGATTTTATTGATCCAAAACTAGATTTTTGTATTCGCGACCAAATTCTTGATTTTCTTGATCCAAAACTAGATTTTTGTATTCGCGACCAAATTCTTGATTTTCTTGATCCAATACTAGATTTTTGTATTCGCGACCAAATTATTCATTTTCTTGATCCAAAACTAGATTTTTGTATTCTTGACCAAATTCTTGATTTTCTTGATCCAAAAGTAGATTTTTGAATTCGCGACCAAATTCTTGATTTTCTTGATCCAAAACTAGATTTTTGTATTCGCGACAAAATTCTTGATTTTCTGGATCCAAAACTAGATTTTTGTTTTCGCGCCCAAATGCTTGATTTTATTGATCCAAAACTAGATTTTTGTTTTTGCGACCAAATTCTTGATTTTATTGATCCAAAACTAGATTTTTGTATTCGCGACCAAATTTTTGATTATCTTGTTCCAAAACTAGGTTTTTGTATCCGCTACCAAATTCTTCATTTTATTGATCCAAAACTAGATTTTTGTATTCGCGCCCAAATGCTTGATTTTCTTGACCAAAAACTAGATTTTTGTTTTCGCGACCAAGTGCGTGATTTTCTTGATCCAAAACTTGATTTTTGTTTTCGCGACCAAATTCATGATTTTCTTGACCAAAAACTAGATTTTTGTATTCGCGACCAAATGCTTGATTTTCTTGATCCAAAACTAGATTTTTGTATTCGCGACCAAGTGCGTGATTTTCTTGATCCAAAACTTGATTTTTGTTTTCGCGACCAAATTCATGATTTTCTTGACCAAAAACTAGATTTTTGTATTCGCGACCAAATGCTTGATTTTCTTGATCCAAAACTAGATTTTTGTATTCGCGACCAAATTCTTGATTTTCTTGATCCAAAACTAGATTTTTGTATTCGCGACCAAATTCTTGATTTTCTTGACCAAAAACTAGATTTTTGTTTTCGCGACCAAATTCTTGATTTTCATGATCCAAAACAAGATTTTTGTATTCGCGACCAAATTCATAATTTTCTTGACAAAAAACTAGATTTTTGTTTTCGCGACCAAATTCTTGATTTTCTTGATCCAATACTAGATTTTTGTATTCGCGACCAAATTCTTCATTTTCTTGATCCAAAACTAGATTTTTGTTTTCGCGACCAAATTCTTGATTTTCTTGATCCAAAACAAGATTTTTGTATTCGCGACCATATTTTTGATTTTCTTGACCAAAAACTAGATTTTTGTTTTCGCGACCAAATTCTTGATTTTCTTGATCCAAAACAAGATTTTTGTATTCGCGACCAAATTCATAATTTACTTGTCAAAAAACTAGATTTTTGTTTTCGCGACCAAATGCTTGATTTTCGTGATCCAAAACTAGATTTTTGTATTCGCGACCAAATTCTTGATTTTCTTGATCCAAAACTAGATTTTTGTATTCGCGACCAAATTCTTGATTTTCTTGATCCAAAACAAGATTTTTGTATTCGCGACCATATTTTTGATTTTCTTGACCAAAAACTAGATTTTTGTTTTCGCGACCAAATTCTTGATTTTCTTGATCCAAAACAAGATTTTTGTATTCGCGACCAAATTCATAATTTACTTGTCAAAAAACTAGATTTTTGTTTTCGCGACCAAATGCTTGATTTTCGTGATCCAAAACTAGATTTTTGTATTCGCGACCAAATTCTTGATTTTCTTGATCCAAAACTAGATTTTTGTATTCGCGACCAAATTCTTGATTTTCTTGATCCAATACTAGATTTTTGTATTCGCGACCAAATTATTCATTTTCTTGATCCAAAACTAGATTTTTGTATTCTTGACCAAATTCTTGATTTTCTTGATCCAAAAGTAGATTTTTGAATTCGCGACCAAATTCTTGATTTTCTTGATCCAAAACTAGATTTTTGTATTCGTGACAAAATTCTTGATTTTCTGGATCCAAAACTAGATTTTTGTTTTCGCGCCCAAATGCTTGATTTTATTGATCCAAAACTAGATTTTTGTTTTTGCGACCAAATTCTTGATTTTATTGATCCAAAACTAGATTTTTGTATTCGCGACCAAATTTTTGATTTTCTTGTTCCCAAACTAGGTTTTTGTATCCGCTACCAAATTCTTCATTTTATTGATCCAAAACTAGATTTTTGTATTCGCGCCCAAATGCTTGATTTTCTTGACCAAAAACTAGATTTTTGTTTTCGCGACCAAGTGCGTGATTTTCTTGATCCAAAACTTGATTTTTGTTTTCGCGACCAAATTCATGATTTTCTTGACCAAAAACTAGATTTTTGTATTCGCGACCAAATGCTTGATTTTCTTGATCCAAAACTAGATTTTTGTATTCGCGACCATGTGCGTGATTTTCTTGATCCAAAACTTGATTTTTGTTTTCGCGACCAAATTCATGATTTTCTTGACCAAACACTAGATTTTTGTATTCGCGACCAAATGCTTGATTTTCTTGATCCAAAACTAGATTTTTGTATTCGCGACCAAATTCTTGATTTTATTGATCGAAAACAAGATTTTTGTATTCGCGACCAAATTCTTGATTTTGTTGACCGAAAACTAGATTTTTGTATTCGCGACCAAATTCTTGATTTTATTGATCCAAAACTAGATTTCTGTTTTCGCGACCAAATGCTTGATTTTCGTGATCCAAAACTAGATTTTTGTATTCGCGACCAAATTCTTGATTTTCTTGATCCAAAACTAGATTTTTGTATTCGCGACCAAATTCTTGATTTTCTTGATCCAATACTAGATTTTTGTATTCGCGACCAAAATTCTTGATTTTCTTGATCCGAAACTAGATTTTTGTATTCGCGACCAAATTCTTGATTTTATTGATCGAAAACTAGATTTTTGTATTCGCGACCAAATTCTTGATTTTGTTGACCAAAAACTAGATTTTTGTATTCGCGACCAAATTCTTGATTTTATTGATCCAAAACTAGATTTTTGTATTCGCGACCAAATTCTTGATTTTATTGATCCAAAACTAGATTTTTGTATTCGCGACCAAATTCTTGATTTTCTTGACCAAAAACTAGATTTTTGTTTTCGCGACCAAATTCTTGATTTTCATGATCCAAAACAAGATTTTTGTATTCGCGACCAAATTCATAATTTTCTTGACAAAAAACTAGATTTTTGTTTTCGCAGCCAAATTCTTGATTTTCGTGATCGAAAACTAGATTTTTGTATTCGCGACCAAATTCTTGATTTTATTGATCCAAAACTAGATTTTTTTATTCGCGAACAAATTCTTGATTTTCTTGACCAAAAACTAGATTTTTTTTTTCGCGACCAAATTC
The DNA here is from genome assembly GCA_037678475.1 of x Bolboschoenoplectus mariqueter. Classification (NCBI taxonomy): domain Eukaryota; kingdom Viridiplantae; phylum Streptophyta; class Magnoliopsida; order Poales; family Cyperaceae; genus x Bolboschoenoplectus; species x Bolboschoenoplectus mariqueter. The sequence goes on along the minus strand of CM075233.1, from coordinate 2,662,529 downwards.
TTGATTTTCTTGATCCAAAACAAGATTATTGTATTCGCGACCAAATTCATAATTTTCTTGACAAAAAACTAGATTTTTGTTTTCGCGACCAAATGCTTGATTTTCGTGATCCAAAACTAGATTTTTGTATTCGCGATCAAATTCTTGATTTTCTTGATCCAAAACTAGATTTTTGTATTCGCGACCAAATTCTTGATTTTCTTGATCCAATACTAGATTTTTGTATTCGCGACCAAATTCTTCATTTTCTTGATCCAAAACTAGATTTTTGTTTTCGCGCCCAAATGCTTGATTTTATTGATCCAAAACTAGATTTTTGTTTTCGCGACCAAATTCTTGATTTTCTTGATCCAAAACAAGATTTTTGTATTCGCGACCAAATTCATAATTTACTTGTCAAAAAACTAGATTTTTGTTTTCGCGACCAAATGCTTGATTTTCGTGATCCAAAACTAGATTTTTGTATTCGCGACCAAATTCTTGATTTTCTTGATCCAAAACTAGATTTTTGTATTCGCGACCAAATTCTTGATTTTCTGGATCCAAAACTAGATTTTTGTTTTCGCGCCCAAATGCTTGATTTTATTGATCCAAAACTAGATTTTTGTTTTTGGCGACCAAATTCTTGATTTTATTGATCCAAAACTAGATTTTTGTATTCGCGACCAAATTTTTGATTTTCTTGTTCCAAAACTAGGTTTTTGTATCCGCTACCAAATTCTTCATTTTATTGATCCAAAACTAGATTTTTGTATTCGCGCCCAAATGCTTGATTTTCTTGACCAAAAACTAGATTTTTGTTTTCGCGACCAAGTGCGTGATTTTCTTGATCCAAAACTTGATTTTTGTTTTCGCGACCAAATTCATGATTTTCTTGACCAAAAACTAGATTTTTGTATTCGCGACCAAATGCTTGATTTTCTTGATCCAAAACTAGATTTTTGTATTCGCGACCAAGTGCGTGATTTTCTTGATCCAAAACTTGATTTTTGTTTTCGCGACCAAATTCATGATTTTCTTGACCAAAAACTAGATTTTTGTATTCGCGACCAAATGCTTGATTTTCTTGATCCAAAACTAGATTTTTGTATTCGCGACCAAATTCTTGATTTTATTGATCGAAAACTAGATTTTTGTATTCGCGACCAAATTCTTGATTTTGTTGACCTAAAACTAGATTTTTGTATTCGCGACCAAATTCTTGATTTTATTGATCCAAAACTAGATTTTTGTTTTCGCGACCAAATGCTTGATTTTATTGATCCAAAACTAGATTTTTGTATTCGCGACCAAATTCTTGATTTTCTTGATCCAAAACTAGATTTTTGTATTCGCGACCAAATTCTTGATTTTCTTGATCCAATACTAGATTTTTGTATTCGCGACCAAATTATTCATTTTCTTGATCCAAAACTAGATTTTTGTATTCTTGACCAAATTCTTGATTTTCTTGATCCAAAAGTAGATTTTTGAATTCGCGACCAAATTCTTGATTTTCTTGATCCAAAACTAGATTTTTGTATTCGCGACAAAATTCTTGATTTTCTGGATCCAAAACTAGATTTTTGTTTTCGCGCCCAAATGCTTGATTTTATTGATCCAAAACTAGATTTTTGTTTTTGCGACCAAATTCTTGATTTTATTGATCCAAAACTAGATTTTTGTATTCGCGACCAAATTTTTGATTTTCTTGTTCCAAAACTAGGTTTTTGTATCCGCTACCAAATTCTTCATTTTATTGATCCAAAACTAGATTTTTGTATTCGCGCCCAAATGCTTGATTTTCTTGACCAAAAACTAGATTTTTGTTTTCGCGACCAAGTGCGTGATTTTCTTGATCCAAAACTTGATTTTTGTTTTCGCGACCAAATTCATGATTTTCTTGACCAAAAACTAGATTTTTGTATTCGCGACCAAATGCTTGATTTTCTTGATCCAAAACTAGATTTTTGTATTCGCGACCAAGTGCGTGATTTTCTTGATCCAAAACTTGATTTTTGTTTTCGCGACCAAATTCATGATTTTCTTGACCAAAAACTAGATTTTTGTATTCGCGACCAAATGCTTGATTTTCTTGATCCAAAACTAGATTTTTGTATTCGCGACCAAATTCTTGATTCTATTGATCGAAAACTAGATTTTTGTATTCGCGACCAAATTCTTGATTTTGTTGACCAAAAACTAAATTTTTGTATTCGCGACCAAATTCTTGATTTTATTGATCCAAAACTAGATTTTTGTATTCGCGACCAAATTCTTGATTTTATTGATCCAAAAGTCGATTTTTGTATTCGCGACCAAATTCTTGATTTTCTTGACCAAAAACTAGATTTTTGTTTTCGCGACCAAATTCTTGATTTTCATGATCCAAAACAAGATTTTTGTATTCGCGACCAAATTCATAATTTTCTTGACAAAAAACTAGATTTTTGTTTTCGCGACCAAATTCTTGATTTTCTTGATCCAATACTAGATTTTTGTATTCGCGACCAAATTCTTCATTTTCTTGATCCAAAACTAGATTTTTGTTTTCGCGACCAAATTCTTGATTTTCTTGATCCAAAACAAGATTTTTGTATTCGCGACCATATTTTTGATTTTCTTGACCAAAAACTAGATTTTTGTTTTCGCGACCAAATTCTTGATTTTCTTGATCCAAAACAAGATTTTTGTATTCGCGACCAAATTCATAATTTACTTGTCAAAAAACTAGATTTTTGTTTTCGCGACCAAATGCTTGATTTTCGTGATCCAAAACTAGATTTTTGTATTCGCGACCAAATTCTTGATTTTCTTGATCCAAAACTAGATTTTTGTATTCGCGACCAAATTCTTGATTTTCTTGATCCAAAACAAGATTTTTGTATTCGCGACCATATTTTTGATTTTCTTGACCAAAAACTAGATTTTTGTTTTCGCGACCAAATTCTTGATTTTCTTGATCCAAAACAAGATTTTTGTATTCGCGACCAAATTCATAATTTACTTGTCAAAAAACTAGATTTTTGTTTTCGCGACCAAATGCTTGATTTTCGTGATCCAAAACTAGATTTTTGTATTCGCGACCAAATTCTTGATTTTCTTGATCCAAAACTAGATTTTTGTATTCGCGACCAAATTCTTGATTTTCTTGATCCAATACTAGATTTTTGTATTCGCGACCAAATTATTCATTTTCTTGATCCAAAACTAGATTTTTGTATTCTTGACCAAATTCTTGATTTTCTTGATCCAAAAGTAGATTTTTGAATTCGCGACCAAATTCTTGATTTTCTTGATCCAAAACTAGATTTTTGTATTCGTGACAAAATTCTTGATTTTCTGGATCCAAAACTAGATTTTTGTTTTCGCGCCCAAATGCTTGATTTTATTGATCCAAAACTAGATTTTTGTTTTTGCGACCAAATTCTTGATTTTATTGATCCAAAACTAGATTTTTGTATTCGCGACCAAATTTTTGATTTTCTTGTTCCCAAACTAGGTTTTTGTATCCGCTACCAAATTCTTCATTTTATTGATCCAAAACTAGATTTTTGTATTCGCGCCCAAATGCTTGATTTTCTTGACCAAAAACTAGATTTTTGTTTTCGCGACCAAGTGCGTGATTTTCTTGATCCAAAACTTGATTTTTGTTTTCGCGACCAAATTCATGATTTTCTTGACCAAAAACTAGATTTTTGTATTCGCGACCAAATGCTTGATTTTCTTGATCCAAAACTAGATTTTTGTATTCGCGACCAAGTGCGTGATTTTCTTGATCCAAAACTTGATTTTTGTTTTCGCGACCAAATTCATGATTTTCTTGACCAAAAACTAGATTTTTGTATTCGCGACCAAATGCTTGATTTTCTTGATCCAAAACTAGATTTTTGTATTCGCGACCAAATTCTTGATTTTATTGATCGAAAACTAGATTTTTGTATTCGCGACCAAATTCTTGATTTTGTTGACCAAAAACTAAATTTTTGTATTCGCGACCAAATTCTTGATTTTATTGATCCAAAACTAGATTTTTGTATTCGCGACCAAATTCTTAATTTTATTGATCCAAAAGTCGATTTTTGTATTCGCGACCAAATTCTTGATTTTCTTGACCAAAAACTAGATTTTTGTTTTCGCGACCAAATTCTTGATTTTCATGATCCAAAACAAGATTTTTGTATTCGCGACCAAATTCATAATTTTCTTGACAAAAAACTAGATTTTTGTTTTCGCGACCAAATTCTTGATTTTCTTGATCCAATACTAGATTTTTGTATTCGCGACCAAATTCTTCATTTTCTTGATCCAAAACTAGATTTTTGTTTTCGCGACCAAATTCTTGATTTTCTTGATCCAAAACAAGATTTTTGTATTCGCGACCATATTTTTGATTTTCTTGACCAAAAACTAGATTTTTGTTTTCGCGACCAAATTCTTGATTTTCTTGATCCAAAACAAGATTTTTGTATTCGCGACCAAATTCATAATTTACTTGTCAAAAAACTAGATTTTTGTTTTCGCGACCAAATGCTTGATTTTCGTGATCCAAAACTAGATTTTTGTATTCGCGACCAAATTCTTGATTTTCTTGATCCAAAACTAGATTTTTGTATTCGCGACCAAATTCTTGATTTTCTTGATCCAAAACAAGATTTTTGTATTCGCGACCATATTTTTGATTTTCTTGACCAAAAACTAGATTTTTGTTTTCGCGACCAAATTCTTGATTTTCTTGATCCAAAACAAGATTTTTGTATTCGCGACCAAATTCATAATTTACTTGTCAAAAAACTAGATTTTTGTTTTCGCGACCAAATGCTTGATTTTCGTGATCCAAAACTAGATTTTTGTATTCGCGACCAAATTCTTGATTTTCTTGATCCAAAACTAGATTTTTGTATTCGCGACCAAATTCTTGATTTTCTTGATCCAATACTAGATTTTTGTATTCGCGACCAAATTATTCATTTTCTTGATCCAAAACTAGATTTTTGTATTCTTGACCAAATTCTTGATTTTCTTGATCCAAAAGTAGATTTTTGAATTCGCGACCAAATTCTTGATTTTCTTGATCCAAAACTAGATTTTTGTATTCGTGACAAAATTCTTGATTTTCTGGATCCAAAACTAGATTTTTGTTTTCGCGCCCAAATGCTTGATTTTATTGATCCAAAACTAGATTTTTGTTTTTGCGACCAAATTCTTGATTTTATTGATCCAAAACTAGATTTTTGTATTCGCGACCAAATTTTTGATTTTCTTGTTCCCAAACTAGGTTTTTGTATCCGCTACCAAATTCTTCATTTTATTGATCCAAAACTAGATTTTTGTATTCGCGCCCAAATGCTTGATTTTCTTGACCAAAAACTAGATTTTTGTTTTCGCGACCAAGTGCGTGATTTTCTTGATCCAAAACTTGATTTTTGTTTTCGCGACCAAATTCATGATTTTCTTGACCAAAAACTAGATTTTTGTATTCGCGACCAAATGCTTGATTTTCTTGATCCAAAACTAGATTTTTGTATTCGCGACCATGTGCGTGATTTTCTTGATCCAAAACTTGATTTTTGTTTTCGCGACCAAATTCATGATTTTCTTGACCAAACACTAGATTTTTGTATTCGCGACCAAATGCTTGATTTTCTTGATCCAAAACTAGATTTTTGTATTCGCGACCAAATTCTTGATTTTATTGATCGAAAACTAGATTTTTGTATTCGCGACCAAATTCTTGATTTTGTTGACCGAAAACTAGATTTTTGTATTCGCGACCAAATTCTTGATTTTATTGATCCAAAACTAGATTTCTGTTTTCGCGACCAAATGCTTGATTTTCGTGATCCAAAACTAGATTTTTGTATTCGCGACCAAATTCTTGATTTTCTTGATCCAAAACTAGATTTTTGTATTCGCGACCAAATTCTTGATTTTCTTGATCCAATACTAGATTTTTGTATTCGCGACCAAATTATTCATTTTCTTGATCCAAAACTAGATTTTTGTATTCTTGACCAAATTCTTGATTTTCTTGATCCAAAAGTAGATTTTTGAATTCGCGACCAAATTCTTGATTTTCTTGATCCAAAACTAGATTTTTGTATTCGCGACAAAATTCTTGATTTTCTGGATCCAAAACTAGATTTTTGTTTTCGCGCCCAAATGCTTGATTTTATTGATCCAAAACTAGATTTTTGTTTTTGCGACCAAATTCTTGATTTTATTGATCCAAAACTAGATTTTTGTATTCGCGACCAAATTTTTGATTTTCTTGTTCCAAAACTAGGTTTTTGTATCCGCTACCAAATTCTTCATTTTATTGATCCAAAACTAGATTTTTGTATTCGCGCCCAAATGCTTGATTTTCTTGACCAAAAACTAGATTTTTGTTTTCGCGACCAAGTGCGTGATTTTCTTGATCCAAAACTTGATTTTTGTTTTCGCGACCAAATTCATGATTTTCTTGACCAAAAACTAGATTTTTGTATTCGCGACCAAATGCTTGATTTTCTTGATCCAAAACTAGATTTTTGTATTCGCGACCAAGTGCGTGATTTTCTTGATCCAAAACTTGATTTTTGTTTTCGCGACCAAATTCATGATTTTCTTGACCAAAAACTAGATTTTTGTATTCGCGACCAAATGCTTGATTTTCTTGATCCAAAACTAGATTTTTGTATTCGCGACCAAATTCTTGATTTTATTGATCGAAAACTAGATTTTTGTATTCGCGACCAAATTCTTGATTTTGTTGACCGAAAACTAGATTTTTGTATTCGCGACCAAATTCTTGATTTTATTGATCCAAAACTAGATTTTTGTTTTCGCGACCAAATGCTTGATTTTCGTGATCCAAAACTAGATTTTTGTATTCGCGACCAAATTCTTGATTTTCTTGATCCAAAACTAGATTTTTGTATTCGCGACCAAATTCTTGATTTTCTTGATCCAATACTAGATTTTTGTATTCGCGACCAAATTATTCATTTTCTTGATCCAAAACTAGATTTTTGTATTCTTGACCAAATTCTTGATTTTCTTGATCCAAAAGTAGATTTTTGAATTCGCGACCAAATTCTTGATTTTCTTGATCCAAAACTAGATTTTTGTATTCGCGACAAAATTCTTGATTTTCTGGATCCAAAACTAGATTTTTGTTTTCGCGCCCAAATGCTTGATTTTATTGATCCAAAACTAGATTTTTGTTTTTGCGACCAAATTCTTGATTTTATTGATCCAAAACTAGATTTTTGTATTCGCGACCAAATTTTTGATTTTCTTGTTCCAAAACTAGGTTTTTGTATCCGCTACCAAATTCTTCATTTTATTGATCCAAAACTAGATTTTTGTATTCGCGCCCAAATGCTTGATTTTCTTGACCAAAAACTAGATTTTTGTTTTCGCGACCAAGTGCGTGATTTTCTTGATCCAAAACTTGATTTTTGTTTTCGCGACCAAATTCATGATTTTCTTGACCAAAAACTAGATTTTTGTATTCGCGACCAAATGCTTGATTTTCTTGATCCAAAACTAGATTTTTGCATTCGCGACCAAGTGCGTGATTTTCTTGATCCAAAACTTGATTTTTGTTTTCGCGACCAAATTCATGATTTTCTTGACCAAAAACTAGATTTTTGTATTCGCGACCAAATGCTTGATTTTCTTGATCCAAAACTAGATTTTTGTATTCGCGACCAAATTCTTGATTTTATTGATCGAAAACTAGATTTTTGTATTCGCGACCAAATTCTTGATTTTGTTGACCCAAAACTAGATTTTTGTATTCGCGACCAAATTCTTGATTTTATTGATCCAAAACTAGATTTTTGTATTCGCGACCAAATTCTTGATTTTATTGATCCAAAACTAGATTTTTGTATTCGCGACCAAATTCTTGATTTTCTTGACCAAAAACTAGATTTTTGTTTTCGCGACCAAATTCTTGATTTTCATGATCCAAAACAAGATTTTTGTATTCGCGACCAAATTCATAATTTTCTTGACAAAAAACTAGATTTTTGTTTTCGCGACCAAATTCTTGATTTTCGTGATCCAAAACTAGATTTTTGTATTCGCGACCAAATTCTTGATTTTATTGATCCAAAACTAGATTTTTTTATTCGCGAACAAATTCTTGATTTTCTTGAACAAAAACTAGATTTTTGTTTTCGCGACCAAATTCTTGATTTTCTTGATCCAAAACAAGATTTTTGTATTCGCGACCAAATTCATAATTTTCTTGACAAAAAACTAGATTTTTGTTTTCGCGACCAAATGCTTGATTTTCGTGATCCAAAACAAGATTTTTGTATTCGCGACCAAATTCTTGATTTTCTTGATCCAAAACTAGATTTTTGTATTCGCGACCAAATTCTTGATTTTCTTGATCCAATACTAGATTTTTGTATTCGCGACCAAATTCTTCATTTTCTTGATCCAAAACTAGATTTTTGTATTGTTGACCAAATTCTTGATTTTCTTGATCCAAAAGTAGATTTTTGAATTCGCGACCAAATTCTTGATTTTCTTGATCCAAAACTAGATTTTTGTATTCGCGACAAAATTCTTGATTTTCTGGATCCAAAACTAGATTTTTGTTTTCGCGCCCAAATGCTTGATTTTATTGATCCAAAACTAGATTTTTGTTTTTGCGACCAAATTCTTGAATTTATTGATCCAAAACTAGATTTTTGTATTCGCGACCAAATTTTTGATTTTTTTGTTCCAAAACTAGGTTTTTGTATCCGCGACCAAATTCTTCATTTTATTGATCCAAAACTAGATTTTTGTATTCGCGATCAAATGCTTGATTTTCTTGACCAAAAACTAGATTTTTGTTTTCGCGACCAAGTGCGTGATTTTCTTGATCCAAAACTTGATTTTTGTTTTCGCGACCAAATTCATGATTTTCTTGACCAAAAACTAGATTTTTGTATTCGCGACCAAATGCTTGATTTTCTTGATCCAAAACTAGATTTTTGTATTCGCGACCAAGTGCGTGATTTTCTTGATCCAAAACTTGATTTTTGTTTTCGCGACCAAATTCATGATTTTCTTGACCAAAAACTAGATTTTTGTATTCGCGACCAAATGCTTGATTTTCTTGATCCAAAACTAGATTTTTGTATTCGCGACCAAATTCTTGATTTTATTGATCGAAAACTAGATTTTTGTATTCGCGACCAAATTCTTGATTTTGTTGACCGAAAACTAGATTTTTGTATTCGCGACCAAATTCTTGATTTTATTGATCCAAAACTAGATTTTTGTTTTCGCGACCAAATGCTTGATTTTCGTGATCCAAAACTAGATTTTTGTATTCGCGACCAAATTCTTGATTTTCTTGATCCAAAACTAGATTTTTGTATTCGCGACCAAATTCTTGATTTTCTTGATCCAATACTAGATTTTTGTATTCGCGACCAAATTATTCATTTTCTTGATCCAAAACTAGATTTTTGTATTCTTGACCAAATTCTTGATTTTCTTGATCCAAAAGTAGATTTTTGAATTCGCGACCAAATTCTTGATTTTCTTGATCCAAAACTAGATTTTTGTATTCGCGACAAAATTCTTGATTTTCTGGATCCAAAACTAGATTTTTGTTTTCGCGCCCAAATGCTTGATTTTATTGATCCAAAACTAGATTTTTGTTTTTGCGACCAAATTCTTGATTTTATTGATCCAAAACTAGATTTTTGTATTCGCGACCAAATTTTTGATTTTCTTGTTCCAAAACTAGGTTTTTGTATCCGCTACCAAATTCTTCATTTTATTGATCCAAAACTAGATTTTTGTATTCGCGCCCAAATGCTTGATTTTCTTGACCAAAAACTAGATTTTTGTTTTCGCGACCAAGTGCGTGATTTTCTTGATCCAAAACTTGATTTTTGTTTTCGCGACCAAATTCATGATTTTCTTGACCAAAAACTAGATTTTTGTATTCGCGACCAAATGCTTGATTTTCTTGATCCAAAACTAGATTTTTGCATTCGCGACCAAGTGCGTGATTTTCTTGATCCAAAACTTGATTTTTGTTTTCGCGACCAAATTCATGATTTTCTTGACCAAAAACTAGATTTTTGTATTCGCGACCAAATGCTTGATTTTCTTGATCCAAAACTAGATTTTTGTATTCGCGACCAAATTCTTGATTTTATTGATCGAAAACTAGATTTTTGTATTCGCGACCAAATTCTTGATTTTGTTGACCCAAAACTAGATTTTTGTATTCGCGACCAAATTCTTGATTTTATTGATCCAAAACTAGATTTTTGTATTCGCGACCAAATTCTTGATTTTATTGATCCAAAACTAGATTTTTGTATTCGCGACCAAATTCTTGATTTTCTTGACCAAAAACTAGATTTTTGTTTTCGCGACCAAATTCTTGATTTTCATGATCCAAAACAAGATTTTTGTATTCGCGACCAAATTCATAATTTTCTTGACAAAAAACTAGATTTTTGTTTTCGCGACCAAATTCTTGATTTTCGTGATCCAAAACTAGATTTTTGTATTCGCGACCAAATTCTTGATTTTATTGATCCAAAACTAGATTTTTTTATTCGCGAACAAATTCTTGATTTTCTTGAACAAAAACTAGATTTTTGTTTTCGCGACCAAATTCTTGATTTTCTTGATCCAAAACAAGATTTTTGTATTCGCGACCAAATTCATAATTTTCTTGACAAAAAACTAGATTTTTGTTTTCGCGACCAAATGCTTGATTTTCGTGATCCAAAACTAGATTTTTGTATTCGCGACCAAATTCTTGATTTTCTTGATCCAAAACTAGATTTTTGTATTCGCGACCAAATTCTTGATTTTCTTGATCCAATACTAGATTTTTGTATTCGCGACCAAATTCTTCATTTTCTTGATCCAAAACTAGATTTTTGTATTGTTGACCAAATTCTTGATTTTCTTGATCCAAAAGTAGATTTTTGAATTCGCGACCAAATTCTTGATTTTCTTGATCCAAAACTAGATTTTTGTATTCGCGACAAAATTCTTGATTTTCTGGATCCAAAACTAGATTTTTGTTTTCGCGCCCAAATGCTTGATTTTATTGATCCAAAACTAGATTTTTGTTTTTGCGACCAAATTCTTGAATTTATTGATCCAAAACTAGATTTTTGTATTCGCGACCAAATTTTTGATTTTTTTGTTCCAAAACTAGGTTTTTGTATCCGCGACCAAATTCTTCATTTTATTGATCCAAAACTAGATTTTTGTATTCGCGCCCAAATGCTTGATTTTCTTGACCAAAAACTAGATTTTTGTTTTCGCGACCAAATGCGTGATTTTCTTGATCCAAAACTTGATTTTTGTTTTCGCGACCAAATTCATGATTTTCTTGATCCAAAACTTGATTTTTGTATTCGCGACCAAATTCTTGATTTTCTTGACCAAAAACTAGATTTTTGTATTCGCGACCAAATTCTTGATTTTATTGATCCAAAACTAGATTTTTGTATTCGCGACCAAATTCTTGATTTTTTTGACCAAAAACTAGATTTTTGTATTCGCGACCAAATTCTTGATTTTCGTGATCCAAAACTAGATTTTTGTATTCGCCACCAAATTCTTGATTTTAATGATCCAAAATCAGATTTTTGTATTCGCGACCAAATTCTTGATTTTCTTGACCAAAAACTAGATTTTTGTTTTCGCGACCAAATTCTTGATTTTCTTGATCCAAAACAAGATTTTTGTATTCGCGACCAAATTCATAATTTTCTTGAAAAAAAACTAGATTTTTGTTTTCGCGACCAAATTCTTGATTTTCTTGATCCAAAACAAGATTTTTGTATTCGCGACCAAATTTATAATTTTCTTGACAAAAAACTAGATTTTTGTTTTCGCGACCAAATTCTTGATTTTCTAGATCCAAAACTAGATTTTTGTATTCGCGACCAAATTCTTGATTTTATTGATCCAAAACTAGATTTTTGTATTCGCGAACAAATTCTTGATTTTCTTGACCAAAAACTAGATTTTTGTTTTCGCGACCAAATTCTTGATTTTCTTGATCCAAAACAAGATTTTTGTATTCGCGACCAAATTCATAATTTTCTTGACAAAAAACTAGATTTTTGTTTTCGCGACCAAATGCTTGATTTTCGTGATCCAAAACTAGATTTTTGTATTCGCGACCAAATTCTTGATTTTATTGATCCAAAACTAGATTTTTGTATTCGCGACCAAATTCTTGATTTTCTTGACCAAAAACTAGATTTTTGTATTCGCGACCCAATTCTTGATATTCGTGATCCAAAACTAGATTTTTGAATTCGCGACCAAATTCTTGATTTTCTACACCAAAAACTAGATTTTTTTTTTCGCGACCAAATTCATGATTTTCTTGATCCAAAACAAGATTTTTGTATTCGCGACCAAATTCATAATTTTCTTGACAAAAAACTAGATTTTTGTTTTCGCGACCAAATTCTTGATTTTCTTGATCCAAAACTAGATTTTTGTATTCGCGACCAAATTCTTGATTTTCTTGACCCAAAACTAGATTTTTGTTTTCGCGACCAAATGCGTGATTTTCTTGATCCAAAACTAGATTTTTGTATTCGCGACCAAATTCTTGATTTTATTGATCCAAAACTTGATTTTTGTATTCGCGACCAAATTCTTGATTTTCTTGACCAAAAACTAGATTTTTGTATTCGCGACCAAATTCTTGATTTTATTGATCCAAAACTAGATTTTTGTATTCGCGACCAAATTCTTGATTTTTTTGACCAAAAACTAGATTTTTGTATTCGCGACCAAATTCTTGATTTTCGTGATCCAAAACTAGATTTTTGTATTCGCCACCAAATTCTTGATTTTAATGATCCAAAATCAGATTTTTGTATTCGCGACCAAATTCTTGATTTTCTTGACCAAAAACTAGATTTTTGTTTTCGCGACCAAATTCTTGATTTTCTTGATCCAAAACAAGATTTTTGTATTCGCGACCAAATTCATAATTTTCTTGAAAAAAAACTAGATTTTTGTTTTCGCGACTAAATTCTTGATTTTCTTGATCCAAAACAAGATTTTTGTATTCGCGACCAAATTTATAATTTTCTTGACAAAAAACTAGATTTTTGTTTTCGCGACCAAATTCTTGATTTTCTTGATCCAAAACTAGATTTTTGTATTCGCGACCAAATTCTTGATTTTATTGATCCAAAACTAGATTTTTGTATTCGCGAACAAATTCTTGATTTTCTTGACCAAAAACTAGATTTTTGTTTTCGCGACCAAATTCTTGATTTTCTTGATCCAAAACAAGATTTTTGTATTCGCGACCAAATTCATAATTTTCTTGACAAAAAACTAGATTTTTGTTTTCGCGACCAAATGCTTGATTTTCGTGATCCAAAACTAGATTTTTGTATTCGCGACCAAATTCTTGATTTTATTGATCCAAAACTAGATTTTTGTATTCGCGACCAAATTCTTAATTTTCTTGACCAAAAACTAGATTTTTGTATTCGCGACCCAATTCTTGATATTCGTGATCCAAAACTAGATTTTTGAATTCGCGACCAAATTCTTGATTTTCTACACCAAAAACTAGATTTTTTTTTTCGCGACCAAATTCATGATTTTCTTGATCCAAAACAAGATTTTTGTATTCGCGACCAAATTCATAATTTTCTTGACAAAAAACTAGATTTTTGTTTTCGCGACCAAATTCTTGATTTTCTTGATCCAAAACTAGATTTTTGTATTCGCGACCAAATTCTTGATTTTCTTGACCAAAAACTAGATTTTTGTTTTCGCGACCAAATTCTTGATTTTCTTGATCCAAAACAAGATTTTTGTATTCGCGACCAAATTCATAATTTTCTTGACAAAAAACTAGATTTTTGTTTTCGCGACCAAATGCTTGATTTTCGTGATCCAAAACTAGAATTTTGTATTCGCGACCAAATTCTTGATTTTATTGATCCAAAACTAGATTTTTGTATTCGCGACCAAATTCTTGATTTTCTTGACCAAAAACTAGATTTTTGTATTCGCGACCCAATTCTTGATATTCGTGATCCAAAACTAGATTTTTGAATTCGCGACCAAATTCTTGATTTTCTACACCAAAAACTAGATTTTTTTTTTCGCGACCAAATTCATGATTTTCTTGATCTAAAACAAGATTTTTGTATTCGCGACCAAATTCATAATTTTCTTGACAAAAAACTAGATTTTTGTTTTCGCGACCAAATTCTTGATTTTCTTGATCCAAAACTAGATTTTTGTATTCGCGACCAAATTCTTGATTTTCTTGACCAAAAACTAGATTTTTGTTTTCGCGACCAAATTCTTGATTTTCTTGATCCAAAAAAAAATTTTTGTATTCGCGACCAAATTCATAATTTTCTTGACAAAAAACTAGATTTTTGTTTTCGCGACCAAATGCTTGATTTTCGTGATCCAAAACTAGATTTTTGTATTCGCGACCAAATTCTTGATTTTATTGATCCAAAACTAGATTTTTGTATTCGCGACCAAATGCTTGATTTTCTTGACCAAAAACTAGATTTTTGTATTCGCCACCCAATTCTTGATATTCGTGATCCAAAACTAGATTTTTGAATTCGCGACCAAATTCTTGATTTTCTACACCAAAAACTAGATTTTTTTTTTCGCGACCAAATTCATGATTTTCTTGATCCAAAACAAGATTTTTGTATTCGCGACCAAATTCATAATTTTCTTGACAAAAAACTAGATTTTTGTTTTCGCGACCAAATTCTTGATTTTCTTGAGAAAAAACTAGATTTTTGTATTCGCGACCAAATTCTTGATTTTCTTGACCAAAAACTAGATTTTTGTTTTCGCGACCAAATTCTTGATTTTCTTGATCCAAAACAAGATTTTTGTATTCGCGACCAAATTCATAATTTTCTTGACAAAAAACTAGATTTTTGTTTTCGCGACCAAATGCTTGATTTTCGTGATCCAAAACTAGAATTTTGTATTCGCGACCAAATTCTTGATTTTCTTGACCAAAAACTAGATTTTTGTATTCGCGACCCAATTCTTGATATTCGTGATCCAAAACTAGATTTTTGAATTCGCGACCAAATTCTTGATTTTCTACACCAAAAACTAGATTTTTTTTTTCGCGACCAAATTCATGATTTTCTTGATCTAAAACAAGATTTTTGTATTCGCGACCAAATTCATAATTTTCTTGACAAAAAACTAGATTTTTTTTTTCGCGACCAAATTCATGATTTTCTTGATCTAAAACAAGATTTTTGTATTCGCGACCAAATTCATAATTTTCTTGACAAAAAACTAGATTTTTGTATTCGCGACCAAATTCTTGATTTTATTGATCCAAAACTAGATTTTTGTATTCGCGAACAAATTCTTGATTTTCTTGACCAAAAACTAGATTTTTGTTTTCGCGACCAAATTCTTGATTTTCTTGATCCAAAACAAGATTTTTGTATTCGCGACCAAATTTATAATTTTCTTGACAAAAAACTAGATTTTTGTTTTCGCGACCAAATGCTTGATTTTCGTGATCCAAAAATAGATTTTTGTATTCGCGACCAAATTCTTGATTTTATTGATCCAAAACTAGATTTTTGTATTCGCGACCAAATTCTTGATTTTCTTGACCAAAAACTAGATTTTTGTATTCGCGACCCAATTCTTGATATTCGTGATCCAAAACTAGATTTTTGAATTCGCGACCAAATTCTTGATTTTCTACACCAAAAACTAGATTTTTTTTTTCGCGACCAAATTCATGATTTTCTTGATCCAAAACAAGATTTTTGTATTCGCGACCAAATTCATAATTTTCTTGACAAAAAACTAGATTTTTGTTTTCGCGACCAAATTCTTGATTTTCTTGATCCAAAACTAGATTTTTGTATTCGCGACCAAATTCTTGATTTTCTTGACCAAAAACTAGATTTTTGTTTTCGCGACCAAATTCTTGATTTTCTTGATCCAAAACAAGATTTTTGTATTCGCGACCAAATTCATAATTTTCTTGACAAAAAACTAGATTTTTGTTTTCGCGACCAAATGCTTGATTTTCGTGATCCAAAACTAGAATTTTGTATTCGCGACCAAATTCTTGATTTTATTGATCCAAAACTAGATTTTTGTATTCGCGACCAAATTCTTGATTTTCTTGACCAAAAACTAGATTTTTGTATTCGCGACCCAATTCTTGATATTCGTGATCCAAAACTAGATTTTTGAATTCGCGACCAAATTCTTGATTTTCTACACCAAAAACTAGATTTTTTTTTTCGCGACCAAATTCATGATTTTCTTGATCTAAAACAAGATTTTTGTATTCGCGACCAAATTCATAATTTTCTTGACAAAAAACTAGATTTTTGTTTTCGCGACCAAATTCTTGATTTTCTTGATCCAAAACTAGATTTTTGTATTCGCGACCAAATTCTTGATTTTCTTGACCAAAAACTAGATTTTTGTTTTCGCGACCAAATTCTTGATTTTCTTGATCCAAAAAAAAATTTTTGTATTCGCGACCAAATTCATAATTTTCTTGACAAAAAACTAGATTTTTGTTTTCGCGACCAAATTCTTGATTTTCTTGATCCAAAACTAGATTTTTGTTTTCGCGACCAAATGCTTGATTTTCGTGATCCAAAACTAGATTTTTGTATTCGCGACCAAATTCTTGATTTTCTTGATCCAAAACTAGATTTTTGTATTCGCGACCAAATTCTTGATTTTCTTGATCCAATACTAGATTTTTGTATTCGCGACCAAATTCTTCATTTTCTTGATCCAAAACTAGATTTTTGTTTTCGCGACCAAATTCTTCATTTTCTTGATCCAAAACAAGATTTTTGTCTTCGCGACCACATTTTTGATTTTCTTGACCAAAAACTAGATTTTTGTTTTCGCGACCAAATTCTTGATTTTCTTGATCCAAAACAAGATTTTTGTATTCGCGACCAAATTCATAATTTACTTGTCAAAAAACTAGATTTTTGTTTTCGCGACCAAATGCTTGATTTTCGTGATCCAAAACTAGATTTTTGTATTCGCGACCAAATTCTTGATTTTCTTGATCCAAAACTAGATTTTTGTATTCGCGACCAAATTCTTGATTTTCTTGATCCAATACTAGATTTTTGTATTCGCGACCAAATTATTCATTTTCTTGATCCAAAACTAGATTTTTGTATTCTTGACCAAATTCTTGATTTTCTTGATCCAAAAGTAGATTTTTGAATTCGCGACCAAATTCTTGATTTTCTTGATCCAAAACTAGATTTTTGTATTCGCGACAAAATTCTTGATTTTCTGGACCCAAAACTAGATTTTTGTTTTCGCGCCCAAATGCTTGATTTTATTGATCCAAAACTAGATTTTTGTTTTTGCGACCAAATTCTTGATTTTATTGATCCAAAACTAGATTTTTGTATTCGCGACCAAATTTTTGATTTTCTTGTTCCAAAACTAGGTTTTTGTATCCGCTACCAAATTCTTCATTTTATTGAATCAAAACTAGATTTTTGTATTCGCGCCCAAATGCTTGATTTTCTTGACCAAAAACTAGATTTTTGTTTTCGCGACCAAGTGCGTGATTTTCTTGATCCAAAACTTGATTTTTGTTTTCGCGACCAAATTCATGATTTTCTTGACCAAAAACTAGATTTTTGTATTCGCGACCAAATGCTTGATTTTCTTGATCCAAAACTAGATTTTTGTATTCGCGACCAAGTGCGTGATTTTCTTGATCCAAAACTTGATTTTTGTTTTCGCGACCAAATTCATGATTTTCTTGACCAAAAACTAGATTTTTGTATTCGCGACCAAATGCTTGATTTTCTTGATCCAAAACTAGATTTTTGTATTCGCGACCAAATTCTTGATTTTATTGATCCAAAACTAGATTTTTGTATTCGCGACCAAATTCTTGATTTTGTAGACCAAAAACTAGATTTTTGTATTCGCGACCAAATTCTTGATTTTTTATTGATCCAAAACTAGATTTTTGTATTCGCGACCAAATTCTTGATTTTATTGATCCAAAACTAGATTTTTGTATTCGCGACCAAATTCTTGATTTTCTTGACCAAAAACTAGATTTTTGTTTTCGCGACCAAATTCTTGATTTTCATGATCCAAAACAAGATTTTTGTATTCGCGACCAAATTCATAATTTTCTTGACAAAAAACTAGATTTTTGTTTTCGCGACCAAATTCTTGATTTTCGTGATCCAAAACTAGATTTTTGTATTCGCGACCAAATTCTTGATTTTATTAATCCAAAACTAGATTTTTTTATTCGCGAACAAATTCTTGATTTTCTTGACCAAAAACTAGATTTTTGTTTTCGCGACCAAATTCTTGATTTTCTTGATCCAAAACAAGATTTTTGTATTCGCGACCAAATTCATAATTTTCTTGACAAAAAACTAGATTTTTGTTTTCGCGACCAAATGCTTGATTTTCGTGATCCAAAACTAGATTTTTGTATTCGCGACCAAATTCTTGATTTTCTTGATCCAAAACTAGATTTTTGTATTCGCGACCAAATTCTTGATTTTCTTGATCCAATACTAGATTTTTGTATTCGCGACCAAATTATTCATTTTCTTGATCCAAAACTAGATTTTTGTATTCTTGACCAAATTCTTGATTTTCTTGATCCAAAAGTAGATTTTTGAATTCGCGACCAAATTCTTGATTTTCTTGATCCAAAACTAGATTTTTGTATTCGCGACAAAATTCTTGATTTTCTGGACCCAAAACTAGATTTTTGTTTTCGCGCCCAAATGCTTGATTTTATTGATCCAAAACTAGATTTTTGTTTTTGCGACCAAATTCTTGATTTTATTGATCCAAAACTAGATTTTTGTATTCGCGACCAAATTTTTGATTTTCTTGTTCCAAAACTAGGTTTTTGTATCCGCTACCAAATTCTTCATTTTATTGAATCAAAACTAGATTTTTGTATTCGCGCCCAAATGCTTGATTTTCTTGACCAAAAACTAGATTTTTGTTTTCGCGACCAAGTGCGTGATTTTCTTGATCCAAAACTTGATTTTTGTTTTCGCGACCAAATTCATGATTTTCTTGACCAAAAACTAGATTTTTGTATTCGCGACCAAATGCTTGATTTTCTTGATCCAAAACTAGATTTTTGTATTCGCGACCAAGTGCGTGATTTTCTTGATCCAAAACTTGATTTTTGTTTTCGCGACCAAATTCATGATTTTCTTGACCAAAAACTTGATTTTTGTATTCGCGACCAAATGCTTGATTTTCTTGATCCAAAACTAGATTTTTGTATTCGCGACCAAATTCTTGATTTTATTGATCCAAAACTAGATTTTTGTATTCGCGACCAAATTCTTGATTTTGTTGACCAAAAACTAGATTTTTGTATTCGCGACCAAATTCTTGATTTTATTGATCCAAAACTAGATTTTTGTATTCGCGACCTAATTCTTGATTTTATTGACAAAAAACTAGATTTTTGTTTTCGCGACCAAATGCTTGATTTTCGTGATCCAAAACTAGATTTTTGTATTCGCGACCAAATTCTTGATTTTCTTGATCCAAAACTAGATTTTTGTATTCGCGACCAAATTCTTGATTTTCATGATCCAAAACAAGATTTTTTTATTCGCGACCCAATTCATAATTTTCTTGACAAAAAACTAGATTTTTGTTTTCGCGACCAAATTCTTGATTTTCGTGATCCAAAACTAGATTTTTGTATTCGCGACCAAATTCTTGATTTTATTGATCCAAAACTAGATTTTTTTATTCGCGAACAAATTCTTGATTTTCTTGACCAAAAACTAGATTTTTGTTTTCGCGACCAAATTCTTGATTTTCTTGATCCAAAACAAGATTTTTGTATTCGCGACCAAATTCATAATTTTCTTGACAAAAAACTAGATTTTTGTTTTCGCGACCAAATGCTTGATTTTCGTGATCCAAAACTAGATTTTTGTATTCGCGACCAAATTCTTGATTTTCTTGATCCAAAACTAGATTTTTGTATTCGCGACCAAATTCTTGATTTTCTTGATCCAATACTAGATTTTTGTATTCGCGACCAAATTCTTCATTTTCTTGATCCAAAACTAGATTTTTGTATTGTTGACCAAATTCTTGATTTTCTTGATCCAAAAGTAGATTTTTGAATTCGCGACCAAATTCTTGATTTTCTTCATCCAAAACTAGATTTTTGTATTCGCGACCAAATTCTTGATTTTATTGATCCAAAACTAGATTTTTGTATTCGCGACCAAGTGCGTGATTTTCTTGATCCAAAACTTGATTTTTGTTTTCGCGACCAAATTCATGATTTTCTTGACCAAAAACTTGATTTTTGTATTCGCGACCAAATGCTTGATTTTCTTGATCCAAAACTAGATTTTTGTATTCGCGACCAAATTCTTGATTTTATTGATCCAAAACTAGATTTTTGTATTCGCGACCAAATTCTTGATTTTGTTGACCAAAAACTAGATTTTTGTATTCGCGACCAAATTCTTGATTTTATTGATCCAAAACTAGATTTTTGTATTCGCGACCAAATTCTTGATTTTATTGACAAAAAACTAGATTTTTGTTTTCGCGACCAAATGCTTGATTTTCGTGATCCAAAACTAGATTTTTGTATTCGCGACCAAATTCTTGATTTTCTTGATCCAAAACTAGATTTTTGTATTCGCGACCAAATTCTTGATTTTCATGATCCAAAACAAGATTTTTGTATTCGCGACCAAATTCATAATTTTCTTGACAAAAAACTAGATTTTTGTTTTCGCGACCAAATTCTTGATTTTCGTGATCCAAAACTAGATTTTTGTATTCGCGACCAAATTCTTGATTTTATTGATCCAAAACTAGATTTTTTTATTCGCGAACAAATTCTTGATTTTCTTGACCAAAAACTAGATTTTTGTTTTCGCGACCAAATTCTTGATTTTCTTGATCCAAAACAAGATTTTTGTATTCGCGACCAAATTCATAATTTTCTTGACAAAAAACTAGATTTTTGTTTTCGCGACCAAATGCTTGATTTTCGTGATCCAAAACTAGATTTTTGTATTCGCGACCAAATTCTTGATTTTCTTGATCCAAAACTAGATTTTTGTATTCGCGACCAAATTCTTGATTTTCTTGATCCAATACTAGATTTTTGTATTCGCGACCAAATTCTTCATTTTCTTGATCCAAAACTAGATTTTTGTATTGTTGACCAAATTCTTGATTTTCTTGATCCAAAAGTAGATTTTTGAATTCGCGACCAAATTCTTGATTTTCTTGATCCAAAACTAGATTTTTGTATTCGCGACAAAATTCTTGATTTTCTGGATCCAAAACTAGATTTTTGTTTTCGCGCCCAAATGCTTGATTTTATTGATCCAAAACTAGATTTTTGTATTCGCGACCAAATTTTTGATTTTCTTGTTCCAAAACTAGGTTTTTGTATCCGCTACCAAATTCTTCATTTTATTGAATCAAAACTAGACTTTTGTATTCGCGCCCAAATGCTTGATTTTCTTGACCAAAAACTAGATTTTTGTTTTCGCGACCAAGTGCGTGATTTTCTTGTTCCAAAACTTGATTTTTGTTTTCGCGACCAAATTCATGATTTTCTTGACCAAAAACTAGATTTTTGTATTCGCGACCAAATGCTTGATTTTCTTGATCCAAAACTAGATTTTTGTATTCGCGACCAAGTGCGTGATTTTCTTGATCCAAAACTTGATTTTTGTTTTCGCGACCAAATTCATGATTTTCTTGACCAAAAACTTGATTTTTGTATTCGCGACCAAATGCTTGATTTTCTTGATCCAAAACTAGATTTTTGTATTCGCGACCAAATTCTTGATTTTATTGATCCAAAACTAGATTTTTGTATTCGCGACCAAATTCTTGATTTTGTTGACCAAAAACTAGATTTTTGTATTCGCGACCAAATTCTTGATTTTATTGATCCAAAACTAGATTTTTGTATTCGCGACCAAATTCTTGATTTTATTGATCCAAAACTAGATTTTTGTATTCGCGACCAAATTCTTGATTTTCTTGACCAAAAACTAGATTTTTGTTTTCGCGACCAAATTCTTGATTTTCATGATCCAAAACAAGATTTTTGTATTCGCGACCAAATTCATAATTTTCTTGACAAAAAACTAGATTTTTGTTTTCGCGACCAAATTCTTGATTTTCGTGATCCAAAACTAGATTTTTGTATTCGCGACCAAATTCTTGATTTTATTGATCCAAAACTAGATTTTTTTATTCGCGAACAAATTCTTGATTTTCTTGACCAAAAACTAGATTTTTGTTTTCGCGACCAAATTCTTGATTTTCTTGATCCAAAACAAGATTTTTGTATTCGCGACCAAATTCATAATTTTCTTGACAAAAAACTAGATTTTTGTTTTCGCGACCAAATGCTTGATTTTCGTGATCCAAAACTAGATTTTTGTATTCGCGACCAAATTCTTGATTTTCTTGATCCAAAACTAGATTTTTGTATTCGCGACCAAATTCTTGATTTTCTTGATCCAATACTAGATTTTTGTATTCGCGACCAAATTCTTCATTTTCTTGATCCAAAACTAGATTTTTGTATTGTTGACCAAATTCTTGATTTTCTTGATCCAAAAGTAGATTTTTGAATTCGCGACCAAATTCTTGATTTTCTTGATCCAAAACTAGATTTTTGTATTCGCGACAAAATTCTTGATTTTCTGGATCCAAAACTAGATTTTTGTATTCGCGACCAAATTCTTGATTTTATTGATCCAAAACTAGATTTTTGTATTCGCGACCAAATTCTTGATTTTGTTGACCAAAAACTAGATTTTTGTATTCGCGACCAAATTCTTGATTTTATTGATCCAAAACTAGATTTTTGTATTCGCGACCAAATTCTTGATTTTATTGATCCAAAACTAGATTTTTGTATTCGCGACCAAATTCTTGATTTTCTTGACCAAAAACTAGATTTTTGTTTTCGCGACCAAAATCTTGATTTTCATGATCCAAAACAAGATTTTTGTATTCGCGACCAAATTCATAATTTTCTTAACAAAAACCTAGATTTTTGTTTTCGCGACCAAATTCTTGATTTTCGTGATCCAAAACTAGATTTTTGTATTCGCGACCAAATTCTTGATTTTATTGATCCAAAACTAGATTTTTTTATTCGCGAACAAATTCTTGATTTTCTTGACCAAAAACTAGATTTTTGTTTTCGCGACCAAATTCTTGATTTTCTTGATCCAAAACAAGATTTTTGTATTCGCGACCAAATTCATAATTTTCTTGAAAAAAAACTAGATTTTTGTTTTCGCGACCAAATGCTTGATTTTCGTGATCCAAAACTAGATTTTTGTATTCGCGACCAAATTCTTGATTTTCTTGATCCAAAACTAGATTTTTGTATTCGCGACCAAATTCTTGATTTTCTTGATCCAATACTAGATTTTTGTATTCGCGACCAAATTCTTCATTTTCTTGATCCAAAACTAGATTTTTGTATTGTTGACCAAATTCTTGATTTTCTTGATCCAAAAGTAGATTTTTGAATTCGCGACCAAATGCTTGATTTTCTTGATCCAAAACTAGATTTTTGTATTCGCGACCAAATTCTTGATTTTATTGATCCAAAACTAGATTTTTGTATTCGCGACCAAATTCTTGATTTTCTTGACCAAAAACTAGATTTTTGTATTCGCGACCAAATTCTTGATTTTATTGATCCAAAACTAGATTTTTGTATTCGCGACCAAATTCTTGATTTTGTTGACCAAAAACTAGATTTTTGTATTCCCGACCAAATTCTTGATTTTCGTGATCCAAAACTAGATTTTTGTATTCGCCACCAAATTCTTGATTTTAATGATCCAAAATCAGATTTTTGTATTCGCGACCAAATTCTTGATTTTCTTGACCAAAAACTAGATTTTTGTTTTCGCGACCAAATTCTTAATTTTCTTGATCCAAAACAAGATTTTTGTATTCGCGACCAAATTCATAATTTTCTTGACAAAAAACACGATTTTTGTTTTCGCGACCAAATTCTTGATTTTCTTGATCCAAAACAAGATTTTTGTATTCGCGACCAAATTTATAATTTTCTTGACAAAAAACTAGATTTTTGTTTTCGCGACCAAATTCTTGATTTTCTTGATCCAAAACTAGATTTTTGTATTCGCGACCAAATTCTTGATTTTATTGATCCAAAACTAGATTTTTGTATTCGCGAACAAATTCTTGATTTTCTTGACCAAAAACTAGATTTTTGTTTTCGCGACCAAATTCTTGATTTTCTTGATCCAAAACAAGATTTTTGTATTCGCGACCAAATTCATAATTTTCTTGACAAAAAACTAGATTTTTGTTTTCACGACCAAATGCTTGATTTTCGTGATCCAAAACTAGAATTTTGTATTCGCGACCAAATTCTTGATTTTATTGATCCAAAACTAGATTTTTGTATTCGCGACCAAATTCTTGATTTTCTTGACCAAAAACTAGATTTTTGTATTCGCGACCCAATTCTTGATATTCGTGATCCAAAACTAGATTTTTGAATTCGCGACCAAATTCTTGATTTTCTACACCAAAAACTAGATTTTTTTTTTCGCGACCAAATTCATGATTTTCTTGATCCAAAACAAGATTTTTGTATTCGCGACCAAATTCATAATTTTCTTGACAAAAAACTAGATTTTTGTATGCGCGACCAAATTTTTGATTTTTTTGTTCCAAAACTAGGTTTTTGTATCCGCAACCAAATTCTTCATTTTATTGATCCAAAACTAGATTTTTGTATTCGCGCCCAAATGCTTGATTTTCTTGACCAAAAACTAGATTTTTGTTTTCGCGACCAAATGCGTGATTTTCTTGATCCAAAACTAGATTTTTGTTTTCGCGACCAAATTCATGATTTTCTTGACCAAAAACTAGATTTTTGTATTCGCGATCAAATGCTTGATTTTCTTGATCCAAAACTAGATTTTTGTATTCGCGACCAAATTCTTGATTTTATTGATCCAAAACTAGATTTTTTTATTCGCGAACAAATTCTTGATTTTCTTGACCAAAAACTAGATTTTTGTTTTCGCGACCAAATTCTTGATTTTCTTGATCCAAAACAAGATTTTTGTATTCGCGACCAAATTCATAATTTTCTTGACAAAAAACTAGATTTTTGTTTTCGCGACCAAATGCTTGATTTTCGTGATCCAAAACTAGATTTTTGTATTCGCGACCAAATTCTTGATTTTCTTGATCCAAAACTAGATTTTTGTATTCGCGACCAAATTCTTGATTTTCTTGATCCAATACTAGATTTTTGTATTCGCGACCAAATTCTTCATTTTCTTGATCCAAAACTAGATTTTTGTATTGTTGACCAAATTCTTGATTTTCTTGATCCAAAAGTAGATTTTTGAATTCACGACCAAATTCTTGATTTTCTTGATCCAAAACTAGATTTTTGTATTCGCGACAAAATTCTTGATTTTCTGGATCCAAAACTAGATTTTTGTTTTCGCGCCCAAATGCTTGATTTTATTGATCCAAAACTAGATTTTTGTTTTTGCGACCAAATTCTTGAATTTATTGATCCAAAACTAGATTTTTGTATTCGCGACCAAATTTTTGATTTTTTTGTTCCAAAACTAGGTTTTTGTATCCGCAACCAAATTCTTCATTTTATTGATCCAAAACTAGATTTTTGTATTCGCGCCCAAATGCTTGATTTTCTTGACCAAAAACAAGATTTTTGTTTTCGCGACCAAATGCGTGATTTTCTTGATCCAAAACTTGATTTTTGTTTTCGCGACCAAATTCATGATTTTTTTGACCAAAAACTAGATTTTTGTATTCGCGATCAAATGCTTGATTTTCTTGATCCAAAACTAGATTTTTGTATTCGCGACCAAATTCTTGATTTTATTGATCCAAAACTAGATTTTTGTATTCGCGACCAAATTCTTGATTTTCTTGACCAAAAACTAGATTTTTGTATTCGCGACCAAATTCTTGATTTTATTGATCCAAAACTAGATTTTTGTATTCGCGACCAAATTCTTGATTTTGTTGACCAAAAACTAGATTTTTGTATTCGCGACCAAATTCTTGATTTTCGTGATCCAAAACTAGATTTTTGTATTCGCCACCAAATTCTTGATTTTAATGATCCAAAATCAGATTTTTGTATTCGCGAACAAATTCTTGATTTTCTTGACCAAAAACTAGATTTTTGTTTTCGCGACCAAATTCTTGATTTTCTTGATCCAAAACAAGATTTTTGTATTCGCGACCAAATTCATAATTTTCTTGACAAAAAACTAGATTTTTGTTTTCGCGACCAAATGCTTGATTTTCGTGATCCAAAACTAGAATTTTGTATTCGCGACCAAATTCTTGATTTTATTGATCCAAAACTAGATTTTTGTATTCGCGACCAAATTCTTGATTTTCTTGACCAAAAACTAGATTTTTGTATTCGCGACCCAATTCTTGATATTCGTGATCCAAAACTAGATTTTTGAATTCGCGACCAAATTCTTGATTTTCTACACCAAAAACTAGATTTTTTTTTTCGCGACCAAATTCATGATTTTCTTGATCCAAAACAAGATTTTTGTATTCGCGACCAAATTCATAATTTTCTTGACAAAAAACTAGATTTTTGTATGCGCGACCAAATTTTTGATTTTTTTGTTCCAAAACTAGGTTTTTGTATCCGCGACCAAATTCTTCATTTTATTGATCCAAAACTAGATTTTTGTATTCGCGCCCAAATGCTTGATTTTCTTGACCAAAAACTAGATTTTTGTTTTCGCGACCAAATGCGTGATTTTCTTGATCCAAAACTTGATTTTTGTTTTCGCGACCAAATTCATGATTTTCTTGACCAAAAACTAGATTTTTGTATTCGCGATCAAATGCTTGATTTTCTTGATCCAAAACTAGATTTTTGTATTCGCGACCAAATTCTTGATTTTATTGATCCAAAACTAGATTTTTTTATTCGCGAACAAATTCTTGATTTTCTTGACCAAAAACTAGATTTTTGTTTTCGCGACCAAATTCTTGATTTTCTTGATCCAAAACAAGATTTTTGTATTCGCGACCAAATTCATAATTTTCTTGACAAAAAACTAGATTTTTGTTTTCGCGACCAAATGCTTGATTTTCGTGATCCAAAACTAGATTTTTGTATTCGCGACCAAATTCTTGATTTTCTTGATCCAAAACTAGATTTTTGTATTCGCGACCAAATTCTTGATTTTCTTGATCCAATACTAGATTTTTGTATTCGCGACCAAATTCTTCATTTTCTTGATCCAAAACTAGATTTTTGTATTGTTGACCAAATTCTTGATTTTCTTGATCCAAAAGTAGATTTTTGAATTCGCGACCAAATTCTTGATTTTCTTGATCCAAAACTAGATTTTTGTATTCGCGACAAAATTCTTGATTTTCTGGATCCAAAACTAGATTTTTGTTTTCGCGCCCAAATGCTTGATTTTATTGATCCAAAACTAGATTTTTGTTTTTGCGACCAAATTCTTGAATTTATTGATCCAAAACTAGATTTTTGTATTCGCGACCAAATTTTTGATTTTTTTGTTCCAAAACTAGGTTTTTGTATCCGCGACCAAATTCTTCATTTTATTGATCCAAAACTAGATTTTTGTATTCGCGCCCAAATACTTGATTTTCTTGACCAAAAACAAGATTTTTGTTTTCGCGACCAAATGCGTGATTTTCTTGATCCAAAACTTGATTTTTGTTTTCGCGACCAAATTCATGATTTTCTTGACCAAAAACTAGATTTTTGTATTCGCGATCAAATGCTTGATTTTCTTGATCCAAAACTAGATTTTTGTATTCGCGACCAAATTCTTGATTTTATTGATCCAAAACTAGATTTTTGTATTCGCGACCAAATTCTTGATTTTCTTGACCAAAAACTAGATTTTTGTATTCGCGACCAAATTCTTGATTTTTTTGACCAAAAACTAGATTTTTGTATTCGCGACCAAATTCTTGAATTTCGTGATCCAAAACTAGATTTTTGTATTCGCCACCAAATTCTTGATTTTAATGATCCAAAATCAGATTTTTGTATTCGCGACCAAATTCTTGATTTTCTTGACCAAAAACTAGATTTTTGTTTTCGCGACCAAATTCTTAATTTTCTTGATCCAAAACAAGATTTTTGTATTCGCGACCAAATTCATAATTTTCTTGACAAAAAACACGATTTTTGTTTTCGCGACCAAATGCTTGATTTTCGTGATCCAAAACTAGAATTTTGTATTCGCGACCAAATTCTTGATTTTATTGATCCAAAACTAGATTTTTGTATTCGCGACCAAATTCTTGATTTTCTTGACCAAAAACTAGATTTTTGTATTCGCGACCCAATTCTTGATTTTATTGATCCAAAACTAGATTTTTGTATTCGCGACCAAATTCTTGATTTTCGTGATCCAAAACTAGATTTTTGTATTCGCCACCAAATTCTTGATTTTAATGATCCAAAATCAGATTTTTGTATTCGCGACCAAATTCTTGATTTTCTTGACCAAAAACTAGATTTTTGTTTTCGCGACCAAATTCTTAATTTTCTTGATCCAAAACAAGATTTTTGTATTCGCGACCAAATTCATAATTTTCTTGACAAAAAACACGATTTTTGTTTTCGCGACAAAATTCTTTATTTTCTTGATCCAAAACAAGATTTTTGTATTCGCGACCAAATTTATAATTTTCTTGACAAAAAACTAGATTTTTGTTTTCGCGACCAAATTCTTGATTTTCTTGATCCAAAACTAGATTTTTGTATTCGCGACCAAATTCTTGATTTTATTGATCCAAAACTAGATTTTTGTATTCGCGAACAAATTCTTGATTTTCTTGACCAAAAACTAGATTTTTGTTTTCGCGACCAAATTCTTGATTTTCTTGATCCAAAACAAGATTTTTGTATTCGCGACCAAATTCATAATTTTCTTGACAAAAAACTAGATTTTTGTTTTCGCGACCAAATGCTTGATTTTCGTGATCCAAAACTAGAATTTTGTATTCGCGACCAAATTCTTGATTTTATTGATCCAAAACTAGATTTTTGTATTCGCGACCAAATTCTTGATTTTCTTGACCAAAAACTAGATTTTTGTATTCGCGACCCAATTCTTGATATTCGTGATCCAAAACTAGATTTTTAAATTCGCGACCAAATTCTTGATTTTCTACACCAAAAACTAGATTTTTTTTTTCGCGACCAAATTCATGATTTTCTTGATCCAAAACAAGATTTTTGTATTCGCGACCAAATTCATAATTTTCTTGACAAAAAACTAGATTTTTGTTTTCGCGACCAAATTCTTGATTTTCTTGATCCAAAACTAGATTTTTGTATTCGCGACCAAATTCTTGATTTTCTTGACCAAAAACAAGATTTTTGTTTTCGCGACCAAATTCTTGATTTTCTTGATCCAAAACAAGATTTTTGTATTCGCGACCAAATTCATAATTTTCTTGACAAATAACTTGATTTTTGTTTTCGCGACCAAATGCTTGATTTTCGTGATCCAAAACTAGAATTTTGTATTCGCGACCAAATTCTTGATTTTATTGATCCAAAACTAGATTTTTGTATTCGCGACCAAATTCTTGATTTTCTTGACCAAAAACTAGATTTTTGTATTCGCGACCCAATTCTTGATATTCGTGATCCAAAACTAGATTTTTGAATTCGCGACCAAATTCTTGATTTTCTACACCAAAAACTAGATTTTTTTTTTCGCGACCAAATTCATGATTTTGTTGATCCAAAACAAGATTTTTGTATTGTTGACCAAATTCATAATTTTCTTGACAAAAAACTAGATTTTTGTTTTCGCGACCAAATTCTTGATTTTCGTGATCCAAAACTAGATTTTTGTATTCGCCACCAAATTCTTGATTTTAATGATCCAAAATCAGATTTTTGTATTCGCGACCAAATTCTTGATTTTCTTGACCAAAAACTAGATTTTTGTTTTCGCGACCAAATTCTTAATTTTCTTGATCCAAAACAAGATTTTTGTATTCGCGACCAAATTCATAATTTTCTTGACAAAAAACACGATTTTTGTTTTCGCGACCAAATGCTTGATTTTCGTGATCCAAAACTAGAATTTTGTATTCGCGACCAAATTCTTGATTTTATTGATCCAAAACTAGATTTTTGTATTCGCGACCAAATTCTTGATTTTCTTGACCAAAAACTAGATTTTTGTATTCGCGACCCAATTCTTGATTTTATTGATCCAAAACTAGATTTTTGTATTCGCGACCAAATTCTTGATTTTCGTGATCCAAAACTAGATTTTTGTATTCGCCACCAAATTCTTGATTTTAATGATCCAAAATCAGATTTTTGTATTCGCGACCAAATTCTTGATTTTCTTGACCAAAAACTAGATTTTTGTTTTCGCGACCAAATTCTTAATTTTCTTGATCCAAAACAAGATTTTTGTATTCGCGACCAAATTCATAATTTTCTTGACAAAAAACACGATTTTTGTTTTCGCGACCAAATGCTTGATTTTCGTGATCCAAAACTAGAATTTTGTATTCGCGACCAAATTCTTGATTTTATTGATCCAAAACTAGATTTTTGTATTCGCGACCAAATTCTTGATTTTCTTGACCAAAAACTAGATTTTTGTATTCGCGACCCAATTCTTGATTTTATTGATCCAAAACTAGATTTTTGTATTCGCGACCAAATTCTTGATTTTCGTGATCCAAAACTAGATTTTTGTATTCGCCACCAAATTCTTGATTTTAATGATCCAAAATCAGATTTTTGTATTCGCGACCAAATTCTTGATTTTCTTGACCAAAAACTAGATTTTTGTTTTCGCGACCAAATTCTTAATTTTCTTGATCCAAAACAAGATTTTTGTATTCGCGACCAAATTCATAATTTTCTTGACAAAAAACACGATTTTTGTTTTCGCGACAAAATTCTTTATTTTCTTGATCCAAAACAAGATTTTTGTATTCGCGACCAAATTTATAATTTTCTTGACAAAAAACTAGATTTTTGTTTTCGCGACCAAATTCTTGATTTTCTTGATCCAAAACTAGATTTTTGTATTCGCGACCAAATTCTTGATTTTATTGATCCAAAACTAGATTTTTGTATTCGCGAACAAATTCTTGATTTTCTTGACCAAAAACTAGATTTTTGTTTTCGCGACCAAATTCTTGATTTTCTTGATCCAAAACAAGATTTTTTGTATTCGCGACCAAATTCATAATTTTCTTGACAAAAAACTAGATTTTTGTTTTCGCGACCAAATGCTTGATTTTCGTGATCCAAAACTAGAATTTTGTATTCGCGACCAAATTCTTGATTTTATTGATCCAAAACTAGATTTTTGTATTCGCGACCAAATTCTTGATTTTCTTGACCAAAAACTAGATTTTTGTATTCGCGACCCAATTCTTGATATTCGTGATCCAAAACTAGATTTTTGAATTCGCGACCAAATTCTTGATTTTCTACACCAAAAACTAGATTTTTTTTTTCGCGACCAAATTCATGATTTTCTTGATCCAAAACAAGATTTTTGTATTCGCGACCAAATTCATAATTTTCTTGACAAAAAACTAGATTTTTGTTTTCGCGACCAAATTCTTGATTTTCTTGATCCAAAACTAGATTTTTGTATTCGCGACCAAATTCTTGATTTTCTTGACCAAAAACAAGATTTTTGTTTTCGCGACCAAATTCTTGATTTTCTTGATCCAAAACAAGATTTTTGTATTCGCAACCAAATTCATAATTTTCTTGACAAATAACTAGATTTTTGTTTTCGCGACCAAATGCTTGATTTTCGTGATCCAAAACTAGAATTTTGTATTCGCGACCAAATTCTTGATTTTATTGATCCAAAACTAGATTTTTGTATTCGCGACCAAATTCTTGATTTTCTTGACCAAAAACTAGATTTTTGTATTCGCGACCCAATTCTTGATATTCGTGATCCAAAACTAGATTTTTGAATTCGCGACCAAATTCTTGATTTTCTACACCAAAAACTAGATTTTTTTTTTCGCGACCAAATTCATGATTTTGTTGATCCAAAACAAGATTTTTGTATTGTTGACCAAATTCATAATTTTCTTGACAAAAAACTAGATTTTTGTTTTCGCGACCAAATTCTTGATTTTCTTGATCCAAAACTAGATTTTTGTATTCGCGACAAAATTCTTGATTTTCTGGATCCAAAACTAGATTTTTGTTTTCGCGCCCAAATGCTTGATTTTATTGATCCAAAACTAGATTTTTGTTTTTGCGACCAAATTCTTGAATTTATTGATCCAAAACTAGATTTTTGTATTCGCGACCAAATTTTTGATTTTTTTGTTCCAAAACTAGGTTTTTGTATCCGCGACCAAATTTTTCATTTTATTGATCCAAAACTAGATTTTTGTATTCGCGCCCAAATGCTTGATTTTCTTGACCAAAAACAAGATTTTTGTTTTCGCGACCAAATGCGTGATTTTCTTGATCCAAAACTTGATTTTTGTTTTTGCGACCAAATTCTTGAATTTATTGATCCAAAACTAGATTTTTGTATTCGCGACCAAATTTTTGATTTTTTTGTTCCAAAACTAGGTTTTTGTATCCGCGACCAAATTCTTCATTTTATTGATCCAAAACTAGATTTTTGTATTCGCGCCCAAATGCTTGATTTTCTTGACCAAAAACAAGATTTTTGTTTTCGCGACCAAATGCGTGATTTTCTTGATCCAAAACTTGATTTTTGTTTTCGCGACCAAATTCCTGATTTTCTTGACCAAAAACTAGATTTTTGTATTCGCGATCAAATGCTTGATTTTCTTGATCCAAAACTAGATTTTTGTATTCGCGACCAAATTCTTGATTTTATTGATCCAAAACTAGATTTTTGTATTCGCGACCAAATTCTTGATTTTCTTGACCAAAAACTAGATTTTTGTATTCGCGACCAAATTCTTGATTTTCTTGACCAAAAACTAGATTTTTGTATTCGCGACCAAATTCTTGATTTTATTGATCCAAAACTAGATTTTTGTATTCGCGACCAAATTCTTGATTTTTTTGACCAAAAACTAGATTTTTGTATTCGCGACCAAATTCTTGATTTTCGTGATCCAAAACTAGATTTTTGTATTCGCCACCAAATTCTTGATTTTAATGATCCAAAATCAGATTTTTGTATTCGCGACCAAATTCTTGATTTTCTTGACCAAAAACTAGATTTTTGTTTTCGCGACCAAATTCTTAATTTTCTTGATCCAAAACAAGATTTTTGTATTCGCGACCAAATTCATAATTTTCTTGACAAAAAACACGATTTTTGTTTTCGCGACCAAATGCTTGATTTTCGTGATCCAAAACTAGAATTTTGTATTCGCGACCAAATTCTTGATTTTATTGATCCAAAACTAGATTTTTGTATTCGCGACCAAATTCTTGATTTTCTTGACCGAAAACTAGATTTTTGTATTCGCGACCCAATTCTTGATTTTATTGATCCAAAACTAGATTTTTGTATTCGCGACCAAATTCTTGATTTTCGTGATCCAAAACTAGATTTTTGTATTCGCCACCAAATTCTTGATTTTAATGATCCAAAATCAGATTTTTGTATTCGCGACCAAATTCTTGATTTTCTTGACCAAAAACTAGATTTTTGTTTTCGCGACCAAATTCTTAATTTTCTTGATCCAAAACAAGATTTTTGTATTCGCGACCAAATTCATAATTTTCTTGACAAAAAACACGATTTTTGTTTTCGCGACAAAATTCTTTATTTTCTTGATCCAAAACAAGATTTTTGTATTCGCGACCAAATTTATAATTTTCTTGACAAAAAACTAGATTTTTGTTTTCGCGACCAAATTCTTGATTTTCTTGATCCAAAACAAGATTTTTGTATTCGCGACCAAATTCTTGATTTTATTGATCCAAAACTAGATTTTTGTATTCGCGAACAAATTCTTGATTTTCTTGACCAAAAACTAGATTTTTGTTTTCGCGACCAAATTCTTGATTTTCTTGATCCAAAACAAGATTTTTGTATTCGCGACCAAATTCATAATTTTCTTGACAAAAAACTAGATTTTTGTTTTCGCCACCAAATGCTTGATTTTCGTGATCCAAAACTAGAATTTTGTATTCGCGACCAAATTCTTGATTTTATTGATCCAAAACTAGATTTTTGTATTCGCGACCAAATTCTTGATTTTCTTGACCAAAAACTAGATTTTTGTATTCGCGACCCAATTCTTGATATTCGTGATCCAAAACTAGATTTTTGAATTCGCGACCAAATTCTTGATTTTCTACACCAAAAACTAGATTTTTTTTTTCGCGACCAAATTCATGATTTTCTTGATCCAAAACAAGATTTTTGTATTCGCGACCAAATTCATAATTTTCTTGACAAAAAACTAGATTTTTGTTTTCGCGACCAAATTCTTGATTTTCTTGATCCAAAACTAGATTTTTGTATTCGCGACCAAATTCTTGATTTTCTTGACCAAAAACAAGATTTTTGTTTTCGCGACCAAATTCTTGATTTTCTTGATCCAAAACAAGATTTTTGTATTCGCGACCAAATTCATAATTTTCTTGACAAATAACTAGATTT
This sequence comes from x Bolboschoenoplectus mariqueter, assembly GCA_037678475.1. Classification (NCBI taxonomy): domain Eukaryota; kingdom Viridiplantae; phylum Streptophyta; class Magnoliopsida; order Poales; family Cyperaceae; genus x Bolboschoenoplectus; species x Bolboschoenoplectus mariqueter. Next base: position 2,627,841 of record CM075233.1, on the reverse strand, counting down.
TTGTTTTCGCGACCAAATGCTTGATTTTCGTGATCCAAAACTAGAATTTTGTATTCGCGACCAAATTCTTGATTTTATTGATCCAAAACTAGATTTTTGTATTCGCGACCAAATTCTTGATTTTCTTGACCAAAAACTAGATTTTTGTATTCGCGACCCAATTCTTGATATTCGTGATCCAAAACTAGATTTTTGAATTCGCGACCAAATTCTTGATTTTCTACACCAAAAACTAGATTTTTTTTTTCGCGACCAAATTCATGATTTTGTTGATCCAAAACAAGATTTTTGTATTGTTGACCAAATTCATAATTTTCTTGACAAAAAACTAGATTTTTGTTTTCGCGACCAAATTCTTGATTTTCTTGATCCAAAACTAGATTTTTGTATTCGCGACAAAATTCTTGATTTTCTGGATCCAAAACTAGATTTTTGTTTTCGCGCCCAAATGCTTGATTTTATTGATCCAAAACTAGATTTTTGTTTTTGCGACCAAATTCTTGAATTTATTGATCCAAAACTAGATTTTTGTATTCGCGACCAAATTTTTGATTTTTTTGTTCCAAAACTAGGTTTTTGTATCCGCGACCAAATTCTTCATTTTATTGATCCAAAACTAGATTTTTGTATTCGCGCCCAAATGCTTGATTTTCTTGACCAAAAACAAGATTTTTGTTTTCGCGACCAAATGCGTGATTTTCTTGATCCAAAACTTGATTTTTGTTTTTGCGACCAAATTCTTGAATTTATTGATCCAAAACTAGATTTTTGTATTCGCGACCAAATTTTTGATTTTTTTGTTCCAAAACTAGGTTTTTGTATCCGCGACCAAATTCTTCATTTTATTGATCCAAAACTAGATTTTTGTATTCGCGCCCAAATGCTTGATTTTCTTGACCAAAAACAAGATTTTTGTTTTCGCGACCAAATGCGTGATTTTCTTGATCCAAAACTTGATTTTTGTTTTCGCGACCAAATTCATGATTTTCTTGACCAAAAACTAGATTTTTGTATTCGCGATCAAATGCTTGATTTTCTTGATCCAAAACTAGATTTTTGTATTCGCGACCAAATTCTTGATTTTATTGATCCAAAACTAGATTTTTGTATTCGCGACCAAATTCTTGATTTTCTTGACCAAAAACTAGATTTTTGTATTCGCGACCAAATTCTTGATTTTATTGATCCAAAACTAGATTTTTGTATTCGCGACCAAATTCTTGATTTTTTTGACCAAAAACTAGATTTTTGTATTCGCGACCAAATTCTTGATTTTCGTGATCCAAAACTAGATTTTTGTATTCGCCACCAAATTCTTGATTTTAATGATCCAAAATCAGATTTTTGTATTCGCGACCAAATTCTTGATTTTCTTGACCAAAAACTAGATTTTTGTTTTCGCGACCAAATTCTTAATTTTCTTGATCCAAAACAAGATTTTTGTATTCGCGACCAAATTCATAATTTTCTTGACAAAAAACACGATTTTTGTTTTCGCGACCAAATGCTTGATTTTCGTGATCCAAAACTAGAATTTTGTATTCGCGACCAAATTCTTGATTTTATTGATCCAAAACTAGATTTTTGTATTCGCGACCAAATTCTTGATTTTCTTGACCAAAAACTAGATTTTTGTATTCGCGACCCAATTCTTGATTTTATTGATCCAAAACTAGATTTTTGTATTCGCGACCAAATTCTTGATTTTGTTGACCAAAAACTAGATTTTTGTATTCGCGACCAAATTCTTGATTTTCGTGATCCAAAACTAGATTTTTGTATTCGCCACCAAATTCTTGATTTTAATGATCCAAAATCAGATTTTTGTATTCGCGACCAAATTCTTGATTTTCTTAACCAAAAACTAGATTTTTGTTTTCGCGACCAAATTCTTAATTTTCTTGATCCAAAACAAGATTTTTGTATTCGCGACCAAATTCATAATTTTCTTGACAAAAAACACGATTTTTGTTTTCGCGACCAAATTCTTGATTTTCTTGATCCAAAACAAGATTTTTGTATTCGCGACCAAATTTATAATTTTCTTGACAAAAAACTAGATTTTTGTTTTCGCGACCAAATTCTTGATTTTCTTGATCCAAAACTAGATTTTTGTATTCGCGACCAAATTCTTGATTTTATTGATCCAAAACTAGATTTTTGTATTCGCGAACAAATTCTTGATTTTCTTGACCAAAAACTAGATTTTTGTATTCGCGACCCAATTCTTGATATTCGTGATCCAAAACTAGATTTTTGAATTCGCGACCAAATTCTTGATTTTCTACACCAAGAACTAGATTTTTTTTTTCGCGACCAAATTCATGATTTTCTTGATCCAAAACAAGATTTTTGTATTCGCGACCAAATTCATAATTTTCTTGACAAAAAACTAGATTTTTGTTTTCGCGACCAAATTCTTGATTTTCTTGATCCAAAACTAGATTTTTGTATTCGCGACCAAATTCTTGATTTTCTTGACCAAAAACAAGATTTTTGTTTTCGCGACCAAATTCTTGATTTTCTTGATCCAAAACAAGATTTTTGTATTCGCGACCAAATTCATAATTTTCTTGACAAATAACTAGATTTTTGTTTTCGCGACCAAATGCTTGATTTTCGTGATCCAAAACTAGAATTTTGTATTCGCGACCAAATTCTTGATTTTATTGATCCAAAACTAGATTTTTGTATTCGCGACCAAATTCTTGATTTTCTTGACCAAAAACTAGATTTTTGTATTCGCGACCCAATTCTTGATATTCGTGATCCAAAACTAGATTTTTGAATTCGCGACCAAATTCTTGATTTTCTACACCAAAAACTAGATTTTTTTTTTCGCGACCAAATTCATGATTTTGTTGATCCAAAACAAGATTTTTGTATTCGCGACCAAATTCATAATTTTCTTGACAAAAAACTAGATTTTTGTTTTCGCGACCAAATTCTTGATTTTCTTGATCCAAAACTAGATTTTTGTATTCGCGACCAAATTCTTGATTTTCTTGACCAAAAACTAGATTTTTGTTTTCGAGACCAAATTCTTGATTTTCTTGATCCAAAACAAGATTTTTGTATTCGCGACCAAATTCATAATTTTCTTGACAAAAAACTAGATTTTTGTTTTCGCGACCAAATTCTTGATATTCTTGATCCAAAACTAGATTTTTGTATTCGCGACCAAATTCTTGATTTTATTGATCCAAAACTAGATTTTTGTATTCGCGAACAAATTCTTGATTTTCTTGACCAAAAACTAGATTTTTGTTTTCGCGACCAAATTCTTGATTTTAATGATCCAAAATCAGATTTTTGTATTCGCGACCAAATTCTTGATTTTCTGGACCAAAAACTAGATTTTTGTTTTCGCGACCAAATTCTTGATTTTGTTGATCCAAAACAAGATTTTTGTATTCGCGACCAAATTCATAATTTTCTTGACAAAAAACTAGATTTTTGTATGCGCGACCAAATTTTTGATTTTTTTGTTCCAAAACTAGGTTTTTGTATCCGCGACCAAATTCTTCATTTTATTGATCCAAAACTAGATTTTTGTATTCGCGCCCAAATGCTTGATTTTCTTGACCAAAAAATAGATTTTTGTTTTCGCGACCAAATGCGTGATTTTCTTGACCAAAAACTAGATTTTTGTATTCGCGATCAAATGCTTGATTTTCTTGATCCAAAACTAGATTTTTGTATTCGCGACCAAATTCTTGATTTTATTGATCCAAAACTAGATTTTTGTATTCGCGACCAAATTCTTGATTTTCTTGACCAAAAACTAGATTTTTGTATTCGCGACCAAATTCTTGATTTTATTGATCCAAAACTAGATTTTTGTATTCTCGACCAAATTCTTGATTTTTTTGACCAAAAACTAGATTTTTGTATTCCCGACCAAATTCTTGATTTTCGTGATCCAAAAACTAGATTTTTGTTTTCGCGACCAAATTCTTGATTTTCTTGATCCAAAACAAGATTTTTGTATTCGCGACCAAATTCATAATTTTCTTGACCAAAAACTAGATTTTTGTTTTCGCGACCAAATTCTTGATTTTCTTCATCCAAAACATGATTTTTGTATTCGCGACCAAATTCATAATTTTCTTGACAAAAAACTAGATTTTTGTTTTCGCGACCAAATTCTTGATTTTCTTGATCCAAAACAAGATTTTTGTATTCGCGACCAAATTCTTGATTTTCTTGATCCAAAACTAGATTTTTGTTTTCGCGACCAAATTCTTGATTTTCTTGATCCAAAACAAGATTTTTGTATTCGCGACCAAATTCTTGATTTTCTTGACCAAAAACTAGATTTTTGTTTTCGCGACCAAATTCTTGATTTTCTTGATCCAAAACAAGATTTTTGTATTCGCGACCAAATTCATAATTTTCTTGACAAAAAACTAGATTTTTGTTTTCGCGACCAAATGCTTGATTTTCGTGATCCAAAACTAGAATTTTGTATTCGCGACCAAATTCTTGATTTTATTGATCCAAAACTAGATTTTTGTATTCGCAACCAAATTCTTGATTTTCTTGACCAAAAACTAGATTTTTGTATTCGCGACCAAATTCATGATATTCGTGATCCAAAACAAGATTTTTGAATTCGCGACCAAATTTATAATTTTCTTGACAAAAAACTAGATTTTTGTTTTCGCGACCAAATTCTTGATTTTCTTGATCCAAAACAAGATTTTTGTATTCGCGACCAAATTCATAATTTTCTTGACAAAAAACTAGATTTTTGTTTTCGCGACCAAATGCTTGATTTTCGTGATCCAAAACTAGAATTTTGTATTCGCGACCAAATTCTTGATTTTATTGATCCAAAACTAGATTTTTGTATTCGCGACCAAATTCTTGATTTTCTTGACCAAAAACTAGATTTTTGTATTCGCGACCCAATTCTTGATATTCGTGATCCAAAACTAGATTTTTGAATTCGCGACCAAATTCTTGATTTTCTACACCAAAAACTAGATTTTTTTTTTCGCGACCAAATTCATGATTTTCCTGATCCAAAACAAGATTTTTGTATTCGCGACCAAATTCATAATTTTCTTGACAAAAAACTAGATTTTTGTTTTCGCGACCAAATTCTTGATTTTCTTGATCCAAAACTAGATTTTTGTATTCGCGACCAAATTCTTGATTTTCTTGACCAAAAACTAGATTTTTGTTTTCGCGACCAAATGCGTGATTTTCTTGATCCAAAACTTGATTTTTGTTTTCGCGACCAAATTCATGATTTTCTTGACCAAAAACTAGATTTTTGTATTCGCGATCAAATGCTTGATTTTCTTGATCCAAAACTAGATTTTTGTATTCGCGACCAAATTCTTGATTTTATTGATCCAAAACTAGATTTTTGTATTCGCGACCAAATTCTTGATTTTCTTCACCAAAAACTAGATTTTTGTATTCGCGACCAAATTCTTGATTTTATTGATCCAAAACTAGATTTTTGTATTCGCGACCAAATTCTTGATTTTTTTGACCAAAAACTAGATTTTTGTATTCGCGACCAAATTCTTGATTTTCGTGATCCAAAACTAGATTTTTGTATTCGCCACCAAATTCTTGATTTTAATGATCCAAAATCAGATTTTTGTATTCGCGACCAAATTCTTGATTTTCTTGACCAAAAACTAGATTTTTGTTTTCGCGACCAAATTCTTAATTTTCTTGATCCAAAACAAGATTTTTGTATTCGCGACCAAATTCATAATTTTCTTGACAAAAAACTAGATTTTTGTATTCGCGACCAAATTCTTGATTTTCTTGATCCAAAACAAGATTTTTGTATTCGCGACCAAATTTATAATTTTCTTGACAAAAAACTAGATTTTTATTTTCGCGACCAAATTCTTGATTTTCTTGATCCAAAACTAGATTTTTGTATTCGCGACCAAATTCTTGATTTTATTGATCCAAAACTAGATTTTTGTATTCGCGAACAAATTCTTGATTTTCTTGACCAAAAACTAGATTTTTGTTTTCGCGACCAAATTCTTGATTTTCTTGATCCAAAACAAGATTTTTGTATTCGCGACCAAATTCATAATTTTCTTGACAAAAAACTAGATTTTTGTTTTCGCGACCAAATGCTTGATTTTCGTGATCCAAAACTAGAATTTTGTATTCGCGACCAAATTCTTGATTTTATTGATCCAAAACTAGATTTTTGTATTCGCGACCAAATTCTTGATTTTCTTGACCAAAAACTAGATTTTTGTATTCGCGACCCAATTCTTGATATTCGTGATCCAAAACTAGATTTTTGAATTCGCGACCAAATTCTTGATTTTCTACACCAAAAACTAGATTTTTTTTTTCGCGACCAAATTCATGATTTTCTTGATCCAAAACAAGATTTTTGTATTCGCGACCAAATTCATAATTTTCTTGACAAAAAACTAGATTTTTGTTTTCGCGACCAAATGCTTGATTTTCGTGATCCAAAACTAGAATTTTGTATTCGCGACCAAATTCTTGATTTTATTGATCCAAAACTAGATTTTTGTATTCGCGACCAAATTCATGATTTTCTTGATCTAAAACAAGATTTTTGTATTCGCGACCAAATTCATAATTTTCTTGACAAAAAACTAGATTTTTGTTTTCGCGACCAAATTCTTGATTTTCGTGATCCAAAACTAGATTTTTGAATTCGCGACCAAATTCTTGATTTTCTACACCAAAAACTAGATTTTTGTTTTCGCGACCAAATTCTTGATTTTCTTGATCCAAAACAAGATTTTTGTATTCGCGACCAAATTCATAATTTTCTTGACAAAAAACTAGATTTTTGTTTTCGCGACCAAATGCTTGATTTTCGTGATCCAAAACTAGAATTTTGTATTCGCGACCAAATTCTTGATTTTATTGATCCAAAACTAGATTTTTGTATTCGCGACCAAATTCATGATTTTCTTGATCTAAAACAAGATTTTTGTATTCGCGACCAAATTCATAATTTTCTTGACAAAAAACTAGATTTTTGTTTTCGCGACCAAATTCTTGATTTTCTTGATCCAAAACTAGATTTTTGTATTCGCCACCAAATCCTTGATTTTAATGATCCAAAATCAGATTTTTGTATTCGCGACCAAATTCTTGATTTTCTTGACCAAAAACTAGATTTTTGTTTTCGCGACCAAATTCTTAATTTTCTTGATCCAAAACAAGATTTTTGTATTCGCGACCAAATTCATAATTTTCTTGACAAAAAACTAGATTTTTGTTTTCGCGACCAAATTCTTGATTTTCTTGATCCAAAACAAGATTTTTGTATTCGCGACCAAATTTATAATTTTCTTGACAAAAAACTAGATTTTTGTTTTCGCGACCAAATTCTTGATTTTCTTGATCCAAAACTAGATTTTTGTATTCGCGACCAAATTCTTGATTTTATTGATCCAAAACTAGATTTTTGTATTCGCGACCAAATTCATGATTTTCTTGATCTAAAACAAGATTTTTGTATTCGCGACCAAATTCATAATTTTCTTGACAAAAAACTAGATTTTTGTTTTCGCGACCAAATTCATGATTTTCTCGATCCAAAACAAGATTTTTGTATTCGCGACCAAATTCATAATTTTCTGGACAAAAAACTAGATTTTTGTTTTCGCGACCAAATGCTTGATTTTCGTGATCCAAAACTAGAATTTTGTATTCGCGACCAAATTCTTGATTTTATTGATCCAAAACTAGATTTTTGTATTCGCGACCAAATTCATGATTTTCTTGATCTAAAACAAGATTTTTGTATTCGCGACCAAATTCATAATTTTCTTGACAAAAAACTAGATTTTTGTTTTCGCGACCAAATTCTTGATTTTCGTGATCCAAAACTAGATTTTTGAATTCGCGACCAAATTCTTGATTTTCTACACCAAAAACTAGATTTTTGTTTTCGCGACCAAATTCTTGATTTTCTTGATCCAAAACAAGATTTTTGTATTCGCGACCAAATTCATAATTTTCTTGACAAAAAACTAGATTTTTGTTTTCGCGAGCAAATGCTTGATTTTCGTGATCCAAAACTAGAATTTTGTATTCGCGACCAAATTCTTGATTTTATTGATCCAAAACTAGATTTTTGTATTCGCGACCAAATTCATGATTTTCTTGATCTAAAACAAGATTTTTGTATTCGCGACCAAATTCATAATTTTCTTGACAAAAAACTAGATTTTTGTTTTCGCGACCAAATTCTTGATTTTCTTGATCCAAAACTAGATTTTTGTATTCGCCACCAAATTCTTGATTTTAATGATCCAAAATCAGATTTTTGTATTCGCGACCAAATTCTTGATTTTCTTGACCAAAAACTAGATTTTTGTTTTCGCGACCAAATTCTTAATTTTCTTGATCCAAAACAAGATTTTTGTATTCGCGACCAAATTCATAATTTTCTTGACAAAAAACTAGATTTTTGTTTTCGCGACCAAATTCTTGATTTTCTTGATCCAAAACAAGATTTTTGTATTCGCGACCAAATTTATAATTTTCTTGACAAAAAACTAGATTTTTGTTTTCGCGACCAAATTCTTGATTTTCTTGATCCAAAACTAGATTTTTGTATTCGCGACCAAATTCTTGATTTTATTGATCCAAAACTAGATTTTTGTATTCGCGAACAAATTCTTGATTTTCTTGACCAAAAACTAGATTTTTGTTTTCGCGACCAAATTCTTGATTTTCTTGATCCAAAACTAGATTTTTGTATTCGCGACCAAATTCTTGATTTTCTTGACCAAAAACTAGATTTTTGTTTTCGCGACCAAATTCTTGATTTTCTTGATCCAAAAAAAAATTTTTGTATTCGCGACCAAATTCATAATTTTCTTGACAAAAAACTAGATTTTTGTTTTCGCGACCAAATTCTTGATTTTATTGATCCAAAACTAGATTTTTGTATTCGCGACCAAATTCTTGATTTTCTTGACCAAAAACTAGATTTTTGTTTTCGAGACCAAATTCTTGATTTTCTTGATCCAAAACAAGATTTTTGTATTCGCGACCAAATTCATAATTTTCTTGACAAAAAACTAGATTTTTGTTTTCGCGACCAAATTCTTGATATTCTTGATCCAAAACTAGATTTTTGTATTCGCGACCAAATTCTTGATTTTATTGATCCAAAACTAGATTTTTGTATTCGCGAACAAATTCTTGATTTTCTTGACCAAAAACTAGATTTTTGTTTTCGCGACCAAATTCTTGATTTTGTTGATCCAAAACAAGATTTTTGTATTCGCGACCAAATTCATAATTTTCTAGACAAAAAACTAGATTTTTGTATGCGCGACCAAATTTTTGATTTTTTTGTTCCAAAACTAGGTTTTTGTATCCGCGACCAAATTCTTCATTTTATTGATCCAAAACTAGATTTTTGTATTCGCGCCCAAATGCTTGATTTTCTTGACCAAAAACTAGATTTTTGTTTTCGCGACCAAATGCGTGATTTTCTTGATCCAAAACTTGATTTTTGTTTTCGCGACCAAATTCATGATTTTCTTGACCAAAAACTAGATTTTTGTATTCGCGATCAAATGCTTGATTTTCTTGATCCAAAACTAGATTTTTGTATTCGCGACCAAATTCTTGATTTTATTGTTCCAAAACTAGATTTTTGTATTCGCGACCAAATTCTTGATTTTCTTGACCAAAAACTAGATTTTTGTATTCGCGACCAAATTCTTGATTTTATTGATCCAAAACTAGATTTTTGTATTCGCGACCAAATTCTTGATTTTTTTGACCAAAAACTAGATTTTTGTATTCGCGACCAAATTCTTGATTTTCGTGATCCAAAAACTAGATTTTTGTTTTCGCGACCAAATTCTTGATTTTCTTGATCCAAAACAAGATTTTTGTATTCGCGACCAAATACATAATTTTCTTGACCAAAAACTAGATTTTTGTTTTCGCGACCAAATTCTTGATTTTCTTGATCCAAAACAAGATTTTTGTATTCGCGACCAAATTCATAATTTTCTTGACAAAAAACTAGATTTTTGTTTTCGCGACCAAATGCGTGATTTTCTTGATCCAAAACTTGATTTTTGTTTTCGCGACCAAATTCATGATTTTCTTGACCAAAAACTAGATTTTTGTATTCGCGATCAAATGCTTGATTTTCTTGATCCAAAACTAGATTTTTGTATTCGCGACCAAATTCTTGATTTTATTGATCCAAAACTAGATTTTTGTATTCGCGACCAAATTCTTGATTTTCTTGACCAAAAACTAGATTTTTGTATTCGCGACCAAATTCTTGATTTTATTGATCCAAAACTAGATTTTTGTATTCGCGACCAAATTCTTGATTTTTTTGACCAAAAACTAGATTTTTGTTTTCGCGACCAAATTCTTGATTTTCTTGATCCAAAACAAGATTTTTGTACTCGCGACCAAATTCTTGATTTTCTTGATCCAAAACTAGATTTTTGTTTTCGCGAACAAATTCTTGATTTTCTTGACCAAAAACTAGATTTTTGTATTCGCGACCAAATTCTTGATTTTATTGATCCAAAACAAGATTTTTGTATTCGCGACCAAATTCTTGATTTTCTTGACCAAAAACTAGATTTTTGTTTTCGCGACCAAATTCTTGATTTTCTTGATCCAAAACAAGATTTTTGTATTCGCGACCAAATTCATAATTTTCTTGACAAAAAACTAGATTTTTGTTTTCGCGACCAAATGCTTGATTTTCGTGATCCAAAACTAGAATTTTGTATTCGCGACCAAATTCTTGATTTTATTGATCCAAAACTAGATTTTTGTATTCGCGACCAAATTCTTGATTTTCTTGACCAAAAACTAGATTTTTGTATTCGCGACCAAATTCATGATATTCGTGATCCAAAACAAGATTTTTGAATTCGCGACCAAATTCATAATTTTCTTGACAAAAAACTAGATTTTTGTTTTCGCGACCAAATTCTTGATTTTCTTGATCCAAAACAAGATTTTTGTATTCGCGACCAAATTCTTGATTTTCTTGACCAAAAACTAGATTTTTGTTTTCGCGACCAAATTCTTGATTTTCTTGATCCAAAACAAGATTTTTGTATTCGCGACCAAATTCATAATTTTCTTGACAAAAAACTAGATTTTTGTTTTCGCGACCAAATGCTTGATTTTCGTGATCCAAAACTAGAATTTTGTATTCGCGACCAAATTCTTGATTTTATTGATCCAAAACTAGATTTTTGTATTCGCGACCAAATTCTTGATTTTCTTGACCAAAAACTAGATTTTTGTATTCGCGACCCAATTCTTGATATTCGTGATCCAAAACTAGATTTTTGAATTCGCGACCAAATTCTTGATTTTCTACACCAAAAACTAGATTTTTTTTTTCGCGACCAAATTCATGATTTTCCTGATCCAAAAAAAGATTTTTGTATTCGCGACCAAATTCATAATTTTCTTGACAAAAAACTAGATTTTTGTTTTCGCGACCAAATTCTTGATTTTCTTGATCCAAAACTAGATTTTTGTATTCGCGACCAAATTCTTGATTTTCTTGACCAAAAACTAGATTTTTGTTTTCGCGACCAAATGCGTGATTTTCTTGATCCAAAACTTGATTTTTGTTTTCGCGACCAAATTCATGATTTTCTTGACCAAAAACTAGATTTTTGTATTCGCGATCAAATGCTTGATTTTCTTGATCCAAAACTAGATTTTTGTATTCGCGACCAAATTCTTGATTTTATTGATCCAAAACTAGATTTTTGTATTCGCGACCAAATTCTTGATTTTCTTGACCAAAAACTAGATTTTTGTATTCGCGACCAAATTCTTGATTTTATTGATCCAAAACTAGATTTTTGTATTCGCGACCAAATTCTTTATTTTATTGATCCAAAACTAGATTTTTGTATTCGCGACCAAATTCTTGATTTTCTTGACCAAAAACTAGATTTTTGTATTCGCGACCAAATTCTTGATTTTATTGATCCAAAACTAGATTTTTGTATTCGCGACCAAATTCTTGATTTTCTTGACCAAAAACTAGATTTTTGTATTCGCGACCAAATTCTTGATTTTCGTGATCCAAAACTAGATTTTTGTATTCGCCACCAAATTCTTGATTTTAATGATCCAAAATCAGATTTTTGTATTCGCGACCAAATTCTTGATTTTCTTGACCAAAAACTAGATTTTTGTTTTCGCGACCAAATTCTTAATTTTCTTGATCCAAAACAAGATTTTTGTATTCGCGACCAAATTCATAATTTTCTTGACAAAAAACTAGATTTTTGTATTCGCGACCAAATTCTTGATTTTCTTGATCCAAAACTAGATTTTTGTATTCGCGACCAAATTCTTGATTTTCTTGACCAAAAACTAGATTTTTGTTTTCGCGACCAAATGCGTGATTTTCTTGATCCAAAACTTGATTTTTGTTTTCGCGACCAAATTCATGATTTTCTTGACCAAAAACTAGATTTTTGTATTCGCGACCAAATTCTTGATTTTATTGATCCAAAACTAGATTTTTGTATTCGCGACCAAATTCTTGATTTTTTTGACCAAAAACTAGATTTTTGTATTCGCGACCAAATTCTTGATTTTCTTCACCAAAAACTAGATTTTTGTATTCGCGACCAAATTCTTGATTTTATTGATCCAAAACTAGATTTTTGTATTCGCGACCAAATTCTTGATTTTCTTGACCAAAAACTAGATTTTTGTTTTCGCGACCAAATGCGTGATTTTCTTGATCCAAAACTTGATTTTTTTTTTCGCGACCAAATTCATGATTTTCTTGACCAAAAACTAGATTTTTGTATTCGCGACCAAATTCTTGATTTTATTGATCCAAAACTAGATTTTTGTATTCGCGACCAAATTCTTGATTTTCTTGACCAAAAACTAGATTTTTGTTTTCGCGACCAAATGCGTGATTTTCTTGATCCAAAACTTGATTTTTGTTTTCGCGACCAAATTCATGATTTTCTTGACCAAAAACTAGATTTTTGTATTCGCGACCAAATTCTTGATTTTATTGATCCAAAACTAGATTTTTGTATTCGCGACCAAATTCTTGATTTTTTTGACCAAAAACTAGATTTTTGTATTCGCGACCAAATTCTTGATTTTCTTCACCAAAAACTAGATTTTTGTATTCGCGACCAAATTCTTGATTTTATTGATCCAAAACTAGATTTTTGTATTCGCGACCAAATTCTTGATTTTTTTGACCAAAAACTAGATTTTTGTATTCGCGACCAAATTCTTGATTTTCGTGATCCAAAACTAGATTTTTGTATTCGCCACCAAATTCTTGATTTTAATGATCCAAAATCAGATTTTTGTATTCGCGACCAAATTCTTGATTTTCTTGACCAAAAACTAGATTTTTGTTTTCGCGACCAAATTCTTAATTTTCTTGATCCAAAACAAGATTTTTGTATTCGCGACCAAATTCATAATTTTCTTGACAAAAAACTAGATTTTTGTATTCGCGACCAAATTCTTGATTTTCTTGATCCAAAACAAGATTTTTGTATTCGCGACCAAATTTATAATTTTCTTGACAAAAAACTAGATTTTTGTTTTCGCGACCAAATTCTTGATTTTCTTGATCCAAAACTAGATTTTTGTATTCGCGACCAAATTCTTGATTTTATTGATCCAAAACTAGATTTTTGTATTCGCGAACAAATTCTTGATTTTCTTGACCAAAAACTAGATTTTTGTTTTCGAGACCAAATTCTTGATTTTCTTGATCCAAAACAAGATTTTTGTATTCGCGACCAAATTCATAATTTTCTTGACAAAAAACTAGATTTTTGTTTTCGCGACCAAATGCTTGATTTTCGTGATCCAAAACTAGAATTTTGTATTCGCGACCAAATTCTTGATTTTATTGATCCAAAACTAGATTTTTGTATTCGCGACCAAATTCTTGATTTTCTTGACCAAAAACTAGATTTTTGTATTCGCGACCCAATTCTTGATATTCGTGATCCAAAACTAGATTTTTGAATTCGCGACCAAATTCTTGATTTTCTACACCAAAAACTAGATTTTTTTTTTCGCGACCAAATTCATGATTTTCTTGATCCAAAACAAGATTTTTGTATTCGCGACCAAATTCATAATTTTCTTGACAAAAAACTAGATTTTTGTTTTCGCGACCAAATGCTTGATTTTCGTGATCCAAAACTAGAATTTTGTATTCGCGACCAAATTCTTGATTTTATTGATCCAAAACTAGATTTTTGTATTCGCGACCAAATTCATGATTTTCTTGATCTAAAACAAGATTTTTGTATTCGCGACCAAATTCATAATTTTCTTGACAAAAAACTAGATTTTTGTTTTCGCGACCAAATTCTTGATTTTCGTGATCCAAAACTAGATTTTTGAATTCGCGACCAAATTCTTGATTTTCTACACCAAAAACTAGATTTTTGTTTTCGCGACCAAATTCTTGATTTTCTTGATCCAAAACAAGATTTTTGTATTCGCGACCAAATTCATAATTTTCTTGACAAAAAACTAGATTTTTCTTTTCGCGACCAAATGCTTGATTTTCGTGATCCAAAACTAGAATTTTGTATTCGCGACCAAATTCTTGATTTTATTGATCCAAAACTAGATTTTTGTATTCGCGACCAAATTCATGATTTTCTTGATCTAAAACAAGATTTTTGTATTCGCGACCAAATTCATAATTTTCTTGACAAAAAACTAGATTTTTGTTTTCGCGACCAAATTCTTGATTTTCTTGATCCAAAACTAGATTTTTGTATTCGCCACCAAATCCTTGATTTTAATGATCCAAAATCAGATTTTTGTATTCGCGACCAAATTCTTGATTTTCTTGACCAAAAACTAGATTTTTGTTTTCGCGACCAAATTCTTAATTTTCTTGATCCAAAACAAGATTTTTGTATTCGCGACCAAATTCATAATTTTCTTGACAAAAAACTAGATTTTTGTTTTCGCGACCAAATTCTTGATTTTCTTGATCCAAAACAAGATTTTTGTATTCGCGACCAAATTTATAATTTTCTTGACAAAAAACTAGATTTTTGTTTTCGCGACCAAATTCTTGATTTTCTTGATCCAAAACTAGATTTTTGTATTCGCGACCAAATTCTTGATTTTATTGATCCAAAACTAGATTTTTGTATTCGCGACCAAATTCATGATTTTCTTGATCTAAAACAAGATTTTTGTATTCGCGACCAAATTCATAATTTTCTTGACAAAAAACTAGATTTTTGTTTTCGCGACCAAATTCATGATTTTCTCGATCCAAAACAAGATTTTTGTATTCGCGACCAAATTCATAATTTTCTGGACAAAAAACTAGATTTTTGTTTTCGCGACCAAATGCTTGATTTTCGTGATCCAAAACTAGAATTTTGTATTCGCGACCAAATTCTTGATTTTATTGATCCAAAACTAGATTTTTGTATTCGCGACCAAATTCATGATTTTCTTGATCTAAAACAAGATTTTTGTATTCGCGACCAAATTCATAATTTTCTTGACAAAAAACTAGATTTTTGTTTTCGCGACCAAATTCTTGATTTTCGTGTTCCAAAACTAGATTTTTGAATTCGCGACCAAATTCTTGATTTTCTACACCAAAAACTAGATTTTTGTTTTCGCGACCAAATTCTTGATTTTCTTGATCCAAAACAAGATTTTTGTATTCGCGACCAAATTCATAATTTTCTTGACAAAAAACTAGATTTTTGTTTTCGCGAGCAAATGCTTGATTTTCGTGATCCAAAACTAGAATTTTGTATTCGCGACCAAATTCTTGATTTTATTGATCCAAAACTAGATTTTTGTATTCGCGACCAAATTCATGATTTTCTTGATCTAAAACAAGATTTTTGTATTCGCGACCAAATTCATAATTTTCTTGACAAAAAACTAGATTTTTGTTTTCGCGACCAAATTCTTGATTTTCTTGATCCAAAACTAGATTTTTGTATTCGCCACCAAATTCTTGATTTTAATGATCCAAAATCAGATTTTTGTATTCGCGACCAAATTCTTGATTTTCTTGACCAAAAACTAGATTTTTGTTTTCGCGACCAAATTCTTAATTTTCTTGATCCAAAACAAGATTTTTGTATTCGCGACCAAATTCATAATTTTCTTGACAAAAAACTAGATTTTTGTTTTCGCGACCAAATTCTTGATTTTCTTGATCCAAAACAAGATTTTTGTATTCGCGACCAAATTTATAATTTTCTTGACAAAAAACTAGATTTTTGTTTTCGCGACCAAATTCTTGATTTTCTTGATCCAAAACTAGATTTTTGTATTCGCGACCAAATTCTTGATTTTATTGATCCAAAACTAGATTTTTGTATTCGCGACCAAATTCATGATTTTCTTGATCTAAAACAAGATTTTTGTATTCGCGACCAAATTCATAATTTTCTTGACAAAAAACTAGATTTTTGTTTTCGCGACCAAATTCTTGATTTTCTTGATCCAAAACTAGATTTTTGTATTCGCCACCAAATCCTTGATTTTAATGATCCAAAATCAGATTTTTGTATTCGCGACCAAATTCTTGATTTTCTTGACCAAAAACTAGATTTTTGTTTTCGCGACCAAATTCTTAATTTTCTTGATCCAAAACAAGATTTTTGTATTCGCGACCAAATTCATAATTTTCTTGACAAAAAACTAGATTTTTGTTTTCGCGACCAAATTCTTGATTTTCTTGATCCAAAACAAGATTTTTGTATTCGCGACCAAATTTATAATTTTCTTGACAAAAAACTAGATTTTTGTTTTCGCGACCAAATTCTTGATTTTCTTGATCCAAAACTAGATTTTTGTATTCGCGACCAAATTCTTGATTTTATTGATCCAAAACTAGATTTTTGTATTCGCGACCAAATTCATGATTTTCTTGATCTAAAACAAGATTTTTGTATTCGCGACCAAATTCATAATTTTCTTGACAAAAAACTAGATTTTTGTTTTCGCGACCAAATTCATGATTTTCTCGATCCAAAACAAGATTTTTGTATTCGCGACCAAATTCATAATTTTCTGGACAAAAAACTAGATTTTTGTTTTCGCGACCAAATGCTTGATTTTCGTGATCCAAAACTAGAATTTTGTATTCGCGACCAAATTCTTGATTTTATTGATCCAAAACTAGATTTTTGTATTCGCGACCAAATTCATGATTTTCTTGATCTAAAACAAGATTTTTGTATTCGCGACCAAATTCATAATTTTCTTGACAAAAAACTAGATTTTTGTTTTCGCGACCAAATTCTTGATTTTCGTGTTCCAAAACTAGATTTTTGAATTCGCGACCAAATTCTTGATTTTCTACACCAAAAACTAGATTTTTGTTTTCGCGACCAAATTCTTGATTTTCTTGATCCAAAACAAGATTTTTGTATTCGCGACCAAATTCATAATTTTCTTGACAAAAAACTAGATTTTTGTTTTCGCGAGCAAATGCTTGATTTTCGTGATCCAAAACTAGAATTTTGTATTCGCGACCAAATTCTTGATTTTATTGATCCAAAACTAGATTTTTGTATTCGCGACCAAATTCATGATTTTCTTGATCTAAAACAAGATTTTTGTATTCGCGACCAAATTCATAATTTTCTTGACAAAAAACTAGATTTTTGTTTTCGCGACCAAATTCTTGATTTTCTTGATCCAAAACTAGATTTTTGTATTCGCCACCAAATTCTTGATTTTAATGATCCAAAATCAGATTTTTGTATTCGCGACCAAATTCTTGATTTTCTTGACCAAAAACTAGATTTTTGTTTTCGCGACCAAATTCTTAATTTTCTTGATCCAAAACAAGATTTTTGTATTCGCGACCAAATTCATAATTTTCTTGACAAAAAACTAGATTTTTGTTTTCGCGACCAAATTCTTGATTTTCTTGATCCAAAACAAGATTTTTGTATTCGCGACCAAATTTATAATTTTCTTGACAAAAAACTAGATTTTTGTTTTCGCGACCAAATTCTTGATTTTCTTGATCCAAAACTAGATTTTTGTATTCGCGACCAAATTCTTGATTTTATTGATCCAAAACTAGATTTTTGTATTCGCGAACAAATTCTTGATTTTCTTGACCAAAAACTAGATTTTTGTTTTCGCGACCAAATTCTTGATTTTCTTGATCCAAAACTAGATTTTTGTATTCGCGACCAAATTCTTGATTTTCTTGACCAAAAACTAGATTTTTGTTTTCGCGACCAAATTCTTGATTTTCTTGATCCAAAAAAAAATTTTTGTATTCGCGACCAAATTCATAATTTTCTTGACAAAAAACTAGATTTTTGTTTTCGCGACCAAATTCTTGATTTTATTGATCCAAAACTAGATTTTTGTATTCGCGACCAAATTCTTGATTTTCTTGACCAAAAACTAGATTTTTGTTTTCGAGACCAAATTCTTGATTTTCTTGATCCAAAACAAGATTTTTGTATTCGCGACCAAATTCATAATTTTCTTGACAAAAAACTAGATTTTTGTTTTCGCGACCAAATTCTTGATATTCTTGATCCAAAACTAGATTTTTGTATTCGCGACCAAATTCTTGATTTTATTGATCCAAAACTAGATTTTTGTATTCGCGAACAAATTCTTGATTTTCTTGACCAAAAACTAGATTTTTGTTTTCGCGACCAAATTCTTGATTTTGTTGATCCAAAACAAGATTTTTGTATTCGCGACCAAATTCATAATTTTCTAGACAAAAAACTAGATTTTTGTATGCGCGACCAAATTTTTGATTTTTTTGTTCCAAAACTAGGTTTTTGTATCCGCGACCAAATTCTTCATTTTATTGATCCAAAACTAGATTTTTGTATTCGCGCCCAAATGCTTGATTTTCTTGACCAAAAACTAGATTTTTGTTTTCGCGACCAAATGCGTGATTTTCTTGATCCAAAACTTGATTTTTGTTTTCGCGACCAAATTCATGATTTTCTTGACCAAAAACTAGATTTTTGTATTCGCGATCAAATGCTTGATTTTCTTGATCCAAAACTAGATTTTTGTATTCGCGACCAAATTCTTGATTTTATTGATCCAAAACTAGATTTTTGTATTCGCGACCAAATTCTTGATTTTCTTGACCAAAAACTAGATTTTTGTATTCGCGACCAAATTCTTGATTTTATTGATCCAAAACTAGATTTTTGTATTCGCGACCAAATTCTTGATTTTTTTGACCAAAAACTAGATTTTTGTATTCGCGACCAAATTCTTGATTTTCGTGATCCAAAAACTAGATTTTTGTTTTCGCGACCAAATTCTTGATTTTCTTGATCCAAAACAAGATTTTTGTATTCGCGACCAAATACATAATTTTCTTGACCAAAAACTAGATTTTTGTTTTCGCGACCAAATTCTTGATTTTCTTGATCCAAAACAAGATTTTTGTATTCGCGACCAAATTCATAATTTTCTTGACAAAAAACTAGATTTTTGTTTTCGCGACCAAATGCGTGATTTTCTTGATCCAAAACTTGATTTTTGTTTTCGCGACCAAATTCATGATTTTCTTGACCAAAAACTAGATTTTTGTATTCGCGATCAAATGCTTGATTTTCTTGATCCAAAACTAGATTTTTGTATTCGCGACCAAATTCTTGATTTTATTGATCCAAAACTAGATTTTTGTATTCGCGACCAAATTCTTGATTTTCTTGACCAAAAACTAGATTTTTGTATTCGCGACCAAATTCTTGATTTTATTGATCCAAAACTAGATTTTTGTATTCGCGACCAAATTCTTGATTTTTTTGACCAAAAACTAGATTTTTGTTTTCGCGACCAAATTCTTGATTTTCTTGATCCAAAACAAGATTTTTGTACTCGCGACCAAATTCTTGATTTTCTTGATCCAAAACTAGATTTTTGTATTCGCGACCAAATTCTTGATTTTCTTGACCAAAAACTAGATTTTTGTTTTCGCGACCAAA
This sequence comes from x Bolboschoenoplectus mariqueter, assembly GCA_037678475.1. Classification (NCBI taxonomy): domain Eukaryota; kingdom Viridiplantae; phylum Streptophyta; class Magnoliopsida; order Poales; family Cyperaceae; genus x Bolboschoenoplectus; species x Bolboschoenoplectus mariqueter. The sequence goes on along the minus strand of CM075233.1, from coordinate 2,607,853 downwards.
TTCTTGATTTTCTTGATCCAAAACAAGATTTTTGTATTCGCGACCAAATTCATAATTTTCTTGACAAAAAACTAGATTTTTGTTTTCGCGACCAAATGCTTGATTTTCGTGATCCAAAACTAGAATTTTGTATTCGCGACCAAATTCTTGATTTTATTGATCCAAAACTAGATTTTTGTATTCGCGACCAAATTCTTGATTTTCTTGACCAAAAACTAGATTTTTGTATTCGCGACCAAATTCATGATATTCGTGATCCAAAACAAGATTTTTGAATTCGCGACCAAATTCATAATTTTCTTGACAAAAAACTAGATTTTTGTTTTCGCGACCAAATTCTTGATTTTCTTGATCCAAAACAAGATTTTTGTATTCGCGACCAAATTCTTGATTTTCTTGACCAAAAACTAGATTTTTGTTTTCGCGACCAAATTCTTGATTTTCTTGATCCAAAACAAGATTTTTGTATTCGCGACCAAATTCATAATTTTCTTGACAAAAAACTAGATTTTTGTTTTCGCGACCAAATGCTTGATTTTCGTGATCCAAAACTAGAATTTTGTATTCGCGACCAAATTCTTGATTTTATTGATCCAAAACTAGATTTTTGTATTCGCGACCAAATTCTTGATTTTCTTGACCAAAAACTAGATTTTTGTATTCGCGACCCAATTCTTGATATTCGTGATCCAAAACTAGATTTTTGAATTCGCGACCAAATTCTTGATTTTCTACACCAAAAACTAGATTTTTTTTTTCGCGACCAAATTCATGATTTTCCTGATCCAAAAAAAGATTTTTGTATTCGCGACCAAATTCATAATTTTCTTGACAAAAAACTAGATTTTTGTTTTCGCGACCAAATTCTTGATTTTCTTGATCCAAAACTAGATTTTTGTATTCGCGACCAAATTCTTGATTTTCTTGACCAAAAACTAGATTTTTGTTTTCGCGACCAAATGCGTGATTTTCTTGATCCAAAACTTGATTTTTGTTTTCGCGACCAAATTCATGATTTTCTTGACCAAAAACTAGATTTTTGTATTCGCGATCAAATGCTTGATTTTCTTGATCCAAAACTAGATTTTTGTATTCGCGACCAAATTCTTGATTTTATTGATCCAAAACTAGATTTTTGTATTCGCGACCAAATTCTTGATTTTCTTGACCAAAAACTAGATTTTTGTATTCGCGACCAAATTCTTGATTTTATTGATCCAAAACTAGATTTTTGTATTCGCGACCAAATTCTTGATTTTATTGATCCAAAACTAGATTTTTGTATTCGCGACCAAATTCTTGATTTTCTTGACCAAAAACTAGATTTTTGTATTCGCGACCAAATTCTTGATTTTATTGATCCAAAACTAGATTTTTGTATTCGCGACCAAATTCTTGATTTTTTTGACCAAAAACTAGATTTTTGTATTCGCGACCAAATTCTTGATTTTCGTGATCCAAAACTAGATTTTTGTATTCGCCACCAAATTCTTGATTTTTTTGATCCAAAACTTGATTTTTGTTTTCGCGACCAAATTCATGATTTTCTTGACCAAAAACTAGATTTTTGTATTCGCGACCAAATGCTTGATTTTCTTGATCCAAAACTTGATTTTTGTTTTCGCGACCAAATTCTTGATTTTCTTGACCAAAAACTAGATTTTTGTATTCGCGACCAAATTCTTGATTTTATTGATCCAAAACTAGATTTTTGTATTCGCGACCAAATTCTTGATTTTTTTGACCAAAAACTAGATTTTTGTTTTCGCGACCAAATTCTTGATTTTCTTGATCCAAAACAAGATTTTTGTACTCGCGACCAAATTCTTGATTTTCTTGATCCAAAACTAGATTTTTGTATTCGCGACCAAATTCTTGATTTTCTTGACCAAAAACTAGATTTTTGTTTTCGCGACCAAATTCTTGATTTTCTTGATCCAAAACAAGATTTTTGTATTCGCGACCAAATTCATAATTTTCTTGACAAAAAACTAGATTTTTGTTTTCGCGACCAAATGCTTGATTTTCGTGATCCAAAACTAGAATTTTGTATTCGCGACCAAATTCTTGATTTTATTGATCCAAAACTAGATTTTTGTATTCGCGACCAAATTCTTGATTTTCTTGACCAAAAACTAGATTTTTGTATTCGCGACCAAATTCATGATATTCGTGATCCAAAACAAGATTTTTGAATTCGCGACCAAATTCATAATTTTCTTGACAAAAAACTAGATTTTTGTTTTCGCGACCAAATTCTTGATTTTCTTGATCCAAAACAAGATTTTTGTATTCGCGACCAAATTCTTGATTTTCTTGACCAAAAACTAGATTTTTGTTTTCGCGACCAAATTCTTGATTTTCTTGATCCAAAACAAGATTTTTGTATTCGCGACCAAATTCATAATTTTCTTGACAAAAAACTAGATTTTTGTTTTCGCGACCAAATGCTTGATTTTCGTGATCCAAAACTAGAATTTTGTATTCGCGACCAAATTCTTGATTTTATTGATCCAAAACTAGATTTTTGTATTCGCGACCAAATTCTTGATTTTCTTGACCAAAAACTAGATTTTTGTATTCGCGACCCAATTCTTGATATTCGTGATCCAAAACTAGATTTTTGAATTCGCGACCAAATTCTTGATTTTCTACACCAAAAACTAGATTTTTTTTTTCGCGACCAAATTCATGATTTTCCTGATCCAAAAAAAGATTTTTGTATTCGCGACCAAATTCATAATTTTCTTGACAAAAAACTAGATTTTTGTTTTCGCGACCAAATTCTTGATTTTCTTGATCCAAAACTAGATTTTTGTATTCGCGACCAAATTCTTGATTTTCTTGACCAAAAACTAGATTTTTGTTTTCGCGACCAAATGCGTGATTTTCTTGATCCAAAACTTGATTTTTGTTTTCGCGACCAAATTCATGATTTTCTTGACCAAAAACTAGATTTTTGTATTCGCGATCAAATGCTTGATTTTCTTGATCCAAAACTAGATTTTTGTATTCGCGACCAAATTCTTGATTTTATTGATCCAAAACTAGATTTTTGTATTCGCGACCAAATTCTTGATTTTCTTGACCAAAAACTAGATTTTTGTATTCGCGACCAAATTCTTGATTTTATTGATCCAAAACTAGATTTTTGTATTCGCGACCAAATTCTTGATTTTATTGATCCAAAACTAGATTTTTGTATTCGCGACCAAATTCTTGATTTTCTTGACCAAAAACTAGATTTTTGTATTCGCGACCAAATTCTTGATTTTATTGATCCAAAACTAGATTTTTGTATTCGCGACCAAATTCTTGATTTTTTTGACCAAAAACTAGATTTTTGTATTCGCGACCAAATTCTTGATTTTCGTGATCCAAAACTAGATTTTTGTATTCGCCACCAAATTCTTGATTTTTTTGATCCAAAACTTGATTTTTGTTTTCGCGACCAAATTCATGATTTTCTTGACCAAAAACTAGATTTTTGTATTCGCGACCAAATGCTTGATTTTCTTGATCCAAAACTAGATTTTTGTATTCGCGACCAAGTGCGTGATTTTCTTGATCCAAATTTGATTTTTGTTTTCGCGACGAAATTCATGATTTTCTTGACCAAAAACTAGATTTTTGTATTCGCGACCAAATGCTTGATTTTCTTGATCCAAAACTAGATTTTTGTATTCGCGACCAAATTCTTGATTTTATTGATCCAAAACTAGATTTTTGTATTCGCGACCAAATTCTTGATTTTCTTGACCAAAAACTAGATTTTTGTATTCGCGACCAAATTCTTGATTTTATTGATCCAAAACTAGATTTTTGTATTCGCGACCAAATTCTTGATTTTTTTGACCAAAAACTAGATTTTTGTATTCGCGACCAAATTCTTGATTTTCGTGATCCAAAACTAGATTTTTGTATTCGCCACCAAATTCTTGATTTTAATGATCCAAAATCAGATTTTTGTATTCGCGACCAAATTCTTGATTTTCTTGACCAAAAACTAGATTTTTGTTTTCGCGACCAAATTCTTGATTTTCTTGATCCAAAACAAGATTTTTGTATTCGCGACCAAATTCATAATTTTCTTGACAAAAAACTAGATTTTTGTTTTCGCGACCAAATGCTTGATTTTCGTGATCCAAAACTAGAATTTTGTATTCGCGACCAAATTCTTGATTTTATTGATCCAAAACTAGATTTTTGTATTCGCGACCAAATTCTTGATTTTCTTGACCAAAAACTAGATTTTTGTATTCGCGACCCAATTCTTGATATTCGTGATCCAAAACTAGATTTTTGAATTCGCGACCAAATTCTTGATTTTCTACACCAAAAACTAGATTTTTTTTTTCGCGACCAAATTCATGATTTTCCTGATCCAAAAAAAGATTTTTGTATTCGCGACCAAATTCATAATTTTCTTGACAAAAAACTAGATTTTTGTTTTCGCGACCAAATTCTTGATTTTCTTGATACAAAACTAGATTTTTGTATTCGCGACCAAATTCTTGATTTTCTTGACCAAAAACTAGATTTTTGTTTTCGCGACCAAATGCGTGATTTTCTTGATCCAAAACTTGATTTTTGTTTTCGCGACCAAATTCATGATTTTCTTGACCAAAAACAAGATTTTTGTATTCGCGATCAAATGCTTGATTTTCTTGATCCAAAACTAGATTTTTGTATTCGCGACCAAATTCTTGATTTTATTGATCCAAAACTAGATTTTTGTATTCGCGACCAAATTCTTGATTTTCTTGACCAAAAACTAGATTTTTCTATTCGCGACCAAATTCTTGATTTTATTGATCCAAAACTAGATTTTTGTATTCGCGACCAAATTCTTGATTTTTTTGACCAAAAACTAGATTTTTGTATTCGCGACCAAATTCTTGATTTTCGTGATCCAAAACTAGATTTTTGTATTCGCCACCAAATTCTTGATTTTAATGATCCAAAATCAGATTTTTGTATTCGCGACCAAATTCTTGATTTTCTTGACCAAAAACTAGATTTTTGTATTCGCGACCCAATTCTTGATATTCGTGATCCAAAACTAGATTTTTGAATTCGCGACCAAATTCTTGATTTTCTACACCAAAAACTAGATTTTTTTTTTCGCGACCAAATTCATGATTTTCCTGATCCAAAAAAAGATTTTTGTATTCGCGACCAAATTCATAATTTTCTTGACAAAAAACTAGATTTTTGTTTTCGCGACCAAATTCTTGATTTTCTTGATCCAAAACTAGATTTTTGTATTCGCGACCAAATTCTTGATTTTCTTGACCAAAAACTAGATTTTTGTTTTCGCGACCAAATGCGTGATTTTCTTGATCCAAAACTTGATTTTTGTTTTCGCGACCAAATTCATGATTTTCTTGACCAAAAACTAGATTTTTGTATTCGCGATCAAATGCTTGATTTTCTTGATCCAAAACTAGATTTTTGTATTCGCGACCAAATTCTTGATTTTATTGATCCAAAACTAGATTTTTGTATTCGCGACCAAATTCTTGATTTTCTTGACCAAAAACTAGATTTTTGTATTCGCGACCAAATTCTTGATTTTATTGATCCAAAACTAGATTTTTGTATTCGCGACCAAATTCTTGATTTTTTTGACCAAAAACTAGATTTTTGTATTCGCGACCAAATTCTTGATTTTCGTGACCCAAAACTAGATTTTTGTATTCGCCACCAAATTCTTGATTTTAATGATCCAAAATCAGATTTTTGTATTCGCGACCAAATTCTTGATTTTCTTGACCAAAAACTAGATTTTTGTTTTCGCGACCAAATTCTTAATTTTCTTGATCCAAAACAAGATTTTTGTATTCGCGACCAAATTCATAATTTTCTTGACAAAAAACTAGATTTTTGTTTTCGCGACCAAATTCTTGATTTTCTACACCAAAAACTAGATTTTTTTTTTCGCGACCAAATTCATGATTTTCTTGATCCAAAACAAGATTTTTGTATTCGCGACCAAATTCATAATTTTCTTGACAAAAAACTAGATTTTTGTTTTCGCGACCAAATTCTTGATTTTCTTGATCCAAAACTAGATTTTTGTATTCGCGACCAAATTCTTGATTTTCTTGACCAAAAACTAGATTTTTGTTTTCGCGACCAAATTCTTGATTTTCTTGATCCAAAACAAGATTTTTGTATTCGCGACCAAATTCATAATTTTCTTGACAAAAAACTAGATTTTTGTTTTCGCGACCAAATGCTTGATTTTCGTGATCCAAAACTAGAATTTTGTATTCGCGACCAAATTCTTGATTTTATTGATCCAAAACTAGATTTTTGTATTCGCGACCAAATTCTTGATTTTCTTGACCAAAAACTAGATTTTTGTATTCGCGACCCAATTCTTGATATTCGTGATCCAAAACTAGATTTTTGAATTCGCAACCAAATTCTTGATTTTCTACACCAAAAACTAGATTTTTTTTTTCGCGACCAAATTCATGATTTTCTTGATCTAAAACAAGATTTTTGTATTCGCGACCAAATTCATCATTTTCTTGACAAAAAACTAGATTTTTGTTTTCGCGACCAAATTCTTGATTTTCTTGATCCAAAACTAGATTTTTGTATTCGCGACCAAATTCTTGATTTTCTTGACCAAAAACTAGATTTTTGTTTTCGCGACCAAATTCTTGATTTTCTTGATCCAAAAAAAAATTTTTGTATTCGCGACCAAATTCATAATTTTCTTGACAAAAAACTAGATTTTTGTTTTCGCGACCAAATTCTTGATTTTATTGATCCAAAACTAGATTTTTGTATTCGCGACCAAATTCTTGATTTTCTTGACCAAAAACTAGATTTTTGTTTTCGAGACCAAATTCTTGATTTTGTTGATCCAAAACAAGATTTTTGTATTCGCGACCAAATTCATAATTTTCTTGACAAAAAACTAGATTTTTGTATTCGCGACCAAATTTTTGATTTTTTTGTTCCAAAACTAGGTTTTTGTATCCGCGACCAAATTCTTCATTTTATTGATCCAAAACTAGATTTTTGTATTCGCGCCCAAATGCTTGATTTTCTTGACCAAAAACTAGATTTTTGTTTTCGCGACCAAATGCGTGATTTTCTTGATCCAAAACTTGATTTTTGTTTTCGCGACCAAATTCATGATTTTCTTGACCAAAAAGTAGATTTTTGTATTCGCGATCAAATGCTTGATTTTCTTGATCCAAAACTAGATTTTTGTATTCGCGACCAAATTCTTGATTTTATTGATCCAAAACTAGATTTTTGTATTCGCGACCAAATTCTTGATTTTCTTGACCAAAAACTAGATTTTTGTATTCGCGACCAAATTCTTGATTTTCTTGATCCAAAACAAGATTTTTGTATTCGCGACCAAATTCATAATTTTCTTGACAAAAAACTAGATTTTTGTTTTCGCGACCAAATTCTTGATTTTCTTGATCCAAAACAAGATTTTTGTATTCGCGACCAAATTTATAATTTTCTTGACAAAAAACTAGATTTTTGTTTTCGCGACCAAATTCTTGATTTTCTTGATCCAAAACTAGATTTTTGTATTCGCGACCAAATTCATGATTTTATTGATCCAAAACTAGATTTTTGTATTCGCGAACAAATTCTTGATTTTCTTGACCAAAAACTAGATTTTTGTTTTCGCGACCAAATTCTTGATTTTCTTGATCCAAAACAAGATTTTTGTATTCGCGACCAAATTCATAATTTTCTTGACAAAAAACTAGATTTTTGTTTTCGCGACCAAATGCTTGATTTTCGTGATCCAATACTAGAATTTTGTATTCGCGACCAAATTCTTGATTTTATTGATCCAAAACTAGATTTTTGTATTCGCGACCAAATTCTTGATTTTCTTGACCAAAAACTAGATTTTTGTATTCGCCACCCAATTCTTGATATTCGTGATCCAAAACTAGATTTTTGAATTCGCGACCAAATTCTTGATTTTCTACACCAAAAACTAGATTTTTTTTTTCGCGACCAAATTCATGATTTTCTTGATCCAAAACTAGATTTTTGTATTCGCGACCAAATTCATAATTTTCTTGACAAAAAACTAGATTTTTGTTTTCGCGACCAAATTCTTGATTTTCTTGATCCAAAACTAGATTTTTGTATTCGCGACCAAATTCTTGATTTTCTTGACCAAAAACTAGATTTTTGTTTTCGCGACCAAATGCTTGATTTTCGTGATCCAATACTAGAATTTTGTATTCGCGACCAAATTCTTGATTTTATTGATCCAAAACTAGATTTTTGTATTCGCGACCAAATTCTTGATTTTCTTGACCAAAAACTAGATTTTTGTATTCGCGACCCAATTCTTGATATTCGTGATCCAAAACTAGATTTTTGAATTCGCGACCAAATTCTTGATTTTCTACACCAAAAACTAGATTTTTTTTTTCGCGACCAAATTCATGATTTTCTTGATCCAAAACAAGATTTTTGTATTCGCGACCAAATTCATAATTTTCTTGACAAAAAACTAGATTTTTGTTTTCGCGACCAAATTCTTGATTTTCTTGATCCAAAACTAGATTTTTGTATTCGCGACCAAATTCTTGATTTTCTTGACCAAAAACTAGATTTTTGTTTTCGCGACCAAATTCTTGATTTTCTTGATCCAAAACAAGATTTTTGTATTCGCGACCAAATTCTTGATTTTCTTGACCAAAAACTAGATTTTTGTTTTCGCGACCAAATTCTTGATTTTCTTGATCCAAAACAAGATTTTTGTATTCGCGACCAAATTCATAATTTTCTTGACAAAAAACTAGATTTTTGTTTTCGCGACCAAATGCTTGATTTTCGTGATCCAAAACTAGAATTTTGTATTCGCGACCAAATTCTTGATTTTATTGATCCAAAACTAGATTTTTGTATTCGCGACCAAATTCTTGATTTTCTTGACCAAAAACTAGATTTTTGTATTCGCGACCCAATTCTTGATATTCGTGATCCAAAACTAGATTTTTGAATTCGCAACCAAATTCTTGATTTTCTACACCAAAAACTAGATTTTTTTTTTCGCGACCAAATTCATGATTTTCTTGATCTAAAACAAGATTTTTGTATTCGCGACCAAATTCATCATTTTCTTGACAAAAAACTAGATTTTTGTTTTCGCGACCAAAATCTTGATTTTCTTGATCCAAAACTAGATTTTTGTATTCGCGACCAAATTCTTGATTTTCTTGACCAAAAACTAGATTTTTGTTTTCGCGACCAAATTCTTGATTTTCTTGATCCAAAAAAAAATTTTTGTATTCGCGACCAAATTCATAATTTTCTTGACAAAAAACTAGATTTTTGTTTTCGCGACCAAATTCTTGATTTTATTGATCCAAAACTAGATTTTTGTATTCGCGACCAAATTCTTGATTTTCTTGACCAAAAACTAGATTTTTGTTTTCGAGACCAAATTCTTGATTTTGTTGATCCAAAACAAGATTTTTGTATTCGCGACCAAATTCATAATTTTCTTGACAAAAAACTAGATTTTTGTATTCGCGACCAAATTTTTGATTTTTTTGTTCCAAAACTAGGTTTTTGTATCCGCGACCAAATTCTTCATTTTATTGATCCAAAACTAGATTTTTGTATTCGCGCCCAAATGCTTGATTTTCTTGACCAAAAACTAGATTTTTGTTTTCGCGACCAAATGCGTGATTTTCTTGATCCAAAACTTGATTTTTGTTTTCGCGACCAAATTCATGATTTTCTTGACCAAAAAGTAGATTTTTGTATTCGCGATCAAATGCTTGATTTTCTTGATCCAAAACTAGATTTTTGTATTCGCGACCAAATTCTTGATTTTATTGATCCAAAACTAGATTTTTGTATTCGCGACCAAATTCTTGATTTTCTTGACCAAAAACTAGATTTTTGTATTCGCGACCAAATTCTTGATTTTCTTGATCCAAAACAAGATTTTTGTATTCGCGACCAAATTCATAATTTTCTTGACAAAAAACTAGATTTTTGTTTTCGCGACCAAATTCTTGATTTTCTTGATCCAAAACAAGATTTTTGTATTCGCGACCAAATTTATAATTTTCTTGACAAAAAACTAGATTTTTGTTTTCGCGACCAAATTCTTGATTTTCTTGATCCAAAACTAGATTTTTGTATTCGCGACCAAATTCTTGATTTTATTGATCCAAAACTAGATTTTTGTATTCGCGAACAAATTCTTGATTTTCTTGACCAAAAACTAGATTTTTGTTTTCGCGAGCAAATTCTTGATTTTCTTGATCCAAAACAAGATTTTTGTATTCGCGACCAAATTCATAATTTTCTTGACAAAAAACTAGATTTTTGTTTTCGCGACCAAATGCTTGATTTTCGTGATCCAATACTAGAATTTTGTATTCGCGACCAAATTCTTGATTTTATTGATCCAAAACTAGATTTTTGTATTCGCGACCAAATTCTTGATTTTCTTGACCAAAAACTAGATTTTTGTATTCGCGACCCAATTCTTGATATTCGTGATCCAAAACTAGATTTTTGAATTCGCGACCAAATTCTTGATTTTCTACACCAAAAACTAGATTTTTTTTTTCGCGACCAAATTCATGATTTTCTTGATCCAAAACAAGATTTTTGTATTCGCGACCAAATTCATAATTTTCTTGACAAAAAACTAGATTTTTGTTTTCGCGACCAAATTCTTGATTTTCTTGATCCAAAACTAGATTTTTGTATTCGCGACCAAATTCTTGATTTTCTTGACCAAAAACTAGATTTTTGTTTTCGCGACCAAATGCTTGATTTTCGTGATCCAATACTAGAATTTTGTATTCGCGACCAAATTCTTGATTTTATTGATCCAAAACTAGATTTTTGTATTCGCGACCAAATTCTTGATTTTCTTGACCAAAAACTAGATTTTTGTATTCGCGACCCAATTCTTGATATTCGTGATCCAAAACTAGATTTTTGAATTCGCGACCAAATTCTTGATTTTCTACACCAAAAACTAGATTTTTTTTTTCGCGACCAAATTCATGATTTTCTTGATCCAAAACAAGATTTTTGTATTCGCGACCAAATTCATAATTTTCTTGACAAAAAACTAGATTTTTGTTTTCGCGACCAAATTCTTGATTTTCTTGATCCAAAACTAGATTTTTGTATTCGCGACCAAATTCTTGATTTTCTTGACCAAAAACTAGATTTTTGTTTTCGCGACCAAATTCTTGATTTTCTTGATCCAAAACAAGATTTTTGTATTCGCGACCAAATTCATAATTTTCTTGACAAAAAACTAGATTTTTGTTTTCGCGACCAAATGCTTGATTTTCGTGATCCAAAACTAGAATTTTGTATTCGCGACCAAATTCTTGATTTTATTGATCCAAAACTAGATTTTTGTATTCGCGACCAAATTCTTGATTTTCTTGACCAAAAACTAGATTTTTGTATTCGCGACCCAATTCTTGATATTCGTGATCCAAAACTAGATTTTTGAATTCGCGACCAAATTCTTGATTTTCTACACCAAAAACTAGATTTTTTTTTTCGCGACCAAATTCATGATTTTCCTGATCCAAAACAAGATTTTTGTATTCGCGACCAAATTCATAATTTTCTTGACAAAAAACTAGATTTTTGTTTTCGCGACCAAATTCTTGATTTTCTTGATCCAAAACTAGATTTTTGTATTCGCGACCAAATTCTTGATTTTCTTGACCAAAAACTAGATTTTTGTTTTCGCGACCAAATTCTTGATATTCTTGATCCAAAACAAGATTTTTGTATTCGCGACCAAATTCTTGATTTTCTTGACCAAAAACTAGATTTTTGTTTTCGCGACCAAATTCTTGATTTTCTTGATCCAAAACAAGATTTTTGTATTCGCGACCAAATTCATAATTTTCTTGACAAAAAACTAGATTTTTGTTTTCGCGACCAAATGCTTGATTTTCGTGATCCAAAACTAGAATTTTGTATTCGCGACCAAATTCTTGATTTTATTGATCCAAAACTAGATTTTTGTATTCGCGACCAAATTCTTGATTTTCTTGACCAAAAACTAGATTTTTGTATTCGCGACCCAATTCTTGATATTCGTGATCCAAAACTAGATTTTTGAATTCGCAACCAAATTCTTGGTTTTCTACACCAAAAACTAGATTTTTTTTTTCGCGACCAAATTCATGATTTTCTTGATCTAAAACAAGATTTTTGTATTCGCGACCAAATTCATCATTTTCTTGACAAAAAACTAGATTTTTGTTTTCGCGACCAAAATCTTGATTTTCTTGATCCAAAACTAGATTTTTGTATTCGCGACCAAATTCTTGATTTTCTTGACCAAAAACTAGATTTTTGTTTTCGCGACCAAATTCTTGATTTTCTTGATCCAAAAAAAAATTTTTGTATTCGCGACCAAATTCATAATTTTCTTGACAAAAAACTAGATTTTTGTTTTCGCGACCAAATTCTTGATTTTATTGATCCAAAACTAGATTTTTGTATTCGCGACCAAATTCTTGATTTTCTTGACCAAAAACTAGATTTTTGTTTTCGAGACCAAATTCTTGATTTTGTTGATCCAAAACAAGATTTTTGTATTCGCGACCAAATTCATAATTTTCTTGACAAAAAACTAGATTTTTGTATTCGCGACCAAATTTTTGATTTTTTTGTTCCAAAACTAGGTTTTTGTATCCGCGACCAAATTCTTCATTTTATTGATCCAAAACTAGATTTTTGTATTCGCGCCCAAATGCTTGATTTTCTTGACCAAAAACTAGATTTTTGTTTTCGCGACCAAATGCGTGATTTTCTTGATCCAAAACTTGATTTTTGTTTTCGCGACCAAATTCATGATTTTCTTGACCAAAAAGTAGATTTTTGTATTCGCGATCAAATGCTTGATTTTCTTGATCCAAAACTAGATTTTTGTATTCGCGACCAAATTCTTGATTTTATTGATCCAAAACTAGATTTTTGTATTCGCGACCAAATTCTTGATTTTCTTGACCAAAAACTAGATTTTTGTATTCGCGACCAAATTCTTGATTTTCTTGATCCAAAACAAGATTTTTGTATTCGCGACCAAATTCATAATTTTCTTGACAAAAAACTAGATTTTTGTTTTCGCGACCAAATTCTTGATTTTCTTGATCCAAAACAAGATTTTTGTATTCGCGACCAAATTTATAATTTTCTTGACAAAAAACTAGATTTTTGTTTTCGCGACCAAATTCTTGATTTTCTTGATCCAAAACTAGATTTTTGTATTCGCGACCAAATTCTTGATTTTATTGATCCAAAACTAGATTTTTGTATTCGCGAACAAATTCTTGATTTTCTTGACCAAAAACTAGATTTTTGTTTTCGCGAGCAAATTCTTGATTTTCTTGATCCAAAACAAGATTTTTGTATTCGCGACCAAATTCATAATTTTCTTGACAAAAAACTAGATTTTTGTTTTCGCGACCAAATGCTTGATTTTCGTGATCCAATACTAGAATTTTGTATTCGCGACCAAATTCTTGATTTTATTGATCCAAAACTAGATTTTTGTATTCGCGACCAAATTCTTGATTTTCTTGACCAAAAACTAGATTTTTGTATTCGCGACCCAATTCTTGATATTCGTGATCCAAAACTAGATTTTTGAATTCGCGACCAAATTCTTGATTTTCTACACCAAAAACTAGATTTTTTTTTTCGCGACCAAATTCATGATTTTCTTGATCCAAAACAAGATTTTTGTATTCGCGACCAAATTCATAATTTTCTTGACAAAAAACTAGATTTTTGTTTTCGCGACCAAATTCTTGATTTTCTTGATCCAAAACTAGATTTTTGTATTCGCGACCAAATTCTTGATTTTCTTGACCAAAAACTAGATTTTTGTTTTCGCGACCAAATGCTTGATTTTCGTGATCCAATACTAGAATTTTGTATTCGCGACCAAATTCTTGATTTTATTGATCCAAAACTAGATTTTTGTATTCGCGACCAAATTCTTGATTTTCTTGACCAAAAACTAGATTTTTGTATTCGCGACCCAATTCTTGATATTCGTGATCCAAAACTAGATTTTTGAATTCGCGACCAAATTCTTGATTTTCTACACCAAAAACTAGATTTTTTTTTTCGCGACCAAATTCATGATTTTCTTGATCCAAAACAAGATTTTTGTATTCGCGACCAAATTCATAATTTTCTTGACAAAAAACTAGATTTTTGTTTTCGCGACCAAATTCTTGATTTTCTTGATCCAAAACTAGATTTTTGTATTCGCGACCAAATTCTTGATTTTCTTGACCAAAAACTAGATTTTTGTTTTCGCGACCAAATTCTTGATTTTCTTGATCCAAAACAAGATTTTTGTATTCGCGACCAAATTCATAATTTTCTTGACAAAAAACTAGATTTTTGTTTTCGCGACCAAATGCTTGATTTTCGTGATCCAAAACTAGAATTTTGTATTCGCGACCAAATTCTTGATTTTATTGATCCAAAACTAGATTTTTGTATTCGCGACCAAATTCTTGATTTTCTTGACCAAAAACTAGATTTTTGTATTCGCGACCCAATTCTTGATATTCGTGATCCAAAACTAGATTTTTGAATTCGCGACCAAATTCTTGATTTTCTACACCAAAAACTAGATTTTTTTTTTCGCGACCAAATTCATGATTTTCCTGATCCAAAACAAGATTTTTGTATTCGCGACCAAATTCATAATTTTCTTGACAAAAAACTAGATTTTTGTTTTCGCGACCAAATTCTTGATTTTCTTGATCCAAAACTAGATTTTTGTATTCGCGACCAAATTCTTGATTTTCTTGACCAAAAACTAGATTTTTGTTTTCGCGACCAAATTCTTGATATTCTTGATCCAAAACAAGATTTTTGTATTCGCGACCAAATTCTTGATTTTCTTGACCAAAAACTAGATTTTTGTTTTCGCGACCAAATTCTTGATTTTCTTGATCCAAAACAAGATTTTTGTATTCGCGACCAAATTCATAATTTTCTTGACAAAAAACTAGATTTTTGTTTTCGCGACCAAATGCTTGATTTTCGTGATCCAAAACTAGAATTTTGTATTCGCGACCAAATTCTTGATTTTATTGATCCAAAACTAGATTTTTGTATTCGCGACCAAATTCTTGATTTTCTTGACCAAAAACTAGATTTTTGTATTCGCGACCCAATTCTTGATATTCGTGATCCAAAACTAGATTTTTGAATTCGCAACCAAATTCTTGATTTTCTACACCAAAAACTAGATTTTTTTTTTCGCGACCAAATTCATGATTTTCTTGATCTAAAACAAGATTTTTGTATTCGCGACCAAATTCATCATTTTCTTGACAAAAAACTAGATTTTTGTTTTCGCGACCAAAATCTTGATTTTCTTGATCCAAAACTAGATTTTTGTATTCGCGACCAAATTCTTGATTTTCTTGACCAAAAACTAGATTTTTGTTTTCGCGACCAAATTCTTGATTTTCTTGATCCAAAAAAAAATTTTTGTATTCGCGACCAAATTCATAATTTTCTTGACAAAAAACTAGATTTTTGTTTTCGCGACCAAATTCTTGATTTTATTGATCCAAAACTAGATTTTTGTATTCGCGACCAAATTCTTGATTTTCTTGACCAAAAACTAGATTTTTGTTTTCGAGACCAAATTCTTGATTTTGTTGATCCAAAACAAGATTTTTGTATTCGCGACCAAATTCATAATTTTCTTGACAAAAAACTAGATTTTTGTATTCGCGACCAAATTTTTGATTTTTTTGTTCCAAAACTAGGTTTTTGTATCCGCGACCAAATTCTTCATTTTATTGATCCAAAACTAGATTTTTGTATTCGCGCCCAAATGCTTGATTTTCTTGACCAAAAACTAGATTTTTGTTTTCGCGACCAAATGCGTGATTTTCTTGATCCAAAACTTGATTTTTGTTTTCGCGACCAAATTCATGATTTTCTTGACCAAAAAGTAGATTTTTGTATTCGCGATCAAATGCTTGATTTTCTTGATCCAAAACTAGATTTTTGTATTCGCGACCAAATTCTTGATTTTATTGATCCAAAACTAGATTTTTGTATTCGCGACCAAATTCTTGATTTTCTTGACCAAAAACTAGATTTTTGTATTCGCGACCAAATTCTTGATTTTCTTGATCCAAAACAAGATTTTTGTATTCGCGACCAAATTCATAATTTTCTTGACAAAAAACTAGATTTTTGTTTTCGCGACCAAATTCTTGATTTTCTTGATCCAAAACAAGATTTTTGTATTCGCGACCAAATTTATAATTTTCTTGACAAAAAACTAGATTTTTGTTTTCGCGACCAAATTCTTGATTTTCTTGATCCAAAACTAGATTTTTGTATTCGCGACCAAATTCTTGATTTTATTGATCCAAAACTAGATTTTTGTATTCGCGAACAAATTCTTGATTTTCTTGACCAAAAACTAGATTTTTGTTTTCGCGAGCAAATTCTTGATTTTCTTGATCCAAAACAAGATTTTTGTATTCGCGACCAAATTCATAATTTTCTTGACAAAAAACTAGATTTTTGTTTTCGCGACCAAATGCTTGATTTTCGTGATCCAATACTAGAATTTTGTATTCGCGACCAAATTCTTGATTTTATTGATCCAAAACTAGATTTTTGTATTCGCGACCAAATTCTTGATTTTCTTGACCAAAAACTAGATTTTTGTTTTCGCGACCAAATTCTTGATTTTCTTGATCCAAAACAAGATTTTTGTATTCGCGACCAAATTCATAATTTTCTTGACAAAAAACTAGATTTTTGTTTTCGCGACCAAATGCTTGATTTTCGTGATCCAAAACTAGAATTTTGTATTCGCGACCAAATTCTTGATTTTATTGATCCAAAACTAGATTTTTGTATTCGCGACCAAATTCTTGATTTTCTTGACCAAAAACTAGATTTTTGTATTCGCGACCCAATTCTTGATATTCGTGATCCAAAACTAGATTTTTGAATTCGCGACCAAATTCTTGATTTTCTACACCAAAAACTAGATTTTTTTTTTCGCGACCAAATTCATGATTTTCCTGATCCAAAACAAGATTTTTGTATTCGCGACCAAATTCATAATTTTCTTGACAAAAAACTAGATTTTTGTTTTCGCGACCAAATTCTTGATTTTCTTGATCCAAAACTAGATTTTTGTATTCGCGACCAAATTCTTGATTTTCTTGACCAAAAACTAGATTTTTGTTTTCGCGACCAAATTCTTGATATTCTTGATCCAAAACAAGATTTTTGTATTCGCGACCAAATTCTTGATTTTCTTGACCAAAAACTAGATTTTTGTTTTCGCGACCAAATTCTTGATTTTCTTGATCCAAAACAAGATTTTTGTATTCGCGACCAAATTCATAATTTTCTTGACAAAAAACTAGATTTTTGTTTTCGCGACCAAATGCTTGATTTTCGTGATCCAAAACTAGAATTTTGTATTCGCGACCAAATTCTTGATTTTATTGATCCAAAACTAGATTTTTGTATTCGCGACCAAATTCTTGATTTTCTTGACCAAAAACTAGATTTTTGTATTCGCGACCCAATTCTTGATATTCGTGATCCAAAACTAGATTTTTGAATTCGCAACCAAATTCTTGATTTTCTACACCAAAAACTAGATTTTTTTTTTCGCGACCAAATTCATGATTTTCTTGATCTAAAACAAGATTTTTGTATTCGCGACCAAATTCATCATTTTCTTGACAAAAAACTAGATTTTTGTTTTCGCGACCAAAATCTTGATTTTCTTGATCCAAAACTAGATTTTTGTATTCGCGACCAAATTCTTGATTTTCTTGACCAAAAACTAGATTTTTGTTTTCGCGACCAAATTCTTGATTTTCTTGATCCAAAAAAAAATTTTTGTATTCGCGACCAAATTCATAATTTTCTTGACAAAAAACTAGATTTTTGTTTTCGCGACCAAATTCTTGATTTTATTGATCCAAAACAAGATTTTTGTATTCGCGACCAAATTCATAATTTTCTTGACAAAAAACTAGATTTTTGTATTCGCGACCAAATTTTTGATTTTTTTGTTCCAAAACTAGGTTTTTGTATCCGCGACCAAATTCTTCATTTTATTGATCCAAAACTAGATTTTTGTATTCGCGCCCAAATGCTTGATTTTCTTGACCAAAAACTAGATTTTTGTTTTCGCGACCAAATGCGTGATTTTCTTGATCCAAAACTTGATTTTTGTTTTCGCGACCAAATTCATGATTTTCTTGACCAAAAAGTAGATTTTTGTATTCGCGATCAAATGCTTGATTTTCTTGATCCAAAACTAGATTTTTGTATTCGCGACCAAATTCTTGATTTTATTGATCCAAAACTAGATTTTTGTATTCGCGACCAAATTCTTGATTTTCTTGACCAAAAACTAGATTTTTGTATTCGCGACCAAATTCTTGATTTTCTTGATCCAAAACAAGATTTTTGTATTCGCGACCAAATTCATAATTTTCTTGACAAAAAACTAGATTTTTGTTTTCGCGACCAAATTCTTGATTTTCTTGATCCAAAACAAGATTTTTGTATTCGCGACCAAATTTATAATTTTCTTGACAAAAAACTAGATTTTTGTTTTCGCGACCAAATTCTTGATTTTCTTGATCCAAAACTAGATTTTTGTATTCGCGACCAAATTCTTGATTTTATTGATCCAAAACTAGATTTTTGTATTCGCGAACAAATTCTTGATTTTCTTGACCAAAAACTAGATTTTTGTTTTCGCGAGCAAATTCTTGATTTTCTTGATCCAAAACAAGATTTTTGTATTCGCGACCAAATTCATAATTTTCTTGACAAAAAACTAGATTTTTGTTTTCGCGACCAAATGCTTGATTTTCGTGATCCAATACTAGAATTTTGTATTCGCGACCAAATTCTTGATTTTATTGATCCAAAACTAGATTTTTGTATTCGCGACCAAATTCTTGATTTTCTTGACCAAAAACTAGATTTTTGTATTCGCGACCCAATTCTTGATATTCGTGATCCAAAACTAGATTTTTGAATTCGCGACCAAATTCTTGATTTTCTACACCAAAAACTAGATTTTTTTTTTCGCGACCAAATTCATGATTTTCTTGATCCAAAACAAGATTTTTGTATTCGCGACCAAATTCATAATTTTCTTGACAAAAAACTAGATTTTTGTTTTCGCGACCAAATTCTTGATTTTCTTGATCCAAAACTAGATTTTTGTATTCGCGACCAAATTCTTGATTTTCTTGACCAAAAACTAGATTTTTGTTTTCGCGACCAAATGCTTGATTTTCGTGATCCAATACTAGAATTTTGTATTCGCGACCAAATTCTTGATTTTATTGATCCAAAACTAGATTTTTGTATTCGCGACCAAATTCTTGATTTTCTTGACCAAAAACTAGATTTTTGTATTCGCGACCCAATTCTTGATATTCGTGATCCAAAACTAGATTTTTGAATTCGCGACCAAATTCTTGATTTTCTACACCAAAAACTAGATTTTTTTTTTCGCGACCAAATTCATGATTTTCTTGATCCAAAACAAGATTTTTGTATTCGCGACCAAATTCATAATTTTCTTGACAAAAAACTAGATTTTTGTTTTCGCGACCAAATTCTTGATTTTCTTGATCCAAAACTAGATTTTTGTATTCGCGACCAAATTCTTGATTTTCTTGACCAAAAACTAGATTTTTGTTTTCGCGACCAAATTCTTGATTTTCTTGATCCAAAACAAGATTTTTGTATTCGCGACCAAATTCATAATTTTCTTGACAAAAAACTAGATTTTTGTTTTCGCGACCAAATGCTTGATTTTCGTGATCCAAAACTAGAATTTTGTATTCGCGACCAAATTCTTGATTTTATTGATCCAAAACTAGATTTTTGTATTCGCGACCAAATTCTTGATTTTCTTGACCAAAAACTAGATTTTTGTATTCGCGACCCAATTCTTGATATTCGTGATCCAAAACTAGATTTTTGAATTCGCGACCAAATTCTTGATTTTCTACACCAAAAACTAGATTTTTTTTTTCGCGACCAAATTCATGATTTTCCTGATCCAAAACAAGATTTTTGTATTCGCGACCAAATTCATAATTTTCTTGACAAAAAACTAGATTTTTGTTTTCGCGACCAAATTCTTGATTTTCTTGATCCAAAACTAGATTTTTGTATTCGCGACCAAATTCTTGATTTTCTTGACCAAAAACTAGATTTTTGTTTTCGCGACCAAATTCTTGATTTTCTTGATCCAAAAAAAAATTTTTGTATTCGCGACCAAATTCATAATTTTCTTGACAAAAAACTAGATTTTTGTTTTCGCGACCAAATTCTTGATTTTATTGATCCAAAACTAGATTTTTGTATTCGCGACCAAATTCTTGATTTTCTTGACCAAAAACTAGATTTTTGTTTTCGAGACCAAATTCTTGATTTTCTTGATCCAAAACAAGATTTTTGTATTCGCGACCAAATTCATAATTTTCTTGACAAAAAACTAGATTTTTGTATTCGCGACCAAATTCTTGATTTTCTTGACCAAAAACTAGATTTTTGTATTCGCGACCCAATTCTTGATATTCGTGATCCAAAACTAGATTTTTGAATTCGCGACCAAATTCTTGATTTTCTACACCAAAAACTAGATTTTTTTTTTCGCGACCAAATTCATCATTTTCCTGATCCAAAACAAGATTTTTGTATTCGCGACCAAATTCATAATTTTCTTGACAAAAAACTAGATTTTTGTTTTCGCGACCAAATTCTTGATTTTCTTGATCCAAAACTAGATTTTTGTATTCGCGACCAAAGTCTTGATTTTCTTGGCCAAAAACTAGATTTTTGTTTTCGCGACCAAATTCTTGATTTTCTTGATCCAAAAAAAAATTTTTGTATTCGCGACCAAATTCATAATTTTCTTGACAAAAAACTAGATTTTTGTATTCGCGACCAAATTCTTGATTTTATTGATCCAAAACTAGATTTTTGTATTCGCGAACAAATTCTTGATTTTCTTGACCAAAAACTAGATTTTTGTTTTCGCGACCAAATTCTTGATTTTAATGATCCAAAATCAGATTTTTGTATTCGCGACCAAATTCTTGATTTTCTTGACCAAAAACTAGATTTTTGTTTTCGCGACCAAATTCTTGATTTTGTTGATCCAAAACAAGATTTTTGTATTCGCGACCAAATTCATAATTTTCTTGACAAAAAACTAGATTTTTGTTTTCGCGACCAAATTCTTGATTTTCTTGATCCAAAACAAGATTTTTGTATTCGCGACCAAATTCTTGATTTTATTGATCCAAAACTAGATTTTTGTATTCGCGAACAAATTCTTGATTTTCTTGACCAAAAACTAGATTTTTGTTTTCGCGACCAAATTCTTGATTTTCTTGATCGAAAACAAGATTTTTGTATTCGCTACCAAATTCATAATTTTCTTGACAAAAAACTAGATTTTTGTTTTCGCGACCAAATGCTTGATTTTCGTGATCCAAAACTAGAATTTTGTATTCGCGACCAAATTCTTGATTTTATTGATCCAAAACTAGATTTTTGTATTCGCGACCAAATTCTTGATTTTCTTGACCAAAAACTAGATTTTTGTATTCGCGACCCAATTCTTGATATTCGTGATCCAAAACTAGATTTTTGAATTCGCGACCAAATTCTTGATCCAAAACAAGATTTTTGTATTCGCGACCAAATTCATAATTTTCTTGACAAAAAACTAGATTTTTGTTTTCGCGACCAAATTCTTGATTTTATTGATCCAAAACGAGATTTTTGTATTCGCGACCAAATTCTTGATTTTCTTGACCAAAAACTAGATTTTTGTATTCGCGACCAAATTCTTGATTTTCTTGACCAAAAACTAGATTTTTGTTTTGGCGACCAAATTCTTGATTTTCTTGATCCAAAACTAGATTTTTGTATTCGCGACCAAATTCTTGATTTTATTGATCCAAAACTAGATTTTTGTATTCGCGAACAAATTCTTGATTTTCTTGACCAAAAACTAGATTTTTGTTTTCGCGACCAAATTCTTGATTTTCTTGATCCAAAACAAGATTTTGTATTCGCGACCAAATTCTTGATTTTCTTGACCAAAAACTAGATTTTTGTTTTCGCGACCAAATTCTTGATTTTCTTGATCCAAAACAAGATTTTTGTATTCGCGACCAAATTCATAATTTTCTTGACAAAAAACTAGATTTTTGTTTTCGCGACCAAATGCTAGATTTTCGTGATCCAAAACTAGAATTTTGTATTCGCGACCAAATTCTTGATTTTATTGATCCAAAACTAGATTTTTGTATTCGCGACCAAATTCTTGATTTTCTTGACCAAAAACTAGATTTTTGTATTCGCGACCCAATTCTTGATATTCATGATCCAAAACTAGATTTTTGAATTCGCGACCAAATTCTTGATTTTCTACACCAAAAACTAGATTTTTTTTTTCGCGACCAAATTCATGATTTTCTTGATCCAAAACAAGATTTTTGTATTCGCGACCAAATTCATAATTTTCTTGACAAAAAACTAGATTTTTGTTTTCGCGACCAAATTCTTGATTTTCTTGATCCAAAACTAGATTTTTGTATTCGCGACCAAATTCTTGATTTTCTTGACCAAAAACTAGATTTTTGTTTTCGCGACCAAATTCTTGATTTTCTTGATCCAAAAAAAAATTTTTGTATTCGCGACCAAATTCATAATTTTCATGAGAAAAAACTAGATTTTTGTTTTCGCGACCAAATTCTTGATTTTATTGATCCAAAACTAGATTTTTGTATTCGCGACCAAATTCTTGATTTTCTTGACCAAAAACTAGATTTTTGTTTTCGAGACCAAATTCTTGATTTTCTTGATCCAAAACAAGATTTTTGTATTCGCGACCAAATTCATAATTTTCTTGACAAAAAACTAGATTTTTGTTTTCGCGACCAAATTGTTGATATTCTTGATCCAAAACTAGATTTTTGTATTCGCGACCAAATTCTTGATTTTATTGATCCAAAACTAGATTTTTGTATTCGCGAACAAATTCTTGATTTTCTTGACCAAAAACTAGATTTTTGTTTTCGCGACCAAATTCTTGATTTTAATGATCCAAAATCAGATTTTTGTATTCGCGACCAAATTCTTGATTTTCTTGACCAAAAACTAGATTTTTGTTTTCGCGACCAAATTCTTGATTTTGTTGATCCAAAACAAGATTTTTGTATTCGCGACCAAATTCATAATTTTCTTGACAAAAAACTAGATTTTTGTTTTCGCGACCAAATTCTTGATTTTCTTGATCCAAAACAAGATTTTTGTATTCGCGACCAAATTTATAATTTTCTTGACAAAAAACTAGATTTTTGTTTTCGCGACCAAATTCTTGATTTTCTTGATCCAAAACTAGATTTTTGTATTCGCGACCAAATTCTTGATTTTATTGATCCAAAACTAGATTTTTGTAATCGCGAACAAATTCTTGATTTTCTTGACCAAAAACTAGATTTTTGTTTTCGCGACCAAATTCTTGATTTTCTTGATCCAAAACAAGATTTTTGTATTCGCGACCAAATTCATAATTTTCTTGACAAAAAACTAGATTTTTGTTTTCGCGACCAAATGCTTGATTTTCGTGATCCAAAACTTGAATTTTGTATTCGCGACCAAATTCTTGATTTTATTGATCCAAAACTAGATTTTTGTATTCGCGACCAAATTCTTGATTTTCTTGACCAAAAACTAGATTTTTGTATTCGCGACCCAATTCTTGATATTCGTGATCCAAAACTAGATTTTTGAATTCGCGACCAAATTCTTGATTTTCTACACCAAAAACTAGATTTTTGTTTTCGCGACCAAATTCATGATTTTCTTGATCCAAAACAAGATTTTTGTATTCGCGACCAAATTCATAATATTCTTGACAAAAAACTAGATTTTTGTTTTCGCGACCAAATTCTTGATTTTCTTGATCCAAAACTAGATTTTTGTATTCGCGACCAAATTCTTGATTTTATTGATCCAAAACTAGATTTTTGTATTCGCGAACAAATTCGTGATTTTCTTGACCAAAAACTAGATTTTTGTTTTCGCGACCAAATTCTTGATTTTAATGATCCAAAATCAGATTTTTGTATTCGCGACCAAATTCTTGATTTTCTTGACCAAAAACTAGATTTTTGTTTTCGCGACCAAATTCTTGATTTTGTTGATCCAAAACAAGATTTTTGTATTCGCGACCAAATTCATAATTTTCTTGACAAAAAACTAGATTTTTGTTTTCGAGACCAAATTCTTGATTTTCTTGATCCAAAACAAGATTTTTGTATTCGCGACCAAATTCATAATTTTCTTGACAAAAAACTAGATTTTTGTATTCGCGACCAAATTCTTGATTTTCTTGACCAAAAACTAGATTTTTGTATTCGCGACCCAATTCTTGATATTCGTGATCCAAAACTAGATTTTTGAATTCGCGACCAAATTCTTGATTTTCTACACCAAAAACTAGATTTTTTTTTTCGCGACCAAATTCATCATTTTCCTGATCCAAAACAAGATTTTTGTATTCGCGACCAAATTCATAATTTTCTTGACAAAAAACTAGATTTTTGTTTTCGCGACCAAATTCTTGATTTTCTTGATCCAAAACTAGATTTTTGTATTCGCGACCAAAGTCTTGATTTTCTTGGCCAAAAACTAGATTTTTGTTTTCGCGACCAAATTCTTGATTTTCTTGATCCAAAAAAAAATTTTTGTATTCGCGACCAAATTCATAATTTTCTTGACAAAAAACTAGATTTTTGTATTCGCGACCAAATTCTTGATTTTATTGATCCAAAACTAGATTTTTGTATTCGCGAACAAATTCTTGATTTTCTTGACCAAAAACTAGATTTTTGTTTTCGCGACCAAATTCTTGATTTTAATGATCCAAAATCAGATTTTTGTATTCGCGACCAAATTCTTGATTTTCTTGACCAAAAACTAGATTTTTGTTTTCGCGACCAAATTCTTGATTTTGTTGATCCAAAACAAGATTTTTGTATTCGCGACCAAATTCATAATTTTCTTGACAAAAAACTAGATTTTTGTTTTCGCGACCAAATTCTTGATTTTCTTGATCCAAAACAAGATTTTTGTATTCGCGACCAAATTCTTGATTTTATTGATCCAAAACTAGATTTTTGTATTCGCGAACAAATTCTTGATTTTCTTGACCAAAAACTAGATTTTTGTTTTCGCGACCAAATTCTTGATTTTCTTGATCGAAAACAAGATTTTTGTATTCGCTACCAAATTCATAATTTTCTTGACAAAAAACTAGATTTTTGTTTTCGCGACCAAATGCTTGATTTTCGTGATCCAAAACTAGAATTTTGTATTCGCGACCAAATTCTTGATTTTATTGATCCAAAACTAGATTTTTGTATTCGCGACCAAATTCTTGATTTTCTTGACCAAAAACTAGATTTTTGTATTCGCGACCCAATTCTTGATATTCGTGATCCAAAACTAGATTTTTGAATTCGCGACCAAATTCTTGATCCAAAACAAGATTTTTGTATTCGCGACCAAATTCATAATTTTCTTGACAAAAAACTAGATTTTTGTTTTCGCGACCAAATTCTTGATTTTATTGATCCAAAACGAGATTTTTGTATTCGCGACCAAATTCTTGATTTTCTTGACCAAAAACTAGATTTTTGTATTCGCGACCAAATTCTTGATTTTCTTGACCAAAAACTAGATTTTTGTTTTGGCGACCAAATTCTTGATTTTCTTGATCCAAAACTAGATTTTTGTATTCGCGACCAAATTCTTGATTTTATTGATCCAAAACTAGATTTTTGTATTCGCGAACAAATTCTTGATTTTCTTGACCAAAAACTAGATTTTTGTTTTCGCGACCAAATTCTTGATTTTCTTGATCCAAAACAAGATTTTGTATTCGCGACCAAATTCTTGATTTTCTTGACCAAAAACTAGATTTTTGTTTTCGCGACCAAATTCTTGATTTTCTTGATCCAAAACAAGATTTTTGTATTCGCGACCAAATTCATAATTTTCTTGACAAAAAACTAGATTTTTGTTTTCGCGACCAAATGCTTGATTTTCGTGATCCAAAACTAGAATTTTGTATTCGCGACCAAATTCTTGATTTTATTGATCCAAAACTAGATTTTTGTATTCGCGACCAAATTCTTGATTTTCTTGACCAAAAACTAGATTTTTGTATTCGCGACCCAATTCTTGATATTCATGATCCAAAACTAGATTTTTGAATTCGCGACCAAATTCTTGATTTTCTACACCAAAAACTAGATTTTTTTTTTCGCGACCAAATTCATGATTTTCTTGATCCAAAACAAGATTTTTGTATTCGCGACCAAATTCATAATTTTCTTGACAAAAAACTAGATTTTTGTTTTCGCGACCAAATTCTTGATTTTCTTGATCCAAAACTAGATTTTTGTATTCGCGACCAAATTCTTGATTTTCTTGACCAAAAACTAGATTTTTGTTTTCGCGACCAAATTCTTGATTTTCTTGATCCAAAAAAAAATTTTTGTATTCGCGACCAAATTCATAATTTTCATGAGAAAAAACTAGATTTTTGTTTTCGCGACCAAATTCTTGATTTTATTGATCCAAAACTAGATTTTTGTATTCGCGACCAAATTCTTGATTTTCTTGACCAAAAACTAGATTTTTGTTTTCGAGACCAAATTCTTGATTTTCTTGATCCAAAACAAGATTTTTGTATTCGCGACCAAATTCATAATTTTCTTGACAAAAAACTAGATTTTTGTTTTCGCGACCAAATTGTTGATATTCTTGATCCAAAACTAGATTTTTGTATTCGCGACCAAATTCTTGATTTTATTGATCCAAAACTAGATTTTTGTATTCGCGAACAAATTCTTGATTTTCTTGACCAAAAACTAGATTTTTGTTTTCGCGACCAAATTCTTGATTTTAATGATCCAAAATCAGATTTTTGTATTCGCGACCAAATTCTTGATTTTCTTGACCAAAAACTAGATTTTTGTTTTCGCGACCAAATTCTTGATTTTGTTGATCCAAAACAAGATTTTTGTATTCGCGACCAAATTCATAATTTTCTTGACAAAAAACTAGATTTTTGTTTTCGCGACCAAATTCTTGATTTTCTTGATCCAAAACAAGATTTTTGTATTCGCGACCAAATTTATAATTTTCTTGACAAAAAACTAGATTTTTGTTTTCGCGACCAAATTCTTGATTTTCTTGATCCAAAACTAGATTTTTGTATTCGCGACCAAATTCTTGATTTTATTGATCCAAAACTAGATTTTTGTAATCGCGAACAAATTCTTGATTTTCTTGACCAAAAACTAGATTTTTGTTTTCGCGACCAAATTCTTGATTTTCTTGATCCAAAACAAGATTTTTGTATTCGCGACCAAATTCATAATTTTCTTGACAAAAAACTAGATTTTTGTTTTCGCGACCAAATGCTTGATTTTCGTGATCCAAAACTTGAATTTTGTATTCGCGACCAAATTCTTGATTTTATTGATCCAAAACTAGATTTTTGTATTCGCGACCAAATTCTTGATTTTCTTGACCAAAAACTAGATTTTTGTATTCGCGACCCAATTCTTGATATTCGTGATCCAAAACTAGATTTTTGAATTCGCGACCAAATTCTTGATTTTCTACACCAAAAACTAGATTTTTGTTTTCGCGACCAAATTCATGATTTTCTTGATCCAAAACAAGATTTTTGTATTCGCGACCAAATTCATAATATTCTTGACAAAAAACTAGATTTTTGTTTTCGCGACCAAATTCTTGATTTTCTTGATCCAAAACTAGATTTTTGTATTCGCGACCAAATTCTTGATTTTATTGATCCAAAACTAGATTTTTGTATTCGCGAACAAATTCGTGATTTTCTTGACCAAAAACTAGATTTTTGTTTTCGCGACCAAATTCTTGATTTTAATGATCCAAAATCAGATTTTTGTATTCGCGACCAAATTCTTGATTTTCTTGACCAAAAACTAGATTTTTGTTTTCGCGACCAAATTCTTGATTTTGTTGATCCAAAACAAGATTTTTGTATTCGCGACCAAATTCATAATTTTCTTGACAAAAAACTAGATTTTTGTTTTCGCGACCAAATTCTTGATTTTCTTGATCCAAAACAAGATTTTTGTATTCGCGACCAAATTTATAATTTTCTTGACAAAAAACTAGATTTTTGTTTTCGCGACCAAATTCTTGATTTTCTTGATCCAAAACTAGATTTTTGTATTCGCGACCAAATTCTTGATTTTATTGATCCAAAACTAGATTTTTGTATTCGCGAACAAATTCTTGATTTTCTTGACAAAAACTAGATTTTTGTATTCGCGACCAAATTCTTGATTTTATTGATCCAAAACTAGATTTTTGTATTCGCGACCAAATTCTTGATTTTCGTGATCCAAAACTAGATTTTTGTATTCGCGACCAAATTCTTAATTTTATTGATCCAAAACTAGATTTTTGTATTCGCGACCAAATTCTTGATTTTCTTGACCAAAAACTATATTTTTGTATTCGCGACCAAATTCTTGATTTTCGTGATCCAAAACTAGATTTTTGTTTTCGCGACCAAATTCTTCATTTTCTTGATCCAAAACTAGATTTTTGTTTTCGCGACCAAATTCTTGATTTTCTTGATCCAAAACAAGATTTTTGTATTCGCGACCAAATTCATAATTTTCTTGACAAAAAACTAGATTTTTGTTTTCGCGACCAAATGCTTGATTTTCGTGATCCAAAACTAGATTTTTGTTTTCGCGACCAAATGCTTGATTTTCGTGATCCAAAACAAGATTTTTGTATTCGCGACCAAATTCTTGATTTTATTGATCCAAAACTAGATTTTTGTATTCGCGACCAAATTCTTGATTTTCTTGACCAAAAACTAGATTTTTGTATTCGCGACCCAATTCTTGATTTTCGTGATCCAAAACTAGATTTTTGAATTCGCGACCAAATTCTTCATTTTCTTGACCAAAAACTAGATTTTTGTTTTCGCGACCAAATTCATGATTTTCTTGATCCAAAACAAGATTTTTGTATTCGCGACCAAATTCATAATTTTCTTGACAAAAAACTTGATTTTTGTTTTCGCGACCAAATTGTTGATTTTCTTGATCCAATACTAGATTTTTGTATTCGCGACCAAATTCTTGATTTTCTTGACCAAAAACTAGATTTTTGTTTTCGCGACCAAATTCTTGATTTTCTTGATCCAAAACTATATTTTTGTATTCGCGACCAAATTCTTGATTTTCTTGATCCAAAACTATATTTTTGTATTCGCGACCAAATTCTTGATTTTCTTGACCAAAAACTAGATTTTTATTTTCGCGACCAAATTCTTGATTTTCTTGATCCAAAACAAGATTTTTGTATTCGCGACCAAATTCATAATTTTCTTGACAAAAAACTAGATTTTTGTTTTCGCGACCAAATTCTTGATTTTCTTGATCCAAAACTAGATTTTTGTATTCGCGACCAAATTCTTGATTTTATTGATCCAAAACTAGATTTTTGTATTCGCGAACAAATTCTTGATTTTCTTGACCAAAAACTAGATTTTTGTTTTCGCGACCAAATTCTTGATTTTAATGATCCAAAATCAGATTTTTGTATTCGCGACCAAATTCTTGATTTTCTTGACCAAAAACTAGATTTTTGTTTTCGCGACCAAATTCTTGATTTTGTTGATCCAAAACAAGATTTTTGTATTCGCGACCAAATTCATAATTTTCTTGACAAAAAACTAGATTTTTGTTTTCGCGACCAAATTCTTGATTTTCTTGATCCAAAACAAGATTTTTGTATTCGCGACCAAATTTATAATTTTCTTGACAAAAACCTAGATTTTTGTTTTCGCGACCAAATTCTTGATTTTCTTGATCCAAAACTAGATTTTTGTATTCGCGACCAAATTCTTGATTTTATTGATCCAAAACAAGATTTTTGTATTCGCGACCAAATTCTTGATTTTATTGATCCAAAACTAGATTTTTGTATTCGCGACCAAATTCTTGATTTTATTGATCCAAAACAAGATTTTTGTATTCGCGAACAAATTCTTAATTTTCTTGACCAAAAACTAGATTTTTGTTTTCGCGACCAAATTCTTGATTTTCTTGATCCAAAACAAGATTTTTGTTTTCGCGACCAAATTCATAATTTTCTTGACAAAAAACTAGATTTTTGTTTTCGCGACCAAATTCTTGATTTTCTTGATCCAAAACTAGATTTTTGTATTCGCGACCAAATTCTTGATTTTATTGATCCAAAACTAGATTTTTGTATTCGCGAACAAATTCTTAATTTTCTTGACCAAAAACTATATTTTTGTATTCGCGACCAAATTCTTGATTTTCTTGATCCAAAACTAGATTTTTGTTTTCGCGACCAAATTCTTGATTTTCTTGATCCAAAACTAGATTTTTGTATTCGCGACCAAATTCTTGATTTTCTTGATCCAAAACAAGATTTTTGTATTCGCGACCAAATTCATAATTTTCTTGACAAAAAACTAGATTTTTGTTTTCGCGACCAAATTCTTGATTTTCTTGATCCAAAACTAGATTTTTGTATTCGCGACCAAATTCTTGATTTTCTTGACCAAAAACTAGATTTTTGTATTCGCGACCAAATTCTTGATTTTATTGATCCAAAACTAGATTTTTGTATTCGCGACCAAATTCTTGATTTTCTTGACCAAAAACTAGATTTTTGTATTCGCGACCCAATTCTTGATTTTCGTGATCCAAAACTAGATTTTTGAATTCGCGACCAAATTCTTCATTTTCTTGACCAAAAACTAGATTTTTGTTTTCGCGACCAAATTCATGATTTTCTTGATCCAAAACAAGATTTTTGTATTCGCGACCAAATTCATAATTTTCTTGACAAAAAACTTGATTTTTGTTTTCGCGACCAAATTGTTGATTTTCTTGATCCAATACTAGATTTTTGTATTCGCGACCAAATTCTTGATTTTCTTGACCAAAAACTAGATTTTTGTTTTCGCGACCAAATTCTTGATTTTCTTGATCCAAAACTATATTTTTGTATTCGCGACCAAATTCTTGATTTTCTTGATCCAAAACTATATTTTTGTATTCGCGACCAAATTCTTGATTTTCTTGACCAAAAACTAGATTTTTATTTTCGCGACCAAATTCTTGATTTTCTTGATCCAAAACAAGATTTTTGTATTCGCGACCAAATTCATAATTTTCTTGACAAAAAACTAGATTTTTGTTTTCGCGACCAAATTCTTGATTTTCTTGATCCAAAACTAGATTTTTGTATTCGCGACCAAATTCTTGATTTTATTGATCCAAAACTAGATTTTTGTATTCGCGAACAAATTCTTGATTTTCTTGACCAAAAACTAGATTTTTGTTTTCGCGACCAAATTCTTGATTTTAATGATCCAAAATCAGATTTTTGTATTCGCGACCAAATTCTTGATTTTCTTGACCAAAAACTAGATTTTTGTTTTCGCGACCAAATTCTTGATTTTGTTGATCCAAAACAAGATTTTTGTATTCGCGACCAAATTCATAATTTTCTTGACAAAAAACTAGATTTTTGTTTTCGCGACCAAATTCTTGATTTTCTTGATCCAAAACAAGATTTTTGTATTCGAGACCAAATTTATAATTTTCTTGACAAAAACCTAGATTTTTGTTTTCGCGACCAAATTCTTGATTTTCTTGATCCAAAACTAGATTTTTGTATTCGCGACCAAATTCTTGATTTTATTGATCCAAAACAAGATTTTTGTATTCGCGACCAAATTCTTGATTTTATTGATCCAAAACTAGATTTTTGTATTCGCGACCAAATTCTTGATTTTATTGATCCAAAACAAGATTTTTGTATTCGCGAACAAATTCTTAATTTT
Source organism: x Bolboschoenoplectus mariqueter (assembly GCA_037678475.1). NCBI lineage: Eukaryota > Viridiplantae > Streptophyta > Magnoliopsida > Poales > Cyperaceae > x Bolboschoenoplectus > x Bolboschoenoplectus mariqueter. Next base: position 2,575,800 of record CM075233.1, on the reverse strand, counting down.
CTTGACCAAAAACTAGATTTTTGTTTTCGCGACCAAATTCTTGATTTTCTTGATCCAAAACAAGATTTTTGTATTCGCGACCAAATTCATAATTTTCTTGACAAAAAACTAGATTTTTGTTTTCGCGACCAAATTCTTGATTTTCTTGATCCAAAACTAGATTTTTGTATTCGCGACCAAATTCTTGATTTTATTGATCCAAAACTAGATTTTTGTATTCGCGAACAAATTCTTAATTTTCTTGACCAAAAACTATATTTTTGTATTCGCGACCAAATTCTTGATTTTCTTGATCCAAAACTAGATTTTTGTTTTCGCGACCAAATTCTTGATTTTCTTGATCCAAAACAAGATTTTTGTATTCGCGACCAAATTCTTGATTTTCTTGATCCAAAACAAGATTTTTGTATTCGCGACCAAATTCATAATTTTCTTGACAAAAAACTAGATTTTTGTTTTCGCGACCAAATTCTTGATTTTCTTGATCCAAAACTAGATTTTTGTATTCGCGACCAAATTCTTGATTTTATTGATCCAAAACTAGAATTTTGTATTCGCGACCAAATTCTTGATTTTATTGATCCAAAACTAGATTTTTGTATTCGCGACCAAATTCTTGATTTTCTTGACAAAAACTAGATTTTTGTATTCGCGACCAAATTCTTGATTTTATTGATCCAAAACTAGATTTTTGTATTCGCGACCAAATTCTTGATTTTCGTGATCCAAAACTAGATTTTTGTATTCGCGACCAAATTCTTAATTTTATTGATCCAAAACTAGATTTTTGTTTTCGCGACCAAATTCTTGATTTTCTTGATCCAAAACTAGATTTTTTTATTCGCGACCAAATTCTTGATTTTATTGATCCAAAACTAGATTTTTGTATTCGCGAACAAATTCTTGATTTTCTTGACCAAAAACTAGATTTTTGTTTTCGCGACCAAATTCTTGATTTTAATGATCCAAAATCAGATTTTTGTATTCGCGACCAAATTCTTGATTTTCTTGACCAAAAACTAGATTTTTGTTTTCGCGACCAAATTCTTGATTTTGTTGATCCAAAACAAGATTTTTGTATTCGCGACCAAATTCATAATTTTCTTGACAAAAAACTAGATTTTTGTTTTCGCGACCAAATTCTTGATTTTCTTGATCCAAAACAAGATTTTTGTATTCGCGACCAAATTTATAATTTTCTTGACAAAAAACTAGATTTTTGTTTTCGCGACCAAATTCTTGATTTTCTTGATCCAAAACTAGATTTTTGTATTCGCGACCAAATTCTTGATTTTATTGATCCAAAACTAGATTTTTGTAATCGCGAACAAATTCTTGATTTTCTTGACCAAAAACTAGATTTTTGTTTTCGCGACCAAATTCTTGATTTTCTTGATCCAAAACAAGATTTTTGTATTCGCGACCAAATTCATAATTTTCTTGACAAAAAACTAGATTTTTGTTTTCGCGACCAAATGCTTGATTTTCGTGATCCAAAACTAGAATTTTGTATTCGCGACCAAATTCTTGATTTTATTGATCCAAAACTAGATTTTTGTATTCGCGACCAAATTCTTGATTTTCTTGACCAAAAACTAGATTTTTGTATTCGCGACCCAATTCTTGATATTCGTGATCCAAAACTAGATTTTTGAATTCGCGACCAAATTCTTGATTTTCTACACCAAAAACTAGATTTTTGTTTTCGCGACCAAATTCATGATTTTCTTGATCCAAAACAAGATTTTTGTATTCGCGACCAAATTCATAATATTCTTGACAAAAAACTAGATTTTTGTTTTCGCGACCAAATTCTTGATTTTCTTGATCCAAAACTAGATTTTTGTATTCGCGACCAAATTCTTGATTTTATTGATCCAAAACTAGATTTTTGTATTCGCGAACAAATTCGTGATTTTCTTGACCAAAAACTAGATTTTTGTTTTCGCGACCAAATTCTTGATTTTAATGATCCAAAATCAGATTTTTGTATTCGCGACCAAATTCTTGATTTTCTTGACCAAAAACTAGATTTTTGTTTTCGCGACCAAATTCTTGATTTTGTTGATCCAAAACAAGATTTTTGTATTCGCGACCAAATTCATAATTTTCTTGACAAAAAACTAGATTTTTGTTTTCGCGACCAAATTCTTGATTTTCTTGATCCAAAACAAGATTTTTGTATTCGCGACCAAATTTATAATTTTCTTGACAAAAAACTAGATTTTTGTTTTCGCGACCAAATTCTTGATTTTCTTGATCCAAAACTAGATTTTTGTATTCGCGACCAAATTCTTGATTTTATTGATCTAAAACTAGATTTTTGTATTCGCGAACAAATTCTTGATTTTCTTGACAAAAACTAGATTTTTGTATTCGCGACCAAATTCTTGATTTTATTGATCCAAAACTAGATTTTTGTATTCGCGACCAAATTCTTGATTTTCGTGATCCAAAACTAGATTTTTGTATTCGCGACCAAATTCTTAATTTTATTGATCCAAAACTAGATTTTTGTATTCGCGACCAAATTCTTGATTTTCTTGACCAAAAACTATATTTTTGTATTCGCGACCAAATTCTTGATTTTCGTGATCCAAAACTAGATTTTTGTTTTCGCGACCAAATTCTTCATTTTCTTGATCCAAAACTAGATTTTTGTTTTCGCGACCAAATTCTTGATTTTCTTGATCCAAAACAAGATTTTTGTATTCGCGACCAAATTCATAATTTTCTTGACAAAAAACTAGATTTTTGTTTTCGCGACCAAATGCTTGATTTTCGTGATCCAAAACTAGAATTTTGTATTCGCGACCAAATTCTTGATTTTATTGATCCAAAACTAGATTTTTGTATTCGCGACCAAATTCTTGATTTTCTTGACAAAAACTAGATTTTTGTATTCGCGACCAAATTCTTGATTTTATTGATCCAAAACTAGATTTTTGTATTCGCGACCAAATTCTTGATTTTCGTGATCCAAAACTAGATTTTTGTATTCGCGACCAAATTCTTAATTTTATTGATCCAAAACTAGATTTTTGTTTTCGCGACCAAATTCTTGATTTTCTTGATCCAAAACTAGATTTTTTTATTCGCGACCAAATTCTTGATTTTATTGATCCAAAACTAGATTTTTGTATTCGCGAACAAATTCTTGATTTTCTTGACCAAAAAATAGATTTTTGTTTTCGCGACCAAATTCTTGATTTTCTTGATCCAAAACAAGATTTTTGTATTCGCGACCAAATTCATAATTTTCTTGACAAAAAACTAGATTTTTGTTTTCGCGATCAAATGCTTGATTTTCGTGATCCAAAACAAGATTTTTGTATTCGCGACCAAATTCTTGATTTTATTGATCCAAAACTAGATTTTTGTATTCGCGACCAAATTCTTGATTTTCTTGACCAAAAACTAGATTTTTGTATTCGCGACCCAATTCTTGATTTTCGTGATCCAAAACTAGATTTTTGAATTCGCGACCAAATTCTTCATTTTCTTGACCAAAAACTAGATTTTTGTTTTCGCGACCAAATTCATGATTTTCTTGATCCAAAACAAGATTTTTGTATTCGCGACCAAATTCATAATTTTCTTGACAAAAAACTTGATTTTTGTTTTCGCGACCAAATTGTTGATTTTCTTGATCCAATATTAGATTTTTGTATTCGCGACCAAATTCTTGATTTTCTTGACCAAAAACTAGATTTTTGTTTTCGCGACCAAATTCTTGATTTTCTTGATCCAAAACTATATTTTTGTATTCGCGACCAAATTCTTGATTTTCTTGATCCAAAACTATATTTTTGTATTCGCGACCAAATTCTTGATTTTCTTGACCAAAAACTAGATTTTTATTTTCGCGACCAAATTCTTGATTTTCTTGATCCAAAACAAGATTTTTGTATTCGCGACCAAATTCATAATTTTCTTGACAAAAAACTAGATTTTTGTTTTCGCGACCAAATTCTTGATTTTCTTGATCCAAAACTAGATTTTTGTATTCGCGACCAAATTCTTGATTTTATTGATCCAAAACTAGATTTTTGTATTCGCGAACAAATTCTTGATTTTCTTGACCAAAAACTAGATTTTTGTTTTCGCGACGAAATTCTTGATTTTAATGATCCAAAATCAGATTTTTGTATTCGCGACCAAATTCTTGATTTTCTTGACCAAAAACTAGATTTTTGTTTTCGCGACCAAATTCTTGATTTTGTTGATCCAAAACAAGATTTTTGTATTCGCGACCAAATTCATAATTTTCTTGACAAAAAACTAGATTTTTGTTTTCGCGACCAAATTCTTGATTTTCTTGATCCAAAACAAGATTTTTGTATTCGCGACCAAATTTATAATTTTCTTGACAAAAACCTAGATTTTTGTTTTCGCGACCAAATTCTTGATTTTCTTGATCCAAAACTAGATTTTTGTATTCGCGACCAAATTCTTGATTTTATTGATCCAAAACTAGATTTTTGTAATCGCGAACAAATTCTTGATTTTCTTGACCAAAAACTAGATTTTTGTTTTCGCGACCAAATTCTTGATTTTCTTGATCCAAAACAAGATTTTTGTATTCGCGACCAAATTCATAATTTTCTTGACAAAAAACTAGATTTTTGTTTTCGCGACCAAATTCTTGATTTTCTTGATCCAAAACAAGATTTTTGTATTCGCGACCAAATTTATAATTTTCTTGACAAAAACCTAGATTTTTGTTTTCGCGACCAAATTCTTGATTTTCTTGATCCAAAACTAGATTTTTGTATTCGCGACCAAATTCTTGATTTTATTGATCCAAAACTAGATTTTTGTAATCGCGAACAAATTCTTGATTTTCTTGACCAAAAACTAGATTTTTGTTTTCGCGACCAAATTCTTGATTTTCTTGATCCAAAACAAGATTTTTGTATTCGCGACCAAATTCATAATTTTCTTGACCAAAAACTAGATTTTTGTTTTCGCGACCAAATTCATGATTTTCTTGATCCAAAACAAGATTTTTGTATTCGCGACCAAATTCATAATTTTCTTGACAAAAAACTTGATTTTTGTTTTCGCGACCAAATTGTTGATTTTCTTGATCCAATATTAGATTTTTGTATTCGCGACCAAATTGTTGATTTTCTTGATCCAATATTAGATTTTTGTATTCGCGACCAAATTCTTGATTTTCTTGACCAAAAACTAGATTTTTGTTTTCGCGACCAAATTCTTGATTTTCTTGATCCAAAACTATATTTTTGTATTCGCGACCAAATTCTTGATTTTCTTGATCCAAAACTATATTTTTGTATTCGCGACCAAATTCTTGATTTTCTTGACCAAAAACTAGATTTTTATTTTCGCGACCAAATTCTTGATTTTCTTGATCCAAAACAAGATTTTTGTATTCGCGACCAAATTCATAATTTTCTTGACAAAAAACTAGATTTTTGTTTTCGCGACCAAATTCTTGATTTTCTTGATCCAAAACTAGATTTTTGTATTCGCGACCAAATTCTTGATTTTATTGATCCAAAACTAGATTTTTGTATTCGCGAACAAATTCTTGATTTTCTTGACCAAAAACTAGATTTTTGTTTTCGCGACCAAATTCTTGATTTTAATGATCCAAAATCAGATTTTTGTATTCGCGACCAAATTCTTGATTTTCTTGACCAAAAACTAGATTTTTGTTTTCGCGACCAAATTCTTGATTTTGTTGATCCAAAACAAGATTTTTGTATTCGCGACCAAATTCATAATTTTCTTGACAAAAAACTAGATTTTTGTTTTCGCGACCAAATTCTTGATTTTCTTGATCCAAAACAAGATTTTTGTATTCGCGACCAAATTTATAATTTTCTTGACAAAAACCTAGATTTTTGTTTTCGCGACCAAATTCTTGATTTTCTTGATCCAAAACTAGATTTTTGTATTCGCGACCAAATTCTTGATTTTATTGATCCAAAACTAGATTTTTGTAATCGCGAACAAATTCTTGATTTTCTTGACCAAAAACTAGATTTTTGTTTTCGCGACCAAATTCTTGATTTTCTTGATCCAAAACAAGATTTTTGTATTCGCGACCAAATTCATAATTTTCTTGACAAAAAACTAGATTTTTGTTTTCGCGACCAAATGCTTGATTTTCGTGATCCAAAACTAGAATTTTGTATTCGCGACCAAATTCTTGATTTTATTGATCCAAAACTAGATTTTTGTATTCGCGACCAAATTCTTGATTTTATTGATCCAAAACAAGATTTTTGTATTCGCGAACAAATTCTTAATTTTCTTGACCAAAAACTAGATTTTTGTTTTCGCGACCAAATTCTTGATTTTCTTGATCCAAAACAAGATTTTTGTATTCGCGACCAAATTCATAATTTTCTTGACAAAAAACTAGATTTTTGTTTTCGCGACCAAATTCTTGATTTTCTTGATCCAAAACTAGATTTTTGTATTCGCGACCAAATTCTTGATTTTATTGATCCAAAACTAGATTTTTGTATTCGCGAACAAATTCTTAATTTTCTTGACCAAAAACTATATTTTTGTATTCGCGACCAAATTCTTGATTTTCTTGATCCAAAACTAGATTTTTGTTTTCGCGACCAAATTCTTGATTTTCTTGATCCAAAACTAGATTTTTGTATTCGCGACCAAATTCTTGATTCTCTTGATCCAAAACAAGATTTTTGTATTCGCGACCAAATTCATAATTTTCTTGACAAAAAACTAGATTTTTGTTTTCGCGACCAAATTCTTGATTTTCTTGATCCAAAACTAGATTTTTGTATTCGCGACCAAATTCTTGATTTTATTGATCCAAAACTAGAATTTTGTATTCGCGACCAAATTCTTGATTTTATTGATCCAAAACTAGATTTTTGTATTCGCGACCAAATTCTTGATTTTCTTGACAAAAACTAGATTTTTGTATTCGCGACCAAATTCTTGATTTTATTGATCCAAAACTAGATTTTTGTATTCGCGACCAAATTCTTGATTTTCGTGATCCAAAACTAGATTTTTGTATTCGCGACCAAATTCTTAATTTTATTGATCCAAAACTAGATTTTTGTATTCGCGACCAAATTCTTGATTTTCTTGATCCAAAACAAGATTTTTGTATTCGCGACCAAATTCATAATTTTCTTGACAAAAAACTAGATTTTTGTTTTCGCGACCAAATTCTTGATTTTCTTGATCCAAAACTAGATTTTTGTATTCGCGACCAAATTCTTGATTTTATTGATCCAAAACTAGATTTTTGTATTCGCGAACAAATTCTTGATTTTCTTGACAAAAACTAGATTTTTGTATTCGCGACCAAATTCTTGATTTTATTGATCCAAAACTAGATTTTTGTATTCGCGACCAAATTCTTGATTTTCGTGATCCAAAACTAGATTTTTGTATTCGCGACCAAATTCTTAATTTTATTGATCCAAAACTAGATTTTTGTATTCGCGACCAAATTCTTGATTTTCTTGACCAAAAACTATATTTTTGTATTCGCGACCAAATTCTTGATTTTCGTGATCCAAAACTAGATTTTTGTTTTCGCGACCAAATTCTTCATTTTCTTGATCCAAAACTAGATTTTTGTTTTCGCGACCAAATTCTTGATTTTCTTGATCCAAAACAAGATTTTTGTATTCGCGACCAAATTCATAATTTTCTTGACAAAAAACTAGATTTTTGTTTTCGCTACCAAATGCTTGATTTTCGTGATCCAAAACTAGAATTTTGTATTCGCGACCAAATTCTTGATTTTATTGATCCAAAACTAGATTTTTGTATTCGCGACCAAATTCTTGATTTTCTTGACAAAAACTAGATTTTTGTATTCGCGACCAAATTCTTGATTTTATTGATCCAAAACTAGATTTTTGTATTCGCGACCAAATTCTTGATTTTCGTGATCCAAAACTAGATTTTTGTATTCGCGACCAAATTCTTAATTTTATTGATCCAAAACTAGATTTTTGTTTTCGCGACCAAATTCTTGATTTTCTTGATCCAAAACTAGATTTTTTTATTCGCGACCAAATTCTTGATTTTATTGATCCAAAACTAGATTTTTGTATTCGCGAACAAATTCTTGATTTTCTTGACCAAAAAATAGATTTTTGTTTTCGCGACCAAATTCTTGATTTTCTTGATCCAAAACAAGATTTTTGTATTCGCGACCAAATTCATAATTTTCTTGACAAAAAACTAGATTTTTGTTTTCGCGATCAAATGCTTGATTTTCGTGATCCAAAACAAGATTTTTGTATTCGCGACCAAATTCTTGATTTTATTGATCCAAAACTAGATTTTTGTATTCGCGACCAAATTCTTGATTTTCTTGACCAAAAACTAGATTTTTGTATTCGCGACCCAATTCTTGATTTTCGTGATCCAAAACTAGATTTTTGAATTCGCGACCAAATTCTTCATTTTCTTGACCAAAAACTAGATTTTTGTTTTCGCGACCAAATTCATGATTTTCTTGATCCAAAACAAGATTTTTGTATTCGCGACCAAATTCATAATTTTCTTGACAAAAAACTTGATTTTTGTTTTCGCGACCAAATTGTTGATTTTCTTGATCCAATACTAGATTTTTGTATTCGCGACCAAATTCTTGATTTTCTTGACCAAAAACTAGATTTTTGTATTCGCGACCAAATTCTTGATTTTCTTGACCAAAAACTAGATTTTTGTATTCGCGACCAAATTGTTGATTTTCTTGATCCAATACTAGATTTTTGTATTCGCGACCAAATTCTTGATTTTCTTGACCAAAAACTAGATTTTTGTTTTCGCGACCAAATTCATGATTTTCTTGATCCAAAACAAGATTTTTGTATTCGCGACCAAATTCATAATTTTCTTGACAAAAAACTTGATTTTTGTTTTCGCGACCAAATTGTTGATTTTCTTGATCCAATACTAGATTTTTGTATTCGCGACCAAATTCTTGATTTTCTTGACAAAAACCTAGATTTTTGTTTTCGCGACCAAATTCTTGATTTTCTTGATCCAAAACTAGATTTTTGTATTCGCGACCAAATTCTTGATTTTATTGATCCAAAACTAGATTTTTGTAATCGCGAACAAATTCTTGATTTTCTTGACCAAAAACTAGATTTTTGTTTTCGCGACCAAATTCTTGATTTTCTTGATCCAAAACAAGATTTTTGTATTCGCGACCAAATTCATAATTTTCTTGACAAAAAACTAGATTTTTGTTTTCGCGACCAAATGCTTGATTTTCGTGATCCAAAACTAGAATTTTGTATTCGCGACCAAATTCTTGATTTTATTGATCCAAAACTAGATTTTTGTATTCGCGACCAAATTCTTGATTTTATTGATCCAAAACAAGATTTTTGTATTCGCGAACAAATTCTTAATTTTCTTGACCAAAAACTAGATTTTTGTTTTCGCGACCAAATTCTTGATTTTCTTGATCCAAAACAAGATTTTTGTATTCGCGACCAAATTCATAATTTTCTTGACAAAAAACTAGATTTTTGTTTTCGCGACCAAATTCTTGATTTTCTTGATCCAAAACTAGATTTTTGTATTCGCGACCAAATTCTTGATTTTATTGATCCAAAACTAGATTTTTGTATTCGCGACCAAATTCTTGATTTTCTTGACCAAAAACTAGATTTTTGTATTCGCGACCCAATTCTTGATTTTCGTGATCCAAAACTAGATTTTTGAATTCGCGACCAAATTCTTCATTTTCTTGACCAAAAACTAGATTTTTGTTTTCGCGACCAAATTCATGATTTTCTTGATCCAAAACAAGATTTTTGTATTCGCGACCAAATTCATAATTTTCTTGACAAAAAACTTGATTTTTGTTTTCGCGACCAAATTGTTGATTTTCTTGATCCAATACTAGATTTTTGTATTCGCGACCAAATTCTTGATTTTCTTGACCAAAAACTAGATTTTTGTATTCGCGACCAAATTCTTGATTTTCTTGACCAAAAACTAGATTTTTGTATTCGCGACCAAATTGTTGATTTTCTTGATCCAATACTAGATTTTTGTATTCGCGACCAAATTCTTGATTTTCTTGACCAAAAACTAGATTTTTGTTTTCGCGACCAAATTCATGATTTTCTTGATCCAAAACAAGATTTTTGTATTCGCGACCAAATTCATAATTTTCTTGACAAAAAACTTGATTTTTGTTTTCGCGACCAAATTGTTGATTTTCTTGATCCAATACTAGATTTTTGTATTCGCGACCAAATTCTTGATTTTCTTGACAAAAACCTAGATTTTTGTTTTCGCGACCAAATTCTTGATTTTCTTGATCCAAAACTAGATTTTTGTATTCGCGACCAAATTCTTGATTTTATTGATCCAAAACTAGATTTTTGTAATCGCGAACAAATTCTTGATTTTCTTGACCAAAAACTAGATTTTTGTTTTCGCGACCAAATTCTTGATTTTCTTGATCCAAAACAAGATTTTTGTATTCGCGACCAAATTCATAATTTTCTTGACAAAAAACTAGATTTTTGTTTTCGCGACCAAATGCTTGATTTTCGTGATCCAAAACTAGAATTTTGTATTCGCGACCAAATTCTTGATTTTATTGATCCAAAACTAGATTTTTGTATTCGCGACCAAATTCTTGATTTTATTGATCCAAAACAAGATTTTTGTATTCGCGAACAAATTCTTAATTTTCTTGACCAAAAACTAGATTTTTGTTTTCGCGACCAAATTCTTGATTTTCTTGATCCAAAACAAGATTTTTGTATTCGCGACCAAATTCATAATTTTCTTGACAAAAAACTAGATTTTTGTTTTCGCGACCAAATTCTTGATTTTCTTGATCCAAAACTAGATTTTTGTATTCGCGACCAAATTCTTGATTTTATTGATCCAAAACTAGATTTTTGTATTCGCGAACAAATTCTTAATTTTCTTGACCAAAAACTATATTTTTGTATTCGCGACCAAATTCTTGATTTTCTTGATCCAAAACTAGATTTTTGTTTTCGCGACCAAATTCTTGATTTTCTTGATCCAAAACTAGATTTTTGTATTCGCGACCAAATTCTTGATTTTCTTGATCCAAAACAAGATTTTTGTATTCGCGACCAAATTCATAATTTTCTTGACAAAAAACTAGATTTTTGTTTTCGCGACCAAATTCTTGATTTTCTTGATCCAAAACTAGATTTTTGTATTCGCGACCAAATTCTTGATTTTATTGATCCAAAACTAGAATTTTGTATTCGCGACCAAATTCTTGATTTTATTGATCCAAAACTAGATTTTTGTATTCGCGACCAAATTCTTGATTTTCTTGACAAAAACTAGATTTTTGTATTCGCGACCAAATTCTTGATTTTATGGATCCAAAACTAGATTTTTGTATTCGCGACCAAATTCTTGATTTTCGTGATCCAAAACTAGATTTTTGTATTCGCGACCAAATTCTTAATTTTATTGATCCAAAACTAGATTTTTGTATTCGCGACCAAATTCTTGATTTTCTTGATCCAAAACAAGATTTTTGTATTCGCGACCAAATTCATAATTTTCTTGACAAAAAACTAGATTTTTGTTTTCGCGACCAAATTCTTGATTTTCTTGATCCAAAACTAGATTTTTGTATTCGCGACCAAATTCTTGATTTTATTGATCCAAAACTAGATTTTTGTATTCGCGAACAAATTCTTGATTTTCTTGACAAAAACTAGATTTTTGTATTCGCGACCAAATTCTTGATTTTATTGATCCAAAACTAGATTTTTGTATTCGCGACCAAATTCTTGATTTTCGTGATCCAAAACTAGATTTTTGTATTCGCGACCAAATTCTTAATTTTATTGATCCAAAACTAGATTTTTGTATTCGCGACCAAATTCTTGATTTTCTTGACCAAAAACTATATTTTTGTATTCGCGACCAAATTCTTGATTTTCGTGATCCAAAACTAGATTTTTGTTTTCGCGACCAAATTCTTCATTTTCTTGATCCAAAACTAGATTTTTGTTTTCGCGACCAAATTCTTGATTTTCTTGATCCAAAACAAGATTTTTGTATTCGCGACCAAATTCATAATTTTCTTGACAAAAAACTAGATTTTTGTTTTCGCGACCAAATGCTTGATTTTCGTGATCCAAAACTAGAATTTTGTATTCGCGACCAAATTCTTGATTTTATTGATCCAAAACTAGATTTTTGTATTCGCGACCAAATTCTTGATTTTCTTGACAAAAACTAGATTTTTGTATTCGCGACCAAATTCTTGATTTTATTGATCCAAAACTAGATTTTTGTATTCGCGACCAAATTCTTGATTTTCGTGATCCAAAACTAGATTTTTGTATTCGCGACCAAATTCTTAATTTTATTGATCCAAAACTAGATTTTTGTTTTCGCGACCAAATTCTTGATTTTCTTGATCCAAAACTAGATTTTTTTATTCGCGACCAAATTCTTGATTTTATTGATCCAAAACTAGATTTTTGTATTCGCGAACAAATTCTTGATTTTCTTGACCAAAAAATAGATTTTTGTTTTCGCGACCAAATTCTTGATTTTCTTGATCCAAAACAAGATTTTTGTATTCGCGACCAAATTCATAATTTTCTTGACAAAAAACTAGATTTTTGTTTTCGCGATCAAATGCTTGATTTTCGTGATCCAAAACAAGATTTTTGTATTCGCGACCAAATTCTTGATTTTATTGATCCAAAACTAGATTTTTGTATTCGCGACCAAATTCTTGATTTTCTTGACCAAAAACTAGATTTTTGTATTCGCGACCCAATTCTTGATTTTCGTGATCCAAAACTAGATTTTTGAATTCGCGACCAAATTCTTCATTTTCTTGACCAAAAACTAGATTTTTGTTTTCGCGACCAAATTCATGATTTTCTTGATCCAAAACAAGATTTTTGTATTCGCGACCAAATTCATAATTTTCTTGACAAAAAACTTGATTTTTGTTTTCGCGACCAAATTGTTGATTTTCTTGATCCAATACTAGATTTTTGTATTCGCGACCAAATTCTTGATTTTCTTGACCAAAAACTAGATTTTTGTTTTCGCGACCAAATTCTTGATTTTCTTGATCCAAAACTATATTTTTGTATTCGCGACCAAATTCTTGATTTTCTTGATCCAAAACTATATTTTTGTATTCGCGACCAAATTCTTGATTTTCTTGACCAAAAACTAGATTTTTATTTTCGCGACCAAATTCTTGATTTTCTTGATCCAAAACAAGATTTTTGTATTCGCGACCAAATTCATAATTTTCTTGACAAAAAACTAGATTTTTGTTTTCGCGACCAAATTCTTGATTTTCTTGATCCAAAACTAGATTTTTGTATTCGCGACCAAATTCTTGATTTTATTGATCCAAAACTAGATTTTTGTATTCGCGAACAAATTCTTGATTTTCTTGACCAAAAACTAGATTTTTGTTTTCGCGACCAAATTCTTGATTTTAATGATCCAAAATCAGATTTTTGTATTCGCGACCAAATTCTTGATTTTCTTGACCAAAAACTAGATTTTTGTTTTCGCGACCAAATTCTTGATTTTGTTGATCCAAAACAAGATTTTTGTATTCGCGACCAAATTCATAATTTTCTTGACAAAAAACTAGATTTTTGTTTTCGCGACCAAATTCTTGATTTTCTTGATCCAAAACAAGATTTTTGTATTCGCGACCAAATTTATAATTTTCTTGACAAAAACCTAGATTTTTGTTTTCGCGACCAAATTCTTGATTTTCTTGATCCAAAACTAGATTTTTGTATTCGCGACCAAATTCTTGATTTTATTGATCCAAAACTAGATTTTTGTAATCGCGAACAAATTCTTGATTTTCTTGACCAAAAACTAGATTTTTGTTTTCGCGACCAAATTCTTGATTTTCTTGATCCAAAACAAGATTTTTGTATTCGCGACCAAATTCATAATTTTCTTGACAAAAAACTAGATTTTTGTTTTCGCGACCAAATGCTTGATTTTCGTGATCCAAAACTAGAATTTTGTATTCGCGACCAAATTCTTGATTTTATTGATCCAAAACTAGATTTTTGTATTCGCGACCAAATTCTTGATTTTATTGATCCAAAACAAGATTTTTGTATTCGCGAACAAATTCTTAATTTTCTTGACCAAAAACTAGATTTTTGTTTTCGCGACCAAATTCTTGATTTTCTTGATCCAAAACAAGATTTTTGTATTCGCGACCAAATTCATAATTTTCTTGACAAAAAACTAGATTTTTGTTTTCGCGACCAAATTCTTGATTTTCTTGATCCAAAACTAGATTTTTGTATTCGCGACCAAATTCTTGATTTTATTGATCCAAAACTAGATTTTTGTATTCGCGAACAAATTCTTAATTTTCTTGACCAAAAACTATATTTTTGTATTCGCGACCAAATTCTTGATTTTCTTGATCCAAAACTAGATTTTTGTTTTCGCGACCAAATTCTTGATTTTCTTGATCCAAAACTAGATTTTTGTATTCGCGACCAAATTCTTGATTTTCTTGATCCGAAACAAGATTTTTGTATTCGCGACCAAATTCATAATTTTCTTGACAAAAAACTAGATTTTTGTTTTCGCGACCAAATTCTTGATTTTCTTGATCCAAAACTAGATTTTTGTATTCGCGACCAAATTCTTGATTTTATTGATCCAAAACTAGAATTTTGTATTCGCGACCAAATTCTTGATTTTATTGATCCAAAACTAGATTTTTGTATTCGCGACCAAATTCTTGATTTTCTTGACAAAAACTAGATTTTTGTATTCGCGACCAAATTCTTGATTTTATTGATCCAAAACTAGATTTTTGTATTCGCGACCAAATTCTTGATTTTCTTGATCCAAAACTAGATTTTTGTATTCGCGACCAAATTCTTAATTTTATTGATCCAAAACTAGATTTTTGTTTTCGCGACCAAATTCTTGATTTTCTTGATCCAAAACTAGATTTTTTTATTCGCGACCAAATTCTTGATTTTATTGATCCAAAACTAGATTTTTGTATTCGCGAACAAATTCTTGATTTTCTTGACCAAAAACTAGATTTTTGTTTTCGCGACCAAATTCTTGATTTTAATGATCCAAAATCAGATTTTTGTATTCGCGACCAAATTCTTGATTTTCTTGACCAAAAACTAGATTTTTGTTTTCGCGACCAAATTCTTGATTTTGTTGATCCAAAACAAGATTTTTGTATTCGCGACCAAATTCATAATTTTCTTGACAAAAAACTAGATTTTTGTTTTCGCGACCAAATTCTTGATTTTCTTGATCCAAAACAAGATTTTTGTATTCGCGACCAAATTTATAATTTTCTTGACAAAAAACTAGATTTTTGTTTTCGCGACCAAATTCTTGATTTTCTTGATCCAAAACTAGATTTTTGTATTCGCGACCAAATTCTTGATTTTATTGATCCAAAACTAGATTTTTGTAATCGCGAACAAATTCTTGATTTTCTTGACCAAAAACTAGATTTTTGTTTTCGCGACCAAATTCTTGATTTTCTTGATCCAAAACAAGATTTTTGTATTCGCGACCAAATTCATAATTTTCTTGACAAAAAACTAGATTTTTGTTTTCGCGACCAAATGCTTGATTTTCGTGATCCAAAACTAGAATTTTGTATTCGCGACCAAATTCTTGATTTTATTGATCCAAAACTAGATTTTTGTATTCGCGACCAAATTCTTGATTTTCTTGACCAAAAACTAGATTTTTGTATTCGCGACCCAATTCTTGATATTCGTGATCCAAAACTAGATTTTTGAATTCGCGACCAAATTCTTGATTTTCTACACCAAAAACTAGATTTTTGTTTTCGCGACCAAATTCATGATTTTCTTGATCCAAAACAAGATTTTTGTATTCGCGACCAAATTCATAATATTCTTGACAAAAAACTAGATTTTTGTTTTCGCGACCAAATTCTTGATTTTCTTGATCCAAAACTAGATTTTTGTATTCGCGACCAAATTCTTGATTTTATTGATCCAAAACTAGATTTTTGTATTCGCGAACAAATTCGTGATTTTCTTGACCAAAAACTAGATTTTTGTTTTCGCGACCAAATTCTTGATTTTAATGATCCAAAATCAGATTTTTGTATTCGCGACCAAATTCTTGATTTTCTTGACCAAAAACTAGATTTTTGTTTTCGCGACCAAATTCTTGATTTTGTTGATCCAAAACAAGATTTTTGTATTCGCGACCAAATTCATAATTTTCTTGACAAAAAACTAGATTTTTGTTTTCGCGACCAAATTCTTGATTTTCTTGATCCAAAACAAGATTTTTGTATTCGCGACCAAATTTATAATTTTCTTGACAAAAAACTAGATTTTTGTTTTCGCGACCAAATTCTTGATTTTCTTGATCCAAAACTAGATTTTTGTATTCGCGACCAAATTCTTGATTTTATTAATCCAAAACTAGATTTTTGTATTCGCGAACAAATTCTTGATTTTCTTGACAAAAACTAGATTTTTGTATTCGCGACCAAATTCTTGATTTTATTGATCCAAAACTAGATTTTTGTATTCGCGACCAAATTCTTGATTTTCGTGATCCAAAACTAGATTTTTGTATTCGCGACCAAATTCTTAATTTTATTGATCCAAAACTAGATTTTTGTATTCGCGACCAAATTCTTGATTTTCTTGACCAAAAACTATATTTTTGTATTCGCGACCAAATTCTTGATTTTCGTGATCCAAAACTAGATTTTTGTTTTCGCGACCAAATTCTTCATTTTCTTGATCCAAAACTAGATTTTTGTTTTCGCGACCAAATTCTTGATTTTCTTGATCCAAAACAAGATTTTTGTATTCGCGACCAAATTCATAATTTTCTTGACAAAAAACTAGATTTTTGTTTTCGCGACCAAATGCTTGATTTTCGTGATCCAAAACTAGAATTTTGTATTCGCGACCAAATTCTTGATTTTATTGATCCAAAACTAGATTTTTGTATTCGCGACCAAATTCTTGATTTTCTTGACAAAAACTAGATTTTTGTATTCGCGACCAAATTCTTGATTTTTTTGATCCAAAACTAGATTTTTGTATTCGCGACCAAATTCTTGATTTTCGTGATCCAAAACTAGATTTTTGTATTCGCGACCAAATTCTTAATTTTATTGATCCAAAACTAGATTTTTGTTTTCGCGACCAAATTCTTGATTTTCTTGATCCAAAACTAGATTTTTTTATTCGCGACCAAATTCTTGATTTTATTGATCCAAAACTAGATTTTTGTATTCGCGAACAAATTCTTGATTTTCTTGACCAAAAAATAGATTTTTGTTTTCGCGACCAAATTCTTGATTTTCTTGATCCAAAACAAGATTTTTGTATTCGCGACCAAATTCATAATTTTCTTGACAAAAAACTAGATTTTTGTTTTCGCGATCAAATGCTTGATTTTCGTGATCCAAAACAAGATTTTTGTATTCGCGACCAAATTCTTGATTTTATTGATCCAAAACTAGATTTTTGTATTCGCGACCAAATTCTTGATTTTCTTGACCAAAAACTAGATTTTTGTATTCGCGACCCAATTCTTGATTTTCGTGATCCAAAACTAGATTTTTGAATTCGCGACCAAATTCTTCATTTTCTTGACCAAAAACTAGATTTTTGTTTTCGCGACCAAATTCATGATTTTCTTGATCCAAAACAAGATTTTTGTATTCGCGACCAAATTCATAATTTTCTTGACAAAAAACTTGATTTTTGTTTTCGCGACCAAATTGTTGATTTTCTTGATCCAATACTAGATTTTTGTATTCGCGACCAAATTCTTGATTTTCTTGACCAAAAACTAGATTTTTGTTTTCGCGACCAAATTCTTGATTTTCTTGATCCAAAACTATATTTTTGTATTCGCGACCAAATTCTTGATTTTCTTGATCCAAAACTATATTTTTGTATTCGCGACCAAATTCTTGATTTTCTTGACCAAAAACTAGATTTTTATTTTCGCGACCAAATTCTTGATTTTCTTGATCCAAAACAAGATTTTTGTATTCGCGACCAAATTCATAATTTTCTTGACAAAAAACTAGATTTTTGTTTTCGCGACCAAATTCTTGATTTTCTTGATCCAAAACTAGATTTTTGTATTCGCGACCAAATTCTTGATTTTATTGATCCAAAACTAGATTTTTGTATTCGCGAACAAATTCTTGATTTTCTTGACCAAAAACTAGATTTTTGTTTTCGCGACCAAATTCTTGATTTTCTTGACCAAAAACTAGATTTTTGTTTTCGCGACCAAATTCTTGATTTTGGTGATCCAAAACAAGATTTTTGTATTCGCGACCAAATTCATAATTTTCTTGACAAAAAACTAGATTTTTGTTTTCGCGACCAAATTCTTGATTTTCTTGATCCAAAACAAGATTTTTGTATTCGCGACCAAATTTATAATTTTCTTGACAAAAACCTAGATTTTTGTTTTCGCGACCAAATTCTTGATTTTCTTGATCCAAAACTAGATTTTTGTATTCGCGACCAAATTCTTGATTTTATTGATCCAAAACTAGATTTTTGTAATCGCGAACAAATTCTTGATTTTCTTGACCAAAAACTAGATTTTTGTTTTCGCGACCAAATTCTTGATTTTCTTGATCCAAAACAAGATTTTTGTATTCGCGACCAAATTCATAATTTTCTTGACAAAAAACTAGATTTTTGTTTTCGCGACCAAATGCTTGATTTTCGTGATCCAAAACTAGAATTTTGTATTCGCGACCAAATTCTTGATTTTATTGATCCAAAACTAGATTTTTGTATTCGCGACCAAATTCTTGATTTTATTGATCCAAAACAAGATTTTTGTATTCGCGAACAAATTCTTAATTTTCTTGACCAAAAACTAGATTTTTGTTTTCGCGACCAAATTCTTGATTTTCTTGATCCAAAACAAGATTTTTGTATTCGCGACCAAATTCATAATTTTCTTGACAAAAAACTAGATTTTTGTTTTCGCGACCAAATTCTTGATTTTCTTGATCCAAAACTAGATTTTTGTATTCGCGACCAAATTCTTGATTTTATTGATCCAAAACTAGATTTTTGTATTCGCGAACAAATTCTTAATTTTCTTGACCAAAAACTATATTTTTGTATTCGCGACCAAATTCTTGATTTTCTTGATCCAAAACTAGATTTTTGTTTTCGCGACCAAATTCTTGATTTTCTTGATCCAAAACTAGATTTTTGTATTCGCGACCAAATTCTTGATTTTCTTGATCCAAAACAAGATTTTTGTATTCGCGACCAAATTCATAATTTTCTTGACAAAAAACTAGATTTTTGTTTTCGCGACCAAATTCTTGATTTTCTTGATCCAAAACTAGATTTTTGTATTCGCGACCAAATTCTTGATTTTATTGATCCAAAACTAGAATTTTGTATTCGCGACCAAATTCTTGATTTTATTGATCCAAAACTAGATTTTTGTATTCGCGACCAAATTCTTGATTTTCTTGACAAAAACTAGATTTTTGTATTCGCGACCAAATTCTTGATTTTATTGATCCAAAACTAGATTTTTGTATTCGCGACCAAATTCTTGATTTTCGTGATCCAAAACTAGATTTTTGTATTCGCGACCAAATTCTTAATTTTATTGATCCAAAACTAGATTTTTGTTTTCGCGACCAAATTCTTGATTTTCTTGATCCAAAACTAGATTTTTTTATTCGCGACCAAATTCTTGATTTTATTGATCCAAAACTAGATTTTTGTATTCGCGAACAAATTCTTGATTTTCTTGACCAAAAAATCGATTTTTGTTTTCGCGACCAAATTCTTGATTTTCTTGATCCAAAACAAGATTTTTGTATTCGCGACCAAATTCATAATTTTCTTGACAAAAAACTAGATTTTTGTTTTCGCGATCAAATGCTTGATTTTCGTGATCCAAAACAAGATTTTTGTATTCGCGACCAAATTCTTGATTTTATTGATCCAAAACTAGATTTTTGTATTCGCGACCAAATTCTTGATTTTCTTGACCAAAAACTAGATTTTTGTATTCGCGACCCAATTCTTGATTTTCGTGATCCAAAACTAGATTTTTGAATTCGCGACCAAATTCTTCATTTTCTTGACCAAAAACTAGATTTTTGTTTTCGCGACCAAATTCATGATTTTCTTGATCCAAAACAAGATTTTTGTATTCGCGACCAAATTCATAATTTTCTTGACAAAAAACTTGATTTTTGTTTTCGCGACCAAATTGTTGATTTTCTTGATCCAAAACTAGATTTTTGTATTCGCGACCAAATTCTTGATTTTCTTGACCAAAAACTAGATTTTTGTTTTCGCGACCAAATTCTTGATTTTCTTGATCCAAAACTAGATTTTTGTATTCGCGACCAAATTCTTGATTTTCTTGACCAAAAACTAGATTTTTATTTTCGCGACCAAATTCTTGATTTTCTTGATCCAAAACAAGATTTTTGTATTCGCGACCAAATTCATAATTTTCTTGACAAAAAACTAGATTTTTGTTTTCGCGACCAAATTCTTGATTTTCTTGATCCAAAACTAGATTTTTGTATTCGCGACCAAATTCTTGATTTTATTGATCCAAAACTAGATTTTTGTATTCGCGAACAAATTCTTGATTTTCTTGACCAAAAACTAGATTTTTGTTTTCGCGACCAAATTCTTGATTTTAATGATCCAAAATCAGATTTTTGTATTCGCGACCAAATTCTTGATTTTCTTGACCAAAAACTAGATTTTTGTTTTCGCGACCAAATTCTTGATTTTGGTGATCCAAAACAAGATTTTTGTATTCGCGACCAAATTCATAATTTTCTTGACAAAAAACTAGATTTTTGTTTTCGCGACCAAATTCTTGATTTTCTTGATCCAAAACAAGATTTTTGTATTCGCGACCAAATTTATAATTTTCTTGACAAAAACCTAGATTTTTGTTTTCGCGACCAAATTCTTGATTTTCTTGATCCAAAACTAGATTTTTGTATTCGCGACCAAATTCTTGATTTTATTGATCCAAAACTAGATTTTTGTATTCGCGACCAAATTCTTGATTTTATTGATCCAAAACAAGATTTTTGTATTCGCGAACAAATTCTTAATTTTCTTGACCAAAAACTAGATTTTTGTTTTCGCGACCAAATTCTTGATTTTCTTGATCCAAAACAAGATTTTTGTATTCGCGACCAAATTCATAATTTTCTTGACAAAAAACTAGATTTTTGTTTTCGCGACCAAATTCTTGATTTTCTTGATCCAAAACTAGATTTTTGTATTCGCGACCAAATTCTTGATTTTATTGATCCAAAACTAGATTTTTGTATTCGCGAACAAATTCTTAATTTTCTTGACCAAAAACTATATTTTTGTATTCGCGACCAAATTCTTGATTTTCTTGATCCAAAACTAGATTTTTGTTTTCGCGACCAAATTCTTGATTTTCTTGATCCAAAACTAGATTTTTGTATTCGCGACCAAATTCTTGATTTTCTTGATCCAAAACAAGATTTTTGTATTCGCGACCAAATTCATAATTTTCTTGACAAAAAACTAGATTTTTGTTTTCGCGACCAAATTCTTGATTTTCTTGATCCAAAACTAGATTTTTGTATTCGCGACCAAATTCTTGATTTTATTGATCCAAAACTAGAATTTTGTATTCGCGACCAAATTCTTGATTTTATTGATCCAAAACTAGATTTTTGTATTCGCGACCAAATTCTTGATTTTCTTGACAAAAACTAGATTTTTGTATTCGCGACCAAATTCTTGATTTTATTGATCCAAAACTAGATTTTTGTATTCGCGACCAAATTCTTGATTTTCGTGATCCAAAACTAGATTTTTGTATTCGCGACCAAATTCTTAATTTTATTGATCCAAAACTAGATTTTTGTTTTCGCGACCAAATTCTTGATTTTCTTGATCCAAAACTAGATTTTTTTATTCGCGACCAAATTCTTGATTTTATTGATCCAAAACTAGATTTTTGTATTCGCGAACAAATTCTTGATTTTCTTGACCAAAAAATCGATTTTTGTTTTCGCGACCAAATTCTTGATTTTCTTGATCCAAAACAAGATTTTTGTATTCGCGACCAAATTCATAATTTTCTTGACAAAAAACTAGATTTTTGTTTTCGCGATCAAATGCTTGATTTTCGTGATCCAAAACAAGATTTTTGTATTCGCGACCAAATTCTTGATTTTATTGATCCAAAACTAGATTTTTGTATTCGCGACCAAATTCTTGATTTTCTTGACCAAAAACTAGATTTTTGTATTCGCGACCCAATTCTTGATTTTCGTGATCCAAAACTAGATTTTTGAATTCGCGACCAAATTCTTCATTTTCTTGACCAAAAACTAGATTTTTGTTTTCGCGACCAAATTCATGATTTTCTTGATCCAAAACAAGATTTTTGTATTCGCGACCAAATTCATAATTTTCTTGACAAAAAACTTGATTTTTGTTTTCGCGACCAAATTGTTGATTTTCTTGATCCAAAACTAGATTTTTGTATTCGCGACCAAATTCTTGATTTTCTTGACCAAAAACTAGATTTTTGTTTTCGCGACCAAATTCTTGATTTTCTTGATCCAAAACTAGATTTTTGTATTCGCGACCAAATTCTTGATTTTCTTGACCAAAAACTAGATTTTTATTTTCGCGACCAAATTCTTGATTTTCTTGATCCAAAACAAGATTTTTGTATTCGCGACCAAATTCATAATTTTCTTGACAAAAAACTAGATTTTTGTTTTCGCGACCAAATTCTTGATTTTCTTGATCCAAAACTAGATTTTTGTATTCGCGACCAAATTCTTGATTTTATTGATCCAAAACTAGATTTTTGTATTCGCGAACAAATTCTTGATTTTCTTGACCAAAAACTAGATTTTTGTTTTCGCGACCAAATTCTTGATTTTAATGATCCAAAATCAGATTTTTGTATTCGCGACCAAATTCTTGATTTTCTTGACCAAAAACTAGATTTTTGTTTTCGCGACCAAATTCTTGATTTTGGTGATCCAAAACAAGATTTTTGTATTCGCGACCAAATTCATAATTTTCTTGACAAAAAACTAGATTTTTGTTTTCGCGACCAAATTCTTGATTTTCTTGATCCAAAACAAGATTTTTGTATTCGCGACCAAATTTATAATTTTCTTGACAAAAACCTAGATTTTTGTTTTCGCGACCAAATTCTTGATTTTCTTGATCCAAAACTAGATTTTTGTATTCGCGACCAAATTCTTGATTTTATTGATCCAAAACTAGATTTTTGTAATCGCGAACAAATTCTTGATTTTCTTGACCAAAAACTAGATTTTTGTTTTCGCGACCAAATTCTTGATTTTCTTGATCCAAAACAAGATTTTTGTATTCGCGACCAAATTCATAATTTTCTTGACAAAAAACTAGATTTTTGTTTTCGCGACCAAATGCTTGATTTTCGTGATCCAAAACTAGAATTTTGTATTCGCGACCAAATTCTTGATTTTATTGATCCAAAACTAGATTTTTGTATTCGCGACCAAATTCTTGATTTTATTGATCCAAAACAAGATTTTTGTATTCGCGAACAAATTCTTAATTTTCTTGACCAAAAACTAGATTTTTGTTTTCGCGACCAAATTCTTGATTTTCTTGATCCAAAACAAGATTTTTGTATTCGCGACCAAATTCATAATTTTCTTGACAAAAAACTAGATTTTTGTTTTCGCGACCAAATTCTTGATTTTCTTGATCCAAAACTAGATTTTTGTATTCGCGACCAAATTCTTGATTTTATTGATCCAAAACTAGATTTTTGTATTCGCGAACAAATTCTTAATTTTCTTGACCAAAAACTATATTTTTGTATTCGCGACCAAATTCTTGATTTTCTTGATCCAAAACTAGATTTTTGTTTTCGCGACCAAATTCTTGATTTTCTTGATCCAAAACTAGATTTTTGTATTCGCGACCAAATTCTTGATTTTCTTGATCCAAAACAAGATTTTTGTATTCGCGACCAAATTCATAATTTTCTTGACAAAAAACTAGATTTTTGTTTTCGCGACCAAATTCTTGATTTTCTTGATCCAAAACTAGATTTTTGTATTCGCGACCAAATTCTTGATTTTATTGATCCAAAACTAGAATTTTGTATTCGCGACCAAATTCTTGATTTTATTGATCCAAAACTAGATTTTTGTATTCGCGACCAAATTCTTGATTTTCTTGACAAAAACTAGATTTTTGTATTCGCGACCAAATTCTTGATTTTATTGATCCAAAACTAGATTTTTGTATTCGCGACCAAATTCTTGATTTTCGTGATCCAAAACTAGATTTTTGTATTCGCGACCAAATTCTTAATTTTATTGATCCAAAACTAGATTTTTGTTTTCGCGACCAAATTCTTGATTTTCTTGATCCAAAACTAGATTTTTTTATTCGCGACCAAATTCTTGATTTTATTGATCCAAAACTAGATTTTTGTATTCGCGAACAAATTCTTGATTTTCTTGACCAAAAAATCGATTTTTGTTTTCGCGACCAAATTCTTGATTTTCTTGATCCAAAACAAGATTTTTGTATTCGCGACCAAATTCATAATTTTCTTGACAAAAAACTAGATTTTTGTTTTCGCGATCAAATGCTTGATTTTCGTGATCCAAAACAAGATTTTTGTATTCGCGACCAAATTCTTGATTTTATTGATCCAAAACTAGATTTTTGTATTCGCGACCAAATTCTTGATTTTCTTGACCAAAAACTAGATTTTTGTATTCGCGACCCAATTCTTGATTTTCGTGATCCAAAACTAGATTTTTGAATTCGCGACCAAATTCTTCATTTTCTTGACCAAAAACTAGATTTTTGTTTTCGCGACCAAATTCATGATTTTCTTGATCCAAAACAAGATTTTTGTATTCGCGACCAAATTCATAATTTTCTTGACAAAAAACTTGATTTTTGTTTTCGCGACCAAATTGTTGATTTTCTTGATCCAAAACTAGATTTTTGTATTCGCGACCAAATTCTTGATTTTCTTGACCAAAAACTAGATTTTTGTTTTCGCGACCAAATTCTTGATTTTCTTGATCCAAAACTATATTTTTGTATTCGCGACCAAATTCTTGATTTTCTTGATCCAAAACTATATTTTTGTATTCGCGACCAAATTCTTGATTTTCTTGACCAAAAACTAGATTTTTATTTTCGCGACCAAATTCTTGATTTTCTTGATCCAAAACAAGATTTTTGTATTCGCGACCAAATTCATAATTTTCTTGACAAAAAACTAGATTTTTGTTTTCGCGACCAAATTCTTGATTTTCTTGATCCAAAACTAGATTTTTGTATTCGCGACCAAATTCTTGATTTTATTGATCCAAAACTAGATTTTTGTATTCGCGAACAAATTCTTGATTTTCTTGACCAAAAACTAGATTTTTGTTTTCGCGACCAAATTCTTGATTTTATTGATCCAAAACAAGATTTTTGTATTCGCGACCAAATTCATAATTTTCTTGACAAAAAACTAGATTTTTGTTTTCGCGACCAAATTCTTGATTTTCTTGATCCAAAACTATATTTTTGTATTCGCGACCAAATTCTTGATTTTATTGATCCAAAACTAGAATTTTGTATTCGCGACCAAATTCTTGATTTTATTGATCCAAAACTAGATTTTTGTATTCGCGACCAAATTCTTGATTTTCTTGACAAAAACTAGATTTTTGTATTCGCGACCAAATTCTTGATTTTATTGATCCAAAACTAGATTTTTGTATTCGCGACCAAATTCTTGATTTTCGTGATCCAAAACTAGATTTTTGTATTCGCGACCAAATTCTTAATTTTATTGATCCAAAACTAGATTTTTGTTTTCGCGACCAAATTCTTGATTTTCTTGATCCAAAACTAGATTTTTTTATTCGCGACCAAATTCTTGATTTTATTGATCCAAAACTAGATTTTTGTATTCGCGAACAAATTCTTGATTTTCTTGACCAAAAAATAGATTTTTGTTTTCGCGACCAAATTCTTGATTTTCTTGATCCAAAACAAGATTTTTGTATTCGCGACCAAATTCATAATTTTCTTGACAAAAAACTAGATTTTTGTTTTCGCGATCAAATGGTTGATTTTCGTGATCCAAAACAAGATTTTTGTATTCGCGACCAAATTCTTGATTTTATTGATCCAAAACTAGATTTTTGTATTCGCGACCAAATTCTTGATTTTCTTGACCAAAAACTAGATTTTTGTATTCGCGACCCAATTCTTGATTTTCGTGATCCAAAACTAGATTTTTGAATTCGCGACCAAATTCTTCATTTTCTTGACCAAAAACTAGATTTTTGTTTTCGCGACCAAATTCATGATTTTCTTGATCCAAAACAAGATTTTTGTATTCGCGACCAAATTCATAATTTTCTTGACAAAAAACTTGATTTTTGTTTTCGCGACCAAATTGTTGATTTTCTTGATCCAAAACTAGATTTTTGTATTCGCGACCAAATTCTTGATTTTCTTGACCAAAAACTAGATTTTTGTTTTCGCGACCAAATTCTTGATTTTCTTGATCCAAAACTATATTTTTGTATTCGCGACCAAATTCTTGATTTTCTTGATCCAAAACTATATTTTTGTATTCGCGACCAAATTCTTGATTTTCTTGACCAAAAACTAGATTTTTATTTTCGCGACCAAATTCTTGATTTTCTTGATCCAAAACAAGATTTTTGTATTCGCGACCAAATTCATAATTTTCTTGACAAAAAACTAGATTTTTGTTTTCGCGATCAAATGCTTGATTTTCGTGATCCAAAACAAGATTTTTGTATTCGCGACCAAATTCTTGATTTTATTGATCCAAAACTAGATTTTTGTATTCGCGACCAAATTCTTGATTTTCTTGACCAAAAACTAGATTTTTGTATTCGCGACCCAATTCTTGATTTTCGTGATCCAAAACTAGATTTTTGAATTCGCGACCAAATTCTTCATTTTCTTGACCAAAAACTAGATTTTTGTTTTCGCGACCAAATTCATGATTTTCTTGATCCAAAACAAGATTTTTGTATTCGCGACCAAATTCATAATTTTCTTGACAAAAAACTTGATTTTTGTTTTCGCGACCAAATTGTTGATTTTCTTGATCCAATACTAGATTTTTGTATTCGCGACCAAATTCTTGATTTTCTTGACCAAAAACTAGATTTTTGTTTTCGCGACCAAATTCTTGATTTTCTTGATCCAAAACTATATTTTTGTATTCGCGACCAAATTCTTGATTTTCTTGATCCAAAACTATATTTTTGTATTCGCGACCAAATTCTTGATTTTCTTGACCAAAAACTAGATTTTTATTTTCGCGACCAAATTCTTGATTTTCTTGATCCAAAACAAGATTTTTGTATTCGCGACCAAATTCATAATTTTCTTGACAAAAAACTAGATTTTTGTTTTCGCGATCAAATGCTTGATTTTCGTGATCCAAAACAAGATTTTTGTATTCGCGACCAAATTCTTGATTTTATTGATCCAAAACTAGATTTTTGTATTCGCGACCAAATTCTTGATTTTCTTGACCAAAAAATAGATTTTTGTTTTCGCGACCAAATTCTTGATTTTCTTGATCCAAAACAAGATTTTTGTATTCGCGACCAAATTCATAATTTTCTTGACAAAAAACTAGATTTTTGTTTTCGCGATCAAATGGTTGATTTTCGTGATCCAAAACAAGATTTTTGTATTCGCGACCAAATTCTTGATTTTATTGATCCAAAACTAGATTTTTGTATTCGCGACCAAATTCTTGATTTTCTTGACCAAAAACTAGATTTTTGTATTCGCGACCCAATTCTTGATTTTCGTGATCCAAAACTAGATTTTTGAATTCGCGACCAAATTCTTCATTTTCTTGACCAAAAACTAGATTTTTGTTTTCGCGACCAAATTCATGATTTTCTTGATCCAAAACAAGATTTTTGTATTCGCGACCAAATTCATAATTTTCTTGACAAAAAACTTGATTTTTGTTTTCGCGACCAAATTGTTGATTTTCTTGATCCAAAACTAGATTTTTGTATTCGCGACCAAATTCTTGATTTTCTTGACCAAAAACTAGATTTTTGTTTTCGCGACCAAATTCTTGATTTTCTTGATCCAAAACTATATTTTTGTATTCGCGACCAAATTCTTGATTTTCTTGATCCAAAACTATATTTTTGTATTCGCGACCAAATTCTTGATTTTCTTGACCAAAAACTAGATTTTTATTTTCGCGACCAAATTCTTGATTTTCTTGATCCAAAACAAGATTTTTGTATTCGCGACCAAATTCATAATTTTCTTGACAAAAAACTAGATTTTTGTTTTCGCGATCAAATGCTTGATTTTCGTGATCCAAAACAAGATTTTTGTATTCGCGACCAAATTCTTGATTTTATTGATCCAAAACTAGATTTTTGTATTCGCGACCAAATTCTTGATTTTCTTGACCAAAAACTAGATTTTTGTATTCGCGACCCAATTCTTGATTTTCGTGATCCAAAACTAGATTTTTGAATTCGCGACCAAATTCTTCATTTTCTTGACCAAAAACTAGATTTTTGTTTTCGCGACCAAATTCATGATTTTCTTGATCCAAAACAAGATTTTTGTATTCGCGACCAAATTCATAATTTTCTTGACAAAAAACTTGATTTTTGTTTTCGCGACCAAATTGTTGATTTTCTTGATCCAATACTAGATTTTTGTATTCGCGACCAAATTCTTGATTTTCTTGACCAAAAACTAGATTTTTGTTTTCGCGACCAAATTCTTGATTTTCTTGATCCAAAACTATATTTTTGTATTCGCGACCAAATTCTTGATTTTCTTGATCCAAAACTATATTTTTGTATTCGCGACCAAATTCTTGATTTTCTTGACCAAAAACTAGATTTTTATTTTCGCGACCAAATTCTTGATTTTCTTGATCCAAAACAAGATTTTTGTATTCGCGACCAAATTCATAATTTTCTTGACAAAAAACTAGATTTTTGTTTTCGCGACCAAATTCTTGATTTTCTTGATCCAAAACTAGATTTTTGTATTCGCGACCAAATTCTTGATTTTATTGATCCAAAACTAGATTTTTGTATTCGCGAACAAATTCTTGATTTTCTTGACCAAAAACTAGATTTTTGTTTTCGCGACCAAATTCTTGATTTTAATGATCCAAAATCAGATTTTTGTATTCGCGACCAAATTCTTGATTTTCTTGACCAAAAACTAGATTTTTGTTTTCGCGACCAAATTCTTGATTTTGTTGATCCAAAACAAGATTTTTGTATTCGCGACCAAATTCATAATTTTCTTGACAAAAAACTAGATTTTTGTTTTCGCGACCAAATTCTTGATTTTCTTGATCCAAAACAAGATTTTTGTATTCGCGACCAAATTTATAATTTTCTTGACAAAAACCTAGATTTTTGTTTTCGCGACCAAATTCTTGATTTTCTTGATCCAAAACTAGATTTTTGTATTCGCGACCAAATTCTTGATTTTATTGATCCAAAACTAGATTTTTGTAATCGCGAACAAATTCTTGATTTTCTTGACCAAAAACTAGATTTTTGTTTTCGCGACCAAATTCTTGATTTTCTTGATCCAAAACAAGATTTTTGTATTCGCGACCAAATTCATAATTTTCTTGACAAAAAACTAGATTTTTGTTTTCGCGACCAAATGCTTGATTTTCGTGATCCAAAACTAGAATTTTGTATTCGCGACCAAATTCTTGATTTTATTGATCCAAAACTAGATTTTTGTATTCGCGACCAAATTCTTGATTTTATTGATCCAAAACAAGATTTTTGTATTCGCGAACAAATTCTTAATTTTCTTGACCAAAAACTAGATTTTTGTTTTCGCGACCAAATTCTTGATTTTCTTGATCCAAAACAAGATTTTTGTATTCGCGACCAAATTCATAATTTTCTTGACAAAAAACTAGATTTTTGTTTTCGCGACCAAATTCTTGATTTTCTTGATCCAAAACTAGATTTTTGTATTCGCGACCAAATTCTTGATTTTATTGATCCAAAACTAGATTTTTGTATTCGCGAACAAATTCTTAATTTTCTTGACCAAAAACTATATTTTTGTATTCGCGACCAAATTCTTGATTTTCTTGATCCAAAACTAGATTTTTGTTTTCGCGACCAAATTCTTGATTTTCTTGATCCAAAACTAGATTTTTGTATTCGCGACCAAATTCTTGATTTTCTTGATCCAAAACAAGATTTTTGTATTCGCGACCAAATTCATAATTTTCTTGACAAAAAACTTGATTTTTGTTTTCGCGACCAAATTGTTGATTTTCTTGATCCAATACTAGATTTTTGTATTCGCGACCAAATTCTTGATTTTCTTGACCAAAAACTAGATTTTTGTTTTCGCGACCAAATTCTTGATTTTCTTGATCCAAAACTATATTTTTGTATTCGCGACCAAATTCTTGATTTTCTTGATCCAAAACTATATTTTTGTATTCGCGACCAAATTCTTGATTTTCTTGACCAAAAACTAGATTTTTATTTTCGCGACCAAATTCTTGATTTTCTTGATCCAAAACAAGATTTTTGTATTCGCGACCAAATTCATAATTTTCTTGACAAAAAACTAGATTTTTGTTTTCGCGACCAAATTCTTGATTTTCTTGATCCAAAACTAGATTTTTGTATTCGCGACCAAATTCTTGATTTTATTGATCCAAAACTAGATTTTTGTATTCGCGAACAAATTCTTGATTTTCTTGACCAAAAACTAGATTTTTGTTTTCGCGACCAAATTCTTGATTTTAATGATCCAAAATCAGATTTTTGTATTCGCGACCAAATTCTTGATTTTCTTGACCAAAAACTAGATTTTTGTTTTCGCGACCAAATTCTTGATTTTGTTGATCCAAAACAAGATTTTTGTATTCGCGACCAAATTCATAATTTTCTTGACAAAAAACTAGATTTTTGTTTTCGCGACCAAATTCTTGATTTTCTTGATCCAAAACAAGATTTTTGTATTCGCGACCAAATTTATAATTTTCTTGACAAAAACCTAGATTTTTTTTTTCGCGACCAAATTCTTGATTTTCTTGATCCAAAACTAGATTTTTGTATTCGCGACCAAATTCTTGATTTTATTGATCCAAAACTAGATTTTTGTAATCGCGAACAAATTCTTGATTTTCTTGACCAAAAACTAGATTTTTGTTTTCGCGACCAAATTCTTGATTTTCTTGATCCAAAACAAGATTTTTGTATTCGCGACCAAATTCATAATTTTCTTGACAAAAAACTAGATTTTTGTTTTCGCGACCAAATGCTTGATTTTCGTGATCCAAAACTAGAATTTTGTATTCGCGACCAAATTCTTGATTTTATTGATCCAAAACTAGATTTTTGTATTCGCGACCAAATTCTTGATTTTATTGATCCAAAACAAGATTTTTGTATTCGCGAACAAATTCTTAATTTTCTTGACCAAAAACTAGATTTTTGTTTTCGCGACCAAATTCTTGATTTTCTTGATCCAAAACAAGATTTTTGTATTCGCGACCAAATTCATAATTTTCTTGACAAAAAACTAGATTTTTGTTTTCGCGACCAAATTCTTGATTTTCTTGATCCAAAACTAGATTTTTGTATTCGCGACCAAATTCTTGATTTTATTGATCCAAAACTAGATTTTTGTATTCGCGAACAAA
The DNA here is from genome assembly GCA_037678475.1 of x Bolboschoenoplectus mariqueter. NCBI lineage: Eukaryota > Viridiplantae > Streptophyta > Magnoliopsida > Poales > Cyperaceae > x Bolboschoenoplectus > x Bolboschoenoplectus mariqueter. Next base: position 2,544,003 of record CM075233.1, on the reverse strand, counting down.
TTCTTAATTTTCTTGACCAAAAACTATATTTTTGTATTCGCGACCAAATTCTTGATTTTCTTGATCCAAAACTAGATTTTTGTTTTCGCGACCAAATTCTTGATTTTCTTGATCCAAAACTAGATTTTTGTATTCGCGACCAAATTCTTGATTTTCTTGATCCAAAACAAGATTTTTGTATTCGCGACCAAATTCATAATTTTCTTGACAAAAAACTAGATTTTTGTTTTCGCGACCAAATTCTTGATTTTCTTGATCCAAAACTAGATTTTTGTATTCGCGACCAAATTCTTGATTTTATTGATCCAAAACTAGAATTTTGTATTCGCGACCAAATTCTTGATTTTATTGATCCAAAACTAGATTTTTGTATTCGCGACCAAATTCTTGATTTTCTTGACAAAAACTAGATTTTTGTATTCGCGACCAAATTCTTGATTTTATTGATCCAAAACTAGATTTTTGTATTCGCGAACAAATTCTTAATTTTCTTGACCAAAAACTATATTTTTGTATTCGCGACCAAATTCTTGATTTTCTTGATCCAAAACTAGATTTTTGTTTTCGCGACCAAATTCTTGATTTTCTTGATCCAAAACTAGATTTTTGTATTCGCGACCAAATTCTTGATTTTCTTGATCCAAAACAAGATTTTTGTATTCGCGACCAAATTCATAATTTTCTTGACAAAAAACTAGATTTTTGTTTTCGCGACCAAATTCTTGATTTTCTTGATCCAAAACTAGATTTTTGTATTCGCGACCAAATTCTTGATTTTATTGATCCAAAACTAGATTTTTGTATTCGCGACCAAATTCTTGATTTTCGTGATCCAAAACTAGATTTTTGTATTCGCGACCAAATTCTTAATTTTATTGATCCAAAACTAGATTTTTGTTTTCGCGACCAAATTCTTGATTTTCTTGATCCAAAACTAGATTTTTTTATTCGCGACCAAATTCTTGATTTTCTTGATCCAAAACAAGATTTTTGTATTCGCGACCAAATTCATAATTTTCTTGACAAAAAACTAGATTTTTGTTTTCGCGACCAAATGCTTGATTTTCGTGATCCAAAACTAGAATTTTGTATTCGCGACCAAATTCTTGATTTTATTGATCCAAAACTAGATTTTTGTATTCGCGACCAAATTCTTGATTTTATTGATCCAAAACAAGATTTTTGTATTCGCGAACAAATTCTTAATTTTCTTGACCAAAAACTAGATTTTTGTTTTCGCGACCAAATTCTTGATTTTCTTGATCCAAAACAAGATTTTTGTATTCGCGACCAAATTCATAATTTTCTTGACAAAAAACTAGATTTTTGTTTTCGCGACCAAATTCTTGATTTTCTTGATCCAAAACTAGATTTTTGTATTCGCGACCAAATTCTTGATTTTATTGATCCAAAACTAGATTTTTGTATTCGCGAACAAATTCTTAATTTTCTTGACCAAAAACTATATTTTTGTATTCGCGACCAAATTCTTGATTTTCTTGATCCAAAACTAGATTTTTGTTTTCGCGACCAAATTCTTGATTTTCTTGATCCAAAACTAGATTTTTGTATTCGCGACCAAATTCTTGATTTTCTTGATCCAAAACAAGATTTTTGTATTCGCGACCAAATTCATAATTTTCTTGACAAAAAACTTGATTTTTGTTTTCGCGACCAAATTGTTGATTTTCTTGATCCAATACTAGATTTTTGTATTCGCGACCAAATTCTTGATTTTCTTGACCAAAAACTAGATTTTTGTTTTCGCGACCAAATTCTTGATTTTCTTGATCCAAAACTATATTTTTGTATTCGCGACCAAATTCTTGATTTTCTTGATCCAAAACTATATTTTTGTATTCGCGACCAAATTCTTGATTTTCTTGACCAAAAACTAGATTTTTATTTTCGCGACCAAATTCTTGATTTTCTTGATCCAAAACAAGATTTTTGTATTCGCGACCAAATTCATAATTTTCTTGACAAAAAACTAGATTTTTGTTTTCGCGACCAAATTCTTGATTTTCTTGATCCAAAACTAGATTTTTGTATTCGCGACCAAATTCTTGATTTTATTGATCCAAAACTAGATTTTTGTATTCGCGAACAAATTCTTGATTTTCTTGACCAAAAACTAGATTTTTGTTTTCGCGACCAAATTCTTGATTTTAATGATCCAAAATCAGATTTTTGTATTCGCGACCAAATTCTTGATTTTCTTGACCAAAAACTAGATTTTTGTTTTCGCGACCACATTCTTGATTTTGTTGATCCAAAACAAGATTTTTGTATTCGCGACCAAATTCATAATTTTCTTGACAAAAAACTAGATTTTTGTTTTCGCGACCAAATTCTTGATTTTCTTGATCCAAAACAAGATTTTTGTATTCGCGACCAAATTTATAATTTTCTTGACAAAAACCTAGATTTTTGTTTTCGCGACCAAATTCTTGATTTTCTTGATCCAAAACTAGATTTTTGTATTCGCGACCAAATTCTTGATTTTATTGATCCAAAACTAGATTTTTGTAATCGCGAACAAATTCTTGATTTTCTTGACCAAAAACTAGATTTTTGTTTTCGCGACCAAATTCTTGATTTTCTTGATCCAAAACAAGATTTTTGTATTCGCGACCAAATTCATAATTTTCTTGACAAAAAACTAGATTTTTGTTTTCGCGACCAAATGCTTGATTTTCGTGATCCAAAACTAGAATTTTGTATTCGCGACCAAATTCTTGATTTTATTGATCCAAAACTAGATTTTTGTATTCGCGACCAAATTCTTGATTTTATTGATCCAAAACAAGATTTTTGTATTCGCGAACAAATTCTTAATTTTCTTGACCAAAAACTAGATTTTTGTTTTCGCGACCAAATTCTTGATTTTCTTGATCCAAAACAAGATTTTTGTATTCGCGACCAAATTCATAATTTTCTTGACAAAAAACTAGATTTTTGTTTTCGCGACCAAATTCTTGATTTTCTTGATCCAAAACTAGATTTTTGTATTCGCGACCAAATTCTTGATTTTATTGATCCAAAACTAGATTTTTGTATTCGCGAACAAATTCTTAATTTTCTTGACCAAAAACTATATTTTTGTATTCGCGACCAAATTCTTGATTTTCTTGATCCAAAACTAGATTTTTGTTTTCGCGACCAAATTCTTGATTTTCTTGATCCAAAACTAGATTTTTGTATTCGCGACCAAATTCTTGATTTTCTTGATCCAAAACAAGATTTTTGTATTCGCGACCAAATTCATAATTTTCTTGACAAAAAACTAGATTTTTGTTTTCGCGACCAAATTCTTGATTTTCTTGATCCAAAACTAGATTTTTGTATTCGCGACCAAATTCTTGATTTTATTGATCCAAAACTAGAATTTTGTATTCGCGACCAAATTCTTGATTTTATTGATCCAAAACTAGATTTTTGTATTCGCGACCAAATTCTTGATTTTCTTGACAAAAACTAGATTTTTGTATTCGCGACCAAATTCTTGATTTTATTGATCCAAAACTAGATTTTTGTATTCGCGAACAAATTCTTAATTTTCTTGACCAAAAACTATATTTTTGTATTCGCGACCAAATTCTTGATTTTCTTGATCCAAAACTAGATTTTTGTTTTCGCGACCAAATTCTTGATTTTCTTGATCCAAAACTAGATTTTTGTATTCGCGACCAAATTCTTGATTTTCTTGATCCAAAACAAGATTTTTGTATTCGCGACCAAATTCATAATTTTCTTGACAAAAAACTAGATTTTTGTTTTCGCGACCAAATTCTTGATTTTCTTGATCCAAAACTAGATTTTTGTATTCGCGACCAAATTCTTGATTTTATTGATCCAAAACTAGATTTTTGTATTCGCGACCAAATTCTTGATTTTCGTGATCCAAAACTAGATTTTTGTATTCGCGACCAAATTCTTAATTTTATTGATCCAAAACTAGATTTTTGTTTTCGCGACCAAATTCTTGATTTTCTTGATCCAAAACTAGATTTTTTTATTCGCGACCAAATTCTTGATTTTATTGATCCAAAACTAGATTTTTGTATTCGCGAACAAATTCTTGATTTTCTTGACCAAAAAATAGATTTTTGTTTTCGCGACCAAATTCTTGATTTTCTTGATCCAAAACAAGATTTTTGTATTCGCGACCAAATTCATAATTTTCTTGACAAAAAACTAGATTTTTGTTTTCGCGATCAAATGCTTGATTTTCGTGATCCAAAACAAGATTTTTGTATTCGCGACCAAATTCTTGATTTTATTGATCCAAAACTAGATTTTTGTATTCGCGACCAAATTCTTGATTTTCTTGACCAAAAACTAGATTTTTGTATTCGCGACCCAATTCTTGATTTTCGTGATCCAAAACTAGATTTTTGAATTCGCGACCAAATTCTTCATTTTCTTGACCAAAAACTAGATTTTTGTTTTCGCGACCAAATTCATGATTTTCTTGATCCAAAACAAGATTTTTGTATTCGCGACCAAATTCATAATTTTCTTGACAAAAAACTTGATTTTTGTTTTCGCGACCAAATTGTTGATTTTCTTGATCCAAAACTAGATTTTTGTATTCGCGACCAAATTCTTGATTTTCTTGACCAAAAACTAGATTTTTGTTTTCGCGACCAAATTCTTGATTTTCTTGATCCAAAACTATATTTTTGTATTCGCGACCAAATTCTTGATTTTCTTGATCCAAAACTATATTTTTGTATTCGCGACCAAATTCTTGATTTTCTTGACCAAAAACTAGATTTTTATTTTCGCGACCAAATTCTTGATTTTCTTGATCCAAAACAAGATTTTTGTATTCGCGACCAAATTCATAATTTTCTTGACAAAAAACTAGATTTTTGTTTTCGCGACCAAATTCTTGATTTTCTTGATCCAAAACTAGATTTTTGTATTCGCGACCAAATTCTTGATTTTATTGATCCAAAACTAGATTTTTGTATTCGCGAACAAATTCTTGATTTTCTTGACCAAAAACTAGATTTTTGTTTTCGCGACCAAATTCTTGATTTTATTGATCCAAAACAAGATTTTTGTATTCGCGACCAAATTCATAATTTTCTTGACAAAAAACTAGATTTTTGTTTTCGCGACCAAATTCTTGATTTTCTTGATCCAAAACTATATTTTTGTATTCGCGACCAAATTCTTGATTTTATTGATCCAAAACTAGAATTTTGTATTCGCGACCAAATTCTTGATTTTATTGATCCAAAACTAGATTTTTATATTCGCGACCAAATTCTTGATTTTCTTGACAAAAACTAGATTTTTGTATTCGCGACCAAATTCTTGATTTTATTGATCCAAAACTAGATTTTTGTATTCGCGACCAAATTCTTGATTTTCGTGATCCAAAACTAGATTTTTGTATTCGCGACCAAATTCTTAATTTTATTGATCCAAAACTAGATTTTTGTTTTCGCGACCAAATTCTTGATTTTCTTGATCCAAAACTAGATTTTTTTATTCGCGACCAAATTCTTGATTTTATTGATCCAAAACTAGATTTTTGTATTCGCGAACAAATTCTTGATTTTCTTGACCAAAAAATAGATTTTTGTTTTCGCGACCAAATTCTTGATTTTCTTGATCCAAAACAAGATTTTTGTATTCGCGACCAAATTCATAATTTTCTTGACAAAAAACTAGATTTTTGTTTTCGCGACCAAATTCTTGATTTTCTTGATCCAAAACTAGATTTTTGTATTCGCGACCAAATTCTTGATTTTCTTGACCAAAAACTAGATTTTTGTTTTCGAGACCAAATTCTAGATTTTCTTGATCCAAAACAAGATTTTTGTATTCGCGACCAAATTCTTGATTTTATTGATCCAAAACTAGATTTTTGTATTCGCGACCAAATTCTTGATTTTATTGATCCAAAACTAGATTTTTGTATTCGCGACCAAATTCTTGATTTTCGTGATCCAAAACTAGATTTTTGTATTCGCGACCAAATTCTTAATTTTATTGATCCAAAACTAGATTTTTGTTTTCGCGACCAAATTCTTGATTTTCTTGATCCAAAACTAGATTTTTTTATTCGCGACCAAATTCTTGATTTTATTGATCCAAAACTAGATTTTTGTATTCGCGAACAAATTCTTGATTTTCTTGACCAAAAAATAGATTTTTGTTTTCGCGACCAAATTCTTGATTTTCTTGATCCAAAACAAGATTTTTGTATTCGCGACCAAATTCATAATTTTCTTGACAAAAAACTAGATTTTTGTTTTCGCGACCAAATTCTTGATTTTCTTGATCCAAAACTAGATTTTTGTATTCGCGACCAAATTCTTGATTTTCTTGACCAAAAACTAGATTTTTGTTTTCGAGACCAAATTCTAGATTTTCTTGATCCAAAACAAGATTTTTGTATTCGCGACCAAATTCTTGATTTTATTGATCCAAAACTAGATTTTTGTATTCGCGACCAAATTCTTGATTTTCTTGACCAAAAACTAGATTTTTGTATTCGCGACCCAATTCTTGATTTTCGTGATCCAAAACTAGATTTTTGAATTCGCGACCAAATTCTTCATTTTCTTGACCAAAAACTAGATTTTTGTTTTCGCGACCAAATTCATGATTTTCTTGATCCAAAACAAGATTTTTGTATTCGCGACCAAATTCATAATTTTCTTGACAAAAAACTTGATTTTTGTTTTCGCGACCAAATTGTTGATTTTCTTGATCCAAAACTAGATTTTTGTATTCGCGACCAAATTCTTGATTTTCTTGACCAAAAACTAGATTTTTGTTTTCGCGACCAAATTCTTGATTTTCTTGATCCAAAACTATATTTTTGTATTCGCGACCAAATTCTTGATTTTCTTGATCCAAAACTATATTTTTGTATTCGCGACCAAATTCTTGATTTTCTTGACCAAAAACTAGATTTTTATTTTCGCGACCAAATTCTTGATTTTCTTGATCCAAAACAAGATTTTTGTATTCGCGACCAAATTCATAATTTTCTTGACAAAAAACTAGATTTTTGTTTTCGCGACCAAATTCTTGATTTTCTTGATCCAAAACTAGATTTTTGTATTCGCGACCAAATTCTTGATTTTATTGATCCAAAACTAGATTTTTGTATTCGCGAACAAATTCTTGATTTTCTTGACCAAAAACTAGATTTTTGTTTTCGCGACCAAATTCTTGATTTTATTGATCCAAAACAAGATTTTTGTATTCGCGACCAAATTCATAATTTTCTTGACAAAAAACTAGATTTTTGTTTTCGCGACCAAATTCTTGATTTTCTTGATCCAAAACTATATTTTTGTATTCGCGACCAAATTCTTGATTTTCTTGACCAAAAACTAGATTTTTGTTTTCGCGACCAAATTCTTGATTTTCTTGATCCAAAACAAGATTTTTGTATTCGCGACCAAATTCATAATTTTCTTGACAAAAAACTAGATTTTTGTTTTCGCGACCAAATGCTTGATTTTCGTGATCCAAAACTAGATTTTTGTATTCGCGACCAAATTCTTGATTTTATTGATCCAAAACTAGATTTTTGTATTCGCGACCAAATTCTTGATTTTCTTGACCAAAAACTAGATTTTTGTATTCGCGACCCAATTCTTGATTTTCGTGATCCAAAATTAGATTTTTGAATTCGCGACCAAATTCTTCATTTTCTTGACCAAAAACTAGATTTTTGTTTTCGCGACCAAATTCATGATTTTCTTGATCCAAAACAAGATTTTTGTATTCGCGACCAAATTCATAATTTTCTTGACAAAAAACTTGATTTTTTGTTTTCGCGACCAAATTGTTGATTTTCTTGATCCAAAACTAGATTTTTGTATTCGCGACCAAATTCTTGATTTTCTTGACCAAAAACTAGATTTTTGTTTTCGCGACCAAATTCTTGATTTTCTTGATCCAAAACAAGATTTTTGTATTCGCGACCAAATTCATAATTTTATTGACAAAAAACTAGATTTTTGTTTTCGCGACCAAATTCTTGATTTTATTGATCCAAAACGAGATTTTTGTATTCGCGACCAAATTCTTGATTTTCTTGACCAAAAACTAGATTTTTGTTTTCGCGACCAAATTCTTGATTTTAATGATCCAAAATCAGATTTTTGTATTCGCGACCAAATTCTTGATTTTCTTGACCAAAAACTAGATTTTTGTTTTCGCGACCAAATTCTTGATTTTCTTGATCCAAAACTATATTTTTGTATTCGCGACCAAATTCTTGATTTTCTTGACCAAAAACTAGATTTTTGTTTTCGCGACCAAATTCTTGATTTTCTTGATCCAAAAGAAGATTTTTGTATTCGCGACCAAATTCATAATTTTCTTGACAAAAAACTAGATTTTTGTTTTCGCGACCAAATTCTTGATTTTCTTGATCCAAAACTATATTTTTGTATTCGCGACCAAATTCTTGATTTTCTTGATCCAAAACAAGATTTTTGTATTCGCGACCAAATTCATAATTTTCTTGACAAAAAACTAGATTTTTGTTTTCGCGACCAAATGCTTGATTTTCGTGATCCAAAACTAGATTTTTGTATTCGCGACCAAATTCTTGATTTTATTGATCCAAAACTAGATTTTTGTATTCGCGACCAAATTCTTGATTTTCTTGACCAAAAACTAGATTTTTGTATTCGCGACCCAATTCTTGATTTTCGTGATCCAAAATTAGATTTTTGAATTCGCGACCAAATTCTTCATTTTCTTGACCAAAAACTAGATTTTTGTTTTCGCGACCAAATTCATGATTTTCTTGATCCAAAACAAGATTTTTGTATTCGCGACCAAATTCATAATTTTCTTGACAAAAAACTTTATTTTTTGTTTTCGCGACCAAATTGTTGATTTTCTTGATCCAAAACTAGATTTTTGTATTCGCGACCAAATTCTTGATTTTCTTGACCAAAAACTAGATTTTTGTTTTCGCGACCAAATTCTTGATTTTCTTGATCCAAAACAAGATTTTTGTATTCGCGACCAAATTCATAATTTTATTGACAAAAAACTAGATTTTTGTTTTCGCGACCAAATTCTTGATTTTATTGATCCAAAACGAGATTTTTGTATTCGCGACCAAATTCTTGATTTTCTTGACCAAAAACTAGATTTTTGTTTTCGCGACCAAATTCTTGATTTTAATGATCCAAAATCAGATTTTTGTATTCGCGACCAAATTCTTGATTTTCTTGACCAAAAACTAGATTTTTGTTTTCGCGACCAAATTCTTGATTTTCTTGATCCAAAACAAGATTTTTGTATTCGCGACCAAATTCATAATTTTCTTGACAAAAAACTAGATTTTTGTATTCGCGACCAAATTCTTGATTTTCTTGACCAAAAACTAGATTTTTGTTTTCGCGACCAAATTCTTGATTTTCTTGATCCAAAACTATATTTTTGTATTCGCGACCAAATTCTTGATTTTCTTGATCCAAAACTATATTTTTGTATTCGCGACCAAATTCTTGATTTTCTTGACCAAAAACTAGATTTTTGTTTTCGCGACCAAATTCTTGATTTTCTTGATCCAAAACAAGATTTGTGTATTCGCGACCAAATTCATAATTTTCTTGACAAAAAACTAGATTTTTGTTTTCGCGACTAAATTCTTGATTTTCTTGATCCAAAACTAGATTTTTTTATTCGCGACCAAATTCTTGATTTTATTGATCCAAAACTAGATTTTTGTATTCGCGAACAAATTCTTTATTTTCTTGACCAAAAACTAGATTTTTGTTTTCGCGACCAAATTCTTGATTTTCTTGATCCAAAACAAGATTTTTGTATTCGCGACCAAATTCATAATTTTCTTGACAAAAAACTAGATTTTTGTATTCGCGACCAAATTCTTGATTTTCTTGACCAAAAACTAGATTTTTGTTTTCGCGACCAAATTCTTGATTTTCTTGATCCAAAACTATATTTTTGTATTCGCGACCAAATTCTTGATTTTCTTGATCCAAAACTATATTTTTGTATTCGCGACCAAATTCTTGATTTTCTTGACCAAAAACTAGATTTTTGTTTTCGCGACCAAATTCTTGATTTTCTTGATCCAAAACAAGATTTGTGTATTCGCGACCAAATTCATAATTTTCTTGACAAAAAACTAGATTTTTGTTTTCGCGACTAAATTCTTGATTTTCTTGATCCAAAACTAGATTTTTTTATTCGCGACCAAATTCTTGATTTTATTGATCCAAAACTAGATTTTTGTATTCGCGACCAAATTCATAATTTTCTTGACAAAAAACTAGATTTTTGTTTTCGCGACCAAATTCTTGATTTTATTGATCCAAAACTAGATTTTTGTATTCGCGACCAAATTCTTGATTTTCTTGACCAAAAACTAGATTTTTTTTTCGAGACCAAATTCTTGATTTTCTTGATCCAAAACAAGATTTTTGTATTCGCGACCAAATTCATAATTTTCTTGACAAAAAACTAGATTTTTGTTTTCGCGACCAAATTCTTGATATTCTTGATCCAAAACTAGATTTTTGTATTCGCGACCAAATTCTTGATTTTATTGATCCAAAACTAGATTTTTGTATTCGCGAACAAATTCTTGATTTTCTTGACCAAAAACTAGATTTTTGTTTTCGCGACCAAATTCTTGATTTTCTTGATCCAAAACAAGATTTTTGTATTCGCGAACAAATTCTTGATTTTCTTGACAAAAAACTAGATTTTTGTTTTCGCGACCAAATTCTTGATTTTCTTGATCCAAAACTATATTTTTGTATTCGCGACCAAATTCTTGATTTTCTTGACCAAAAACTAGATTTTTGTTTTCGCGACCAAATTCTTGATTTTAATGATCCAAAATCAGATTTTTGTATTCGCGACCAAATTCTTGATTTTCTTGACCAAAAACTAGATTTTTGTTTTCGCGACCAAATTCTTGATTTTCTTGATCCAAAACTATATTTTTGTATTCGCGACCAAATTCTTGATTTTCTTGACCAAAAACTAGATTTTTGTTTTCGCGACCAAATTCTTGATTTTCTTGATCCAAAACAAGATTTGTGTATTCGCGACCAAATTCATAATTTTCTTGACAAAAACTAGATTTTTGTTTTCGCGACCAAATTCTTGATTTTCTTGATCCAAAACTAGATTTTTTTATTCGCGACCAAATTCTTGATTTTATTGATCCAAAACTAGATTTTTGTATTCGCGAACAAATTCTTTATTTTCTTGACCAAAAAATAGATTTTTTTTTTCGCGACCAAATTCTTGATTTTCTTGATCCAAAACAAGATTTTTGTATTCGCGACCAAATTCAAAATTTTCTTGACCAAAAACTAGATTTTTGTTTTCGCGACCAAATTCTTGATTTTCTTGATCCAAAACTATATTTTTGTATTCGCGACCAAATTCTTGATTTTCTTGATCCAAAACTATATTTTTGTATTCGCGACCAAATTCTTGATTTTCTTGACCAAAAACTAGATTTTTATTTTCGCGACCAAATTCTTGATTTTCTTGATCCAAAACAAGATTTTTGTATTCGCGACCAAATTCATAATTTTCTTGACAAAAAACTAGATTTTTGTTTTCGCGACCAAATTCTTGATTTTCTTGATCCAAAACTAGATTTTTGTATTCGCGACCAAATTCTTGATTTTATTGATCCAAAACTAGATTTTTGTATTCGCGAACAAATTCTTGATTTTCTTGACCAAAAACTAGATTTTTGTTTTCGCGACCAAATTCTTGATTTTATTGATCCAAAACAAGATTTTTGTATTCGCGACCAAATTCATAATTTTCTTGACAAAAAACTAGATTTTTGTTTTCGCGACCAAATTCTTGATTTTCTTGATCCAAAACTATATTTTTGTATTCGCGACCAAATTCTTGATTTTCTTGACCAAAAACTAGATTTTTGTTTTCGCGACCAAATTCTTGATTTTCTTGATCCAAAACAAGATTTTTGTATTCGCGACCAAATTCATAATTTTCTTGACAAAAAACTAGATTTTTGTTTTCGCGACCAAATGCTTGATTTTCGTGATCCAAAACTAGATTTTTGTATTCGCGACCAAATTCTTGATTTTATTGATCCAAAACTAGATTTTTGTATTCGCGACCAAATTCTTGATTTTCTTGACCAAAAACTAGATTTTTGTATTCGCGACCCAATTCTTGATTTTCGTGATCCAAAATTAGATTTTTGAATTCGCGACCAAATTCTTCATTTTCTTGACCAAAAACTAGATTTTTGTTTTCGCGACCAAATTCATGATTTTCTTGATCCAAAACAAGATTTTTGTATTCGCGACCAAATTCATAATTTTCTTGACAAAAAACTTGATTTTTTGTTTTCGCGACCAAATTGTTGATTTTCTTGATCCAAAACTAGATTTTTGTATTCGCGACCAAATTCTTGATTTTCTTGACCAAAAACTAGATTTTTGTTTTCGCGACCAAATTCTTGATTTTCTTGATCCAAAACAAGATTTTTGTATTCGCGACCAAATTCATAATTTTATTGACAAAAAACTAGATTTTTGTTTTCGCGACCAAATTCTTGATTTTATTGATCCAAAACGAGATTTTTGTATTCGCGACCAAATTCTTGATTTTCTTGACCAAAAACTAGATTTTTGTTTTCGCGACCAAATTCTTGATTTTAATGATCCAAAATCAGATTTTTGTATTCGCGACCAAATTCTTGATTTTCTTGACCAAAAACTAGATTTTTGTTTTCGCGACCAAATTCTTGATTTTCTTGATCCAAAACTATATTTTTGTATTCGCGACCAAATTCTTGATTTTCTTGACCAAAAACTAGATTTTTGTTTTCGCGACCAAATTCTTGATTTTCTTGATCCAAAAGAAGATTTTTGTATTCGCGACCAAATTCATAATTTTCTTGACAAAAAACTAGATTTTTGTTTTCGCGACCAAATTCTTGATTTTCTTGATCCAAAACTATATTTTTGTATTCGCGACCAAATTCTTGATTTTCTTGATCCAAAACAAGATTTTTGTATTCGCGACCAAATTCATAATTTTCTTGACAAAAAACTAGATTTTTGTTTTCGCGACCAAATGCTTGATTTTCGTGATCCAAAACTAGATTTTTGTATTCGCGACCAAATTCTTGATTTTATTGATCCAAAACTAGATTTTTGTATTCGCGACCAAATTCTTGATTTTCTTGACCAAAAACTAGATTTTTGTATTCGCGACCCAATTCTTGATTTTCGTGATCCAAAATTAGATTTTTGAATTCGCGACCAAATTCTTCATTTTCTTGACCAAAAACTAGATTTTTGTTTTCGCGACCAAATTCATGATTTTCTTGATCCAAAACAAGATTTTTGTATTCGCGACCAAATTCATAATTTTCTTGACAAAAAACTTTATTTTTTGTTTTCGCGACCAAATTGTTGATTTTCTTGATCCAAAACTAGATTTTTGTATTCGCGACCAAATTCTTGATTTTCTTGACCAAAAACTAGATTTTTGTTTTCGCGACCAAATTCTTGATTTTCTTGATCCAAAACAAGATTTTTGTATTCGCGACCAAATTCATAATTTTATTGACAAAAAACTAGATTTTTGTTTTCGCGACCAAATTCTTGATTTTATTGATCCAAAACGAGATTTTTGTATTCGCGACCAAATTCTTGATTTTCTTGACCAAAAACTAGATTTTTGTTTTCGCGACCAAATTCTTGATTTTAATGATCCAAAATCAGATTTTTGTATTCGCGACCAAATTCTTGATTTTCTTGACCAAAAACTAGATTTTTGTTTTCGCGACCAAATTCTTGATTTTCTTGATCCAAAACAAGATTTTTGTATTCGCGACCAAATTCATAATTTTCTTGACAAAAAACTAGATTTTTGTATTCGCGACCAAATTCTTGATTTTCTTGACCAAAAACTAGATTTTTGTTTTCGCGACCAAATTCTTGATTTTCTTGATCCAAAACTATATTTTTGTATTCGCGACCAAATTCTTGATTTTCTTGATCCAAAACTATATTTTTGTATTCGCGACCAAATTCTTGATTTTCTTGACCAAAAACTAGATTTTTGTTTTCGCGACCAAATTCTTGATTTTCTTGATCCAAAACAAGATTTGTGTATTCGCGACCAAATTCATAATTTTCTTGACAAAAAACTAGATTTTTGTTTTCGCGACTAAATTCTTGATTTTCTTGATCCAAAACTAGATTTTTTTATTCGCGACCAAATTCTTGATTTTATTGATCCAAAACTAGATTTTTGTATTCGCGAACAAATTCTTTATTTTCTTGACCAAAAACTAGATTTTTGTTTTCGCGACCAAATTCTTGATTTTCTTGATCCAAAACAAGATTTTTGTATTCGCGACCAAATTCATAATTTTCTTGACAAAAAACTAGATTTTTGTATTCGCGACCAAATTCTTGATTTTCTTGACCAAAAACTAGATTTTTGTTTTCGCGACCAAATTCTTGATTTTCTTGATCCAAAACTATATTTTTGTATTCGCGACCAAATTCTTGATTTTCTTGATCCAAAACTATATTTTTGTATTCGCGACCAAATTCTTGATTTTCTTGACCAAAAACTAGATTTTTGTTTTCGCGACCAAATTCTTGATTTTCTTGATCCAACACAAGATTTGTGTATTCGCGACCAAATTCATAATTTTCTTGACAAAAAACTAGATTTTTGTTTTCGCGACTAAATTCTTGATTTTCTTGATCCAAAACTAGATTTTTTTATTCGCGACCAAATTCTTGATTTTATTGATCCAAAACTAGATTTTTGTATTCGCGACCAAATTCATAATTTTCTTGACAAAAAACTAGATTTTTGTTTTCGCGACCAAATTCTTGATTTTCTTGATCCAAAACTATATTTTTGTATTCGCGACCAAATTCTTGATTTTATTGATCCAAAACTAGATTTTTGTATTCGCGAACAAATTCTTGATTTTCTTGACCAAAAACTAGATTTTTGTTTTCGCGACCAAATTCTTGATTTTCTTGATCCAAAACAAGATTTTTGTATTCGCGAACAAATTCTTGATTTTCTTGACAAAAAACTAGATTTTTGTTTTCGCGACCAAATTCTTGATTTTCTTGATCCAAAACTATATTTTTGTATTCGCGACCAAATTCTTGATTTTCTTGACCAAAAACTAGATTTTTGTTTTCGCGACCAAATTCTTGATTTTAATGATCCAAAATCAGATTTTTGTATTCGCGACCAAATTCTTGATTTTCTTGACCAAAAACTAGATTTTTGTTTTCGCGACCAAATTCTTGATTTTCTTGATCCAAAACTATATTTTTGTATTCGCGACCAAATTCTTGATTTTCTTGACCAAAAACTAGATTTTTGTTTTCGCGACCAAATTCTTGATTTTCTTGATCCAAAACAAGATTTGTGTATTCGCGACCAAATTCATAATTTTCTTGACAAAAACTAGATTTTTGTTTTCGCGACCAAATTCTTGATTTTCTTGATCCAAAACTAGATTTTTTTATTCGCGACCAAATTCTTGATTTTATTGATCCAAAACTAGATTTTTGTATTCGCGAACAAATTCTTTATTTTCTTGACCAAAAAATAGATTTTTTTTTTCGCGACCAAATTCTTGATTTTCTTGATCCAAAACAAGATTTTTGTATTCGCGACCAAATTCAAAATTTTCTTGACAAAAAACTAGATTTTTGTTTTCGCGACCAAATTCTTGATTTTATTGATCCAAAACTAGATTTTTGTATTCGCGACCAAATTCTTGATTTTCTTGACCAAAAACTAGATTTTTTTTTCGAGACCAAATTCTTGATTTTCTTGATCCAAAACAAGATTTTTGTATTCGCGACCAAATTCATAATTTTCTTGACAAAAAACTAGATTTTTGTTTTCGCGACCAAATTCTTGATATTCTTGATCCAAAACTAGATTTTTGTATTCGCGACCAAATTCTTGATTTTCTTGACAAAAAACTAGATTTTTGTTTTCGCGACCAAATTCTTGATTTTCTTGATCCAAAACTATATTTTTGTATTCGCGACCAAATTCTTGATTTTCTTGACCAAAAACTAGATTTTTGTTTTCGCGACCAAATTCTTGATTTTAATGATCCAAAATCAGATTTTTGTATTCGCGACCAAATTCTTGATTTTCTTGACCAAAAACTAGATTTTTGTTTTCGCGACCAAATTCTTGATTTTCTTGATCCAAAACTATATTTTTGTATTCGCGACCAAATTCTTGATTTTCTTGACCAAAAACTAGATTTTTGTTTTCGCGACGAAATTCTTGATTTTCTTGATCCAAAACAAGATTTTTGTATTCGCGACCAAATTCATAATTTTCTTGACAAAAAACTAGATTTTTGTTTTCGCGACCAAATTCTTGATTTTCTTGATCCAAAACTATATTTTTGTATTCGCGACCAAATTCTTGATTTTCTTGACCAAAAACTAGATTTTTGTATTCGCGACCAAATTCTTGATTTTATTGATCCAAAACTAGATTTTTGTATTCGCGACCAAATTCATAATTTTCTTGACAAAAAACTAGATTTTTGTTTTCGCGACCAAATTCTTGATATTCTTGATCCAAAACTAGATTTTTGTATTCGCGACCAAATTCTTGATTTTATTGATCCAAAACTAGATTTTTGTATTCGCGAACAAATTCTTGATTTTCTTGACCAAAAACTAGATTTTTGTTTTCGCGACCAAATTCTTGATATTCTTGATCCAAAACTAGATTTTTGTATTCGCGACCAAATTCTTGATTTTCTTGACAAAAAACTAGATTTTTGTTTTCGCGACCAAATTCTTGATTTTCTTGATCCAAAACTATATTTTTGTATTCGCGACCAAATTCTTGATTTTCTTGACCAAAAACTAGATTTTTGTTTTCGCGACCAAATTCTTGATTTTAATGATCCAAAATCAGATTTTTGTATTCGCGACCAAATTCTTGATTTTCTTGACCAAAAACTAGATTTTTGTTTTCGCGACCAAATTCTTGATTTTCTTGATCCAAAACTATATTTTTGTATTCGCGACCAAATTCTTGATTTTCTTGACCAAAAACTAGATTTTTGTTTTCGCGACCAAATTCTTGATTTTCTTGATCCAAAACAAGATTTTTGTATTCGCGACCAAATTCATAATTTTCTTGACAAAAAACTAGATTTTTGTTTTCGCGACCAAATTCTTGATTTTCTTGATCCAAAACTATATTTTTGTATTCGCGACCAAATTCTTGATTTTCTTGACCAAAAACTAGATTTTTGTTTTCGCGACCAAATTCTTGATTTTCTTGATCCAAAACAAGATTTGTGTATTCGCGACCAAATTCATAATTTTCTTGACAAAAACTAGATTTTTGTTTTCGCGACCAAATTCTTGATTTTCTTGATCCAAAACTAGATTTTTTTATTCGCGACCAAATTCTTGATTTTATTGATCCAAAACTAGATTTTTGTATTCGCGAACAAATTCTTTATTTTCTTGACCAAAAAATAGATTTTTTTTTTCGCGACCAAATTCTTGATTTTCTTGATCCAAAACAAGATTTTTGTATTCGCGACCAAATTCATAATTTTCTTGACAAAAAACTAGATTTTTGTTTTCGCGACCAAATTCTTGATTTTATTGATCCAAAACTAGATTTTTGTATTCGCGACCAAATTCTTGATTTTCTTGACCAAAAACTAGATTTTTTTTTCGAGACCAAATTCTTGATTTTCTTGATCCAAAACAAGATTTTTGTATTCGCGACCAAATTCATAATTTTCTTGACAAAAAACTAGATTTTTGTTTTCGCGACCAAATTCTTGATATTCTTGATCCAAAACTAGATTTTTGTATTCGCGACCAAATTCTTGATTTTATTGATCCAAAACTAGATTTTTGTATTCGCGACCAAATTCTTGATTTTATTGATCCAAAACTAGATTTTTGTATTCGCGAACAAATTCTTGATTTTCTTGACCAAAAACTAGATTTTTGTTTTCGCGACCAAATTCTTGATTTTCTTGATCCAAAACTATATTTTTGTATTCGCGACCAAATTCTTGATTTTCTTGACCAAAAACTAGATTTTTGTTTTCGCGACCAAATTCTTGATTTTCTTGATCCAAAACAAGATTTTTGTATTCGCGACCAAATTCATAATTTTCTTGACAAAAAACTAGATTTTTGTTTTCGCGACCAAATTCTTGATTTTCTTGATCCAAAACTATATTTTTGTATTCGCGACCAAATTCTTGATTTTCTTGACCAAAAACTAGATTTTTGTTTTCGCGACCAAATTCTTGATTTTCTTGATCCAAAACAAGATTTGTGTATTCGCGACCAAATTCATAATTTTCTTGACAAAAACTAGATTTTTGTTTTCGCGACCAAATTCTTGATTTTCTTGATCCAAAACTAGATTTTTTTATTCGCGACCAAATTCTTGATTTTATTGATCCAAAACTAGATTTTTGTATTCGCGAACAAATTCTTTATTTTCTTGACCAAAAAATAGATTTTTTTTTTCGCGACCAAATTCTTGATTTTCTTGATCCAAAACAAGATTTTTGTATTCGCGACCAAATTCATAATTTTGTTGACAAAAAACTAGATTTTTGTTTTCGCGACCAAATTCTTGATTTTATTGATCCAAAACTAGATTTTTGTATTCGCGACCAAATTCTTGATTTTCTTGACCAAAAACTAGATTTTTTTTTCGAGACCAAATTCTTGATTTTCTTGATCCAAAACAAGATTTTTGTATTCGCGACCAAATTCATAATTTTCTTGACAAAAAACTAGATTTTTGTTTTCGCGACCAAATTCTTGATATTCTTGATCCAAAACTAGATTTTTGTATTCGCGACCAAATTCTTGATTTTATTGATCCAAAACTAGATTTTTGTATTCGCGAACAAATTCTTGATTTTCTTGACCAAAAACTAGATTTTTGTTTTCGCGACCAAATTCTTGATTTTCTTGATCCAAAACAAGATTTTTGTATTCGCGAACAAATTCTTGATTTTCTTGACAAAAAACTAGATTTTTGTTTTCGCGACCAAATTCTTGATTTTCTTGATCCAAAACTGTATTTTTGTATTCGCGACCAAATTCTTGATTTTCTTGACCAAAAACTAGATTTTTGTTTTCGCGACCAAATTCTTGATTTTAATGATCCAAAATCAGATTTTTGTATTCGCGACCAAATTCTTGATTTTCTTGACCAAAAACTAGATTTTTGTTTTCGCGACCAAATTCTTGATTTTCTTGATCCAAAACTATATTTTTGTATTCGCGACCAAATTCTTGATTTTCTTGACCAAAAACTAGATTTTTGTTTTCGCGACCAAATTCTTGATTTTCTTGATCCAAAACAAGATTTTTGTATTCGCGACCAAATTCATAATTTTCTTGACAAAAAACTAGATTTTTGTTTTCGCGACCAAATTCTTGATTTTCTTGATCCAAAACTATATTTTTGTATTCGCGACCAAATTCTTGATTTTCTTGACCAAAAACTAGATTTTTGTTTTCGCGACCAAATTCTTGATTTTCTTGATCCAAAACAAGATTTGTGTATTCGCGACCAAATTCATAATTTTCTTGACAAAAAACTAGATTTTTGTTTTCGCGACCAAATTCTTGATTTTCTTGATCCAAAACTAGATTTTTTTATTCGCGACCAAATTCTTGATTTTATTGATCCAAAACTAGATTTTTGTATTCGCGAACAAATTCTTGATTTTCTTGACCAAAAAATAGATTTTTGTTTTCGCGACCAAATTCTTGATTTTCTTGATCCAAAACTATATTTTTGTATTCGCGACCAAATTCTTGATTTTCTTGACCAAAAACTAGATTTTTGTTTTCGCGACCAAATTCTTGATTTTAATGATCCAAAATCAGATTTTTGTATTCGCGACCAAATTCTTGATTTTCTTGACCAAAAACTAGATTTTTGTTTTCGCGACCAAATTCTTGATTTTCTTGATCCAAAACTATATTTTTGTATTCGCGACCAAATTCTTGATTTTCTTGACCAAAAACTAGATTTTTGTTTTCGCGACCAAATTCTTGATTTTCTTGATCCAAAACAAGATTTTTGTATTCGCGAACAAATTCTTGATTTTCTTGACAAAAAACTAGATTTTTGTTTTCGCGACCAAATTCTTGATTTTCTTGATCCAAAACTGTATTTTTGTATTCGCGACCAAATTCTTGATTTTCTTGACCAAAAACTAGATTTTTGTTTTCGCGACCAAATTCTTGATTTTAATGATCCAAAATCAGATTTTTGTATTCGCGACCAAATTCTTGATTTTCTTGACCAAAAACTAGATTTTTGTTTTCGCGACCAAATTCTTGATTTTCTTGATCCAAAACTATATTTTTGTATTCGCGACCAAATTCTTGATTTTCTTGACCAAAAACTAGATTTTTGTTTTCGCGACCAAATTCTTGATTTTCTTGATCCAAAACAAGATTTTTGTATTCGCGACCAAATTCATAATTTTCTTGACAAAAAACTAGATTTTTGTTTTCGCGACCAAATTCTTGATTTTCTTGATCCAAAACTATATTTTTGTATTCGCGACCAAATTCTTGATTTTCTTGACCAAAAACTAGATTTTTGTTTTCGCGACCAAATTCTTGATTTTCTTGATCCAAAACAAGATTTGTGTATTCGCGACCAAATTCATAATTTTCTTGACAAAAAACTAGATTTTTGTTTTCGCGACCAAATTCTTGATTTTCTTGATCCAAAACTAGATTTTTTTATTCGCGACCAAATTCTTGATTTTATTGATCCAAAACTAGATTTTTGTATTCGCGAACAAATTCTTGATTTTCTTGACCAAAAAATAGATTTTTGTTTTCGCGACCAAATTCTTGATTTTCTTGATCCAAAACTATATTTTTGTATTCGCGACCAAATTCTTGATTTTCTTGACCAAAAACTAGATTTTTGTTTTCGCGACCAAATTCTTGATTTTAATGATCCAAAATCAGATTTTTGTATTCGCGACCAAATTCTTGATTTTCTTGACCAAAAACTAGATTTTTGTTTTCGCGACCAAATTCTTGATTTTCTTGATCCAAAACTATATTTTTGTATTCGCGACCAAATTCTTGATTTTCTTGACCAAAAACTAGATTTTTGTTTTCGCGACCAAATTCTTGATTTTCTTGATCCAAAACAAGATTTTTGTATTCGCGACCAAATTCATAATTTTCTTGACAAAATACTAGATTTTTGTTTTCGCGACCAAATTCTTGATTTTCTTGATCCAAAACTATATTTTTGTATTCGCGACCAAATTCTTGATTTTCTTGACCAAAAACTAGATTTTTGTTTTCGCGACCAAATTCTTGATTTTCTTGATCCAAAACAAGATTTGTGTATTCGCGACCAAATTCATAATTTTCTTGACAAAAAACTAGATTTTTGTTTTCGCGACCAAATTCTTGATTTTCTTGATCCAAAACTAGATTTTTTTATTCGCGACCAAATTCTTGATTTTATTGATCCAAAACTAGATTTTTGTATTCGCGAACAAATTCTTTATTTTCTTGACCAAAAAATAGATTTTTTTTTTCGCGACCAAATTCTTGATTTTCTTGATCCAAAATAAGTTTTTTGTATTCGCGACCAAATTCATAATTTTCAAGACAAAAAACTAGATTTTTGTTTTCGCGACCAAATTCTTGATTTTATTGATCCAAAACTAGATTTTTGTATTCGCGACCAAATTCTTGATTTTCTTGACCAAAAACTAGATTTTTTTTTCGAGACCAAATTCTTGATTTTCTTGATCCAAAACAAGATTTTTGTATTCGCGACCAAATTCATAATTTTCTTGACAAAAAACTAGATTTTTGTTTTCGCGACCAAATTCTTGATATTCTTGATCCAAAACTAGATTTTTGTATTCGCGACCAAATTCTTGATTTTATTGATCCAAAACTAGATTTTTGTATTCGCGAACAAATTCTTGATTTTCTTGACCAAAAACTAGATTTTTGTTTTCGCGACCAAATTCTTGATTTTCTTGATCCAAAACAAGATTTTTGTATTCGCGAACAAATTCTTGATTTTCTTGACAAAAAACTAGATTTTTGTTTTCGCGACCAAATTCTTGATTTTCTTGATCCAAAACTGTATTTTTGTATTCGCGACCAAATTCTTGATTTTCTTGACCAAAAACTAGATTTTTGTTTTCGCGACCAAATTCTTGATTTTAATGATCCAAAATCAGATTTTTGTATTCGCGACCAAATTCTTGATTTTCTTGACCAAAAACTAGATTTTTGTTTTCGCGACCAAATTCTTGATTTTCTTGATCCAAAACTATATTTTTGTATTCGCGACCAAATTCTTGATTTTCTTGACCAAAAACTAGATTTTTGTTTTCGCGACCAAATTCTTGATTTTCTTGATCCAAAACAAGATTTTTGTATTCGCGACCAAATTCATAATTTTCTTGACAAAAAACTAGATTTTTGTTTTCGCGACCAAATTCTTGATTTTCTTGATCCAAAACTATATTTTTGTATTCGCGACCAAATTCTTGATTTTCTTGACCAAAAACTAGATTTTTGTTTTCGCGACCAAATTCTTGATTTTCTTGATCCAAAACAAGATTTGTGTATTCGCGACCAAATTCATAATTTTCTTGACAAAAAACTAGATTTTTGTTTTCGCGACCAAATTCTTGATTTTCTTGATCCAAAACTAGATTTTTTTATTCGCGACCAAATTCTTGATTTTATTGATCCAAAACTAGATTTTTGTATTCGCGAACAAATTCTTGATTTTCTTGACCAAAAAATAGATTTTTGTTTTCGCGACCAAATTCTTGATTTTCTTGATCCAAAACTAGATTTTTGAAGTCGCGACCAAATTCTTCATTTTCTTGACCAAAAACTAGATTTTTGTTTTCGCGACCAAATTCATGATTTTCTTGATCCAAAACAAGATTTTTGTATTCGCGACCAAATTCTTGATTTTCTTGATCCAAAACTAGATTTTTTTATTCGCGACCAAATTCTTGATTTTATTGATCCAAAACTAGATTTTTGTATTCGCGAACAAATTCTTGATTTTCTTGACCAAAAAATAGATTTTTTTTTTCGCGACCAAATTCTTGATTTTCTTGATCCAAAACAAGATTTTTGTATTCGCGACCAAATTTATAATTTTCTTGACAAAAAACTAGATTTTTGTATTCGCGACCAAATTCTTGATTTTATTGATCCAAAACTAGATTTTTGTATTCGCGACCAAATTCTTGATTTTCTTGACCAAAAACTAGATTTTTTTTTCGAGACCAAATTCTTGATTTTCTTGATCCAAAACAAGATTTTTGTATTCGCGACCAAATTCATAATTTTCTTGAAAAAAACTAGATTTTTGTTTTCGCGACCAAATTCTTGATATTCTTGATCCAAAACTAGATTTTTGTATTCGCGACCAAATTCTTGATTTTATTGATCCAAAACTAGATTTTTGTATTCGCGAACAAATTCTTGATTTTCTTGACCAAAAACTAGATTTTTGTTTTCGCGACCAAATTCTTGATTTTCTTGATCCAAAACAAGATTTTTGTATTCGCGAACAAATTCTTGATTTTCTTGACAAAAAACTAGATTTTTGTTTTCGCGACCAAATTCTTGATTTTCTTGATCCAAAACTATATTTTTGTATTCGCGACCAAATTCTTGATTTTCTTGACCAAAAACTAGATTTTTGTTTTCGCGACCAAATTCTTGATTTTCTTGATCCGAAACAAGATTTGTGTATTCGCGACCAAATTCATAATTTTTTTGACAAAAAACTAGATTTTTGTTTTCGCGACCAAATTCTTGATTTTCTTGATCCAAAACTAGATTTTTTTATTCGCGACCAAATTGTTGATTTTATTGATCCAAAACTAGATTTTTGTATTCGCGAACAAATTCTTGATTTTCTTGACCAAAAAATAGATTTTTGTTTTCGCGACCAAATTCTTGATTTTCTTCATCCAAAACAAGATTTTTGTATTCGCGACCAAATTCATAATTTTCTTGACAAAAAACTAGATTTTTGTTTTCGCGACCAAATGCTTGATTTTCGTGATCCAAAACTAGATTTTCGTATTCGCGACCAAATTCTTGATTTTATTGATCCAAAACTAGATTTTTGTATTCGCGACCAAATTCTTGATTTTCTTGACCAAAAACTAGATTTTTGTATTCGCGACCCAATTCTTGATTTTCGTGATCCAAAACTAGATTTTTGAATTCGCGACCAAATTCTTCATTTTCTTGACCAAAAACTAGATTTTTGTTTTCGCGACCAAATTCATGATTTTCTTGATCCAAAACAAGATTTTTGTATTCGCGACCAAATTCAAAATTTTCTTGACAAAAAACTAGATTTTTGTTTTCGCGACCAAATTCTTGATTTTCTTGATCCAAAACTAGATTTTTGTATTCGCGACCAAATACTTGATTTTCATGACCAAAAACTAGATTTTTGTATTCGCGACCAAATTCTTGATTTTCTTGATCCAAAACAAGATTTTTGTATTCGCGACCAAATTCATAATTTTCTTGACAAAAAACTAGATTTTTGTTTTCGCGACCAAATTCTTGATTTTATTGATCCAAAACTAGATTTTTGTATTCGCGACCAAATTCTTGATTTTCTTGACCAAAAACTAGATTTTTGTTTTCGCGACCAAATTCTTTATTTTCTTGATCCAAAATCAGATTTTTGTATTCGCGACCAAATTCTTGATTTTCTTGACCAAAAACTAGATTTTTGTTTTCGCGACCAAATTCTTGATTTTCTTGATCCAAAACTAGATTTTTGTATTCGCGACCAAATACTTGATTTTCATGACCAAAAACTAGATTTTTGTATTCGCGACCAAATTCTTGATTTTCTTGATCCAAAACAAGATTTTTGTATTCGAGAACAAATTCTTGATTTTCTTGACAAAAAACTAGATTTTTGTTTTCGCGACCAAATTCTTGATTTTCTTGATCCAAAACTAGATTTTTGTATTCGCGACCAAATTCTTGATTTTCTTGACCAAAAACTAGATTTTTGTTTTCGCGACCAAATTCTTGATTTTCTTGATCCGAAACAAGATTTGTGTATTCGCGACCAAATTCATAATTTTTTTGACAAAAAACTAGATTTTTGTTTTCGCGACCAAATTCTTGATTTTCTTGATCCAAAACTAGATTTTTTTATTCGCGACCAAATTCTTGATTTTATTGATCCAAAACTAGATTTTTGTATTCGCGAACAAATTCTTGATTTTCTTGACCAAAAAATAGATTTTTGTTTTCGCGACCAAATTCATGATTTTCTTGATCCAAAACAAGATTTTTGTATTCGCGACCAAATTCAAAATTTTCTTGACAAAAAACTAGATTTTTGTTTTCGCGACCAAATTCTTGATTTTCTTGATCCAAAACTAGATTTTTGTATTCGCGACCAAATACTTGATTTTCATGACCAAAAACTAGATTTTTGTATTCGCGACCAAATTCTTGATTTTCTTGATCCAAAACAAGATTTTTGTATTCGCGACCAAATTCATAATTTTCTTGACAAAAAACTAGATTTTTGTTTTCGCGACCAAATTCTTGATTTTATTGATCCAAAACTAGATTTTTGTATTCGCGACCAAATTCTTGATTTTCTTGACCAAAAACTAGATTTTTGTTTTCGCGACCAAATTCTTTATTTTCTTGATCCAAAATCAGATTTTTGTATTCGCGACCAAATTCTTGATTTTCTTGACCAAAAACTAGATTTTTGTTTTCGCGACCAAATTCTTGATTTTCTTGATCCAAAACTAGATTTTTGTATTCGCGACCAAATACTTGATTTTCATGACCAAAAACTAGATTTTTGTATTCGCGACCAAATTCTTGATTTTCTTGATCCCAAACAAGATTTTTGTATTCGAGAACAAATTCTTGATTTTCTTGACAAAAAACTAGATTTTTGTTTTCGCGACCAAATTCTTGATTTTCTTGATCCAAAACTAGATTTTTGTATTCGCGACCAAATTCTTGATTTTCTTGACCAAAAACTAGATTTTTGTTTTCGCGACCAAATTCTTGATTTTCTTGATCCGAAACAAGATTTGTGTATTCGCGACCAAATTCATAATTTTTTTGACAAAAAACTAGATTTTTGTTTTCGCGACCAAATTCTTGATTTTCTTGATCCAAAACTAGATTTTTTTATTCGCGACCAAATTCTTGATTTTATTGATCCAAAACTAGATTTTTGTATTCGCGAACAAATTCTTGATTTTCTTGACCAAAAAATAGATTTTTGTTTTCGCGACCAAATTCTTGATTTTCTTGATCCAAAACAAGATTTTTGTATTCGCGACCAAATTCATAATTTTCTTGACAAAAAACTAGATTTTTGTTTTCGCGACCAAATGCTTGATTTTCGTGATCCAAAACTAGATTTTCGTATTCGCGACCAAATTCTTGATTTTATTGATCCAAAACTAGATTTTTGTATTCGCGACCAAATTCTTGATTTTCTTGACCAAAAACTAGATTTTTGTATTCGCGACCCAATTCTTGATTTTCGTGATCCAAAACTAGATTTTTGTATTCGCGACCAAATACTTGATTTTCATGACCAAAAACTAGATTTTTGTATTCGCGACCAAATTCTTGATTTTCTTGATCCAAAACAAGATTTTTGTATTCGCGACCAAATTCATAATTTTCTTGACAAAAAACTAGATTTTTGTTTTCGCGACCAAATTCTTGATTTTATTGATCCAAAACTAGATTTTTGTATTCGCGACCAAATTCTTGATTTTCTTGACCAAAAACTAGATTTTTGTTTTCGCGACCAAATTCTTTATTTTCTTGATCCAAAATCAGATTTTTGTATTCGCGAGCAAATTCTTGATTTTCTTGACCAAAAACTAGATTTTTGTTTTCGCGACCAAATTCTTGATTTTCTTGATCCAAAACTAGATTTTTGTATTCGCGACCAAATACTTGATTTTCATGACCAAAAACTAGATTTTTGTATTCGCGACCAAATTCTTGATTTTCTTGATCCAAAACAAGATTTTTGTATTCGCGACCAAATTCATAATTTTCTTGACAAAAAACTAGATTTTTGTTTTCGCGACCAAATTCTTGATTTTATTGATCCAAAACTAGATTTTTGTTTTCGCGACCAAATTCTTGATATTCTTGATCCAAAACTAGATTTTTGTTTTCGCGACCAAATTCTTGATTTTCTTGATCCAAAACTATATTTTTGTATTCGCGACCAAATTCTTGATTTTCTTGACCAAAAACTAGATTTTTGTTTTCGCGACCAAATTCTTGATTTTCTTGATCCAAAACAAGATTTTTGTATTCGCGAACAAATTCTTGATTTTCTTGACAAAAAACTAGATTTTTGTTTTCGCGACCAAATTCTTGATTTTCTTGATCCAAAACTATATTTTTGTATTCGCGACCAAATTCTTGATTTTCTTGACCAAAAACTAGATTTTTGTTTTCGCGACCAAATTCTTGATTTTCTTGATCCGAAACAAGATTTGTGTATTCGCGACCAAATTCATAATTTTTTTGACAAAAAACTAGATTTTTGTTTTCGCGACCAAATTCTTGATTTTCTTGATCCAAAACTAGATTTTTTTATTCGCGACCAAATTGTTGATTTTATTGATCCAAAACTAGATTTTTGTATTCGCGAACAAATTCTTGATTTTCTTGACCAAAAAATAGATTTTTGTTTTCGCGACCAAATTCTTGATTTTCTTCATCCAAAACAAGATTTTTGTATTCGCGACCAAATTCATAATTTTCTTGACAAAAAACTAGATTTTTGTTTTCGCGACCAAATGCTTGATTTTCGTGATCCAAAACTAGATTTTCGTATTCGCGACCAAATTCTTGATTTTATTGATCCAAAACTAGATTTTTGTATTCGCGACCAAATTCTTGATTTTCTTGACCAAAAACTAGATTTTTGTATTCGCGACCCAATTCTTGATTTTCGTGATCCAAAACTAGATTTTTGAATTCGCGACCAAATTCTTCATTTTCTTGACCAAAAACTAGATTTTTGTTTTCGCGACCAAATTCATGATTTTCTTGATCCAAAACAAGATTTTTGTATTCGCGACCAAATTCAAAATTTTCTTGACAAAAAACTAGATTTTTGTTTTCGCGACCAAATTCTTGATTTTCTTGATCCAAAACTAGATTTTTGTATTCGCGACCAAATACTTGATTTTCATGACCAAAAACTAGATTTTTGTATTCGCGACCAAATTCTTGATTTTCTTGATCCAAAACAAGATTTTTGTATTCGCGACCAAATTCATAATTTTCTTGACAAAAAACTAGATTTTTGTTTTCGCGACCAAATTCTTGATTTTATTGATCCAAAACTAGATTTTTGTATTCGCGACCAAATTCTTGATTTTCTTGACCAAAAACTAGATTTTTGTTTTCGCGACCAAATTCTTTATTTTCTTGATCCAAAATCAGATTTTTGTATTCGCGACCAAATTCTTGATTTTCTTGACCAAAAACTAGATTTTTGTTTTCGCGACCAAATTCTTGATTTTCTTGATCCAAAACTAGATTTTTGTATTCGCGACCAAATACTTGATTTTCATGACCAAAAACTAGATTTTTGTATTCGCGACCAAATTCTTGATTTTCTTGATCCAAAACAAGATTTTTGTATTCGAGAACAAATTCTTGATTTTCTTGACAAAAAACTAGATTTTTGTTTTCGCGACCAAATTCTTGATTTTCTTGATCCAAAACTAGATTTTTGTATTCGCGACCAAATTCTTGATTTTCTTGACCAAAAACTAGATTTTTGTTTTCGCGACCAAATTCTTGATTTTCTTGATCCGAAACAAGATTTGTGTATTCGCGACCAAATTCATAATTTTTTTGACAAAAAACTAGATTTTTGTTTTCGCGACCAAATTCTTGATTTTCTTGATCCAAAACTAGATTTTTTTATTCGCGACCAAATTCTTGATTTTATTGATCCAAAACTAGATTTTTGTATTCGCGAACAAATTCTTGATTTTCTTGACCAAAAAATAGATTTTTGTTTTCGCGACCAAATTCATGATTTTCTTGATCCAAAACAAGATTTTTGTATTCGCGACCAAATTCAAAATTTTCTTGACAAAAAACTAGATTTTTGTTTTCGCGACCAAATTCTTGATTTTCTTGATCCAAAACTAGATTTTTGTATTCGCGACCAAATACTTGATTTTCATGACCAAAAACTAGATTTTTGTATTCGCGACCAAATTCTTGATTTTCTTGATCCAAAACAAGATTTTTGTATTCGCGACCAAATTCATAATTTTCTTGACAAAAAACTAGATTTTTGTTTTCGCGACCAAATTCTTGATTTTATTGATCCAAAACTAGATTTTTGTATTCGCGACCAAATTCTTGATTTTCTTGACCAAAAACTAGATTTTTGTTTTCGCGACCAAATTCTTTATTTTCTTGATCCAAAATCAGATTTTTGTATTCGCGACCAAATTCTTGATTTTCTTGACCAAAAACTAGATTTTTGTTTTCGCGACCAAATTCTTGATTTTCTTGATCCAAAACTAGATTTTTGTATTCGCGACCAAATACTTGATTTTCATGACCAAAAACTAGATTTTTGTATTCGCGACCAAATTCTTGATTTTCTTGATCCAAAACAAGATTTTTGTATTCGAGAACAAATTCTTGATTTTCTTGACAAAAAACTAGATTTTTGTTTTCGCGACCAAATTCTTGATTTTCTTGATCCAAAACTAGATTTTTGTATTCGCGACCAAATTCTTGATTTTCTTGACCAAAAACTAGATTTTTGTTTTCGCGACCAAATTCTTGATTTTCTTGATCCGAAACAAGATTTGTGTATTCGCGACCAAATTCATAATTTTTTTGACAAAAAACTAGATTTTTGTTTTCGCGACCAAATTCTTGATTTTCTTGATCCAAAACTAGATTTTTTTATTCGCGACCAAATTCTTGATTTTATTGATCCAAAACTAGATTTTTGTATTCGCGAACAAATTCTTGATTTTCTTGACCAAAAAATAGATTTTTGTTTTCGCGACCAAATTCTTGATTTTCTTGATCCAAAACAAGATTTTTGTATTCGCGACCAAATTCATAATTTTCTTGACAAAAAACTAGATTTTTGTTTTCGCGACCAAATGCTTGATTTTCGTGATCCAAAACTAGATTTTCGTATTCGCGACCAAATTCTTGATTTTATTGATCCAAAACTAGATTTTTGTATTCGCGACCAAATTCTTGATTTTCTTGACCAAAAACTAGATTTTTGTATTCGCGACCCAATTCTTGATTTTCGTGATCCAAAACTAGATTTTTGTATTCGCGACCAAATTCTTGATTTTCTTGATCCAAAACAAGATTTTTGTATTCGCGACCAAATTCATAATTTTCTTGACAAAAAACTAGATTTTTGTTTTCGCGACCAAATTCTTGATTTTATTGATCCAAAACTAGATTTTTGTATTCGCGACCAAATTCTTGATTTTCTTGACCAAAAACTAGATTTTTGTTTTCGCGACCAAATTCTTTATTTTCTTGATCCAAAATCAGATTTTTGTATTCGCGAGCAAATTCTTGATTTTCTTGACCAAAAACTAGATTTTTGTTTTCGCGACCAAATTCTTGATTTTCTTGATCCAAAACTAGATTTTTGTATTCGCGACCAAATACTTGATTTTCATGACCAAAAACTAGATTTTTGTATTCGCGACCAAATTCTTGATTTTCTTGATCCAAAACAAGATTTTTGTATTCGCGACCAAATTCATAATTTTCTTGACAAAAAACTAGATTTTTGTTTTCGCGACCAAATTCTTGATTTTATTGATCCAAAACTAGATTTTTGTTTTCGCGACCAAATTCTTGATATTCTTGATCCAAAACTAGATTTTTGTTTTCGCGACCAAATTCTTGATTTTCTTGATCCAAAACTATATTTTTGTATTCGCGACCAAATTCTTGATTTTCTTGACCAAAAACTAGATTTTTGTTTTCGCGACCAAATTCTTGATTTTCTTGATCCAAAACAAGATTTTTGTATTCGCGAACAAATTCTTGATTTTCTTGACAAAAAACTAGATTTTTGTTTTCGCGACCAAATTCTTGATTTTCTTGATCCAAAACTATATTTTTGTATTCGCGACCAAATTCTTGATTTTCTTGACCAAAAACTAGATTTTTGTTTTCGCGACCAAATTCTTTATTTTCTTGATCCAAAACAAGATTTGTGTATTCGCGACCAAATTCATAATTTTCTTGACAAAAAACTAGATTTTTGTTTTCGCGACCAAATTCTTGATTTTCTTGATCCAAAACTAGATTTTTTTATTCGCGACCAAATTCTTGATTTTATTGATCCAAAACTAGATTTTTGTATTCGCGAACAAATTCTTGATTTTCTTGACCAAAAAATAGATTTTTGTTTTCGCGACCAAATTCTTGATTTTCTTGATCCAAAACAAGATTTTTGTATTCGCGACCAAATTCATAATTTTCTTGACAAAAAACTAGATTTTTGTTTTCGCGACCAAATGCTTGATTTTCGTGATCCAAAACTAGATTTTCGTATTCGCGACCAAATTCTTGATTTTATTGATCCACAACTAGATTTTTGTATTCGCGACCAAATTCATAATTTTCTTGACAAAAAACTAGATTTTTGTTTTCGCGACCAAATTCTTGATTTTATTGATCCAAAACTAGATTTTTGTATTCGCGACCAAATTCTTGATTTTCTTGACCAAAAACTAGATTTTTGTTTTCGCGACCAAATTCTTTATTTTCTTGATCCAAAATCAGATTTTTGTATTCGCGACCAAATTCTTGATTTTCTTGACCAAAAACTAGATTTTTGTTTTCGCGACCAAATTCTTGATTTTCTTGATCCAAAACTAGATTTTTGTATTCGCGAACAAATTCTTGATTTTCTTGACCAAAAACTAGATTTTTGTTTTCGCGACCAAATTCTTGATTTTCTTGATCCAAAACAAGATTTTTGTATTCGCGAACAAATTCTTGATTTTCTTGACAAAAAACTAGATTTTTGTTTTCGCGACCAAATTCTTGATTTTCTTGATCCAAAACTATATTTTTGTATTCGCGACCAAATTCTTGATTTTCTTGACCAAAAACTAGATTTTTGTTTTCGCGACCAAATTCTTTATTTTCTTGATCCAAAACAAGATTTGTGTATTCGCGACCAAATTCATAATTTTCTTGACAAAAAACTAGATTTTTGTTTTCGCGACCAAATTCTTGATTTTCTTGATCCAAAACTAGATTTTTGTATTCGCGACCAAATTCTTGATTTTCTTGATCCAAAACTATATTTTTGTATTCGCGACCAAATTCTTGATTTTCTTGACCAAAAACTAGATTTTTGTTTTCGCGACCAAATTCTTTATTTTCTTGATCCAAAACAAGATTTGTGTATTCGCGACCAAATTCATAATTTTCTTGACAAAAAACTAGATTTTTGTTTTCGCGACCAAATTCTTGATTTTCTTGATCCAAAACTAGATTTTTTTATTCGCGACCAAATTCTTGATTTTATTGATCCAAAACTAGATTTTTGTATTCGCGAACAAATTCTTGATTTTCTTGACCAAAAAATAGATTTTTGTTTTCGCGACCAAATTCTTGATTTTCTTGATCCAAAACTATATTTTTGTATTCGCGACCAAATTCTTGATTTTCTTGACCAAAAACTAGATTTTTGTTTTCGCGACCAAATTCTTGATTTTCTTGATCCAAAACTAGATTTTTGTATTCGCGACCAAATACTTGATTTTCATGACCAAAAACTAGATTTTTGTATTCGCGACCAAATTCTTGATTTTCTTGATCCAAAACAAGATTTTTGTATTCGCGACCAAATTCATAATTTTCTTGACAAAAAACTAGATTTTTGTTTTCGCGACCAAATTCTTGATTTTATTGATCCAAAACTAGATTTTTGTTTTCGCGACCAAATTCTTGATATTCTTGATCCAAAACTAGATTTTTGTTTTCGCGACCAAATTCTTGATTTTCTTGATCCAAAACTATATTTTTGTATTCGCGACCAAATTCTTGATTTTCTTGACCAAAAACTAGATTTTTGTTTTCGCGACCAAATTCTTGATTTTCTTGATCCAAAACAAGATTTTTGTATTCGCGAACAAATTCTTGATTTTCTTGACAAAAAACTAGATTTTTGTTTTCGCGACCAAATTCTTGATTTTCTTGATCCAAAACTATATTTTTGTATTCGCGACCAAATTCTTGATTTTCTTGACCAAAAACTAGATTTTTGTTTTCGCGACCAAATTCTTTATTTTCTTGATCCAAAACAAGATTTGTGTATTCGCGACCAAATTCATAATTTTCTTGACAAAAAACTAGATTTTTGTTTTCGCGACCAAATTCTTGATTTTCTTGATCCAAAACTAGATTTTTTTATTCGCGACCAAATTCTTGATTTTATTGATCCAAAACTAGATTTTTGTATTCGCGAACAAATTCTTGATTTTCTTGACCAAAAAATAGATTTTTGTTTTCGCGACCAAATTCTTGATTTTCTTGATCCAAAACAAGATTTTTGTATTCGCGACCAAATTCATAATTTTCTTGACAAAAAACTAGATTTTTGTTTTCGCGACCAAATGCTTGATTTTCGTGATCCAAAACTAGATTTTCGTATTCGCGACCAAATTCTTGATTTTATTGATCCACAACTAGATTTTTGTATTCGCGACCAAATTCATAATTTTCTTGACAAAAAACTAGATTTTTGTTTTCGCGACCAAATTCTTGATTTTATTGATCCAAAACTAGATTTTTGTATTCGCGACCAAATTCTTGATTTTCTTGACCAAAAACTAGATTTTTGTTTTCGCGACCAAATTCTTTATTTTCTTGATCCAAAATCAGATTTTTGTATTCGCGACCAAATTCTTGATTTTCTTGACCAAAAACTAGATTTTTGTTTTCGCGACCAAATTCTTGATTTTCTTGATCCAAAACTAGATTTTTGTATTCGCGAACAAATTCTTGATTTTCTTGACCAAAAACTAGATTTTTGTTTTCGCGACCAAATTCTTGATTTTCTTGATCCAAAACAAGATTTTTGTATTCGCGAACAAATTCTTGATTTTCTTGACAAAAAACTAGATTTTTGTTTTCGCGACCAAATTCTTGATTTTCTTGATCCAAAACTATATTTTTGTATTCGCGACCAAATTCTTGATTTTCTTGACCAAAAACTAGATTTTTGTTTTCGCGACCAAATTCTTTATTTTCTTGATCCAAAACAAGATTTGTGTATTCGCGACCAAATTCATAATTTTCTTGACAAAAAACTAGATTTTTGTTTTCGCGACCAAATTCTTGATTTTCTTGATCCAAAACTAGATTTTTGTATTCGCGACCAAATTCTTGATTTTCTTGATCCAAAACTATATTTTTGTATTCGCGACCAAATTCTTGATTTTCTTGACCAAAAACTAGATTTTTGTTTTCGCGACCAAATTCTTTATTTTCTTGATCCAAAACAAGATTTGTGTATTCGCGACCAAATTCATAATTTTCTTGACAAAAAACTAGATTTTTGTTTTCGCGACCAAATTCTTGATTTTCTTGATCCAAAACTAGATTTTTTTATTCGCGACCAAATTCTTGATTTTATTGATCCAAAACTAGATTTTTGTATTCGCGAACAAATTCTTGATTTTCTTGACCAAAAAATAGATTTTTGTTTTCGCGACCAAATTCTTGATTTTCTTGATCCAAAACTATATTTTTGTATTCGCGACCAAATTCTTGATTTTCTTGACCAAAAACTAGATTTTTGTTTTCGCGACCAAATTCTTGATTTTAATGATCC
The DNA here is from genome assembly GCA_037678475.1 of x Bolboschoenoplectus mariqueter. Classification (NCBI taxonomy): domain Eukaryota; kingdom Viridiplantae; phylum Streptophyta; class Magnoliopsida; order Poales; family Cyperaceae; genus x Bolboschoenoplectus; species x Bolboschoenoplectus mariqueter. The sequence continues at coordinate 2,509,002 of CM075233.1, read as the reverse complement.
AAAATCAGATTTTTGTATTCGCGACCAAATTCTTGATTTTCCTGACCAAAAACTAGATTTTTGTTTTCGCGACCAAATTCTTGATTTTCTTGATCCAAAACTATATTTTTGTATTCGCGACCAAATTCTTGATTTTCTTGACCAAAAACTAGATTTTTGTTTTCGCGACCAAATTCTTGATTTTCTTGATCCAAAACAAGATTTTTGTATTCGCGACCAAATTCATAATTTTCTTGACAAAAAACTAGATTTTTGTTTTCGCGACCAAAATCTTGATTTTCTTGATCCAAAACTATATTTTTGTATTCGCGACCAAATTCTTGATTTTCTTGACCAAAAACTAGATTTTTGTTTTCGCGACCAAATTCTTGATTTTCTTGATCCAAAACAAGATTTGTGTATTCGCGACCAAATTCATAATTTTCTTGACAAAAAACTAGATTTTTGTTTTCGCGACCAAATTCTTGATTTTCTTGATCCAAAACTAGATTTTTTTATTCGCGACCAAATTCTTGATTTTATTGATCCAAAACTAGATTTTTGTATTCGCGAACAAATTCTTGATTTTCTTGACCAAAAAATAGATTTTTTTTTTCGCGACCAAATTCTTGATTTTCTTGATCCAAAACAAGATTTTTGTATTCGCGACCAAATTCATAATTTTCTTGACAAAAAACTAGATTTTTGTTTTCGCGACCAAATGCTTGATTTTCGTGATCCAAAACTAGATTTTCGTATTCGCGACCAAATTCTTGATTTTATTGATCCACAACTAGATTTTTGTATTCGCGACCAAATTCATAATTTTCTTGACAAAAAACTAGATTTTTGTTTTCGCGACCAAATTCTTGATTTTATTGATCCAAAACTAGATTTTTGTATTCGCGACCAAATTCTTGATTTTCTTGACCAAAAACTAGATTTTTGTTTTCGCGACCAAATTCTTTATTTTCTTGATCCAAAATCAGATTTTTGTATTCGCGACCAAATTCTTGATTTTCTTGACCAAAAACTAGATTTTTGTTTTCGCGACCAAATTCTTGATTTTCTTGATCCAAAACTAGATTTTTGTATTCGCGAACAAATTCTTGATTTTCTTGACCAAAAACTAGATTTTTGTTTTCGCGACCAAATTCTTGATTTTCTTGATCCAAAACAAGATTTTTGTATTCGCGAACAAATTCTTGATTTTCTTGACAAAAAACTAGATTTTTGTTTTCGCGACCAAATTCTTGATTTTCTTGATCCAAAACTATATTTTTGTATTCGCGACCAAATTCTTGATTTTCTTGACCAAAAACTAGATTTTTGTTTTCGCGACCAAATTCTTTATTTTCTTGATCCAAAACAAGATTTGTGTATTCGCGACCAAATTCATAATTTTCTTGACAAAAAACTAGATTTTTGTTTTCGCGACCAAATTCTTGATTTTCTTGATCCAAAACTAGATTTTTGTATTCGCGACCAAATTCTTGATTTTCTTGATCCAAAACTATATTTTTGTATTCGCGACCAAATTCTTGATTTTCTTGACCAAAAACTAGATTTTTGTTTTCGCGACCAAATTCTTGATTTTCTTGATCCAAAACTATATTTTTGTATTCGCGACCAAATTCTTGATTTTCTTGACCAAAAACTAGATTTTTGTTTTCGCGACCAAATTCTTGATTTTCTTGATCCAAAACTAGATTTTTGTTTTCGCGACCAAATTCTTGATATTCTTGATCCAAAACTAGATTTTTGTTTTCGCGACCAAATTCTTGATTTTCTTGATCCAAAACTATATTTTTGTATTCGCGACCAAATTCTTGATTTTCTTGACCAAAAACTAGATTTTTGTTTTCGCGACCAAATTCTTGATTTTCTTGATCCAAAACAAGATTTGTGTATTCGCGAACAAATTCTTGATTTTCTTGACAAAAAACTAGATTTTTGTTTTCGCGACCAAATTCTTGATTTTCTTGATCCAAAACTATATTTTTGTATTCGCGACCAAATTCTTGATTTTCTTGACCAAAAACTAGATTTTTGTTTTCGCGACCAAATTCTTTATTTTCTTGATCCAAAACAAGATTTGTGTATTCGCGACCAAATTCATAATTTTCTTGACAAAAAACTAGATTTTTGTTTTCGCGACCAAATTCTTGATTTTCTTGATCCAAAACTAGATTTTTTTATTCGCGACCAAATTCTTGATTTTATTGATCCAAAACTAGATTTTTGTATTCGCGAACAAATTCTTGATTTTCTTGACCAAAAAATAGATTTTTGTTTTCGCGACCAAATTCTTGATTTTCTTGATCCAAAACAAGATTTTTGTATTCGCGACCAAATTCATAATTTTCTTGACAAAAAACTAGATTTTTGTTTTCGCGACCAAATGCTTGATTTTCGTGATCCAAAACTAGATTTTCGTATTCGCGACCAAATTCTTGATTTTATTGATCCACAACTAGATTTTTGTATTCGCGACCAAATTCATAATTTTCTTGACAAAAAACTAGATTTTTGTTTTCGCGACCAAATTCTTGATTTTATTGATCCAAAACTAGATTTTTGTATTCGCGACCAAATTCTTGATTTTCTTGACCAAAAACTAGATTTTTGTTTTCGCGACCAAATTCTTTATTTTCTTGATCCAAAATCAGATTTTTGTATTCGCGACCAAATTCTTGATTTTCTTGACCAAAAACTAGATTTTTGTTTTCGCGACCAAATTCTTGATTTTCTTGATCCAAAACTAGATTTTTGTATTCGCGAACAAATTCTTGATTTTCTTGACCAAAAACTAGATTTTTGTTTTCGCGACCAAATTCTTGATTTTCTTGATCCAAAACAAGATTTTTGTATTCGCGAACAAATTCTTGATTTTCTTGACAAAAAACTAGATTTTTGTTTTCGCGACCAAATTCTTGATTTTCTTGATCCAAAACTATATTTTTGTATTCGCGACCAAATTCTTGATTTTCTTGACCAAAAACTAGATTTTTGTTTTCGCGACCAAATTCTTTATTTTCTTGATCCAAAACAAGATTTGTGTATTCGCGACCAAATTCATAATTTTCTTGACAAAAAACTAGATTTTTGTTTTCGCGACCAAATTCTTGATTTTCTTGATCCAAAACTAGATTTTTGTATTCGCGACCAAATTCTTGATTTTCTTGATCCAAAACTATATTTTTGTATTCGCGACCAAATTCTTGATTTTCTTGACCAAAAACTAGATTTTTGTTTTCGCGACCAAATTCTTTATTTTCTTGATCCAAAACAAGATTTGTGTATTCGCGACCAAATTCATAATTTTCTTGACAAAAAACTAGATTTTTGTTTTCGCGACCAAATTCTTGATTTTCTTGATCCAAAACTAGATTTTTTTATTCGCGACCAAATTCTTGATTTTATTGATCCAAAACTAGATTTTTGTATTCGCGAACAAATTCTTGATTTTCTTGACCAAAAAATAGATTTTTGTTTTCGCGACCAAATTCTTGATTTTCTTGATCCAAAACTATATTTTTGTATTCGCGACCAAATTCTTGATTTTCTTGACCAAAAACTAGATTTTTGTTTTCGCGACCAAATTCTTGATTTTAATGATCCAAAATCAGATTTTTGTATTCGCGACCAAATTCTTGATTTTCCTGACCAAAAACTAGATTTTTGTTTTCGCGACCAAATTCTTGATTTTCTTGATCCAAAACTATATTTTTGTATTCGCGACCAAATTCTTGATTTTCTTGACCAAAAACTAGATTTTTGTTTTCGCGACCAAATTCTTGATTTTCTTGATCCAAAACAAGATTTTTGTATTCGCGACCAAATTCATAATTTTCTTGACAAAAAACTAGATTTTTGTTTTCGCGACCAAAATCTTGATTTTCTTGATCCAAAACTATATTTTTGTATTCGCGACCAAATTCTTGATTTTCTTGACCAAAAACTAGATTTTTGTTTTCGCGACCAAATTCTTGATTTTCTTGATCCAAAACAAGATTTGTGTATTCGCGACCAAATTCATAATTTTCTTGACAAAAAACTAGATTTTTGTTTTCGCGACCAAATTCTTGATTTTCTTGATCCAAAACTAGATTTTTTTATTCGCGACCAAATTCTTGATTTTATTGATCCAAAACTAGATTTTTGTATTCGCGAACAAATTCTTGATTTTCTTGACCAAAAAATAGATTTTTTTTTTCGCGACCAAATTCTTGATTTTCTTGATCCAAAACAAGATTTTTGTATTCGCGACCAAATTCATAATTTTCTTGACAAAAAACTAGATTTTTGTTTTCGCGACCAAATGCTTGATTTTCGTGATCCAAAACTAGATTTTCGTATTCGCGACCAAATTCTTGATTTTATTGATCCACAACTAGATTTTTGTATTCGCGACCAAATTCATAATTTTCTTGACAAAAAACTAGATTTTTGTTTTCGCGACCAAATTCTTGATTTTATTGATCCAAAACTAGATTTTTGTATTCGCGACCAAATTCTTGATTTTCTTGACCAAAAACTAGATTTTTGTTTTCGCGACCAAATTCTTTATTTTCTTGATCCAAAATCAGATTTTTGTATTCGCGACCAAATTCTTGATTTTCTTGACCAAAAACTAGATTTTTGTTTTCGCGACCAAATTCTTGATTTTCTTGATCCAAAACTAGATTTTTGTATTCGCGAACAAATTCTTGATTTTCTTGACCAAAAACTAGATTTTTGTTTTCGCGACCAAATTCTTGATTTTCTTGATCCAAAACAAGATTTTTGTATTCGCGAACAAATTCTTGATTTTCTTGACAAAAAACTAGATTTTTGTTTTCGCGACCAAATTCTTGATTTTCTTGATCCAAAACTATATTTTTGTATTCGCGACCAAATTCTTGATTTTCTTGACCAAAAACTAGATTTTTGTTTTCGCGACCAAATTCTTTATTTTCTTGATCCAAAACAAGATTTGTGTATTCGCGACCAAATTCATAATTTTCTTGACAAAAAACTAGATTTTTGTTTTCGCGACCAAATTCTTGATTTTCTTGATCCAAAACTAGATTTTTGTATTCGCGACCAAATTCTTGATTTTCTTGATCCAAAACTATATTTTTGTATTCGCGACCAAATTCTTGATTTTCTTGACCAAAAACTAGATTTTTGTTTTCGCGACCAAATTCTTTATTTTCTTGATCCAAAACAAGATTTGTGTATTCGCGACCAAATTCATAATTTTCTTGACAAAAAACTAGATTTTTGTTTTCGCGACCAAATTCTTGATTTTCTTGATCCAAAACTAGATTTTTTTATTCGCGACCAAATTCTTGATTTTATTGATCCAAAACTAGATTTTTGTATTCGCGAACAAATTCTTGATTTTCTTGACCAAAAAATAGATTTTTGTTTTCGCGACCAAATTCTTGATTTTCTTGATCCAAAACTATATTTTTGTATTCGCGACCAAATTCTTGATTTTCTTGACCAAAAACTAGATTTTTGTTTTCGCGACCAAATTCTTGATTTTAATGATCCAAAATCAGATTTTTGTATTCGCGACCAAATTCTTGATTTTCCTGACCAAAAACTAGATTTTTGTTTTCGCGACCAAATTCTTGATTTTCTTGATCCAAAACTATATTTTTGTATTCGCGACCAAATTCTTGATTTTCTTGACCAAAAACTAGATTTTTGTTTTCGCGACCAAATTCTTGATTTTCTTGATCCAAAACAAGATTTTTGTATTCGCGACCAAATTCATAATTTTCTTGACAAAAAACTAGATTTTTGTTTTCGCGACCAAAATCTTGATTTTCTTGATCCAAAACTATATTTTTGTATTCGCGACCAAATTCTTGATTTTCTTGACCAAAAACTAGATTTTTGTTTTCGCGACCAAATTCTTGATTTTCTTGATCCAAAACAAGATTTGTGTATTCGCGACCAAATTCATAATTTTCTTGACAAAAAACTAGATTTTTGTTTTCGCGACCAAATTCTTGATTTTCTTGATCCAAAACTAGATTTTTTTATTCGCGACCAAATTCTTGATTTTATTGATCCAAAACTAGATTTTTGTATTCGCGAACAAATTCTTTATTTTCTTGACCAAAAAATAGATTTTTTTTTTCGCGACCAAATTCTTGATTTTCTTGATCCAAAACAAGATTTTTGTATTCGCGACCAAATTCATAATTTTCTTGACAAAAAACTAGATTTTTGTTTTCGCGACCAAATTCTTGATTTTATTGATCCAAAACTAGATTTTTGTATTCGCGACCAAATTCTTGATTTTCTTGACCAAAAACTAGATTTTTTTTTCGAGACCAAATTCTTGATTTTCTTGATCCAAAACAAGATTTTTGTATTCGCGACCAAATTCATAATTTTCTTGACAAAAAACTAGATTTTTGTTTTCGCGACCAAATTCTTGATATTCTTGATCCAAAACTAGATTTTTGTATTCGCGACCAAATTCTTGATTTTATTGATCCAAAACTAGATTTTTGTATTCGCGAACAAATTCTTGATTTTCTTGACCAAAAACTAGATTTTTGTTTTCGCGACCAAATTCTTGATTTTCTTGATCCAAAACAAGATTTTTGTATTCGCGACCAAATTCATAATTTTCTTGACAAAAAACTAGATTTTTGTTTTCGCGACCAAATTCTTGATTTTAATGATCCAAAACTATATTTTTGTATTCGCGACCAAATTCTTGATTTTCTTGACCAAAAACAAGATTTTTGTTTTCGCGACCAAATTCTTGATTTTCTTGATCCAAAACAAGATTTTTGTATTCGCGACCAAATTTATAATTTTCTTGACAAAAAACTAGATTTTTGTTTTCGCGACCAAATTCTTGATTTTCTTGATCCAAAACTATATTTTTGTATTCGCGACCAAATTCTTGATTTTCTTGACCAAAAACTAGATTTTTGTTTTCGCGACCAAATTCTTGATTTTCTTAATCCAAAACAAGATTTGTGTATTCGCGACCAAATTCATAATTTTCTTGACAAAAAACTAGATTTTTGTTTTCGCGACCAAATTCTTGATTTTCTTGATCCAAAACTAGATTTTTTTATTCGCGACCAAATTCTTGATTTTATTGATCCAAAACTAGATTTTTGTATTCGCGAACAAATTCTTGATTTTCTTGACCAAAAAATAGATTTTTGTTTTCGCGACCAAATTCTTGATTTTCTTGATCCAAAACTAGATTTTTGAATTCGCGACCAAATTCTTCATTTTCTTGACCAAAAACTAGATTTTTGTTTTCGCGACCAAATTCATGATTTTCTTGACAAAAAACTAGATTTTTGTTTTCGCGACCAAATTCTTGATTTTCTTGATCCAAAACTAGATTTTTTTATTCGCGACCAAATTCTTGATTTTATTGATCCAAAACTAGATTTTTGTATTCGCGAACAAATTCTTGATTTTCTTGACCAAAAAATAGATTTTTGTTTTCGCGACCAAATTCTTGATTTTCTTGATCCAAAACTAGATTTTTGAATTCGCGACCAAATTCTTCATTTTCTTGACCAAAAACTAGATTTTTGTTTTCGCGACCAAATTCATGATTTTCTTGATCCAAAACAAGATTTTTGTATTCGCGACCAAATTCTTGATTTTCTTGATCCAAAACTAGATTTTTTTATTCGCGACCAAATTCTTGATTTTATTGATCCAAAACTAGATTTTTGTATTCGCGACCAAATTCTTGATTTTCTTGACCAAAAACTAGATTTTTTTTTCGAGACCAAATTCTTGATTTTCTTGATCCAAAACAAGATTTTTGTATTCGCGACCAAATTCATAATTTTCTTGACAAAAAACTAGATTTTTGTTTTCGCGACCAAATTCTTGATATTCTTGATCCAAAACTAGATTTTTGTATTCGCGACCAAATTCTTGATTTTATTGATCCAAAACTAGATTTTTGTATTCGCGAACAAATTCTTGATTTTCTTGACCAAAAACTAGATTTTTGTTTTCGCGACCAAATTCTTGATTTTCTTGATCCAAAACAAGATTTTTGTATTCGCGAACAAATTCTTGATTTTCTTGACAAAAAACTAGATTTTTGTTTTCGCGACCAAATTCTTGATTTTCTTGATCCAAAACTATATTTTTGTATTCGCGACCAAATTCTTGATTTTCTTGACCAAAAACTAGATTTTTGTTTTCGCGACCAAATTCTTGATTTTCTTGATCCGAAACAAGATTTGTGTATTCGCGACCAAATTCATAATTTTCTTAACAAAAAACTAGATTTTTGTTTTCGTGACCAAATTCTTGATTTTCTTGATCCAAAACTAGATTTTTTTATTCGCGACCAAATTCTTGATTTTATTGATCCAAAACTAGATTTTTGTATTCGCGAACAAATTCTTGATTTTCTTGACCAAAAAATAGATTTTTGTTTTCGCGACCAAATTCTTGATTTTCTTGATCCAAAACAAGATTTTTGTATTCGCGACCAAATTTATAATTTTCTTGACAAAAAACTAGATTTTTGTTTTCGCGACCAAATGCTTGATTTTCGTGATCCAAAACTAGATTTTCGTATTCGCGACCAAATTCTTGATTTTATTGATCCAAAACTAGATTTTTGTATTCGCGACCAAATTCTTGATTTTCTTGACCAAAAACTAGATTTTTGTATTCGCGACCCAATTCTTGATTTTCGTGATCCAAAACTAGATTTTTGAATTCGCGACCAAATTCTTCATTTTCTTGACCAAAAACTAGATTTTTGTTTTCGCGACCAAATTCATGATTTTCTTGATCCAAAACAAGATTTTTGTATTCGCGACCAAATTCATAATTTTCTTGACAAAAAACTAGATTTTTGTTTTCGCGACCAAATTCTTGATTTTCTTGATCCAAAACTAGATTTTTGTATTCGCGACCAAATACTTGATTTTCATGACCAAAAACTAGATTTTTGTATTCGCGACCAAATTCTTGATTTTCTTGATCCAAAACAAGATTTTTGTATTCGCGACCAAATTCATAATTTTCTTGACAAAAAACTAGATTTTTGTTTTCGCGACCAAATTCTTGATTTTATTGATCCAAAACTAGATTTTTGTATTCGCGACCAAATTCTTGATTTTCTTGACCAAAAACTAGATTTTTGTTTTCGCGACCAAATTCTTTATTTTCTTGATCCAAAACAAGATTTGTGTATTCGCGACCAAATTCATAATTTTCTTGACAAAAAACTAGATTTTTGTTTTCGCGACCAAATTCTTGATTTTCTTGATCCAAAACTAGATTTTTTTATTCGCGACCAAATTCTTGATTTTATTGATCCAAAACTAGATTTTTGTATTCGCGAACAAATTCTTGATTTTCTTGACCAAAAAATAGATTTTTGTTTTCGCGACCAAATTCTTGATTTTCTTGATCCAAAACAAGATTTTTGTATTCGCGACCAAATTCATAATTTTCTTGACAAAAAACTAGATTTTTGTTTTCGCGACCAAATTCTTGATTTTAATGATCCAAAACTATATTTTTGTATTCGCGACCAAATTCTTGATTTTCTTGACCAAAAACAAGATTTTTGTTTTCGCGACCAAATTCTTGATTTTCTTGATCCAAAACAAGATTTTTGTATTCGCGACCAAATTTATAATTTTCTTGACAAAAAACTAGATTTTTGTTTTCGCGACCAAATTCTTGATTTTCTTGATCCAAAACTATATTTTTGTATTCGCGACCAAATTCTTGATTTTCTTGACCAAAAACTAGATTTTTGTTTTCGCGACCAAATTCTTGATTTTCTTAATCCAAAACAAGATTTGTGTATTCGCGACCAAATTCATAATTTTCTTGACAAAAAACTAGATTTTTGTTTTCGCGACCAAATTCTTGATTTTCTTGATCCAAAACTAGATTTTTTTATTCGCGACCAAATTCTTGATTTTATTGATCCAAAACTAGATTTTTGTATTCGCGAACAAATTCTTGATTTTCTTGACCAAAAAATAGATTTTTGTTTTCGCGACCAAATTCTTGATTTTCTTGATCCAAAACTAGATTTTTGAATTCGCGACCAAATTCTTCATTTTCTTGACCAAAAACTAGATTTTTGTTTTCGCGACCAAATTCATGATTTTCTTGACAAAAAACTAGATTTTTGTTTTCGCGACCAAATTCTTGATTTTCTTGATCCAAAACTAGATTTTTTTATTCGCGACCAAATTCTTGATTTTATTGATCCAAAACTAGATTTTTGTATTCGCGAACAAATTCTTGATTTTCTTGACCAAAAAATAGATTTTTGTTTTCGCGACCAAATTCTTGATTTTCTTGATCCAAAACTAGATTTTTGAATTCGCGACCAAATTCTTCATTTTCTTGACCAAAAACTAGATTTTTGTTTTCGCGACCAAATTCATGATTTTCTTGATCCAAAACAAGATTTTTGTATTCGCGACCAAATTCTTGATTTTCTTGATCCAAAACTAGATTTTTTTATTCGCGACCAAATTCTTGATTTTATTGATCCAAAACTAGATTTTTGTATTCGCGACCAAATTCTTGATTTTCTTGACCAAAAACTAGATTTTTTTTTCGAGACCAAATTCTTGATTTTCTTGATCCAAAACAAGATTTTTGTATTCGCGACCAAATTCATAATTTTCTTGACAAAAAACTAGATTTTTGTTTTCGCGACCAAATTCTTGATATTCTTGATCCAAAACTAGATTTTTGTATTCGCGACCAAATTCTTGATTTTATTGATCCAAAACTAGATTTTTGTATTCGCGAACAAATTCTTGATTTTCTTGACCAAAAACTAGATTTTTGTTTTCGCGACCAAATTCTTGATTTTCTTGATCCAAAACAAGATTTTTGTATTCGCGAACAAATTCTTGATTTTCTTGACAAAAAACTAGATTTTTGTTTTCGCGACCAAATTCTTGATTTTCTTGATCCAAAACTATATTTTTGTATTCGCGACCAAATTCTTGATTTTCTTGACCAAAAACTAGATTTTTGTTTTCGCGACCAAATTCTTGATTTTCTTGATCCGAAACAAGATTTGTGTATTCGCGACCAAATTCATAATTTTCTTAACAAAAAACTAGATTTTTGTTTTCGTGACCAAATTCTTGATTTTCTTGATCCAAAACTAGATTTTTTTATTCGCGACCAAATTCTTGATTTTATTGATCCAAAACTAGATTTTTGTATTCGCGAACAAATTCTTGATTTTCTTGACCAAAAAATAGATTTTTGTTTTCGCGACCAAATTCTTGATTTTCTTGATCCAAAACAAGATTTTTGTATTCGCGACCAAATTTATAATTTTCTTGACAAAAAACTAGATTTTTGTTTTCGCGACCAAATGCTTGATTTTCGTGATCCAAAACTAGATTTTCGTATTCGCGACCAAATTCTTGATTTTATTGATCCAAAACTAGATTTTTGTATTCGCGACCAAATTCTTGATTTTCTTGACCAAAAACTAGATTTTTGTATTCGCGACCCAATTCTTGATTTTCGTGATCCAAAACTAGATTTTTGAATTCGCGACCAAATTCTTCATTTTCTTGACCAAAAACTAGATTTTTGTTTTCGCGACCAAATTCATGATTTTCTTGATCCAAAACAAGATTTTTGTATTCGCGACCAAATTCATAATTTTCTTGACAAAAAACTAGATTTTTGTTTTCGCGACCAAATTCTTGATTTTCTTGATCCAAAACTAGATTTTTGTATTCGCGACCAAATACTTGATTTTCATGACCAAAAACTAGATTTTTGTATTCGCGACCAAATTCTTGATTTTCTTGATCCAAAACAAGATTTTTGTATTCGCGACCAAATTCATAATTTTCTTGACAAAAAACTAGATTTTTGTTTTCGCGACCAAATTCTTGATTTTATTGATCCAAAACTAGATTTTTGTATTCGCGACCAAATTCTTGATTTTCTTGACCAAAAACTAGATTTTTGTTTTCGCGACCAAATTCTTTATTTTCTTGATCCAAAACAAGATTTGTGTATTCGCGACCAAATTCATAATTTTCTTGACAAAAAACTAGATTTTTGTTTTCGCGACCAAATTCTTGATTTTCTTGATCCAAAACTAGATTTTTTTATTCGCGACCAAATTCTTGATTTTATTGATCCAAAACTAGATTTTTGTATTCGCGAACAAATTCTTGATTTTCTTGACCAAAAAATAGATTTTTTTTTTCGCGACCAAATTCTTGATTTTCTTGATCCAAAACAAGATTTTTGTATTCGCGACCAAATTCATAATTTTCTTGACAAAAAACTAGATTTTTGTTTTCGGGACCAAATTCTTGATTTTATTGATCCAAAACTAGATTTTTGTATTCGCGACCAAATTCTTGATTTTCTTGACCAAAAACTAGATTTTTTTTTCGAGACCAAATTCTTGATTTTCTTGATCCAAAACAAGATTTTTGTATTCGCGACCAAATTCATAATTTTCTTGACAAAAAACTAGATTTTTGTTTTCGCGACCAAATTCTTGATATTCTTGATCCAAAACTAGATTTTTGTATTCGCGACCAAATTCTTGATTTTATTGATCCAAAACTGGATTTTTGTATTCGCGAACAAATTCTTGATTTTCTTGACCAAAAACTAGATTTTTGTTTTCGCGACCAAATTCTTGATTTTCTTGATCCAAAACAAGATTTTTGTATTCGCGAACAAATTCTTGATTTTCTTGACAAAAAACTAGATTTTTGTTTTCGCGACCAAATTCTTGATTTTCTTGATCCAAAACTATATTTTTGTATTCGCGACCAAATTCTTGATTTTCTTGACCAAAAACTAGATTTTTGTTTTCGCGACCAAATTCTTTATTTTCTTGATCCAAAACAAGATTTGTGTATTCGCGACCAAATTCATAATTTTCTTGACAAAAAACTTGATTTTTGTTTTCGCGACCAAATTCATGATTTTCTTGATCCAAAACTAGATTTTTTTATTCGCGACCAAATTCTTGATTTTATTGATCCAAAACTAGATTTTTGTATTCGCGAACAAATTCTTGATTTTCTTGACCAAAAAATAGATTTTTGTTTTCGCGACCAAATTCTTGATTTTCTTGATCCAAAACAAGATTTTTGTATTCGCGACCAAATTCATAATTTTCTTGACAAAAAACTAGATTTTTGTTTTCGCGACCAAATGCTTGATTTTCGTGATCCAAAACTAGATTTTCGTATTCGCGACCAAATTCTTGATTTTATTGATCCAAAACTAGATTTTTGTATTCGCGACCAAATTCTTGATTTTCTTGACCAAAAACTAGATTTTTGTATTCGCGACCCAATTCTTGATTTTCGTGATCCAAAACAAGATTTTTGAATTCGCGACCAAATTCTTCATTTTCTTGACCAAAAACTAGATTTTTGTTTTCGCGACCAAATTCATGATTTTCTTGATCCAAAACAAGATTTTTGTATTCGCGACCAAATTCATAATTTTCTTGACAAAAAACTAGATTTTTGTTTTCGCGACCAAATTCTTGATTTTCTTGATCCAAAACTAGATTTTTGTATTCGCGACCAAATACTTGATTTTCATGACCAAAAACTAGATTTTTGTATTCGCGACCAAATTCTTGATTTTCTTGATCCAAAACAAGATTTTTGTATTCGCGACCAAATTCATAATTTTCTTGACAAAAAACTAGATTTTTGTTTTCGCGACCAAATTCTTGATTTTATTGATCCAAAACTAGATTTTTGTATTCGCGACCAAATTCTTGATTTTCTTGACCAAAAACTAGATTTTTGTTTTCGCGACCAAATTCTTGATTTTCTTGATCCAAAACAAGATTTTTGTATTCGCGACCAAATTCATAATTTTCTTGACAAAAAACTAGATTTTTGTTTTCGCGACCAAATTCTTGATTTTATTGATCCAAAACTAGATTTTTGTTTTCGCGACCAAATTCTTGATATTCTTGATCCAAAACTAGATTTTTGTATTCGCGACCAAATTCTTGATTTTATTGATCCAAAACTAGATTTTTGTATTCGCGAACAAATTCTTGATTTTCTTGACCAAAAACTAGATTTTTGTTTTCGCGACCAAATTCTTGATTTTCTTGATCCAAAACAAGATTTTTGTATTCGCGACCAAATTCATAATTTTCTTGACAAAAAACTAGATTTTTGTTTTCGCGACCAAATTCTTGATTTTATTGATCCAAAACTAGATTTTTGAATTCGCGACCAAATGCGTGATTTTCGTGATCCAAAACTAGATTTTTGTATTCGCGCCCAAATGCTTGATTTTATTGATCCAAAACTAGATTTTTGTATTCGCGACCAAATTCTTGATTTTCTTGATCCAAAACAAGATTTTTGTATTCGCGACCAAATTCATAATTTTCTTGACAAAAAACTAGATTTTTGTTTTCGCGACCAAATTCTTGATATTCTTGATCCAAAACTAGATTTTTGTATTCGCGAACAAATTCTTGATTTTCTTGACCAAAAACTAGATTTTTGTTTTCGCGACCAAATTCTTGATTTTCTTGATCCAAAACAAGATTTTTGTATTCGCGACCAAATTCATAATTTTCTTGACAAAAAACTAGATTTTTGTTTTCGCGACCAAATTCTTGATTTTATTGATCCAAAACTAGATTTTTGAATTCGCGACCAAATGCGTGATTTTCGTGATCCAAAACTAGATTTTTGTATTCGCGCACAAATGCTTGATTTTATTGATCCAAAACTAGATTTTTGTATTCGCGACCAAATTCTTGATTTTCTTGATCCAAAACAAGATTTTTGTATTCGCGACCAAATTCATAATTTTCTTGACCAAAAACTAGATTTTTGTTTTCGCGACCAAATTCTTGATTTTCTTGATCCAAAACAAGATTTTTGTATTCGCGACCAAATTCATAATTTTCTTGACAAAAAACTAGATTTTTGTTTTCGCGACCAAATTCTTGATTTTATTGATCCAAAACTAGATTTTTGTATTCGCGACCATATTCTTGATTTTCTTGACCAAAAACTAGATTTTTGTTTTCGAGACCAAATTCTTGATTTTCTTGATCCAAAACAAGATTTTTGTATTCGCGACCAAATTCATAATTTTCTTGACAAAAAACTAGATTTTTGTTTTCGCGACCAAATTCTTGATATTCTTGATCCAAAACTAGATTTTTGTATTCGCGACCAAATTCTTGATTTTATTGATCCAAAACTGGATTTTTGTATTCGCGAACAAATTCTTGATTTTCTTGACCAAAAACTAGATTTTTGTTTTCGCGACCAAATTCTTGATTTTCTTGATCCAAAACAAGATTTTTGTATTCGCGAACAAATTCTTGATTTTCTTGACAAAAAACTAGATTTTTGTTTTCGCGACCAAATTCTTGATTTTCTTGATCCAAAACTATATTTTTGTATTCGCGACCAAATTCTTGATTTTCTTGACCAAAAACTAGATTTTTGTTTTCGCGACCAAATTCTTTATTTTCTTGATCCAAAACAAGATTTGTGTATTCGCGACCAAATTCATAATTTTCTTGACAAAAAACTTGATTTTTGTTTTCGCGACCAAATTCATGATTTTCTTGATCCAAAACTAGATTTTTTTATTCGCGACCAAATTCTTGATTTTATTGATCCAAAACTAGATTTTTGTATTCGCGAACAAATTCTTGATTTTCTTGACCAAAAAATAGATTTTTGTTTTCGCGACCAAATTCTTGATTTTCTTGATCCAAAACAAGATTTTTGTATTCGCGACCAAATTCATAATTTTCTTGACAAAAAACTAGATTTTTGTTTTCGCGACCAAATGCTTGATTTTCGTGATCCAAAACTAGATTTTCGTATTCGCGACCAAATTCTTGATTTTATTGATCCAAAACTAGATTTTTGTATTCGCGACCAAATTCTTGATTTTCTTGACCAAAAACTAGATTTTTGTATTCGCGACCCAATTCTTGATTTTCGTGATCCAAAACTAGATTTTTGAATTCGCGACCAAATTCTTCATTTTCTTGACCAAAAACTAGATTTTTGTTTTCGCGACCAAATTCATGATTTTCTTGATCCAAAACAAGATTTTTGTATTCGCGACCAAATTCATAATTTTCTTGACAAAAAACTAGATTTTTGTTTTCGCGACCAAATTCTTGATTTTCTTGATCCAAAACTAGATTTTTGTATTCGCGACCAAATACTTGATTTTCATGACCAAAAACTAGATTTTTGTATTCGCGACCAAATTCTTGATTTTCTTGATCCAAAACAAGATTTTTGTATTCGCGACCAAATTCATAATTTTCTTGACAAAAAACTAGATTTTTGTTTTCGCGACCAAATTCTTGATTTTATTGATCCAAAACTAGATTTTTGTATTCGCGACCAAATTCTTGATTTTCTTGACCAAAAACTAGATTTTTGTTTTCGCGACCAAATTCTTGATTTTCTTGATCCAAAACAAGATTTTTGTATTCGCGACCAAATTCATAATTTTCTTGACAAAAAACTAGATTTTTGTTTTCGCGACCAAATTCTTGATTTTATTGATCCAAAACTAGATTTTTGTTTTCGCGACCAAATTCTTGATATTCTTGATCCAAAACTAGATTTTTGTATTCGCGACCAAATTCTTGATTTTATTGATCCAAAACTAGATTTTTGTATTCGCGAACAAATTCTTGATTTTCTTGACCAAAAACTAGATTTTTGTTTTCGCGACCAAATTCTTGATTTTCTTGATCCAAAACAAGATTTTTGTATTCGCGACCAAATTC